>OY744483.1:35732267-36400825 GCA_963556165.1 Tipula helvola | reverse complement strand
TGCGTTTAAATCGCCTGGTTATTACTACAGATTCCATAGAAAAATTTAATTTTTATTGAAAAACACTAAAAAAAATTGTGGGCCAAAAATTTAAACTCTGCTACCAGGATCCGATGGCCATGGCCGACACGACTAATAATAGATTTTGACATTTGCAAATATTGTCCCAATTTGCGTTTAAATCGCCTGGTTATTACTACAGATTCCATAGAAAAATTTAATTTTTATTGAAAAACACTAAAAAAAATTGTGGGCTAAAAATTTAAACTCTGCTACCAGGATCCGATGGCCATGACCGACACGACTAATAATAAATTTTGACATTTGCAAATATTGTCCCAATTTGCGTTTAAATCGCCTGGTTATTACTACAGATTCCATAGAAAAATTTAATTTTTATTGAAAAACACTAAAAAAAATTGTGGGCCAAAAATTTAAACTCTGCTACCAGGATCCGATGGCCATGGCCGACACGACTAATAATAAATTTTGACATTTGCAAATATTGTCCCAATTTGCGTTTAAATCGCCTGGTTATTACTACAGATTCCATAGAAAAATTTAATTTTTATTGAAAAACACTAAAAAAAATTGTGGGCCAAAAATTTAAACTCTGCTACCAGGATCCGATGGCCATGGCCGACACGACTAATAATAAATTTTGACATTTGCAAATATTGTCCCAATTTGCGTTTAAATCGCCTGGTTATTACTACAGATTCCATAGAAAAATTTAATTTTTATTGAAAAACACTAAAAAAAATTGTGGGCCAAAAATTTAAACTCTGCTACCAGGATCCGATGGCCATGGCCGACACGACTAATAATAAATTTTGACATTTGCAAATATTGTCCCAATTTGCGTTTAAATCGCCTGATTATTACTACAGATTCCATAGAAAAATTTAACTTTTATTGGAAAACACTACAAAAAATTGTGGGCCAAAAATTTAAACTCTGCTACCAGGATCCGATGGCCATGGCCGACACGACTAATAATAAATTTTGACATTTGCAAATATTGTCCCAATTTGCATTTAAATCGCCTGGTTATTACTACAGATTCCATAGAAAAATTTAATTTTTATTGAAAAACACTAAAAAAAATTGTGGGCCAAAAATTTAAACTCTGCTACCAGGATCCGATGGCCATGACCGACACGACTAATAATAAATTTTGGCATTTGCAAATATTGTCCCACTTTGCGTTTAAATCGCCTGGTTATTACTACAGATTCCATAGAAAAATTTAATTTTTATTGAAAAACACTAAAAAAAATTGTGGGCCAAAAATTTAAACTCTGCTACCAGGATCCGATGGCCATGGCCGACACGACTAATAATAAATTTTGACATTTGCAAATATTGTCCCAATTTGCGTTTAAATCGCCTGGTTATTATTACAGATTCCATAGAAAAATTTAATTTTTATTGAAAAACACTAAAAAAAACTGTGGGCCAAAAATTTAAACTCTGCTACCAGGATCCGATGGCCATGGCCGACACGACTAATAATAAATTTTGACATTTGCAAATATTGTCCCGCTTTGCGTTTAAATCACCTGGTTATTACTACAGATTCCATAGACAAATTTAATTTTTATTGAAAAACACTAAAAAAAATTTTGGGCCAAAAATGTATACTCTGCTACCAGGTTTCGATGGCCATGGTCGACACGACTTATAATAAATTTTGAAATTTGCAAATATTGTCCCAATTTGCGTTTAAATCGCCTGGTTATTACTACAGATTCCATAGAAAAATTTAATTTTAATTGGAAAACACTAGAAAAAATTCTGGGCCAAAAATGTACACTTTGCTACCAGGTTTCGATGGCCATGGCCGACGCGACTAATAATAAATTTTGACATTTGCAAATATTGTCCCACTTTGCGTTTAAATCGCCTGGTTATTATTACAGATTCCATAGAAAAATTTAATTTTTATTAGAAAACACTAAAAAAAATTCTGGGCCAAAAATGTACACTTTGCTACCAGGTTTCGATGGCCATGGCCGACACGACTAATAATAAATTTTGACATTTGCAAATATTGTCCCAATTTGCGTTTAAATCGCCTGATTGTGAATACAAATTCCATTGAAAAATTTAATTTTAATTGGAAAACACTAAAACAAATTCTGGGCTAAAAATGTATACTTTGCTACCAGGTTTCGATGGCCATAGCCGACACGACTAATAATAAATTTTGATATTTGCAAATATTGTCCCAATTTGCGTTTAAATCGCCTGATTGTGAATACAATTCCATAGAAAAATTTAATTTTTATTGAAAAACACTAAAAAAAATTTTGGGCCAAAAATGTACAAATTGCTACCAGGTTTCGATGGCCATGGCCGACACGACTAATAATAAATTTTGACATTTGCTAATATTGTCCTACTTTGCGTTTAAATCGCCTGGCTATTACTACAGATTCCATAGACAAATTTAATTTTTATTGAAAAACACTAAAAAAAATTCTGGGCAAGAAATGTACACTTTACTACCAGGTTTCGATGGCCACGGCTGACGCGACTAATAATAAATTCTGACATTTGCAAATATTGTCCCACTTTGCATTTAAATCGCCTAGTTATTACTACAGATTCCATAGAAAAATTTAATTTTTATTGAAAAACACTAAAAAAAGTTCTGGGCCAAAAATGTATACTCTGCTATCAGGTTTAGGTGGCCATGGCCGACACGACTAAAAATAAATTTTGACATTTGCAAATATTGTCCCAATTTTTAGGACTGGCATCAGAATTTTTAAAATAAAAACTTGCTCATCGGAAAAAAATATTTTGGAACTCTACTCGTACTAATGATATTAAAGTCGATACTACAAATCAATAAATAGGTTTGAAAACTTCGTCTTCAACACTAAATGGAACAAAAACATTTGCCGAGACAACATTAATAATTATTAGTTTCTTTAAAAATAACTGGACAATAAATTACGGCAAACATTAATTTTGGAAATCTGAAGACACTGTTTAGGATAAATACCCATGTTAATGTACTATGCGATTCATTAGTATTTGTGATGGAGAAAATTGAAGGTAACGTTTATGTTTGTTGTAATATAAAACCAAGGAAAATTATTTTTTTGAATTTTCTTTTTGTCTTATTTAATTCAATTATAAATAACGTTTTATTTGATATAAATTTCATAAATAAATTCATAACTGTAATGCAAATAAATTCAATTAAACTTGATTGAAAAGTATTTGTGATTCATATTTTTGATTCATAAGTATTTGTGATATGCAGTAAAATTTAAAAATAATTAGTAAATCAATTATTTTTAAAATTATTTTTGACTAATTAAATAGTGAGTAAGTCACTTATAATTTGTGAACCATTGGAACATTTTTATTACGTCTCCATCACGTCTCGGAAGTGACCAAAAATTTTGTTCATAAAATCGCAGGGAATCTTATCCCACAAGGTTTTATAAGCACCCCATTACAAATTTTTGGTCTTGCTAGATTGCGAGGATACTCCGCTTTCATTTAAACCCCAGCAAGGACAAATAAAAACTTTGTCTTGGCCTAGGAACTAATTATGTTCAATATTTTTATAAAATTTCGTGCCAAATTCTCCTTCTTGTGTATGGCAGCATTATTGCGCTGAAGAGCAAATTGAGGCTCAACTGTTTTTCAGCAACTGGGAATACTGCCTCATTCATAAACCGAAATTAAACATAGACCTTGAAGTGTTGTAATTTATACAGCCACATAAACTTTTATTTCTTCCGCAAGAGATGCTAACGGAAGAAGTAACCACCGTATTTGATATTGTCTGTAGTACCAAAATTTTTTTTTCTCCATATTTTCTAATTAACGACAAAACGCACTAATTTTGACATAACAAGGTTCCCCAGAGTTCAATTGGCAATCCAATATAATTACGTTTACATTTTGTTTACTCACAATAAATCATATTCTGGTTGGCTATGTGTTCTATAAACTACAACTCTTCAAGGCCAATGTTCAATTTCGGTTTATTGAATGATATAGCATTCTAATTTGTTAAAAAATTAGTCAGGCCTAAATTTTCTCTTCAGCACAATAACGCTCCCATACAATAAAAGTATCATTGCTTCGAAATTAAATAAAAATATTGAACATAAATGGTTGCTTAGGCCAAGGCAGAGTGTTTATTTGTCCTTGCTGGGGTTTTAATGAAATCGGAAGGTATTCGCAATCTAGCAAGACCAAAAATGTATAATGGGGTGCTTACAAAACCTTGTGGGATAAGATTCCCTGCGATTTTATGACAAAATTTTTGGTCACTTCCGAGACGTGATGGAGGCGTAATAAAAATGTTCCAATGGTTCACAAATTATAAGTGACTTAATCACTGTTTAATTAGTAAAAAATAATTTTAAAAATAATTGATTTACTAATTATTTTTAAATTTTACTGCATATCACAAATACTTATGAATCAAAAATATGAATCACAAATACTTTTCAATCAAGTTTAATTGAATTTATTTGCATTACAGTTATGAATTTATTTATGAAATTTATATCAAATAAAACGTTATTTATAATTGAATTAAATAAGACAAAAAGAAAATTCAAAAAAATAATTTTCCTTGGTTTTATATTACAACAAACATAAACGTTACCTTAAATTATCTCATCACAAATACTAATGAATCGCATAGTACAGCGATAAGAATATTTTTGCATTTCTCGTTGATCACTCACAAATAATAGTTTTCTCTCAGCATCGCAACTAGACGAGTAATTTAATCCGTTTATTCGCTCGATAATATTTTGATCCAGAACTTTTATTGGAAATTTGATCTTGTAAAGTGATAGTGGTTCACTGAAATTTCACTCAAACCATCTTTCAATTACTTACTCAAATCCAATGCAAGAATAGCACAAAAAAATGAAACAAAGTCTCAAATGGGTATCAAGTAACAGAAATAAATAAATTTGACCACTCTAATGTTAAAATTTGAATAGAAATCCTCATTTTACAGAATATTTCAAAAAGTAAAATTACATTTCCAGAATTTCTTGAAAAGGAAATTTAGTTTTAAAATATTCTGAAAAATAGACATCCCCATTCGAAACGAATGGAAAGAGTCCCTTTTAGTAAGATGAAAAAAAATTAAAAGGGCTGGGTGAATGTCGTGAAGAAGAAAAGTTGTAAGAGAATTTAGCTGTATTAGTAAAAATTCGCTAATACAACCTGCACAGTACATTATGCAAATTTGTGGTACAATCAGTTCAGTCGCCGCGGCCTGATGAGAGTTTTTTCATAATCATAAGCTCATCAGTTCGAAACTAAATTAAATTCTCTTACAATCTTCGGAGCATATTAAAATCATATACCTTCATTAAAATGAAAAATATTAACTGCTTGCTTGAAGAGTTGTTAGAACTGGTGGTGAAAAACGTGCCTACAGGCAAACATAATTAAACAAAATAATTAAGTTAAAGATTTTAAAGAACCGGAATTTTCCTAAAGAATGTGACATAACAGATTATCCGGTTTTTGTTAGTTCCACGCATACATATACGGTTGATACAAAGCACCTGCATTAAAATTTTCTTTTAATCTTATCTTTACTTCTAATATACGTTAATATTAATTTACCTTAAAAAGACTCGTCGCTTGTGCTTAAGGTACTGCTTAGGGAATATAAAACACAGCGTATTCGTTTTATATTCTTTGTGCACCGACTCTCATGATATAAAACAAATAATAATCAAATCGCTAAAGATTATAATGTATTATCAAAACCCACGGGAATTATGTTGTAAACGACTACAATAAGAACAAGTTCTGTGTCTACTCTTTAGCGAATGTATGAATGTATGTAAGTACATGTATACGAATCAATAATAAATAATCCAATAATTAAATCAAATCTATATACATAAAATAAAAACTGAAGTACATAAAAAATCATAACTTTTAATTTTATGTTCCCTTTTATGTTGTAAATGTTATGTTGTTTTGAAATAATCATTAAAAGTCAGACGGATACGGAATATTTATAAATACATACATACATAAAAAAATATGTTACGACCATATATTCGTTGAAATTCATTAGCTCGCGTCAACCATTAATTATCTCGCCGTAATAAATTCGGTTCTGCTTGAGTTAATTAAACAAGAATTTATTGAGGGATAAGTTCTGCTATATACAAACATTAATATAAACTATTGATCTTTGTCTATTTATATCCATATACATTACAAATATTTAAGACGTATTAATCTCCAATAACAGGAAGAGAGACAAACGGTTAATAGTTTTATTTATGACATCAAAGTGATAAAAACTAGTTTGTCGCCGCATTATGTATATAAGTCGAGATGCAAATTATAAATCTGGAAAGAATATTTTCTTATATCAAACCGTTAATAGAATTTATATATAACTATATATACTTGTATACATTCATATGCTTCTTAGGTAGTTTAACATATAGTTTTTGTACAAAATGTGACATACTGATACGAAGCAAATCAGTACAAGACATATTTCTCTTCCTTTTTTATAATAATTTATTAAAATCGCACAGCATGCAAATTTAAAGACTAAAGTAGAACTTACTGTGTTCATTTCATTTCCAAACAAAACACGTCTAATTATCATATGCTTAGCTGCATGGATAATGTAACAGTAAAATTGTACAACAATTTCCGACAGAAATAAAATAACTGTATAAGGCGGAAAATATTCATTCATACAATTTTTGAAATAATTCTAAATAATAATCAGAGGTGGGTGGGGTGGTTCAAGAAATTCACAATTTTTCGAACCACAACCAATCTTTCGTTAATAATAATCCCCAACAACTTTTAGGTAACATACATTTCTCGTTGAAATTTAGCATTTAAAATGCACTTTATTCTAAATACCAATATCCCACTAATTCGTCATCTCATGAGTAGCGAAGCGAAATGTAAACTTGAATTAACTTAGTTTAATTCTGTTTGATATGCTAACTTTAAGGCTTCACTGCGCTGGATGCGCCCAATTTGTTAGACATTCAAATACCTTTTAGAAACCTTGGATTAACCCACGTATTGCGAGAGGGCGCAATAAGGATGGGATGTGGCGGCTTTTTCCTCGTGGTGATCGATTTTTGTAGAGCGATACTGCGTGGTTTACTCTCTGGATTCAATCAATAAAATTCTTTATTTGTTAGCTGGAATTTTTGGTATTCTGCTACAAAATTACTTTTATTTTAATATTTTTAATACAATTTTAATTTAAATTTAGGTCTGGACTTCACCAGTTTCCTTTTATCACTGGTCTTCTTTTTCTTTCCCTTTTGTTTTTGCACGAACGCATCCAAAACCGGGCTACATGGTTTTTCTTTTTGCAACATTCTCCAACCCGGTAAGTTGGCTCATCTCCTGGATGATGTCGGCTTACCCACCATTTCTGGTTGCATATCCAATACAGCCAGTTTCACGGCCGGTCTTTCGTAGACACCGCTAGAGGTTTGTACGACAGCACTTCTCACCTGCCCATCCTTGGCAAGGTTTTTTTCAATCACCAATCCCTTCGGCCACGAATTTCGTGGTAAGTTGTTATCAACGATAATGACCACGTTGCCTTTTTCTATCGGTTTTACAGGTATGAACCATTTCGTTCGCTTCGTCAGAGTGGGTAGGTATTCGGTTAACCATCGCTTCCAAAATGTCTTCGCTAGGTGCTGCGACTTCCGCTAATTCTTTCTGAGTATTATGTCGTTATCATTGAATTCGCCTGGGGGTTTAGTGCCGCTTGATGATCCCAGCAAAAATTGGTTGGGTTTCAGGGCTTCAGAATCAGCGCTCTCAATCGAAACGAACGTTAGCGGACGAGAATTGATAATGTTCTCAGCCTCTATTAACAAGTTTCGAAGCAATTTGTTTCCGGGGTTTCGCTGAGGCATAATCTGGTATAAAGTGTTTTTGATTGAGCGTACCAAACGTTCCCAGCAGCCACTCATGTGTGGTGACGCTGGCGGGTTAAACAGCCACTTGGAACTCGGGGTTGTAAATTCTGCATGAAGGCGACTCTGATCGATTTCAGTTAGGGCGCGACGCAACTCGGCCTCCGCTCCGCGTAGATTCGTTCCATTGTCACTGCGTATTTCGATTGGCGCGCCCCGTCTTGCAATGAAATTGCGAATACACATTATGCATGAATCGGTGGTTAAACTATGCGCTGTTTCAATATGTACTGCCCGTATCGTCAAGCAAGTGAATAGGACTCCCACCTCTTCTCCGTACGACGTCCAACCGAGACGTTCATCAGCCCAAAGTAGTCTATGCCGACATAAGAAAATGGTCGAGTGAAAGATGCAAGCCGAGCTGTCGGTAGGTTCGCCATTTGTGGGTCACGAGGGAGGGCCCTCTGATTCTTATATCTCTGGCAGGAAGAGCGTACTATCTTCAATAACTGTCATACTCCTGGAATTACGTATTGCTGACGGAGTTCGTTAACTACGGTTTCATGGTTATGGTGATGGTATTTCCGATGGTATGACATGACTAACAGATAAGTCACCTTGTGACCTTTCGGCAGCAATATTGGTCGCTTTTGATTCCTACCTACGTCTTCCGAGGCATCGATCCTCCATTTCATCCTTAGAATCCCAACGTCGTCTAGATATGGTGAACTCCTATAAATGGGGCTGCTTTCCGGAATGTTCACTTGCTTATCTAGTGGAAGCGATTGGTTGCGTAGCAGGATTTCTATCATCAAACTGGGCTCTACGATAGAGTTCATTTTTTCCTTTAACAAGCTCGGTTTGAGTAATTGGTCCTACGCTTACGGCCATGTTCTGAACTCTGCATCTTAGGTTATTTACATACCACAACACATATGCTTGCACACGAAGAAGGCGTTGCCAGCTGGAAAATCGCTCTACCTTGATTACCGATGGATAGTATTGGACTGTATGTATGTAGTGAGCCCGCGCTCCTCAGTGGGAACCTCGTGGAAGTCTTGGGTTTGGATGGGCCACCATGGTTCAGCTAATCGAAAAAATTCAGGCCCGTTCAGCCATTGACTCGATGAATTCAGATCTGGCAGTTTCTTCCATTTTGTGCCCTCATCCGCTACATTATTTTTGGTGGGAATCCACCTCCATTCCTTTAATTTCGTGGTTTCCCTTATTCACCAATACGATGGGCTACTAACTGGTGATATTTACGATGGTCGGATTGTAGCCAGCAGAGGACCGTTCTTGAATCGGACCAGAATATACGCTCTTGAATGTGAATGTAGTGGGAATCACCAATGCTGTTAGCTAGTCGGGCCCCGAGCACCGCCGCTTGTAACTCAAGTCGAGGGATTGATAATGGTGTGCGACGTGGTGGTGCAACTTTAGTTTTAGCCGCAACCAGGGTGCAGTGGATATCGTCGCCACCTACGATGCGGGAGTAGGCAACTGCAGCAAAGGCGTGTTCACAATATGTGTAGTTGTATTGTTTCTGTGTCTCCTCGTATTCCATACCATCGAGGAATCCGTATCTGCGCTATTTGTGGTAACAACTGGATTCAAGTTTTCCACTTGTCGAATTGCTCGTCATTCAACTTTTCGTCCCAGTCGATCGATGATCTCCAAACCTCTTGCAATAGAATTTTAGCGTAAACCAAGTAGAAAGCCAAGAGGCCCAGAGGATCGAATACTGACATTAGATTCCTTAAAAATTCACGCTTGGTGGGTCGCTTCTCACCCGACAAGAGATCACTACCCTGTTGTCGATGAGATAATGAGTAACTAAATGTGTCGGTCTCGGTGTTCCACCACATGCCTAATACCCTTTCACCTTCTATTGCCGAGCTGATGGTCAGGTCTTTCTTTGCCTCTGACGTTGTACTGACACTACCCAATGCTGATAATACTTTCGGAGCATTAGATTTCCAATCTCTTATTTCAAACCCTGCATGTGTGTGTATTTCTTTGACCCGTTTTTCTAGTTCGATGGCTTCATCCGGGGTGTCAGCGCTGTCTAACCAGTCATCCACATAGTGGTTGTTTTTTATTGCTTCAGAAGCTCGTGGATACTTTCCTGCTAAACTTAGTGCGTTCACGTTTTTTACATACTGCGCCGAACCGGGAGAGCAAGTCGTCCCAAACGTCATAACCTGCATCACATAAACGTCAGGTTCTTTACTTTGGTCCCCGTCTCTCCATAGGAACCGTTGTGATTGTTGATCGGCCTCTCGAATGCGTATCTGGTGAAACATTTCCTTTATGTCACCACAGATGGCCACTCTTCTCTCCCTAAATCTTTGAATCACTCCTGGCAAAGCTGCGAGTTGATCTGGACCCTTCATGAGAACTGAATTCAGCGATACTCCGTTGACTTTCCTGGCTGCATCCCATACAAGGCGAACTTTATTCGGTTTATTCGGATTATTCACCGCAAGTATGGGTATGTACCATATTCTTGGAAATGGCTCAATCAACTCATGTGGTAGCAACTTACGCGCATAACCCTTGGCGAGATAATCACGAATTTTCTTCTTTAGGATTCCGGCCAAATCATGGTTTCGCTGCATCTTCTATTCGAGTCACACTAATCGTTTTTTCGCCATAGGTAAACTATCTGGGAGCCGTACTCCATCATATTTCCAGAGCAGACCTGTTTCAAACCGGTACTCTCGGCGGATCATTGTTGTCTCTAATACCTCGCGCGCACATTTTTCCATGCTAGTTTCCAAGATAATGTCAGGCTTCTTCACGGCGAAGCTTTCTAACAAGAAAAACTCTTTAACCATAGCCTCCATCCGCTGATCACCGTTGCAATCACACATATGTAAACTATGATGGTAATGCGGCAACGACAAATCGGCTGCTTTGTTTTGATCGTAAAAACCGTGCACAGCCCACCCTAATCTTGTTTTGGTAGCCGCTGGTTGCTCTGAGGTTTTCTCCCTCGCCTGTAATGGTATCCCTAGCTTCCAGCTATCAATCCCAATGATAATGCGAGGGACGGCTTGGTAGTAATCCTGGATCGAAACTCCCCGTAGATGTTGGTAGTTAGCGGGCATTTCTTGCGCTGCCACGGATTGCACCGGTAGATTGAGACTACTGACGGTTCTGGCATTATTAATGCGGTATTTTCGACTCCCTTGATAGTTTCCCGATATTTGCAGCGAAACTATCTTAGAATCCTTTTCTTCTCGAACCGTGTCTACCGTCCATCTCAGACACAAGCTCTCAGGTGTCCCTTCTAATTCGAGCTCTTTCGCTAATTCTTCATATAAGAGCGTTAAAGATGAACCTTCGTCAAGGAAAGCAACCGTATTTGCTGATGCTTTTTCCCTACGGAGAGTGACCAGAATGATTCGGAAAAGGGGTGATTGTGGCGATCGACGTTGCGCATTACGATGTAAGGCGCAATTAGCTACTGGTGTCCCGCCTTCTTTCACTTCAGGTCGTACTTCGCCATGCAGCAGTGGGTGGTGTAACGCTTTACAACCCTGCGTGTCACATTGCTTGGCATATTTGAAACGAAAGTGGTTGTGCAGTCCGAGACACGGTTTTCTTTTACGGTATTCCAACGTTCATTGCGATTCATGTCGTTGAAAGTCTAACAGCTTTTTAGAATATGGCCGGATTTCTTACACAGGTGGCATTTCCGATCATCATTAATTGTTTCATTATTTCGTTACGCTATTTCGAAATAATTTTGAGTTTTATTCAAAGTTGTAATTTTGAATTAAATTTGCTGAATTTTTGATTTGATCAGTTTTTAAAAATTATATGTAGCGGATTTAATTCATTCTTCAAATGAATTTAGCTTCGCCGATAAATACGAATTTAATCCGCCACAAAACTTAGAAGGTTGAGATACAAATATTGCCACACTTACTAATGTAATCTTCATGAAGAAGTACTAAAAATCGTATTGTATGACAAAAGTTTCAAAGAAATTTAACGTTACCACATTGTAACCCAACAATAATGCATTTCTCAAATTTTTAGGCTACTAATAGGAATATAATCCATCAACAAATCATTTGTATGGAATTATTATTTTTAGATGTGACAATTATTAATTAAAACGGGTATCCAATCACACAGCCTCAACTTTTCATTTTAAGTTAATCTTCAAATCAAATAATTACTCGTTAAAGCTTTTAGAATGCTCTCCTTTGTTTCAAAATTTTAGAAGCATTTGTGAGCACCAAAAACACTGGTTGTTATTTATAACTCTTTTTGATGCGAATAGGAACCATTTTTTTAATCTCAAAAAACCGCAACTTTAAAGAAAATTTCAAATTTGGTTCAGCAATAACAAATTTTATTAATTTTACAAAATAAAAACTTTATTTTATACTATTAAATCCATCTACGAACAATCAAGAGGGAGTCACATATCTGGCAATGAAAGTGCGTTTTAATTAGTTAATAACGTTACCTTTTAAATTAAACGCTTTATCTTTTAAGCTAATCACGTTTCTCTTTAAAATAACTAACTTAGATTTCAATATCTTGTTTAATATATTTCAAGTTCCAGTTTAATTTGACCAATTTACCGCATTTTATTAACTATGTTGCCTTTTAATCTAACTAACTACTAAGGTGTTTAAATGAAAATTGTTTCTTGTAAAATTAAAAAAAAAAATGATTGATGAACGAAATTTAAAATTTCGTAGCCACAATTCCAAAGAGCTTTCGTATGGTCAGATTTCCTTTTATTTTTAGGGTGAACCTAAGGAGACTCAAACACTAATCGTTAAATGAAATTTAATTTTTAGTTTGGATCACATTTCTTTAAAAAAAAAAAAAAAAAAATTCCCACAAATTACATCTTGGATTGTTAATGCCTGTGGTACTCCGAAGAGATGGATTTTATTTGGTTTGGTTATTCTTGGGATTTTCTTTTTCGACGTTTAGATCGTTTGGAATTTTGTATTCTATCAAATTTTAAATTTCTTAGGTATTTTAAGGGGTTGGTATCGTTGTCCAAAATAAAAAAATCCCCAAAAAAAACAAAAAATTTTTGAAATATTATTTTAATTCGTTTTATACCTTGGAGGACGGGGGCTGCCGCCTTCAAACCCCCGCCCTGACGATTTTTTGAAATTCTAATGTTCATAGTGATTGCACCATTTTTGAAAAATTTGTAATTTTTATAATAATTCACATACTAAAATAGAGAACTCCCCAAAGCCGCTTAGAATTGGACCCTTTGCGGAAGGATGGCAAGAAAACGTCAGAAAAATTTCAAAAATATTTACGTTTGTATTTCACATAGGTACTAAAATAAAAAACTCATCAAAGCCGCTTAGCATTGGTTCTTTCTGCGCAAGGATGACATGAAATTATGTAGATTCCTCTTGTTTTCATATTTTAGTTATCAACAATTTATTGAGCTCTTCCCTTTCGATGGGGCAGTTTACTTTGTATTTTTCGGTATTTTTGGGGGGATTTTTCCGTTCGGGAATATGATGGTATCCCATTATAAGAGTTGACAAATTTGTACGTCTAATTTTAGGTCCCAAGCACTACCACCGGTACCCCTTAACAAATATTCCCTCTCCCCTGAGCTAGAGGTTATATCCGCAGTGATAATTGGCATTAGGTCAATTTCTATAGTTCTGGTGGTCTCACTCAAGCTTATATATCAGGAGTACAAATTGAAAATGCGGGATTTTTTTCTATTTTTGAACGTTTATTCTGAAAAAATGGTAACAAATGAATTATTCAAAGTATTGTCCATCGCTAGCCACAACTTTTTCCCATCTTTCTGGCAATTTACGGATACCGTCGCGAAAAAATTCGGCCGGCTTGGCTGCTATCCAGTCATCGACCCATTTTTGGGCTTCTTCGTAAGAATGGAAGCGCTGGTCAGCTAGGCCATGTGTCATCGATCGGAAAAGGTGGTAATCGGAAGGAGCAATGTCTGGGCTATACGGCGGGTGGGGTAAGACTTCCCATTTCAGCGTTTGTAGGTATGTTTTGACCGGCGCTGCAACATGTGGCCGAGCGTTGTCATGTTGCAAAATTACTTTGTCGTGTCTTTGCTCGTATTGTGGCCGTTTTTCTTTGAGTGCGCGGCTCAAACGCATCAATTGAGTTCGGTATAGTGCTCCTGTGATGGTTTCGTTCGATTTCAATAGCTCATAATACACCACACCCAGCTGGTCCCACCAAATACAGAGCATGAGCTTGGCGCCGTGAATATTTGGTTTGGCCGTCGATGATGATGCATGGCCGGGGTAACCATATGATTTTTTGCGCTTCGGGTTATCGTAACGGATCCACTTTTCATCACCAGTGACAATGCGATGCAAAAAACCCTTCCGTTTTTGCCGTTCGAGCAGCAGTTCGCATGCAAAAAAACGGCGCTCGACGTCTCTCGGCTTCAGCTCATACGGCACCCAATGTCCTTGCTTTTGGATCATTCCGAGGGCTTTTATACGATGGGAAATGGCTTGTTGTGTCACTCCCAATGAATCTGCGAGCTCTTGTTGAGTTTGACACGAGTCTTCATTGAGTATTGCCTCCAATTCAGCATTCTCAAACTTTTTCACTTGGCCCGGCCGCTCTTTGTCCTCAACGTCAAAATCACCACTTCTAAACCGCACAAACCATCTCTCGCACGTTGAAACCGATGGAACATGACTCGGATAAGTCTCGGAGACCAATCGATGTGCTTCAGCAGCACTTTTCTTCAAATTAAAGAAGTAAATTAAAACTTCCCGCAAATGCTGTTTTGTTGGCACGAAACTCGACATATTGAGAGCTCAAAAAAACTATGAATTTGACACTGCGACAAATTGACACATACTGAAAATTAAAGCTATAAGACGTAGCTTTGACATGAACATAGTCACAGTACTGCCTGATGCGTATAGCGTTAGTAACGCCATCTGTTATCAATCCCGCATTTTCAATTTGTACCCCTGATATTTCATCTTGATACAAGTCTGGTTGGACAAGTTTGTTTCATAATTTGCAGGTTTTAAATGCTGTCGCGGAATTTTATAAAATTTTAATTAATGGTTTTACATTATTCGTTCCGAAGATTTCGATTAATGTTGCTAATCGTAATTCCAAAGCTGCAAACGCGTATAAGTGTTCTGAGGGTGTAAATGCTAACTATAAATACCGTGAATTGTGAAGACACTTTGGGTTTCTAAACCCTGGCCAAATGGCCAACCCGGGATGCCGATTGTCCCGAAACGTCGTCAAGTACTTTGGCTACTGGCTTACTGAGGAGGTCTATACTTTTTGATTTATAGCCGTTCGTTCGTTCTTCCCATCTCCATCTCCATAGCCTAAATAGTACCCATTGGAAACACCCGAAAATTGGCGTTTTCAACTTTTATGCAATTTTTCTTTTTCTAATCGGTTTTTCTAGTCATCCTATGGATATGTACGGAGTTTCATATCAATAGGGCTTGTAATGTCGATTTTCTGATTTTTGTCCTTGTCTCCCATTATAGATAGATTTTCGAGGTTTTTAAAGTCATCCGCTTAAATTGCGCACTTTCCGTAATTTAAATAATTACTAATGTCGATCGTAAATACAGCAAATATTAGATGTTTCAGTCTAAGATGGCACTTCAAAAAATTCGTAAATATTTCGAGATTCGAAATTGATATAGTTTAAAAAAATATTAAAATTCATCTCCATCACAATTTTCACAGGTCATTAGTTTATCAATTAACAATTTATAATTAAATTGGAAAATCAATGTGATATTAAATTAATTTAGTATTTTTAATTACAATTCTGTCTAATAAATAAATTCGTTTTAGTTATAAGTAAAGTATAAACAGTCCAATATTTTATTTTGTTTCGGGTCAGCTGATCATCACGATCCACTGAACATGTATGCGGTTTATACATATAGATAATGAATAAAATGGTCAGGTTAGAAAACTGGGTAAATTACACAGTGTAATTTACTCGCCCAACTTTAGCAAGGGTCACCACATTTAATCCCTGGAAAACGTTCCTTTGTTATATTAGTTGAGCAACTACAACAATTTACAAACATAACTCTAACAAATTTTTATTTTTGTTTCATTTAATTTTTTAAACCATTGACGCTTTGACAACCAAACGAAATATGATGAATATAGCCTAAGTTATAAAAATGTTATACTATATATATGTGCCACCCAAAAGAATATCATCAAGATTATGTAGAGTTATAGTAATTAATAATCGTTTTCCGGTTAGCGATTAATTCAGCCTACCTCTTTCCAACATAATGGTCTCATCACGCATAACATTTCAATCTAAATATTGTAAAGTTCATAACCCTCAATCGCATCAAACAACACAATACCAAACAACAACAACACAAAAATTTTATGATTGATGCATATCAAATTAATGTCAGATCTAAATGCTTCTAAATTATTTTGTAAATTTCACTTTAATTGGAAACCCAAACAAAAAATTAATTTGAATTAGCTCCAGATAGATACATATATGGGAGGCTGCTTCTTCTTTTCGTTACGTTTACACTGTATATTCCGTTTTGTAGGTCTTTATAATTTATTTTTAATTTTTGTAAGATTGGTTGATTGTCTTGTCTCGTCTTTCTTGCGCGTATACACCTTTATATAATTATTTATTTATTGTTTATAAATATTTAATAATTGTTTCATCTTAACTGTATGCCGACCATATACAAATCAAATTAAACCAAATATAATTTAATTACCGTTTAATGAAAGAGGTGCTTCTATATATATGCGGGCTATATGCATGCGACTAGACAATCTCATCAATTTTATTAGTCAACCCACGATATTTGATAGTTTTAATAAATAAAATTTTTTGTTTGGTATCTATGACAAATTTTTTGATTTATATCGTTAAGCTTCCGCAAATCTGCCCATATACCACAACAATAAACAAATTCAGATTATCTCTCTACTATGTAAAACGATAAAATTTTGATTAAATTTTATTCTTATATTAAAATCTAATTTCTTTGGTGTGTGTATAAGAGACGCGAAATTGCGGAAGATATTCATGTAGATACAAAATTGGTTTACCGTTTGTTATTGTGATTTATATACGGTATATATGCTGTAATCAGTGGAACTATAAATAATTTTTTTTGTTGTTGCAATTTTTTCAAATATCAAAAACTATATAGATTCGTTATTTATTGTATTTTACAAATAATGTTCACCGCATAATACTGTGTTACAAATAATTTCGCAGTAATAATAATCTGTAACTGCTTACAAATAATGTGATTACGTTTAGTTCTGTTGGTTGGTAGGACGATAATGATCGCGCGTATATTTAGAATTAACTTTTGACCTCAATATTGGTTATGTAAATTGTGTGAGGAAAATTGTACATAAATTACACCGTTATTCTTAATTGGAGATATAGACAATTGCTGTTAAGATTATAATCTTCTCTGTATATCCGAATATTTGCAGATTAGTTTATAGAATCGTAAAGGTATAACATAATATCAACCATATATAAAACAACACATATCTCACTCACCTGACAATAAATATGTAACATATTAGCCCAAGGTATTCTTAGAATTTCTAAACAAAAATTAAAATATTCTCATACAGCATTCTTCATTTCAACACTCTATACCTAAACCGATACTTCATGAAATGACCACGACGCTATACAAAGATGATTAATCACATTTGATTCAATCGCTCGTATACACAGAATTAAATTTTTGCTAATATTCAACTATAAATCAATCAAAATGATTATGGTCGATTTTACCATTGTGCGAACAATCTTAAAAGGTATATCGGACTCTATACCTTTATATAACGTATCCTATTATGTACCTTACCGCTACAACCACAACAATCAAAAAAAAAAATATTTCACAAATTTACATGTACCTTTGACCTCATCGTGCTCTATCTGCACAGCGCAATCAACCAAATTAACAAAAAAAAAACAAAAACAAGAAGAGATCAGTTTTGGTTTTGACACAATCTATGTACACGTTGTATAAGATCTGTAAACTTCTTCATTATTAAAAATTTCACACATTTCATAAAAAATTTAACCGCACAAAAAACAAAAAAAAAACACCAAACAGCATCATTAGTATAGACTAGCACATAACGCGAAATACCGCGCGGTTATGTAAACTTAATATAGATTTCCAATAGTATTATGATTAGCTGATTATTGTTGTTACCCTCTTATGTAATAATTAAACGGAACTAATTTTTACAAAATCGTCTTATAATTAATGGTTTTTGGTTCGGTGTGCTATGTATACAAAATGAAGATGATTCGTATAAGAAAAAAAAAATTTCTTGACAACAACAACAAATCGAATCGAATTAAATTACATTTTAATGATGCACGACGGTCCTCTTCAAAATTTGCTCGTATCACGTTAAAAATCATAATTTATAGTGGATATTTTGGAAACACAGTGAATCGCTATGTTTTGGATAAATTGGATCAATTTTTAATTAAAAATCTCAATTTTTTGGGTTTTTTTTTTGGGGTAATAAATTTATGAATTTTATGACTCGATTTAACGTATCAAAAAAATATTTAACGAATTTATTAAGATATTTTGAGGTTATTTGAGAGAAGGAGATAATTGTTGCATTATTATATATTTATGTATAGTAAGTACTGTATGCCAAATTATATCGACAATTTAATTGAGCAGTTAACAATTTTATTTATTGTCATTGGGTACAGATAATGATAACGCGCAGTTTTGTTATAATGTTTGCCGAAATGTGTTTATCGTTTAAGATAACTTATGGTAATTTCACCGTGTAAGGATTAACATTTTATTCGGCGATTAAGATACGTGTGAAAATTTGTTTCAATTTGTTTGTTGCACATAATAATCAGATCATTTGCTTATCGGGTTGTTGCGATAATTTGTTTCATTTATACGTTAATTTGTTTAACGCGCAGGCGGCGCCTGTGGTGAAAGGTCGTTTTCGTTTTATCGACCTTAACAAAATTTATTGGATATGTAAGAGAAATATTTTTTCGTTTAGTATCAGTTATAAACGGCACTTTGTTCGACTTTTTGCCACATGAGTGAAATCTAAATAAATCTAGAGGATTGATCTGACAAAAATTCGTATGTTTAAAGAAAATTGTAATTACTCCAATCTCTATTTATAAAACTAATAAACGTTGAATTGGATCAGATCGACGTGGCGACCTGTCGTCAGCTTTGAAGGTTTAGGATTCGAGAACTATAAATAATCGTTCAGCCAAGAAGCGCTGTCGCGACTAAACTCGAATGTAAATGTTTCGAATGATTCGACTTTTATTAACAGCGGTTATTCACGAGTTAAATCAATTGTTATAATTATTAATTGGCCATATTCCAGAACTTCATCTAAAAATCTTTTTCGAATCCCATTTTCATCGAACATGCTGAATTTGATGAAAATCGGATAAGAAATGGCCAAGTTCCTTCCTAATTGGCCATATTCCAGAACTTCACCTGAAAATCATTTTAAAATCCCATGTTAATCGGCCAAGTGCCTTCCAAATTGGCCATATTCCAGCACTTCGTCTAAAACTCGTTTGAAAATTTCATTTCCATCATACATGCTGAATTTCATTTAAGATCGGATAAGAAATGGCCAAGTTTCATCCTAATTGACCATATTCCAGACCTTCATCTAAAAATCACTTGAGAATTTCATCAAAATCGAATAAGAAACGCCAAGTATCTTCCTAACTGGCCATATTCCAAAACTTTATCTAAAAATCATTTAAGAATAACGTTTACATTGGGAATGCTGAATTTCATTAAAATCGGATAAAAAATAAAATATTTTTTATAAAAAAAAAATCACAAACCCTCGGTTCAAGGGACACCTTACTTCAATGGACAACTTTTTTGGTCCAGTCGATGTCCGTTGTAGAGGGGTTTCTCTGTATATACATATTTTAGTTCAAATAGACACAATTATATAAGTTTAACGCACACACACACAATATTTAACAAAAAAAAATTTTTAAATGGGACGTTTTTCTGACGTAAGAGGCACATTGGGTGATTTTTACCCATACCTGTTTTTACGGCGTTCTTTGCTCGGCTTGTATAAACGCAATATAGCTGGCCTAAGGGGGGATATTAGTGACCATTTCAAACTTCCCTAACCCACTGGCCCGATGGTCCAAAGACCACTCGTTCCAAAATGGCGTACGTTAAAAAAATCTGGGTTAATTTAACCCCGTGTGCTTCCTAAGGGTTAATATTAAAAAGCTTTCCAAAACTCCGACTTCCTACGTGTTACAATAAATTTCAGAAATTTGAACTATGATCCACCTGTAATTTCAATTACAAACATTGGGGTCACCAATAATATCGATTAAAATCGTCGGGGTCACCAAAAAATGTTAAATACATATTGTGAACAAAATCAATGAAACTATAGCTGGAGATTTTTTGTTTTGACTATTTTGTGGTTGTTTTATTATTAATGTTTCAAAATCTCCACCGTTAACGACTTTCTTACTAACCAACGAGAAGTCCGCAAATATTTTGACTTTTGAGCGTTGTAATGCAATACTTCTGTAATTTGCATAAGAAACTTGAAAACTGTTTCGCATATTCTCGCTTAAACCCTACTATGGTGAAAATATTAAATCTGCTGTAATCGTTTCTATAGATTAAATTCCGTTGAACGGCATTCAATTGAGAATTTTTTCGATTTAAAGTAAAAGAGTAGAAATCTCTTCGAACGCCAAATTTAGGTTGTTCATAACTGTCAGAAAACTCATTTCCAAACATTTATCTCAAAACCCGTCGAAGTGAGCCAGGAAAAATAAAAAGCTGTTTGAATATATGTACTGCTAAAGTTAGCCGAAAGTTGCCACCCGAAAGTAAAAAGTCGACAACACAGATGGTATTACTCCAGCCACAAGTTTGCAGCCAAAAGTAAAACAAGGTTATACAAATTTGGATATTCTAGACGAAAATAAAGAATGAAGCCGATATCAATCGGTAGTGTTTACTAAGAATAACTACGTATGCAAGAATTGCATGAAGACCTTTGTTAATTACCTTTATAACAAAACCTGGTTCCAGCTCCTCGTGGAAAATTGTGGAAAACTCGCGAAACTCAAAAAAATATTTAAATTGTAATAAAATCAGCCTCTAAAGTGTTATTATGTGACTTGTCAATAGTTATCACAGGAAAAAAAATTAGTTCAAGTTTCTCGTGGGGAATCTCGGAAAATTCGATTTTACAAAAATCTGACGATTTTCCAAAAGTATTGACAAGTTACATCAATGTAATCCATTTCCAGACATAACACTCTAGATGCTGATTTTATACAAATTTTCAATTGATTTTCGGAAAATCAAATTTTCCGAGATTTCCCACGGGTAACATGAACTGAATTTTTCTCCTACGACAACTATTGACAAATCCAATAAAAACGATTCAACTTTAGATAAACGTTCAGATGCACTCTAAAGGTTGATTTTATTCCAATTTTGTGAATTCTTCTGACTTTTCGATATTTTCCGCGATTAGGTTAAACAAAGTTTTCCACGCCAGACTATTTACAAACATTTTTATTGCAATCCATGTATCCTATTTACATTCAGCTGATAACCACAAAATTTTTTATTTTCGGCTGGAATGTTAAAACCGCAATCTGCATTATTGACTTGTGACAGGTTTGTTTGAATTAGGTTTATTTTACAGTAAAATTGAAATATCACGTTGAAAATTAACATTAGTACTAAATAAAGGAAGTCCGACTGCTAACGATAATTTTTTTTTATTAAAACGCTTAGAGAAGTCTCCTAATTGCGTCAATTATTAAAAAAAAAAATTGGAAATTTTCAAAATACGATAGCAATAACCTACAAGATCCTGGCCTGTCTCTTCTTCCATCCAAATGACCTTAGTCTGCTAAAATAAATATTCTCTCTCGCAAAAGTGTCGGACCCACTTAACATGGAATGGATGTTAATTTTTTGATTTTTCTTAAGCATGTTGCCAGGTCGCGATAGAATAGTTTTCGAATATATAAACTTTGACAAACTTCAACGGCCTCGGGTTTTGATCGTTTCACTGATTTCTGCTTTATTTCAGTTAAAAAATAGCTATTTACATGATTTTTGACTCTGCATTGAACTAGAATTCTTTCACTGGTTTTGTTTACTAACAGCTAATGACAATGATAGCGCCTAAACCCTTGCTTCCTGGTAAACATGTGGGTCTTTTGCCACTCTTAGACCCTATTAAAGTTTTCTACCCCATTATCTATCAAAAAAAAAACAACTAATCGATTACAATAAGCCACATCTAACTTAACACTATTTGATTTAAGGTGATGTTTATGTCTTAAAGTCTGAAGAACGAGGCAATTTCTTCTGAACCACTTCAATTTAAAAATCTAGTGTTAGCCGTTTAGACAAATTGAATTTTACAGGGCCAAAAATTGTTGTTATTGTTTCAGATTTTAATCAGATTGCTTCATTGCCCTATTTAGAGTCCCCCTTACTTGCAGTGGCTGTTTATCAAAAAAAGTATCTAAATGTCCGCATAGCAACCGCAGCTGCATATCAAAAAGTAAGCATGAAGTATATAGAGCGGAACCAAAATATATCATTATTAATAGCCGAAAGTACAGATACTGCATCAAATAAATATTACAAGTTAGTCGGAATGCTTAGGGCAGCGGTAGCAAGGTATAAGCAAAACGATTCTGGTAATAAGAGTTTTGCAAATGACAACATGTAGCCCTCGATTCGGGTTGCTGTAAATCTAATTACTTAAGGTCTCTTAGTGAAAGGAGAAAACTTCTCGAATGTATTGTAGAGCTGGTAAAATGTAGCTGCTATCTTTAAAGCCTTTAACCTTGTCTCTGTACAGTTTGCATAATGCTTACACATAATGGTTGTTCTCATATGACACCGCTTGACGCAAAACAATTTGCAAATTTGTTTCGTTAGAGAAGATAAAAGCAACTTAGCAAGGTAGCTCAGAACTGTGCATTTATAGTCGTTATTCATGACAGTGATCGCTTTAACGTACCGATAGCGAATTAAGTGGCTTTGGTGATGGCAGAGGGCAGCAGTTTAACTAGCGGGATATTATTTTGTAGCTTAATTCACCATTGTTTGTCCTCACCATCCAAAATGCCATACAAAATAATGGTCTCTGCATTTTTCTTTAATTCTTATCACTTCTTTGTCAGACACGGTGAGATTAGCCACTGCCGTATTTCTGTTGTTTCGTAAATCTGAGTTTAGTTAACATGCACGAGAAAATGTAATTAGTGTGAAAGGAAGGTTAAACTTTATAAAAAATAACCAGGCAACATCTTAGGGATGTTGTGGAAAGATGGTGGTATTACCATCTTCATTTACCGAGGACATATATCCCTATACTTCAGGCGTCTTATCGTTTTTAAAAAACTTACCTGAAACCCCCGATGGAAACAAATCGTAGATGAACTGCTACCTTATCAAAACTCCCAAAATCTTTATCTTAAATAAAATAAAAATTCCAAAGCTGACCTTGAACAAAATTCGAGATCTTGTTTTTTTCTTGGTGTAAAAATTTCTTGTAATGAAGCATGTTACTTAAAGCTTTATGTTTTTCAAATATTTACAACATTATCTAACTGAACATTATTAATGTTAACTTGTTGTATATCACTAATAAATTATTATTTTTTCAGTCACGTGGTCCGTGTTACAATTTATAAAAGGATTTTGGCACTTATTTAATAGAAGCTACTCTCTTAAAGAACTATAAATGCAAAACTGTTTAATAGTTTCCAAAATCGGATCAATTAAGAATTGCCTATTGTGTAAGCCCAAGGCAAATTTAAAGCTTGAATCGGAAACTCGATTTATTGAATTTCCAAAAATGAACCCTTGTGCTTTCGAACAAACACTTTCATCAACGATTCTTATACTAGTATCACAGAAATGTTTATTTATAGAACAGGTTGAATTTTTGCTTTCAGATTTAATTTGAAAGCACTCATTTTAATCTCAGTTGAGCTACGTTTATTTAGCAATTAATAATTTTCAAAAGTCTTCTGCATTGCTTTAAGATATCTTAAGGCTCTTCACACAGTTGAGCACGGAATCCCTCTAAGTAAATTCTCTAGCTTAGGTGCCAGAGGGATGTTTATCTCGTAGATCACGCCACAGCTTGTATACAAATGACTTATACTTAACAATACTTTCAACAACTCTTCAGAAATACAATATTTACATCCATCAGATCTATCCAAGCTCACTAAATAGTTTTATTACCATATTTTGGCCGATCGGTCCGTATTACTAGGTAATATTTCACTTTCCACTTCTACCTATTTTGGGGTAATAATACGTCGATTCGACGTAAAATACAAATGGGAATTCCCTAGTCAGTCCAAAAAGCAGTAGAACAGCAATTCACTTTTGAAACCCCAACTGAGCCGTCAAATATTTCAGAAGAAACCGGACCGGTATTAGTCATTAGGGATGACTGTTTCATATCTAACCCTGGCTATTTAGAAAATAAGTGTTTTGTATTTAATACTTTAATTGATACATTGTCTAAAATCTAAATAAATTGTTATGTACAAGCGTATCTTACAGCTTTATATCACAGCGAATCTCATTAAAAAGAATCGAAATTTTTTTGATGAAAAATGGCGAAACCAGAAGTCAAGATGCACCAGAGACGACTGAAGAGGAAATATTAAGTGATAAATTAAAATTTTCATTAAACAATGTTACCGATTTAAAAAACTTATATAAGGAGTTAGAAAGTAACCCCTTAATACCAAACTTGCTTGATAACATATTTATCAGGAATTTGTGGAGTGGACGGAATCCAAAGAGGAGATAAAGTCGGTGTTAAATTAGCTTCTGATATTGTTTTCACGAAACAGCTACTTACGCTGACGTCATGGACAGGAAATTCTCGTTTCGCAAACTGCGACCAAAAGGTCACATTTCGAAGTTTCGAAAATATTTAAGATTTTGATAAACACGGTTCTCGTGAAAGCAGATGATCACTGGACTAAAATAGGGACAGAAAAGTTATTTCGTGACAAAATATTAAAACACTCTAATAAAAGAAGTGCAGCTAAAATCTAATAAATGTAGAATCGGAAAAAACAAAACGTTTTACTAGATCCATCTCCAAGTGTAATTTCCTTATGGTAATCTACATCATTCACGGCTGGTTAATGTTGGATCAATGAATTAATCACTCATTATCTGTTAAAAAAAATGATTACGAAACTTCAAATGAAGCGGCCAAATCCCTATAAGGGATGTAGCATCAGCGAAAAAAAAAAAAAAAAATTTACATCATTTCCATTTCGAAAGCTATCATTAGTTTTAAGTTTACAATTAAAAATAGGACAACATTTACCCCAAATACCTTCTACTGGGAATTTTATAAAAGCGCCGTTTTTTGAATTGTCACCAACAACACCTTTAATTAAAAATTATGCATTAAGATGATGCTTTATGGTGATGTCTTGTATAACTTTTAATTAATAAATTTTAAATAGCAAATGGTTATTTTAAACAATTTTATATTTAAAAACAAAATTTATTTACAATTTTGTACAAAATTCTAAACAAAATTTAAATATTTTGGACATAAAATTGTATTTTAAAATTTATTATTAAATTATAATTGATAACTATAAGTTCGATAGTTTGATATTAAAAAAATTACTAATTTTCTATTTTTAACTTTAAGAAAAGCTTGAGCTAGTGTATCGCAAACAAAACAATTTATACTCAGATCTACTTTATGGTCGTTTTTGTGTAGTCCTGAGGCTAAAATTACATTTAATTCAGTCACAAAAGGCTTAAGATAGGTTTCCAAAGGTCGTTTTGATATTGTCCCTGAATATTCCATCTGTATTGATCATCATACTAATCAACACCGAATTTTTAATGTATCAGAGCGCTATTTCTAAATTATGCTTTATGCCACAATACCAATCCAATTTCAATAATGTTAACTTTTACTGGAGTTTCTAAAAGCGTCCGACTACTAGTTAGAAGTTCCGCATGTTTATGATCTTTTAATACTTTTATTAAACTAGTGATTGCTATATGGGCCTACCTTTGTTATCTAAAGCCCAATGCCTTCGCTTTTGTTGAAATTTGATTTTATCCAAAATGCACTCCTTATCCGATATACTAAAAAAATCTTCTTCGCCAAAAATTATTATTTATGGATATTTCTGTATCTGTAACTGCCGCAGCTGATAATGATGATGATGCCCCATTTATAGGTGACACTTCATTTGTATAATAAAAATCTGTAAGTCTTCATTTCTCATTGGACCCGTAAGTGTTTGTGATTAGATAGAAAAGGCTGAAGTTGACGACATATTTGAATAATTGTCAGATTTCAAATTTAAATTTTCTGTTTGTTTATAAGGAATGATATCAAAGGGCCGAATGTGGAAGGGCCGAATTGGGTCGAAGGGTGGAATGGGTCGAAGGGCCATATTTTTAATATTCTCTAATTTACATCACTAAATCACAATGTAATTATTTTATTCGTCTAAATAGAATTTTCCTTCACTCTAACAAATATAAAATGGTCTGACCAAAAAAATAAACAAAAAAATTCGGCCCTTCGACCCATTCGGCCCTTTCGGCCCTTTGAAATTCGGCCCTTCGTACCCATTCCGTTTATAACATTTCACTTTCCTAAAATAACTTGACCAATAACGCGATACGCTCTTTTGTATTGTAAGTTTTATTTTTGTTCATTTTTAAAATTTCATTCTATGTTGAAATCACGCGAGGCGAACTGAACTGCTTGACAAAAAAGTATATAAGCTGCAGTGTTGTAATAATATCCAAATGTCATAAATTTGTAATTTTTCATTATTTTCGACTTTAAAGAAAAATGTTTTCGAACCTTTTCGAATTCGTTTTGGAAGTAACATTTTCAGGGGATTTCGACTTATCTAGTTTTTCTTTTAGTAATTCTAACCATATACGGTAGAAAAAATGTCAAAAATAAAGAAAGAAAAGGAAAATCCTTCTCAAAGTCGAAAATTGGGAAAATTGTATATGAGCAAAATTCCTTCTACACAGTTAAAAAAAATGAGTTATGTAATGCAAACTGCATTACATGTAGGTGCAGTGCTAGCTTCCGTCACAAAATAATGCGAACTTTGCATTAAAATAGGTTTACTGCACAGAGCATAAATTTGTATAACACCAATTACATTAAATTTAAATTCAACTGAATTAAAATTTATCAAAGACTGCTAATATTTTAGAAGTATTAAATTTTAAAGCAAGTTGCATTAAAAGTTCTGTCGCTTTAGCCACGATTTTTTGTTTGGTATTCCTGTTAATAATATCTCGATATTGTGCGGTTTTTCTGGTGTTGGTCTTTGTTTTTGGCGCCTTGGGGTTCGAGACCTCAGAAACTTCAACTTTTTTGCAGTTTGGTGGATTAGATCACTTTATGATCGCCCATTGTAATAAATTATATTTAAAAAAAAAGAAAAGTTTACCTGTAACATAATAAAAGTCGGGTTGAGTTAGTGAATTTTATATCAATAATGCAAAACACGTGCTATAATTTATAATTCATATTTACATTGAAGTCCGCTTGTTTTACCGAATTTTATGTTGGTATAATTTTTTAATTTGAGCAGGTTACTTTAAAATGTTTAATAGTTTTATTAAAAACAACTTTTAATACAAATGCTGCCTTAGAAATCTTCATAATTGCGTTAAAATTCTTTTTAATGCCATCATGCATAGAATCTGAGGAATTTTTTCCTTGTTTTAAACCATATTTTCAACTATAAACAATTTTCAACTTCAAACACACTTCGATCGTGTGAATTACGTTAAATTTCCTTATTATTCTACCATAAAGTAAACACCGGTTCAATATACAAAATAGATGCAGAAGTTTCGAAATGTTTCCTAATATTTTACCAATAGGGAATAACTCCTTCAAAGTAACAAAATAACTAAAAAATTACGTAATTTTGACTTAATTAGCACAAATTGCACCAAACTCTGGAATAAATTACCTAATTTGAACGTATCTTCCTTGTGTTTTCGTTTACTAGGCTAGTTGAATATTAAGAATTGTGGAACTTATTTTGAGCTTCCTCAGGTTTTACGTATGAGTTGTTTGTGAAACTCCCATATAGGATTATAATATAAAATTGTATTTCCTTATTACATTAAACCGTTATAACCAAATCGATATTATATCCACAATAAAAATAAATAAATTATCCGTACCTATATCTAATTAAATTGTCTGCTTATAATATTTTTTTACAACGAACGAATATATAAAATTAAAATTTATGATTTTAAATTTCAATGTATATAAATTGTAATTTCGAAACAAAATAATTGTTGGCCCAAATAATTAGCTTATCATCGTCCGCGAAGAGAAAATAATTTATCCAAATTGATCATAAAATATTATATGATCGTTATTTATTCTGCGCTGCTTATCAGCAGAATATCATCGCGGACCACAAAATTTATCGCCGAATTTTCAAAATTGAATTTATCGCATATAATGCATGGATGCACGATTTGGAAATTTTTGTTAATTTTTATTTTTCGAAATCAATCATTTTTATGTTTTTTCCAATTTTTTTTTTTGTGGATTCATAATTTTATCGGTTTGTTGTAAATATGATTTGTGATAAAAATCAAAAAATAAACGTAAATTAATGTAAATGTCGCCTGTAGGACAAAAAAAAAACAAATTTTTTTGTGGTCTATCTGCCGATCTGCACATCTTTTGCATATTTATCGTCCAAAAAGATCATTATTGATAATAACAATTAAGTTTTTTAGGGTTTTGGTAATTTTTTTTTTTTTTATTTTGATTGAACAATTTTATTATAAATCTTGTTAAGGTTTGAAATATGGGATCGAACTGGCGTATTTAAAACGAGGAGTGGATTTTTTATCACTTTATTAGTTCAGAGAACTTAAAATGCTGTTGGTGAAACCGCAAAAAATTTGTTTCGTTTAAATGATCCAATTATGTTTATGGTTTTTAATTAATTTTTATTTAGATCGATCATAACTGAGGCAAATTTATTAGCTTATTGATTCAAACTGGCTTTTTCGACAAAAAATTACTTGTAATTATGCATACTTATCATTATTGGTGGTAATTTTTGTATTTTTTTTATCGATTTGCTGCGTTATATTGGGACCGACAATTTGATAATTTTTTACTGCCAGCTTGCAGACGTTTTTTCTTTTTTTGTGTTTTTTTATATTGATTTGATGGAGGAAACGGCAAATTATTATGGAATAACATGTTCAGAAGCACATAGCATCGAAATCAATCAATCTAGTGAATATTCTTCTATTTAAATATCGACATATTATCCATAATTCATTGTTAAACATTGTAAATCGTGTAATCGATCATTAAATATCTATCAGCACTAAAATGAGATAATTTGAAAACAAAACGATCAATAATTTTCTTCATTCTTTCTTGGTGATGATTGGTGTTTTAACCGCGAAATATCAACTAAAAATCACTTAAAAACTATTTAGAATAAAATCTTGTTGTAAACGAGAAACAGTAAACAATATTTTAGGTAATTTCGCCGTTATTACTCGTTGTTTCTTTAATTTGATGTTAGTAATAACCATTATAGAAACGTTTTGTATTTAATTGAATTTTAAATTAAGTCTACCAATATTTAAAATTTTTTTTATATCCAGTCTTCGTTTTACGGTATACAAAAAATAATTGTAAGGAACATAACTTCAGAAGCTGTACAATAAATTGTCTATAAAGTTTTTATATCTTTGGTAATCATAAAGTTCAACGGGTTGCAAATAAATTGAATTCAAAGTTTGCATATCGTAACACATTCATATATTTCAGGTTTTACAGCGAGTTAATATATTTCACAGCAATAGTTATTTATGGTACTAATAAGTGAGTAAGGTGAGAGATATAATCCAAGAGGGATAAGTTTAATCCATTGTTCTTAAATTAATTTCTTAAGTTACATAATAAGAATAGTTCCATATGTGATCAGTTTTTATTTAAATATTTGTCAATGGGTTATATAGAAAAATAACTCACGTTACCCTTAGCCGCGTGGTTTCGACAATAACAATGGCTTGTTGTTAATTGTTATCGGGCTACTACATCCGATTTTGATCGGACGACGTTATGGAAAGGGAAACAGGAAAAATTACAAAAGTTGGTTAAAAGAACAACAGTCATAACTAGACTCATTTATTTCCATTGGCCATATTCTAGAACTATTTCCAAATTTTGTTTTTTTTTACTCTTCCAGTTGATTTCGTATCCTATGAAGGAAAACCTATTAACACTTCATTCACATGTACAATACCCAATCGTGACAGATTTCTTCTTGCCAACATCGAGACAACCGATGACTAGAGGTTTAGGATGAGACAAGAGGTCTAGTAGGAGGCTAGGAAAATCCATTCATCTGGTATAGGAGGCTGTATATTATACTTTGAAGTTTCATTCTTTAGTCTGGTTAGCAACGGAGTTAGATAAACATTGTTTTTTTGATCCCATATGGAATGCTTGAGTTACGTCTTAGGCAATCTAAGACAAGAGAGAAAGAATATGTTTGAAATTATGACTGGGCTACTCGTTTATTTGATACTGCTACCACGTTTCAGAGGTAATCAATTAGAGAAACAATCTCTGGAAATGATGCTCAAAATCAAATAGCAAGACCACCCAACTTTCAATGAAATTCTGAGTTCACTGAGAGTCAGAAAAAATAACAAACAAATAGCCTGCTTCAGAGCTTACTGAATTTTGTAAAAATGTATTGCAGAGCGTGCTATAAAATGTCGCATTAATAGCCTTTCCCATTAATAACATATGAGAGATGCATTTGTATCATTTACTGAATAAAAAGCTCAAATTTTTTTTTTACGTTGGTTTTGGTTATACTACTTTGGTTATTTTGTGATTATCCGAGGCGGCTGATCCATTATCTTAACTGTATTTGTATCCCAACGGTATATGCAAACCTTGAAAATCTTAAAAAAAATGCTCAAGACATCACTAATTATATAAAAGGTAACTGGACCCCTTTAAAGCATAAATCACACAGAAATGAGAGTTTTTCTTGAGTTTTTGATTTATTGAATATAATTCACTAGATCAGTACGTTCTTGCCTCATACATAATGTATTAAGTGAGAATTGTATTTTGTAGTTTGGTCGTAGCTACCTGAAGAGTAGATCGAACTTTTTGTACATGCGAACTTTTCTGTACGAAACCAAACTACCACGTTGAAAACTCAAGGACAAGAAGTCTTGGGTTAAAGTACTGGGGGATTTTGATATTTCTACTTTTTTGGTAGATATATTAGAAATGATTGGACTCTTCATTTTTTCTGAATAACAAGTTGAAAAATGTTGTGAATGGCATTATTGCTAATATATTTTGTCCATAAAAAGCTGAAAGAATCTTATTGATGTGTATTATAAAAAAACTTGGAATCTATCTTTAAACGATTCAGAATTTTATTGGATTACAAGTGATATTTTTGCATCTTGGTCCGATTTTTCTGAAAGCGAGGTATTTCATAAACAATATAATTCAAGATCGTCATTTAAATTGTAGCATGAGGGCTCATCCCGTAATTGATTTGTCTCTTCAATGCGATCCTTCACCAACTACATTTAATTAATACACTACTACCAGTAACTACAGCAAAGCAGTTGCGGGCTCAGATAGTATGTAGATTTCAACTATGATTATCACAATCTTTATGGGTTCATACCTTGACTGAGACATAGCTAATCACACTTTTTGTGGAACTCCCTGTTTCCCAATTTAAATGGTAGAATTGTAAGAACCTGTACCAGACCTGAAATTTCGTAGTACTAGCGAGACATTTAGGCATCAAAAACAAGTAGAAGCCAATATAAACTTGTTTTACAGTCTTTGTTATATGGGACAGACTGGCTTATACAGGTTTAATCTGTCAAATTTAATTTTCGTGCCAATGTCCATATATATTCCCAAAAGAGAACGAAATAAAATGCAAATACCTATACACATGCTAGAGTAAAGACCCGATTCCATTAGTCGTATTAATTGTTACGCAAATCTGCAAATTCTGTATGGCTATTATGAAAAACATCATATTGACAACTGTTTACAACAATAGTCATTTCAATTGACTACTATGTAGCACAGCTAAAAATAATTTGAAAATATGGCATGACAAGAAAAGTCATTTGAAACGACTCCAATCGAAAAAAGTGCAGTATGGTGTCTTCTTAGCTGCCGAATAAAGTTTGTAGAAGGAATATGAAAAGTTGACTGTTATTTTGGTGTAACAAGCGATACATCTATAGGAAATTACAAATTATTTCTATTATGTTTTCTCCTTTAAACCAACGAGTAATATTTTTTCATATTTTGTATTCTGAATTCCAGCACAAAAAAGGAACTACACCACATTAATTCCTATTATTTAATTTTCCAAAGGAGTTCTGAAATTTTATGAATATCTAGTAAGAGAAAAGTGGTTGGTTTTCTTACTCCTATGTCTTACCAGAACTCCGTCGCTAGTCAACTCTCGGAGACCTGTAATTTATTTGCTAGTTATTTTGCCTAAGTATACGAACCAGCCATATTTTAAATTTACTGAGCAGGAAGTTTGCGATTGCTTGCTTAATCTTGATGTTAAAAAGAGAGAGAGTATGTCCTGCCCAATTACCTTCATGTTTAACGAAAGTTTACGTATTGGGTTTTTTCCTGAGACTTAGAAAATTGCCTGCCTCCATCCCATTTTCAAGGCGGGTAGAAGAAACGAAGTACATAAGTAACTATTGGGGAATTGTCATTCTTTCGGTCATACCCAAACTATTTGGGGCTGCTAGCCTCCTGTTTGCCCTTACCCTCCTGCTATTTAGGGCTGCTAGCCTCCTGTTTGCCGATGACATGAAAATTTTCGCCCGGGTCAACAGCGTATCCGATTGCGTTAAGCTGCTTGATGATTTGGGCAAATTTTGTAGTTGGTCTATTCGCAATAGATTAGGACTCAACGTGAGTAAGTGTAAGAGTCTTTCATTTTATCGTACCCGGTCACCTCTATCCCATTATTATCGTTTGTATGGTGAGGATATTGTCAGAGTGGAGTTTATAGCTGATCAGAGTATAATTTTTTAAGCTGATTCCACCTTTACTAGACATATTAACACCATTATGCCTAAGGTATACATTATGTTGGGTTTTGTTAAGCGGAACTGTAAGGACTTTATCGACCCGGTTACTCTAACATCACTGTACGGTTTATTTGTTCGTTCTATTTTGGAATATACATCGCCGATGTGGGTACCGTCTTATCAGTGTCATTCGGATAGAATAGAAAAGTTCAGAAGCTTTTTGGTTTTCTACGCCCTTCGTTGTCTACCGTCTACATGGTCTGTTAAATATGTTCTTCCACCCTACCAAGATCACTGTAACCTGTTGAATCTGCACCGATTAGATTGTCGACTTGTTGTAGCGATATTTTCAGTTCTCGAATAGATTGTACTGAGCTCCTTCCACGCTTAAATCTATATGCTCCAGAACATCAAATGCGTCCACGCGATGGACTGTTACTCATTAGCCAAGTATCAACTAATTACGGCCTTTCGGAAGCACTTTTTAGAGCATCGCGAGAGTTTAATTCAGTTTATGGTGTTTTTGATTTCAACTTGTCCAGAGAGTCGTTTAAGAGAGCTTTATTTAAATTTTTATGTAATAATAACTAAATAGTCGGCGTTTTCCATGTATCTTTTATTCCTTTTGTATTGTATTTCTTTTTTTAAAAATTAATTTTATAATTTTTTTTAACATGTTTGTATAGCCGATTGTAATCACTGTAGGATATACATGATATATATATATAAATAAATTAATAAATTTGTATTGTTTTGGTAAACCCATAACAATCTTACATATACCATTACAATAAAATACATTAGACTAAAAAATCGTTTGCACAACCAAAACCAACACAAATGCCTTATACCAGCTCTGTTGTTCTCTTTTATGACAGATACCGTAAAACAAATGTACATTAACTTCTGTCATTGTGTAAGTGAGTGAAAATGAATATGAATTGATATAGAAAATTTGAATATTTGTTTTATGCGTGCTTGTATACGGCGACATATCACTAATACTAATATAACTTAATGTACATTTTATATCAAATGTATAGGGACAGCACGGCTTGTATAGATACATCATTTAACAAAATAAAAAGAAACAAATTTAGTTTTCTTATTTCACAATCACATACAAAACAATGCATGTGATGTGAAAATACCTGTCTAATGGTACCTGAACTGTACCGTTATTTATTTTTTAACAAGGTTATTCCATTTGTTGTTCAATTCCATATTATAATAATATATACCATATTAAACTAAAGATAATTAAAATAAAAAAATAAAATTAAGATAAATTCAATTACGTCGAGCATCATCGACCGACCGCTAGACGTATTTTTCAAATAATGAACTTAAAATCCTCGAGAAACCCCAGAATATATTATAAATCTCTATACATCGCTAATTCTGTAGCAACACGCAACTCCAACGCCCTATAAAATTGAAGTAAAAGAGTAAGCTCAAATAACCTCGAATAATTTTAAAATGCTCAAATAATCTTAGGGTTCTAGAATGTTCCCGAAAATATCGAATAATCTTCGAACGGCGAATTATTTTTACTTAATTTTTTTTGTATTTAAATGTTTTCCTGTAAATCTTACAATTTTTTTAATATATTTGCAATAAAAATTTTCTAGTTCTCGGTTTTCACCAAAAATTCATTTGGGGCCTCCCAATTTATGAATAAAGCTTAAATAAGTAGTTTCAGTTTAGTACGATTAGTTAAACCAACCACCACTTCAAAGCCCAATTTTTTTAAATCAGGGAAATACACCACTTCAAAGCCCAATTTTTTTAAATCAGGGAACCCCAACACCAATAAATCCTCAAAAATTTTAAAAACCTAAACTTTCATGATTGCTAAACTTTATTTTAATCGGTAAAAAATATTTAATCGGTGATGTTCCAGGTGCCTCGTTCCAGATCGGAAAATTAGGCCGTCTCATGCTTTATAAAATATATATGAAAACGCCACTCTGTCAGGTTATGAAATCAATCATTGTGCATCTTTTTGACGAATTATCTATCTCAAAAACTCAATTTTTTGAGTTGTGTCACTTTTCTATATCATGTAGTATAATTCATAAACTTGTAAAAATTCCGAAGAATGAAATAAGAAACAGTGTAGCAGATAGGACGGATCGAATGGAGGAACGCCAACAATTAATGTATGAGGCAAGAAATTCGCGCCATCCACCACCCAACTTGAATGCTGTGGCAAAAAAAAAAAAAAGTTTAAGAAACCAACCTACTAAGAAGTCCAATTGTTCTCAACTTGTACTTTAAGCTCTTGTGTCTTGCTGATGGCGAGGTTAGTTAAATCTCCGATCGATTCCCGTCGAAACCCGTAGTGGTGGTTCTTCCAGCTATTTCATCAGAAAGAAACAGATTATTATTTGTAGCACCTTGGAAAGGACAGAGGCAATATGTAGCTGTCGAGTGACAATTCAAAGCTGCTTTTCTGCCCTTCTTGCAAACAGAATGAATATTAGCTATTTTCTGGATCACAGTCGAACAGAGTAACTAAAAGTTTAGTCAAATATTTGTATAGTTTTTTTAGATTAATACCATCGGAGCTCAGCACAATCTTAGCAAAACATAGCTCGTTTGGCTAAAAAAAAATTTGGCTCTCTTCATGATCAATATTAAAAATGATTATTCAATTTACTTTGTCCTAAAGATGACGACCTCAGATAATTCTCTTAAGAGTGAAAAATGATACCACCACTGCAATTTATGCACGCAACTGTACTGGGAAAAATCAAAAGCTGGATTGATTGTCATATAACACCGAACTTCCGCTGTACTCTGTGAATTCAGTTGTATACATATGTTGAAATTTTCAAAATCATCAACCTAATTTTCTTCTGTGAACAAAAATCTTGTGGTATATAAAAATTTTGTAATTTAATAATTTTAAATAACTAATTACAATGTTATCAAGTTTGTAATTATTTGTTTGGTTCCTGGAACAAAACTAGCCGGAGGATTTATTAAATCTCGACAAATAGTGCTAGAACTACACTTAGGTGCTCAGGTCCTACAGGACATTCATACAACTATTATAAGATCAGGTCATCAAAATGTTCAATCCTTTTCCATTTTAACGCATCTACTCAGTTTCTTTTTAATTTTTCACGACTAAATGTTGTGTATTTCTTACTATGCTATAAAAAATTGAATGTGATACACAATAGGAGATGGGATCCTTCCCACAAAAAACGCTCCAATTTTCTAACTCATTCATAATGACTCATTTTTCGCACTTATATTTCAACCTGTTGTTACCTACAACTTATGTGTTCCTTTCAAAAAGCATACCTGTGATTACTCCGCTTGGTTATCAAAGACACCGTACGCAAAATTATAATTTACGCACGTAAGCATTAATTGTCTTTAATATCCCTTTTACGAAGGATTGTATAAAAAATATCACATGTATATGACTCGGCTTTAGTCTAGCGAATATCATTCTTGTGCATAAAATATAAACTTTATATAAAAGATAAACGCAACACATAGACATGTCAAATACCGTAGGTGGACAATTTAATAAGACAACCGACCGTAGAACACAAAAAATAAATGTTAAACGTGGTGGCTGGTATATTGACTGTTTTATTTTTAAATGAGATGAAAATCAATAAAAATAATATTTTATATAATATAAATGTCGCCAGTAAGAAGCTAAAAATAAATTATGTGCGATTTAGTGTTTAAATAAATTATGATTAATTCCAAGATATATTGTAGTACAATTTGAAATTTATGAAGTGAATAAATGGATTTCTTAAATACTGTTAATTTCACAAACAGACCACATCAAGCACTTAATTAGTAAATTAAGAAATTATTTGTATGACTGTTTTAACCACAGCTTTGCGCTCGAAATTATACCTGTCGAAGTTACAAAATAAATCGAACTCCGTTTATCTCGAAAGTTACACGCTGTTCAGGCCAAAAAAAATATTTTACAAACAATACAAACATCTTTCAATGACTCGATGTATGAGTAATAAAATATAGCTAAAAGCTGTGAGATCTGCGAATCTAAAAATTAGTCGAGTTCGCGCTCTTTTCCAATGACGAAATTTTAAAAATATTAATACCGTCCAAGCCGACCACAACAGGGTGTAGCGATCGAGTGCAATGTGAAATTTCACACGTTAAAAAAAAGCAGAAAGCTCAAAAACTGTGTGAATGTTAGAAAAAAAAAAAATTTTTTAAACCCTAATTGACGATGCTTCCGAGAAGCGGCGTTCTTTTAGTAAAATAACTAAGCGGCTAAATTGCAACCAATTGGTAAAATCAGCGCAGTTATTGTATTTGAACATTTTGATAAAATTTGCAAACTAGGTTCATATTAATTATCGATTTTTCATTTCCCTATCCCGATTTATCATTCAGACAACTCGTGAGTTGTGTTAGACATGTGAAATTTCCAAATTTAAAATGTTGAATTTTAGTTTAGTTAACATAATTCAGTTTATTTAATAATAAAGTTTCAGAAATTTTCTTGAAAAATCTGATCAATTTGCTAAATTTTTCGAATTCTGATTAACTTGTTACTTTGTCAGTAGAATTTTTATTATTTTTCATAGTCCAAATATCAAGTTTCTTGAATCAAGAAACTCTTTTTTGAATCAAGAAACACTTTCTTAAACCAAGAAACATTTTCTTGAATTAAAAACGGCTTTCTTAGTTTAACGGATTGTTGTTTACAAAACTAATGTGTTTCCTATAATTTCTTCTAATGCTTTTAAGTTTTTGTTATACTTGTTTGCTCTGTTTCGAAATAATTTTTCAAAATTATTTGTTTATTACAAATTTATGAAAATATTTAAATCTTGTGTCTGAGCTGAAACAAATATCTATTTTGTACCACATAGCACACTTGAACCTTTGGAAGGAATATTCAATTGTAAAAGAAGATTGACAAATCTAAATTTGATTTGGTTTAATCTCCGAGAACTTTTGAAGATCAAGTAGCAGTATTGCGTTAAGTATCAATACAAGCGAAACTAATTAGGCAAACATAAAATATTCCAATAATATTTAGTTTTAATTTTAACAAAAAAAAATTCCTCTGATTAAATCCGCAGCATCCGTAGCACCAAAAAAAAAATTATAAGGCTAATCTTTATTACAAACAGCACAGTAAATAAAAAACAAAAGGTGTAAAATTACCAAAAATATTATTAACAATAATTATCCTACTTAATGTAAAACCAAACACCTTTGTAATATCTTAACATGGTTCCACGATCTTGAAAAAGGCAAAGTAATTAAAACGCGATAAATTTTCGATTTAACTAAAAAAAAAAAGAAACAAATCGGATTAAATTCATATTTATTCTTATTATTCCACAGCATCTCACATAATGATTAAAAAATTATCTTATGTTGATCAGCGAACTAAACAAAACAAAACAAAAAAATCGCTCGTTTGACAATCAAAATCGAATCAATCAAAACAGGAAAAAAAAAATTCTGTACTCATGTCTTATAGAAAGATCACATCGTTAAGATAATTTTGAATTCATGAGTTCTAGTATTTTAGACATGAAAAACACGTTTCAAGTTTTTTTTTGATTATCTTAATTTATCACAACATTGTACGAGTAATAAGTTTATATGAGATGATTATGATTATACGAGTATGTACCCATATGCTGTTTATATAAAACATGTTGAATTACAACATTGATGTCAATAATAATTGCAATAAAATTACAAATTCATAATGGTAATGTATCTCTCTTATAATATCAACCGGACGATATATGAGTACATTTAAATTAGAAATGCGAACCAAGTCAATTTATAATAAATCAACATACCAGAAATAATTGTTGCATTATATTTGTAATTTCATAATATTGATTGTTTTTGTTATGGAAGAGATTTCTCCACTTTACTTCCGTGATCTTGTTTAGTATGTTCATTGTATACATGTCTTAATCGCAGATTTTTGATGAATTTTAACTTTACTATGGGCCAAATCAAGAGAATTTTTCACTGCTGAACGATGGTTTCATTTGTTATTCGCATTACTCATTTAACATTTGCATAATTCATGTCCACTCATTATTTAATTGTTATTCATTGATTATACACAGATTGTTCACGGATTATTCACTCAATATACGGCGTTAACCACTAATATTTCATTCATTATTCACCAATTGTTTACTCATTATCCACTGATGAATGATTAATTTACTCGTTAGTAACTCATTATTCACCCAGTTTTCTCTCATTATTCACTGATTATTATTCACTATTTATTCACTGATTGTTCACTGAAAGACGAATAATGAGTAATGAGTAATGAATGAATATTCAGTGAAAAATTAGATGAATTTCGGGTGATTAATGAGCGAATAATAAGGGAATAATGAGTGAATAATGTGTAAATATTTATTGAATTCATCTTTCATTAATCATTAGTGAATTTTGAGTAAATAATAACCAGAACTAAATAATCTGAGTAATGAATAAATAATCAACTGGATTTAGATCTCAGCGGGAAGTCATCTCAGTTTTCCACCGTTGCCCGTAGCCTCTACATTCTATAAGGATGACTTGTTTGTATGACATTCGAACTCTTAATCCTTGTTATCTAAGCATTTCTTGTAGGCATATTTCACTTTTTTACGCAATTAGACATTATGAAATTTTGGAATTTTTTTATTTTGATCACGAATTTTCAGAATTCAATGCAGTTCCCAATTGGTTTATATACGATGGAAAGATCTTGGCTAAGCGAATTAAACAACGTCTCAATATGCCGGGCTATCACAACGACAAAACTGAAATTCTAACTAATCTCAGCCTACTTTATGCTCTCAGCAAGCACAATGACTGATATCATCAGCCTACACAAAATTTTACAGGCCGGGCCTGTAAAGTACTATTTTTCAACTGGTACATCATACACAAACAACTTACTTTATGTACGATTTGGTTCTTAATTTTAAAGTTTTGAAAATATTTAATTTGCCCAAAGTCCCAAATTTCGAAAATTTTAAAATAGCAAATTCCCCAAATTATAAAATTAAAATTCTGAAAAATTCTCAAATATCAAATTCTTCAAAATTTATTAAGTTCCGCAAAATATAAAAAAATGTAAAATTTGAAATTATTAAATTAAAAATTAATTTTAAAATTCCGAAAATATTTGTTTCACGAAGAACTCTTTTTCTAGATTTTTGAAATTTCAAATTCCCTAATATGTATTAAATTTTAAATAATTGGAAGAATTTTAAAATTATTAAATTAAAAATTTAATTTTATAACCCCGAAAATATTAAGTTTATCTAAAAGGTCCAATTTTCTAAATTTTTAGCGCAATAGCGAATTCTTCAAATTTTATTAAATTCCGAAAATGGTTAGCACGTAAATATTTGAAATTATAAAATCAAAATTTCATTGAAAATTCTGAAAATATTAAGTTTGCCTAAAGGGCCCAATTTTCTACATTTTTGGAATAGTAAGTTATTCGAAATTTAGTGAATCAGATTCTAAATTCTGAAAATATAAAGTTTCTCTGAAGTTCAAAACCATTTTCATATACGACGGATAGATCTTGGCAAAACGAATTAAATAACACCTTAATGTTCTACGCTATCACAACGATAAAACATGAATACTTATCTAATCCTAATTTATATTCTCAGCAAGCAAAATAATTGATGACATCGGCCTGTGAAAGTTTTTACAGGACGGCCCTGAAAAGTACTATTCTCCGTCTGAAAAATCATACACAACCCCCGTACAATTTCACAAAACAATTTCTTAATAAATAGTAAACACCCTTCTATTTTTCGTGGCACCAGGCAAATGTAAGTGGAATTTTCAAATTCCACTCAAATATTTAAGACTAATTTTGTTTTCACAGTAACTGCAAATTTTCATGAATTTCACACAAACATTAAAAATTGGGATGAATCAATTTTTACTCAATGTCAAATACCGGTTAGTCCGCCTGGTTCTTTATATTATAGAAATCAGTCGTTTGCTTTAAAATGCATTTTGAACTCATTCTTTTGCTAGTACCTCGTTTGCGAACCATTTTAATGGTTCACTTTTACCATATCTATGACCATTCCTTTGCATTTGGCATTCATTCCAGGCTTAACTTCAAATTGAACGACTAAGTTAAAAGAAAGAAAATATTATGAACATTAAACTAATTTGAGTGAAAATTTTAAATACGAAGAAAATTTTCCTTACATCGAACTATCGTCAGATTTTGAGTTAAATTTCGATTTGTTGTTAAATTTAATATTTTAAAAACAAAAGAGTTTTGAGTAATATGAGAAAAAAATGTTGAGTGAAATTTGAATTTGAGTCAAATTTAAGAAAAATTTCACTCAAGTGGTTTTATTTAAATAACAGACGTTAATATCTCTTACTGCTTCTCAAAAACAGTTATTTCAGTTTTGAGTGAAATTTGAATTTGAGTGAAATTTAAGAAAAGTTCAATTCAGTTCAGTTTATTCAAGTTACAAACAATAATATCTTTTAGTGCTTCTAAACAATAGTTATTTAGCTAAAATCAAATATAACCGTTCACCGTATTACGCAGCCCAAAACATAACCCAACATTTCACACCCAAACATAAATTTAGCGATCATACTATCAAAACGGTTTATATATGTACATCAAATTTGCAAACGATTGTAATCGGCCAAAAAAAAATAATAATAATTTTGAACAACTCATAATACCTTTCACTTGTTACATACAGCTCACCACTCATCAAATTAATAATATTAAATTTTAATTTATATTTATGTTTTACGTTTTTATATATTTGCAGATATCATACTTGGAAACTACACATATCAATAATTTAAATGAACTCAGCTAATAAAAAATAATAATAAAAAAAAACCGAACGACGAAGAATGTTTCAACAAATATTTTCTTCAAAGGAAGAAGAATCCAAATAAAATAAAAATAATTGATAATTATTGGAGAAAAAAAACAACAACAAAAATTATTAAATAACAAACAACACAACAACAACAAAAACATGAAGATAATATTGATAAAATTTATTATTATCTACTTATTAATATCAATATTGTGTTGGTGTAATTGTGCCCCTTCACCTTCACGATCCGATGCATCGGCAACAATAATAAGCGAAACAACAACAAATTCAACAGCCGAACGATTAATTTTATTAACAGAAGCCATTGAATTATCACCAACATCGTCGGTCGAGACATTATCTGATTTACAGCAAATACCATTAAAACGTATTGCGGCCGCCGATCCCAATCGTATTGGTAATATAACGCGTAATCATCGGGGTGATATATTTTATGTGACTGGTAAGTGACTTTCTGTTTTTTTTTATTTCGATAATATTTTCACAAATTTATTTATTAGCCATTGAGGCGCGATTTTTTGATGAAAGTAATCGACTTAATTTTAAAACCTACAAATATCTTAATTGTACATATATAAATTGGTCTAAATATTTTTTTTTTTTAAATTAAATGTTGCGATTATCGAAAGTGGTTATTTGAATATTGAAAGTATGTAAGCGGTTTCCACAGAAGTTATGAAATGAATTTAGTGGCTTGGTTTACTTTATTGCGTGTTACATTTTCGCGGTAGCCACGGCATTGTTTTATATTCACAAATAATAATTTGTGTTGAATTGAACATAATATATCTCGAGTGGAGTAAAAAGTTCATGAATGAGTACAATTTTTGTTAAGTATTTAATCCGTTAAGTTTTGTGTGGGACATAATTTATTTTCAAAAAAATATAATTTGTCTAGATTGGGATGTGATGTCTAAAATATATTTAGGAAGTGATTTAATTTTATTGTGGGCTTATTTTGACCTGGATGGATCATATTTTTTCTAGGCTTAAGTAAGAATGTTCCTTGGAGATTGTTAAAATTTTACAGAATTACAACCTAGAAATCGTGGTTACGGCCACATCCAAAGGACACGCTTATTTAGCATGAGTTACCTTCTATGATGCATCTTACGCCGGTAAGATGATTTTACAACAAAATAAGGAAGAAAAAATGTATATTTATAGTGTGGAACCTAATGTGATTTCGGTCACATTTTGAATCAAAATTGTAAAATTCGGCTGAGGGGTTAGCCAGTTGTATTATCTGTCAGAAGTTGATTTAGTCTCTATATGTCATTTATCTTAATTGAATTGAACGTGTTTAATTGGGACCTAAATTGCATAATATAAATATTAAATTTCACTTAACCCTGAAACACTCACTTGGGATTGGATTCTAGGACTATTTAACTGTCATTTTTCTTAGATAATTCACCATTTTGTGATGAGTAGGAAGAAATAAAAGTTAGGTTGAGTGGGACATAATTTAACATAGTGGGCAATATTTTTAATAACATATAATTCGTATAAAAAGGCAAAAATTTCTAATGTGGAACATGTTTTCTCAAAGTTAGAACAAAACTTATTGTTAGCTTAGCAACATTTATCTTCAGTGAAACGTAATTTGTCCTGGAGAATTTAAGATAAAATTTACGCCGTAAATTAGTTAAGTCCCACAATCCCACTTGGTGAGAATCTAGCAGAAAATTTTAATTTAAGCTGAATTAAGTCTTATTATTCAGGTTAAGCTTGACTGGCATGAGTCTGAATGGGGCCTAATTTTATATGTAGCAAAATCCGATTTTTTCGAATATTGTCTGTAACTTATTTTAAATTGGCTATGCAGGTTAGAAATTCAATTAATTCGTTTCCGTAAAAGCTACTTACCTTATAGTGAATCGATTAAATTCAGTAACTTATTTCAATTTAATTTATTAGGAAGTAAATAATCAAGTGTGAGAAGAAATTTCTCCAATGTGGGACGTAATTTATCTTGGATGAAATGCTTTATATCCTGATCGGATTTGAATTGATTATTAGAAGTGCTATGTAATGGCTTGACATAAATTATTTTAAATCTATGAATTGATTATGTCCCACATTCATTTAAGTTTATTTAAACGCTAATATATGGCTCAAAAATTAAATTATTGGGTACCGTGATTTATCACAAAAGACTTAACAGTAACATTTAGATTTTGTTTTATGTAGTAATTTGCATTTTTACCAAAATATATTTCATTGGGTGAATAAATCAGACAGTTTTTCTACAAGTTTCTAAAAGTGACATAACTTGTCCAGTGTGGGACATAATAATTGTCTTGGGTGAATGCATTTGGCTCTGATTTAAATATGGTCTATCTTGAATTTTGATTTATAAAAGAAAAGTGATATAAACTAAGAGTTTGAATCCATAAAAAAATTAAGTCCCACATTCATTTAAGATAACTTTAACGAGAATATATGGTTTAAAAATTAAAAAGCGAGATTGCTTTGACTCTTGATAGAACTTTCATTTGTGTTTTTCAAAAACAGGATTTGCAATTTGCCCGGTGTGGCACTTAATGTCTCATGTATATAATATGTAATCTGTATTGGTGTGACATAAACTACGCATCTGGTTAAAAGTAAGTTCCATATTGATTTAAAATAACGGAATTTAAACGGATTATATAGCGTAAAATATAATTTTGCAGGAAATGTTAAATTAAGCTAAATAATTTATTATTGTTTAGATAAGCTATAGTATGGAGCTTTTTAGCATTTATGAACTTAATTTTGATCTAGCAAAACTCTCTTTCGAGCAGATCATAATTTGCATCTCGAACAACATATCTTACTGTAAATAGTTCTGCTTTGGATGGTCGTAATTTTTCTATAGGGTCCAGCGCATTTTGTTTGGAGGAGACGACCTTAAAGTATGGAATCTATTTTGTATCTTGCGAACCGAGTAGTTTAATTAATTTATCAATTTAATTGATCGGGATGTAATCAGCTTAGAGCGTAACATAATTAATTGCGGGTACCGTATAAGTTATCACCAATGAGACACACCGCAAATGGTGAAAGAATATTTCTAGAAACGTAGAGAGAAGAAATTCTCGCCCAATTAGCAAATTAATTTGAAATCCCCCAGATAAATGTGTGGAACTTAAATGAAATGTTGGACTTAATTGATTGTATTGAAGTGTATTGGCCTTGAGTTAACAAAATTGGTCACTCACAGAGGTACAGAGAGTAGAACGCTTGCTTTATCACTTAGAGGTCCCGTCAAATAATGATATTGAGTGCAGGAATCATTGCTTGATGATTTGATGTTGGGAAGAGTATAATTTGTCTCTAGTGGAATGTAAATCGTCAAGAGTGGGACCTAATTTAATTGTTCAGAAATTAAGGTAATTGAGATGATTATCTGTAGTTTCATCCTTGAATTCAAAACTATATTTGACTTTTCATTTAATTCAATGTAATATCATTAGCCTTACATAAAATATAATTTGCGTCGTTAGATTAACGGGTCGTACATAAATTATTCTAGGAAGAATATAATTTGTGTAATATGGTGGGTTGTATATATTTCGTGAAAAATTGGAGTTAATCGAATTTATTAAGAGGAATTATAGTTGGTTTGGGTTGGATAAAAAGGCTTAAATCTTACATAGAACCTAGTATTGATAGGCCTCTAAATTTTATATATTCATCATGCAATAAAAAATCAAGCATCAAGTATTGACTTAAGTCAGTGGAACATAATTAAACTTAAGTGGAACTTAATACTATGGCAATTGTATTAACTAAATTCAACTTAAGCCGTTTGTTTAAATTATCTAACTAATTAAGCAATAACAATTACCTATCTTACTACCTCTATGGAACGTAATTTACGTCTAATTCATTTGCCTTGCAAACTTTATGTTTAGTGGAACATAATTTTAAAAAAAATTTGCCTTCAGTAAAACATTTGCTGACAACTCAAAACAACATAATTTGTACAGTAGTTGTCAAATTTCCTCTATTTTGGTAATATGTGGAACGTCTTTAGCCGAACGTTTGTTCTCGTAAGATCAACCGAATATAACAAGCTTATGGTTAGATATACAATACTTCTTGAGTAAAGAAGATATATTCGAATAAATCTTTACATGTGTGGAACTTAATTTATTTTGAGAATATTACACATATGTGGAGTTAATTTGCTTAGAGTTGAATGTAATTTTCCCAAGTAAGCAAATAATTTTTTGGGACTCATGAACAAGTAACACTCATCAATTTTCATTGATGAATATCAGGAATTAGACTGTGTTTAGTCCGAATACTAATTAAACAATTTGCAGATTTAAAGCTTATTTATGATGCTTTAATTCACACACACACCCACAGACACACACACACATAATCAATGCCTGATTAATTAGTCTTTTGTGGAACCTAAATTATTGACAAAATTATGTTACATTACTCTTGTTCTGTATTCTTGTTTTCAAAAAACTTTCCAAATGTCCGAAATTTGTTGAATGAAATTTTCTGACGTGTTCTTCTTACACTTGCTTGAGGTCGTAATATTACAGAATATCGAGAATTATTTATGGGTTTACTAATATGAAATTACTAAAAAGCTCTTGCAAAATGTAAAGATATTCACATTTTAAATGATCTGTTATGTCTTAAAAAAAAGATAACACAACTACCACCTTAAAATTGTATTACGGTGGTGGGCATTAATGATCCACCAAATATGGTTTCCCGTCTTCTGTTTCAAAAAGATTTTAATTTATTTTACAACAAAACCATCATCATTAAAACTATAAAAATTCAATGAATTAACAACAACATTAAACCATAAAATTAATCAAAAACCTGACCCCACACAAACATCTGTTAACAAAAAAACTTTAAAATACAAATCAAAACACAAATCTTCAAAATTCAGATATATGCGCAAAGAATATTCCACGCTTCGAGAAATTCTTACCGTTTTGTGATTTATAAACAATTACACCTGTCGAGATTATCTTAGCCGTGTCTTATATATTCGAATTTCCTCATGCGCAAGTCTTAAATAATATTTTTTTTAGTTTTTTTAATTAACAAGATTTTAATCAACTTTAATATACAAAAATTCTTTCTAGATACCCCAAAATGTGACACAGACATGTGTATCGGTTTGTCCAGCGGAACAGCAGATGTATATAAAAATGAAATTAAAGAAATTGGTAAGTTGATTTAGTTATGTATAACAGTACAATAATTGTTAGATAATACAGTTAGATAATTATTTTGGATTTTTTTTTTATCTGCAGACATGTCATCCATGCAATCGAATCCGTATAGCTTTGATAAATGTGAATGCCAATGCGCATCGCATTTAACAACATTTCGCGAAGATTTAAGCATTTGCGTTGATGATATTCATGGTAAGTAACTTTGTTGATCATAAATTATATCTTCTTATATACGATTTACAAACAAACAGGAGTTAAAATGAATCTTGCAAACGACGATTATAATCGTTTCATCAATAATTCAATAAGATGCATTGACCATAAATCTACTATCTCTGGAGACGTATTATTCTTACGAGCATATGCGTATTATGAAGCCACGATAAATAATTTATTCATAAAAATAAGCGCATCTTCTATATGGTCTTCCTAAGATAAATTAAAATAATTTATTTATTTTTTTTTTCGTAGCTCGTACAAACATTTAGCCTTAAGCCATTTATAATAATTTTTGTGTGTGATTCCTTCTTGTGAATGTATAATTGGTTTCAATCTTCACCCGAGTTCATTACAGCGTTATACGGCGATTTTGTTGTTGCGCAATCTTCATACAAGAATGTTGCTTTTTCGACAGTGAAAAATTGAATATTAAAATTAAGATGTTGTATGCTTTTGTTTACTGCATATATAATGGTGTATTTACCTTATGTGTAATTACACTTTTTGTTATTAAATGAGTGCAATTAATTTTCGGTTAAGTGGAAAAAAGATTGATATTTACTTGAATTTTTGTATAGATACAATTTTGAGGTAGATTAATCGGTTTGTATATATATAACTGAAGTTCTAATATATATTATGCGCCTCAACACTAAAAGTTATTAATCAAAACCAAATATACAAATGACTTAATTCAATTTTTCTGTCAGAAATTATCGTGAGAATAAATATAAAAATAATTTACTTCAATAGAATCATCATTCTTAAAACTCAATTAAAATCTGCGTACATTTGCTGCCAAATTCTGAACCAATTCGGATAAAAAGAAAATCACCAAATTATGAAAATTTTCTCTAACACTAATTTTGGTTCCAAAAACTTCCAAAATTTCGAATTTAACTGATATTATATTCTCAAAATTAAAAAAATTCGAAATTTTTACTTCTTTCAAATTCTGAAAACATTAACATTTTATTTCAATTATTAAAATTTGTAAAACCGTGAATAAAATTTGGGACGTTATGTTAAATTGCAGATTGTTTTAAATTTTATAAATATTTGAATTCGAGAATTATCTGAAGATTTAATATTCTGAATATTTCATTTATTTTAATAATTTTAGCAATTCTGAAATTTTTAATATTTAAATTATTTTAAATATTTGATTGAATTATTCAGAAATTATCAAATTACTAAAGTTGAGAAACTTACACTTCTATAAATTAAATTTAAAAATTTTCTGAAATTCAAAGTTAAAATTTAACTTTTTTTGTTTGGAAACTGTAGAACTTGACTTTTTATTTTAAAGCTTTCTGAATTTATTGTTTCTCTTCCTTTTTTGAATTTAATTAAATATTCTTCTCGAACAGTTTCTTCGGAGTTCTGCAATGGAAGCCAATTCTGGAATTAGATTCACAAAATTAACCAAATTCTGAAAATTGAAATACTTGGGATTTTAATTACAACAGTTTACCAATTTACAAATTATGACAGAATTAAGAAAAACTAATTCTGAAAATTTTCCAAAACGTGGATTTTTTTTTAATTTTTGCGATTTCTACTCTTGCTACTAATTTAAACGATTTGTAAATGTTTTACGGTAAAATTGGTTTTCTTCGAAAATATGAATCAAAAATATAAAATTCTGAAATATTCTGCAAAATCATTGAGTTACAAAATGTTCTAAAAAATGAAAACTTGAGTTATCAATTGTTATATCGATTAGTTAAAGGGAAATTAAAATTCTAAAAATCCTTTAATTTTTTTGAATTATTAATAAGGTTAATAAGGCCGTAGGGTAAACATAATTGACAAAAATAAAATAACGTATAGTTAAAATAAAATCTCGTTGAAAATTCCTATTCCTTCATTCTCGAGTAAAACAACAACAAAAAATGAATTTGTTGTTGTATTTACTCGGGAATGAAAGAATAGGAATTTTCAGCGAGATATTATTTTGACTATACAAGTCTTAAACAAATTGGACGGATTGATTTTAGTTCAAATCAACACAGGCGCTATTATTCTCTCTTGAGTTATCCGTTCAACTCAGATAATACCGATGAGTATAAAATATTTCGGATCCACGCGGATTACACATTTTGGCATTCCAGATTATTTGAATTAATTAAGACAATAAAAAATGTTAAAATAATTATTTTTAAAGAAAATGTAGAATAAACTCAACTGTCTCACTCTAAAGCAGGATTTCCAACTGAACCCGAACCTGAACCTCGAACTCGCTCCGGTTCAAACATTTTTAGTAATTTTTTCGATCCCGAACCCAACATTTTGCGGGTACGATTCAACCGGATTCCGAGTTGACTTTGAACTAAGTGTGAAACAGGAATTTCCTGGTTACGAATCCTTTTCACGGGTCCCCAAGGAGAAAAATATTAAGGAATGGTGGGAAAACCATAAACTTGAAATTCCACTTTTATACGAGCTGTGCAAGTTGTGTTAGCGGTTCCTGCAACGCAAACCAGTGTGGAATGGGCATTTTCGGCTTTAAAGATTAGTTTAGCACCACAAAGGGTACATCTTAGAGAAGAATCATTAAGATATATCCTATTCGTCAAATTAAATGAAATTTGTTTCATAAAATACTTGTGAAGTCATATTTTTTTAACCCGAACCTAATTATTTTCTTGCTTTGAACCTGAACTCGAACCCAAACCTAACATTGTGCGGGTTCAAAACCCTGCTCTAAAGTCAAAGCCTAAATAAAATTCTAAATAACTAAAATTCTAAATTCACCCAGCCCACCCTGGGAGAACCAACTTTCTAGATTTTTGGATAGTAAATATTACGAAATTTATTAAAATTTAAGAAATAGGAGAGACTTAAAAATCTTAAACTATTCAATTAAAAATTTTGAAAATTTAGAAATGTTAGGTTTGTCCAAAAATCTATTTTTCTAAACTTTTAAAATTGGGAAAATTTATTCTCAGTAAAATAAATTTTGTAGATTTATGATAATAATTTTTTTTAAATTTAATAACTTTCGACAAATAGGGAATAATTTTAAACATTTGAAATTGTTAAGGTAATTTTTAAATTCTAAAAATATTTGTTGATCCAAAGAACTAAATTCCAGTAAGTTAAGAAAAATGAAATCTTTCAATGAAACCTGGAATTATTAAATTAAAAGTTGTTTTTTAAAATTCTGAAAATATTTAGTTTGCCCTGAGTGTTAACTTTCTAGATTTTTCTAAAATAGCAAATTTCTCAAATTATTAAATGTAACGTTGGTCTAAAGGGTCGAATTTTCTTGATTTTTAAAAAGGCGAATTCTTCAAATTGAAATTTGAATAAAAATTCCGAAAATATTAAGTTTGTCTGAAGACCAAATCTTTTAAATTCTTTAAATATCAAATTCTTTATTAGCAAACAAAAAATTCTAGATTTTTGAAATAGCAAATTCAACAAATTTATTAAATTTTGAAAAAATTTTAGAAATTCTGATAATTTGGAATTACTAAATTAAAAATGTAACTTTAATGTTCTGACTTGATGTCTAAGTTCGCCTTAAGAATCAATTTTCCAGAGATTTGAAACTCCAAACTCCACAAAAATGTATTAAATTTACAAAAGATACGAACGGATTTTAATTTATTAAATTAAAAATTTCTTGAAATATTAAAATTGTATAGGTAATAGGGCCAATTTTCTAGATTTTTCAAATATCGAATTCTTCAAATTTTATTAAATTCCAAAAAAGAGGCAAAAATCTACAAATAATAAATTATAAGAATACTAAAAATTTTTTGATAATTCTAGAAATATTAAGTTTATCAAAAGAACCCCATTTTATAAATTTCTGAAATAAATTGGTTTTCAAAATTCAATAAGTTTAGCAACTAGCAAATTCTTCAAGTTTCATTAAATTTCGAAAAATAGGGAATAATTTTATAAATCTGAAATTATTTATTTAAAAAATAATTTTAAATTTTGAAAATGCTTGCTTGCTAAACTTCGCAGAAATGGTAAAAAAATTGATAATTTGTTATTATTAAATTAAAAATTATATTTTAAAATACTCAAAATATTTGGATAAAGGAAATATTTGGAAGTGTCAACTCTTTAGATTTTTGTAGAATATCAAACTCCTTAAATTATTAAATTTTTGTTTTTAAATTCCGAAAATATTAAAGTGGCATATAGGTCCATTTTTCGATATTTAATAAATATTGAAAAAAGGCTAAAATGTACAAGCCTTAATTGAAATGTCATTAAAAATTCTGAAAATATTAAGTTTGTCTGAAGAACCAAATCTTATAAATTTATGAAATATAAAATTCTTCAAAAATAGCAAACAGGAGTTTCAAAATTTTTCAAATCGCAAATTCAACAAATGTGTTCAAAATAATAAGTTTTCCTTAAGAATCTATTTTGTAGATTTTTCAATTAGCAAATTCCTCAAAATGTATTTAATTTCAAAAATTACGGACGAATTTTAAAATTAGTAAATAAAACATTTGATTATATAATTATGAAAATATTATGGTCTGCCCAAAGGACCCAATTTTCTAGATTTTTGAAAAAAGCGAATTGTTCGAAATTTATTAAATTCCTAAAAAGAGGCTAAGATATTTAACCCTCAACCACTGTTATGATTTTTATTTCATGTAATTTTAGAAAATCCGACAAACAAATCTCGTTTAATTCAATTATTTCCAATAAAAATCAGAAAATCTACAGTGGAAGAGTTTAAAATCTTCGAGTGGTAATATTTAGAATAAAACAAATATTTAATATTTACATTCGAAATAGCCGCATCGGCGCATAAAAGTGGTTAAGGGTTAAAAATATGAAATATAAAATGGAAATTTCATTAACAATTTTAAAAATATTAAGTTTGTCCAAAGAACCCCATTTTATAAATTTTTGAAATAAATTATGTATATTCTTCAAAACACATTGAATTTGACAAACAGGAAAAATTAGCAAATAACAAATTAGTCAGTATTTTTGAAATTTCGAAAAATAGGGAATAATTTTAAAAATCTGAAATTATTAGATAAAACGTTAAATTAGGAAATAATAATTCTACAAAATTTATTAATTCCAGAGACACGGCAAAAATTTTGATAATTTTGAATTATTAAATTAAAAATGTGGTTTTATTTTGAATAAAATTAAATATTTGCAACCGACACAATTCTAAATTTAAAAATCGATAATTATTAAAAATTTATTAAATTCCCCAAAAAGCTAAACTCCAAAAATGTAAAAAACCAACTTTTCTAAATAGTAACTACTTCTATGCGAAACCCTCTATGCTAATATATTTCCAGGCGTGGATATGAACCGACCCCCATCAACATAAACACACCACATAATTTTTGAATCTATTGAGCAGTTGCTTTTAGCTCAGTGCCCTTAATTGCTAAATGGTACATATTAGAATATGTTGCGGCATTAGCAAAATGTTGGTCATTAAAATATGAGTGAAAATACTCAAACGGAGATTTCACAATAATTGGGTGAGGTGTTTGATTGTCAGTAATTGGCAATAATTGTTCACTAAATACCCCGGTATACCAATATACCATACGTTCTTTTGTACATCCGCTTCCACCGCCTGCTGAATTTCATCGGATTCCCACTCATTTCCTTGAATAATGCTTGGGTCTATTTCATCCCCGTAATCGGATGCAGATTCCTCTACTATCCTTTGAATTTCATCTTGGCCAATTAGCCATTGACCATTTTTGAACAAAACTAAAAATGAAAATCAATTTAATTTAAATATTTGGCGTTCAGTATACACATTTGTGTATATTCATTTTCAAAAGCATTTCTCCAATTAATTAAACTTTTATTTAATAATTACATATTATTTATAGATCATATAATATTTAAAATTTATTATTGATAAGAAAAATTATTAAATAATTGCATTTTTCTGTACAATTTTCTTTCTTACCTTTGTGTGGAGCGCTCATCGTGGAATGTTTACTTTTTAGGTTAAAAATTTGTTTTTAAATTTTCCATAAAGCAGTTTTTGTAAAACACTGTACAATATATTTTTATTAGATGGCAGCATAATTTAATAAAATCGAAAAATAATGAAGCAGAATGAAGCGATTAGTAGTAACGTTTTCCTTGTGTACACAAATGTGTATGTTGAGCCGATATTAACATTTATATCGCAAAACATTAGCGCCATTTAATGGAATACACAATTGTGTGGGTTGAACTTTGGTTGAAATGAATTTTAAAACAAAAGTGACATTCTACACGATAGCTATTTATACACACGTTTGTGAACGTTGAACTTTAGTTATACCAAAAATTAAAAATTATTTGAACTTGAAAGGGCCAAAAATCTAAAATTATAAGAATTCTGAAAGTTTCCTGCTAAGCTAACCCCATTTTATAAATTTCTGAAATAAATTGGGTTTCAAAATTCATTAAATTTAGCAAATAGCGAAGAATTAGCAAATAGCAAATTTTTCAAGATTGATTAAATTTTGAAAAATAGGGAATAATTTTATAAATCTGAAATTATTTATTTAAAAAATATTTTCACAATTTGAAAATGTTCTTTTACACTTATCCTATTTTAGAAATATCGAATTCTACAAAATTTATTAACTTCGGAGAAATGGTAAAAATGTGGATGAATTGAAATTATTAAATTATAAATTATATTTTAAAGTATGTACTCAAAATATTCGAATTGCCCATGTGTCAACTTTCTAGATTTTTGTAGAATAGCAAATTGCTTAAATTATTAATATCCTTAATTTCGAAAAATACGTAAGAATTTTAAAATTCCGAAAATATAAAATATTAAGTTGGTCTACAGGTATACTTTTCCAAATTTAATAAATACTGAAAAGAGGACTAAAATGTTCAAATATAAATCGAAATTTCATTAAAAATTATGAAAATATTAAGTTTGGGCGTGTTATTTTAATGTCGGAAAAATAAGGGAGAACAGAAAGATAATATATCGGAGTAATCCGATAAATATTTCCTCTAATGTATCCGAGAAAAATAAATTAAGTACTTCGTCGTAGAAATTAAATGTCAGTTTAAGATTGCCGAATAAATATTATCGTGTTCTTTTTATTTGAAATAAATGTCTGTCAAAAAACAATCTGAACTTTTGTCAGAAAAAAAAGATTCAATTTTAAAATTATCCGAGCGTAAAAAAAACGACACAGAGAAATACATTTTTCCTCGGATGCTAAAAAAAACGTGTACATATTTGTATTTTGACAGTTAAATTATTTCTCAGATTAATTTGACATCAAAAAAAAAAACACATGCCCTTTGTCTGAAGAACCAAACCTTATAAATTTATGAAATATAAAGTTCTTCAAAATTAGCAAACATTAGTTTCAAGATTTTTGAAATAGCAAATTCAACAAACGTACTAAATTAAAATTCTGAAAATATTAAGTTTTTCTTAAGAACCAATTTTCTAGATTTTTGAATAAGCAAATTCCTCAAAATGTATTTAATTTCAAAAATTACTTACGAATTTTAAAATTATAACGAATTGTTCGAAATTTAATAAATTCCGAAAAAGAGGCTAAGATATTTAAAAATATCAAATATAAAATTGAAATTTCATTAACAATTGTGAAAATATTAAGTTTGTCGAAAGAACCCAATTTTACAAATTTTTGAAATAAATTATATTCTTCAAAATTCATTGAATTTGAGAAACAGGAAAGAATTAATTAGCAAATAACAAATTCTTCAGGATTTATTAAATTTCGAAAAATAGGGAATAATTTTAAAAATCTAAAATTATTAAATTAAACGTTAAATTTGGAAATAATAATTCTACAAAATTTATTAATTTCGGAGAAACGGTAAAACTTTTGATAATTTTGAATTATTAAGTTAAAAATGTGGTTTTAAATTTTGAATAAAATTAAATATATACAACCGACCCAATTTTCTAATTTTTTAAAATGTATTAAATTCCCAAAAAAAAAGCTAAACTCCAAAATTGTGAAAAACCCAATTTTCGAAATGTTTAAAATAAAAAATTTTCAAAATTTAATAAATTAGATCACGGAGAATTATAAATTATTAAATTATCAAATTAAAATTATATTTAGTGCGAAGTTTATGACAAATTGACAAAAAACCCATACAACAGCAAAAAAAAGTGTAAAAGCAAGTATTACACTTTTATCACAATCTACTAAGGAGATGACATCACATATTTTTTCATTTTTTGACAAAATTGTGTAGCTTACACATCCTAATTCAAAAAATACATCAATTTTATGTGCACAAATTCTGGAAACTAAATAATTGTAGTGAGTTGTGTTAAAGCTCGAACGTTATACTAAATTGTTCCATACAAAATAACGCTTAATTGTAAATGTTTAAAATTCTAAACAGTAGAACTTATTTTTTATTATTTGTAAATTTTGTTATAAAAACAAGAATTTTTTGTAGAACTGGCTTTGGGAATGAGAGAGCTTTGTCATTTTCAAAAATAATCATAATTTTTCGTAAAATATCATTTGTGGTCAATTTCATTGTTCAATTAAATCCAAATAATATAATTTTTAAATATTTATTTAACGAAATATTTATTACTATATATTTGTACCCCAATAAGTAGCTCCTTATTGTGAAATAATATATTTTTCTCCTTCAAGATCGATTTCGATGCTATAGCACCATCATCAGTTGAATACTTATTGAATTATTTCGTATTTTTCGACCCTTTATATACTAAACTTTTTGGAATTTTCTATGGTTGCGCTTAGTGTTTCCTCTCGAGAAATATTTCTCGAGAAATTCTCGAGAAAATTACAATGCTAATATTTCCCATTTCTCGCGAAATATATCTAAATTTCTCGAGAACAGAAAACGAAAATTTTCCCGTTTGTTATAACATGCAACAATAGTACATTAAAATTTACTTTTTCTATTTTGCTTCTCTTCACAATTTATGGGTAGGGTATATTCAAACGAAAATAAGATCATTCGGAAACATACAAACGAGAAAAGTTGTATGGCATCGGCATGTACGAATATTGCACGTGTTTATTACGTTTCGAATTGCAGCAATAATTTTTTTTTTTTGGTGTATGCATAGCTGTAAAATTAATAGTATAGACAGAACAAAAAAGCAAAACGTAGTATTCAGTTCCAGTGAAAACATTTAAATCGTTCTGTAAAAACGGTAAGTTATATTGGATAATATTTTAGAGATTACTTTAAATATTTATGTAATTATACTTTGACTCTTGAATTAGAAATACGAAATATATTTAACTGTTTTTATATTTTATATTCTAAATTGGATTAGTTTATCAAAATGAGTAAAACATATCAAGATTGTTGGCAATATTTAAAAAAAAATTCAAATGGGGAATCAGCTACATGTACTTTATGCCCAAAAATACTTTTATGTAAGGGATCAGCAACCACCGGTCTTCGTAGACATCTTGAAGGTATACATCATTTAAAAAGAGAAGATTGTATATTGCAACCAAGCACAAGTGTTAGTATTAGCAGCAGTGATTCTAGAAACATGAAGCGAATAAAATGCGACGTTGCTATCCCAAAAATTGAGAAATTTATGAAACGGCCTAGTATGCAGGAATACATTGCAGAAATGATTGCTATTAATGGTTTTAGTTTCCGTCAAGTTACAAAGAGTCGCGTAATTAGAGAAGCTATGTGTGCAAAAGGTTTTAATTTTCCACGGAGTCCTACACAGATAAAACAACTGTTTATTGGATTTTACGATGAGAAAGTGCAGGAAATTATAAAAAAAATTAATGCTTTCAAGTCATCAGGAAAAAAGTTTAGTTTATCTATCGATGAGTGGACAAGTATCAACAACAAGCGATACATGGATGTACATTTGTATTACAATGCCACCGAATCGGATAACTTAGGTTTAATAACCATAAATGGAAGCTGCCCAGCCGATAAAGCTTTAGAATTGGTTAATGATAAAATTAGTATTTTTAATTTATCCATGCAACGAGATATTGTCGCTGTCATGAGCGATGGAGCAGCTGTCATGCAGAGTTTTGGAAGATTGTCCCCGGCACATCAGCAGTTATGCTATAATCACGGATTACATTTAGCTGTTTTAAAAACACTTTATGTGCCAAAAAAATCCACAAGTCACTCGAGTACGCAGAGTGATAATCAACCGATGTTAGATGATGACACTGACACAGATGTGGATCTAGAAGAAATTCTTGATACCAGCTTAGATTCCGTTGAAGAGAACCTTGAAATCACAAACTTACAGCTAAAGCCATCATACGACACGGTTATAAAATCTATTAGGGAGATTGTGAAGGTGTTCAGACGATCCCCAATTAAAAACGACATTTTGCAAAAATATGTCGAGCCTATTGAGGGAAAAAATCTACAGCTGATTCAGGATTGTAAAACCAGGTGGAATACCTTAGAAAGTATGATGGAGCGCTTTTTAAGACTTAAATCACCTATTAAAAAGGCATTGCATGATCTTAATTTGGATCACATGGGGAAAGAAGAATACAACAGACCTGCTGAAGAACTCCAAAAGGCTTTAAAGCCGATACGCATCACAGTAGAGAATTTAAGTCGAGAAGATTCGACGATGTTAACTGCTGAAGGGGCCCTAAAATTTTTATTTAATAGCCTCGAAACAATTAACTCCTTACTAAGTTGTGAGCTTCTTGACGCAATTAAGATCGAAATATTGAAACGAAGAGATAAACCGTTGGTTTCGCTTTTAAAATACCTGAATAATCCACGATCCTTACAAAACGAAAAGAATCAATTTTTCTGTCTAGTGTCGAAAACAGAATTGATTAAACTTGCAAGAGCTCTTTCATCTCGAATGTTTGGGCCTATCAACTCAATCGATAACGATGATTCTGATGTACAACCAATTGATTTGGAAGTTGAATCACATACGGAAGAATTATCATTGCAGGAGCAACTGCAGCTATCCATCGCAGAAACCGTCAAAGCTTATGATATTGAAGTAGGAGAAAATAAATTTCATGCATTGAGCAAAGAATTTGCGATTCTTGAAAACACAGGCAAGAAAACTGACAATTTACAGCAATTATTTGATGCTTTATCTACCATAAAACCTACATCTACACAAAACGAGCGAAATTTCTCAATTGCTAATGATTTTGTCACAAAAAAAAGGAATCGATTGGCGGATTCTACAATCAATGCTCTATGTTTTTTGAAGAGCTTTATGAAGAAAAGTATTTCAAAATGAGTCAATTATTTGTAATTTTTGTTTTTTATTAATTTTGTTTTGTGATAAAGTGCCTAATAATTTTTATTGTATTTTTTATGTTTAAAACATTTATTTTAGGAAAAAAATAAATTGAATTTTTATTATAATGAATTACGAAATATAATCCGATATTTTATTTTTACTAATAACTTTGGTTTTAATTCAAACAAATATGATAATCGTTGATAGCGTTACACAATTTCCAATATAAAACTTAAGGCAAACCCGAATTTAGTTGTAAATTTTAATCATAAAAATTTCTCGAGAATTCTCGAGAAAATAGGTATAAAATATCTTTTCTCGAGAAATGAAAAACATTGAGAAATTGGACACACTAGTTGCGCTGTACAATTTTTTGATTCAGGAATTATTTTCTGGTTACATTGATTGAATGCTTAGTATTAAATCGTACACTTTATTTGTTGCAGTATTTATTCTGTTGTTCAACATAAATCGATTGTCTTTATTCTTATAAATTTCAAACTCTTCATTTCGACTTAACACGTCCCCTTTCTTCATTCTGTATATTACTTGTAAATTTGTTTCAAAATCCGTATAATTGTGTTGCGTAGAATTTATATGCTGAGCGAATTTTGATTCAGGATTGATTTTGCCAATTGATTTCACATGCTCCCTAAACCTTTCTTTAAAAGATCGGCCCGTTTGTCCTAAATAAAATGCTTCACAATCTGAACACGTTAATTTGTAAACTCCGGTATCCAAATTTTCGTTATTTCTGCTCTCAATTAGTTTTCCTAATTTATTATTTGTTTTGTACGCCAAAGTATAACCAAAATGATGAAAGACTCTTTGAATTTTATTACTAACATGACTCCAATTCATACTTATATATTTTTTACTGTTATCATCACAATGTAGACTGGTATACGCCCGAAATTCAATTCTCCTCTTGTAGTCATAGTTCATCCTCTCTATTGCTGCCGTTTGGTACCCATTTTTGTGAGCGATGTATTTAATGTTTCTCAACTCTGCTCTGTAGTTTTCCTCTGACATCGGAATCCTGTTTAGCCTATGGATCATGTGGCGGTAAGCTGCTATTTTTTGTTGATACGGATGATGCGATTTCTGATGAATCGTTTGGTGGGTTTGTGTAGGTTTTCTGAAAATTTGGAAATTATGTTTTTGATTCAAATTCTTTATTGTTAAGTCCAAAAAGTTTATGGATTTATTGTTTTCAATTTCAAGCGTAAATTTTAATTTAGTGTGGATTCCATTTAAGTAGTTATTCAGCTGGTCCAATTGTCTGCTAGTCCCAGTAAACAATACCAATATGTCGTCCACATATCTATGCCAGTATTGGATTTTTTGGAAAAACTGATTCCTATCATTCAAAATGTACGTGTTCTCAATATGATTTAAAAATATGTTGGCCAAAGTTCCGGATAATGGACTTCCCATAGGTAGTCCATCTTTTTGAATGTAGAATTTCTCTTCGTGCTTAAAATAATTTTGATGTGTGATTTCTTCCAATAACGCGATAACCTCGTTTACGATACGTGCATCTATCCGTTTCTCAACCAAAAGCCGTCTTGTAATTACTATTGTTTCTTCTACTGGGATGTTCGTATACATATTTGTAACATCAAAAGATGCTAACTTTGCGTTCCTCGGTATGTTGACTCCCTCAATTTTGTTCACCAGTTCCAAATTATTTTTAACCGAATGGTCATTCTCCATACAAATATTTTCACATAGCCATTGGTTTAAGTGCCTCGCAATCTTGAAGGCCGGTGCTGATGTGAAGTTCACGATCGGTCTCATTGGCACATCCACCTTATGAATCTTGGGTAAGCCTCTGATTATCGGGATTGTTGGCTTAATCATTTTGTTTTGTCGGATTTCTCTGCTGCTCATAAAATTACTCGATTTACTGATAACAGCCTTGATAGTCAGATTATATCTGGCCGTCGGGTCTACGTTACACTCCTGAATCCCGTTGTTTATAATGAACTCGTCAATTTTGGTGTTGTAGTCTCGTTTGCTCATTACTACAACTGTATTCCCTTTGTCCGCTTTTACAATCACCGCATCGTTGGATTTGGATACCGGAGTTTACAAATTAACGTGTTCAGATTGTGAAGCATTTTATTTAGGACAAACGGGCCGATCTTTTAAAGAAAGGTTTAGGGAGCATGTGAAATCAATTGGCAAAATCAATCCTGAATCAAAATTCGCTCAGCATATAAATTCTACGCAACACAATTATACGGATTTTGAAACAAATTTACAAGTAATATACAGAATGAAGAAAGGGGACGTGTTAAGTCGAAATGAAGAGTTTGAAATTTATAAGAATAAAGACAATCGATTTATGTTGAACAACAGAATAAATACTGCAACAAATAAAGTGTACGATTTAATACTAAGCATTCAATCAATGTAACCAGAAAATAATTCCTGAATCAAAAAATTGTACAGCGCAACCATAGAAAATTCCAAAAAGTTTAGTATATAAAGGGTCGAAAAATACGAAATAATTCAGTAAGTATTCAACTGATGATGGTGCTATAGCATCGAAATCGATCTTGAAGGAGAAAAATATATTATTTCACAATAAGGAGCTACTTATTGGGGTACAAATATATAGTAATAAATATTTCGTTAAATAAATATTTAAAAATTATATTATTTGGATTTAATTGAATTTAAAGTGAAATATCCACAAACATCGGAATCATGAATTCCGTTAATAATTTCATTGTGTTTTCAGTTTTAATTAAATCTAAATCAGAATTGGGTCTGATATCTAAACTCACATTATGGGGAGTATATACATACATATTTCAATTTTTCTTGGAAGAGAATGCGTTGTTTTCACCGCACCTGCTCAAAGACCTTATTTCCTTCATAGGTCTCACATTTACTCCCCGTTACATAGAAACTCATTTTGTTTTGGCTATCAATACCAAATTTGTATGTAAGTGTCGAACTAAACAACACTGGCATTTTTGTAAGAAATTAATGCATCCGATATTGTTAATCTTAATTCTTCTTTCTTCCTTCGAGTAAACTGGAATAACGCGAAGGAACCAAGCAATAGTTCCGCTACAAAATCCCATTTTACCGGAATATTAGAAATATTGTTTCGGATTAAACATTTATGTAGTGTGTGTTGCATATGCTTCAATTTCAATTAAATTATTATTATCGACATCGAATTTAATGTCCTTTAATTCATTTGAATGAGGAACAATAATTAAAATTTCAGGTTTTGCTTTGACATCCTCATAATCAGGTTCATCCATATAAATATTTGTGCCACTGACATTAGAATTGTTTTTTCTATTTTCAACCACGTCAACTATAATAGGATGAATATATGGTTTTTTCAGTGTTTTACGCCAAATCAAACAAATAATATAATTTCGGTTTTTCAAAGAATTTTGCAAATCTGTTTTGCTGTTTACAAAGATCTTTAATTTGAGAACTATCAGCCTTAGTCAACATTTCCTCTGCAATTGATAATTAATCTAACGCTCTTTTCATTTCTACTTCTGAAATATAACATTTTTTTATGATTTTTAGTCGATTTTTTATCAAACATCTTGTTTTGAAAATTAGTTTAAACAAGCCAACTATTACTGCTTAACAGTTGCAGAAACAACAAACAAACCTAGAACCGATATAGTAGAAACCCAAAAACAAGCCGAGAGTAATATTATTTCAAATAAAAGTTATTACTAACAATAAATTCGAAGAATGTCCCAAAGATGCGTTAATATGACGATCTCTTTCTATTATCCACTAGATGCATACACCAATGTGATAGCACACTCAAATCCAGGGAACAATCTGTACGATGTCCCGTTATTGGTTAATAAATGTGTTAATTGACTTTTGTAATACGCTAAAATATTTACAGTTACAAATTTTAATGTTTTATCAAAATTAACACAAAAAATTTCATTTTGATTGTATACTAAAAACATTCTTCTGCGTATCAATTTAGTATAACGTTCGAGCTACACAACTCACTACAGTTATTTAGTTTCCAGAATTTGTGAATATAAAATTAATTTTTATTCGAATTAGTATGTGTAAGCTGCACAATTTTATCGAAAAATGACAAAATATATGATGTCATCGCCTTAGTAGATTGTGATAAAAGTGTAACACTTGCTTTTACACTTTTTTACTGTTGTAGGGCATTTTTTCAATATGGCATAAACTTCATACTAATAAATTCTTCAATATATTTCTGAAATCTTTTCCTATTTCGAAAAATAGAGAAAAATGTTAGAAATCTGAAAATGTTAAGTACATATATCCTAATTACTCAATTTTCTATATTTTTGAAATACCAAATCCTTCAAAAATGAATAAATTTTGAAGGATTTGTTATTTCAGAAAAGTCATAAAATTTGAAAATTTTGGAATTATTAAATTAAAAATTCATAAAACACAAATTTCTTCCACTAAATTTTTTAAATAATTTTCAAAATTAAATAAATTCCAAAAAATAGTCCAAAATGTAAAAATCTGAAATTATAAAATTAAAATTTCTGAAAATATTCAGTATGTTCGAAAAATCGATTTTTAAATATTTTTGAAATAAAAAACTTTAAAATTCACAAAAAAATAAAAATCTGAAACTATTAAATTAAAATTATAATTTTGAAAATTATCAAAATACATATTAAGTTTGTACGAAAAATCCAATTTTCTAAATTTTTCAAAAAAAAACTTCTTTATACTTGAAAATATAAAATTATAAAATGTAATTTCAAAATTCTGAAAATTTAAATAGCAAACTCTTCAAAAATTTGCAATTTTGAAAAATATGGAAAATTTTGAAAAACCAAATTATATTCAATTAAAAATGTTATTTTAAATTTCTGAAAATGGTGTATGCATTAAAAACCGGAATTTTTTATGAAATTTGAGCCTTTATTATGGAAAAATGTTACAAGATTTTTTATTCAAAGTATTGCCCATCGCTATCCAGTACTTTTTCCCATCTTTCTGGCAATTTATGGATTCCATGGAATCGAGCCAATTTTCGATACCTTGAACTGAAGTGAAGCGTATTCCTGATAGGGCATTCTGCATGGATCGAAATAGGTGGTAGTCGGAAGGAGCAAGGTCTGGGCTATAAGGCGCGTGAGACAGAATTTCCCATCCGTTATTCTCCAGGTAATTTTTTACCGGCGCCGCAATATGTGGCCGAGCGTTATCGTGGTGGAAAATGATTGACTCGGGTCTGGTCGCATGCGTTGGCCGCTCTGCCTGGATTTTCTGCTTCAATCGGATCAATTGTTGATGATAGAGTTGGGCATTGATGGTTTGGCCACTTGGCAACAGCTCATAGTGGATCACACCTAGCTGGTCACACCAAATGCACAGCATGACCTTGGCCCCGTGAATATTCGGCTTTGGTGTCGATGGCCGGCCTCGCCTTTCTCGACATACGATTTTTTGCGCTTGGGATGATCGTAATGGATCCATTTTTCATCGCCAGTGAGAATACAATGCAAAAACGACTTCTTTTTGGGCGCTCGAGCAGCATTTCGGACATGCAAAATCGTCTTTCCACGTCTCTTGGCTTTAACTCGTATGGCACCCAATTTCCCATCTTTTGGATGAATCCCAAGGCTTTCAAACGTCTGGTAATTGTTGCTTGATCAACTCCCAATGATTCTGCAAGTTCTTCTTGCGTTTGACATGAATCTTGATCGGGTTATGCCTCCAAATCTTCATCCTCAAACTTTTTCGGCTAAACCACTCAAAGCACTGTGTTTTTGCAAGAACATACTCACCATACAAATCCACGAGCAAACGATGACTTTCAGCTGCAGTTTTGTTTGCAAAAAAGTGACTCAACAAAACATCCCGCAAATGCTGTTTTTTTCGCAAATTTGATAAATTTTCCATCGTTGAAATCGGTTGGATGTGCACAATCAAAACAAAAACTTTTCACTGATTTTGACAGGTATTGAATAAGACTTTCAAATGGCATACACAAGTAATGACATCTAGTATCAAATTCCGGTTTTTAATGCACACACCCAAAAGTTTGTCCATTTGCCCCAATTTCCTAGATTTTTTATTACTGAATTTCCAAGAAAAATAAAATTTTAAAATTCTAACATTAATAACAAAAAACTTGACTTCCGCAGGTTTGCCTCACTCGGCTATTTCAATTTTGGTCATACGTTTTTTTCAAATTTTCAAGAAATAATTAAATGAAAGAGTGTTCCAAAAATGTAAATTTAAATTCTGAAAATAAACGTTTTCTACGATTTTGGAATCGTCCAAATTTGTTGAATTTCGGAAAGTAGGATTTAAAAATAAAATTTTGAAGAAATTGAAATTGTAAATTTGCCCAAAGAACTCATTTGCTAGATTTTATAATTTAGAAATTCTCCAAATTTATTAAATTTCGAAAAATTGAAAATAATTTTAAAAATATGAAATTATTGAATTAAAAATTATATTTTAAAATTTTAAAAATATAGTTTGTCGAAAATATTGATATCCAATTTTACACATTGAAATAAAAAATTACAAAACAGTTTATTATTTTAAAATTCTGAAAATATTAGGTTTGTCCGATGAACTTAATTTTCTACATTTTTGAAAAAAAAAAATCTTCAAAATTTATTATATTTTGAAAATTTGGCGAAAAATTCTTAAATCTGAAATTATTTAATTAAAAATTTAAGTTTAAAAGTAAGGAAATATCCTGTTTACCTAAAAACACAATTTTCTGATTTTTTAAATACTAAATTCTCCAAAATTTGTAAAACTTTAAAATTCTGAAACTCTTAAATTAATTCAATTTTAAAATTCTGAAAACATTAATTTTGAAAATTTCGAAAAATAAAGTCAAGAAAATCTGAAATTGTAAAATTAAAAATTAAATTTTATAATTCAGGAAATGATAAGATTGTCTGAAGAACCGAATTTTCTGTTTCTCTTTTTTCCTCCAAAATTTATAAAATTTTCAAAAATTATGGAAAATTTTAAAAATCTAAAGTTATTAAATTAAAACTTACATTTGAAAATTCTGAAAATGTTAAGTTGCCTAAAGAGCACACAATTTCATATATTTTTAAAACAGCAAATTTTCAAAATTTTTTAAATTTCGAAAATAGGAGAACATTTTAAAACCCTGAAATTATGAGAGAAAAATTTAAAAAAACTGAAATTAATAAATTAAAACTTTAGAATTTTAAATTATGAAAATATTAGTTTTGTCCGAAGAACCCAATTTTCTAGATAAATAATAAAAGTTGCTCTTTTTATAAAATTTGAAATATTTAAACCTTCAAAACCACACTTCAAACCTTATCCATTCAAGTTTAGAAATTTTTCAAATATCATGTTACTGTATGAACGACATTGTCTCTACTCAGCACTTTAAAAGTTATGCAACTTTAAAATTGAAAAAAATTATATTTTCAGAATATGAAAATCAACCTTTTCGAAATTTGGCAAAGGCTACCAATTTCTATTTTATAACGATGGTCTCAAGTTAAAATATACAATAAAACTTTCTTTAAAACACAAAAAACAACGGTACAAACAAGGTTTACTCGCAACCACATCAGATCACACATTTAATTCCATATTTAAATTTCTTTCGCAACATGAAACCCTAATCGCTTTTCTAGATTTTCTTTACATACACTCGCATATACATATATATATAAATATACAGAATATCAAACAAATTTTTATGGGGAAATTTAAAAACATCGACAGAAAGTTAAAAGAAATGATTGCATCCTACATGTTTTCGATACACCGACAACATAAAAATTTAACCTACATAATCCCATTAAAATTAAATAAATTTTATTCATTCTTCCGCTAACATCAGATTATATGCGTATGTACCACTCTATAACAACTAACAACAACACCAACTTAAGTTTCCACCTTCTAGAGACTTATAGAGTAAGATTAACTAGCCACATTATGATCGACACTATTGACCTATACCACATATAGTGTGTGGGAGAGATCAATCATAATAAATAATGAAAGAAAACATAAAAATTCGCAACACCTGACACATAAAAAACGAACTAATCAATCAATGTGTCGGTATATTTGATTTGTAATGTATCAATTTAATTTGCATTCGTTATTTGTTTACACGAGCCCGGTTAGTTACTTACATATTGATGAGTTATTAGAATAATTTGACAGGATAATAGTTCATGTATACATAGTATATGTTTAGCATATTTTGATTGATTTATAATATAAAAAAAAAATGTTTAACTAATTTAAGAATATTAACAATTCGTGTGTTGTTAAAAAATGAAAACTAATCATTAAACATGAGGATATAGCGAGCAAAAGATGATTGAGTTATGCAAGTACAGTAAGTACAATAAATAATTCAATTGATTTGTAATAAAATAACAACTATTTTTTATTGTTGTTACTATTATTGTTATTACGATTATTATTATTATTATTATTACCTTGATCATGATTGTAATAATAATTTATTTTCTGTTTTTTATTGATGATCGTTCTTTTAAAATTTATATACTTAAGACTTCACCCACATGCGCACGCTCCCTCGATATATTATAGTAATGTAGTAATGATCATCGTCGTAATAATAATGATGAGGGTATAATGATATTAATGGTCGGAATGTATAAATTAAGATAATATCCACAGCAAGCAAATGATGAATTTAATTTACTGATTTGTATTATATTTTATACAATAAGCGTGCCGTACTGTGGATATCGACTCTAATAATTTGTATAGGCATATTTTCAAAATTGGCGGTATGCGGATATTTTGCTCAGTCTGGGTAAATTGTTTCAAAGACATTGTCAATTTGAGGCAATCTATTTCAATATTTTCTAGCTTAATAATTTTTCTTCTTAATAAATGGATGAACTTTAATATACCAGTCAATCAGTTGGGGTTCCCAAATAAACGAATGGGATTTTATATAGGAGCAACAAACTCCTTTATCAATTTGTTGAACGATTTGTTTATTCCTGCGTATATTTGTGATAAAATAATGATACAGGAAATACTAAACCAATCAACTATGATATTTTAATGACTACAAATGCAGTTAAAATTGGCATGAAGTCACCGCAGCATAAATTCGCAAATATTTATAAATCTGTAATAAAATAATATTTATATATTCTCTTCTTGTTTAAATTTCTATTAATACAAGAATACCACTTAACTCTTTTATATATTATAATAAACTACTTAGTCCTAAACATTTTTAGAAATAAAATAAAATAATTGTCTATATATTTTATACACCTACGGAAATATTCTGGTACAAGATGCGAGAGATGATCTTTTGGCATAAAATATAATTAAGATATTAAAAATATGTCACGTACATTAAGGCGAGACGCTAAATTAAAATTTTATTACAGATGACGAGAATTAAAAAGTTATAAAAACAGTACATCTAAGCTTATTTTTCTGTTTTAATGGTACACACAACGAGTTGTGATTTTATTTCGTGTTGTTCTAGCGATATATAAAATGTATAAATATGCAAATGCATTTAAATCTCTGTATACATATATAAATTAATAATAGGCTACTAACCAATTTTTTTTATCCTCTAGATCGCGCGCGCTTACAATGTATCGCGGCGTACTAATCTCCATAAAATTTTAATCCGTGGCTATGCATGTGCGGCACCATAATGATTAATAAACAGATTTTCTATTGCGCGCATATCGCTTCCTTATTAAATTTTATTTTTCAATTTAATTAAAAACTATTAAGTATTATGATTAAAATGTATGGAAGGGCTTTGTGTGTGTGTGTGTGTATGGGATAGGTAAGATTATGAAAGGATTAGATTATATAGTTACGAGCGTAAATTTATTAACGTACGTGTGCTTTTACAAACATTTATTTTGATTGATTTTTTTTTTTTAAGTAATCTGTATGCAGCACATGATTCTGGAAAAAAAAAATTAATTGCATTTTCTAATAATCAAGATTGGCAAAGTGTAGAAAATATCTATGTTCGTACAATTATTATTGTCTTGTCGTAATTCATTCCATTCCTCGGAACCACCTGTTGTAAATTTTTGTAATGCGCGCGCGATTCAATAATGAATGGTAAATTGATAATTGAAGTGGAACAATGAATATTTTATAATGCGATTATATGTAGGATTATCGCGCGGCTTGTATTGTGTATTGTGTGCGCGATACTTTAAGGCAAATGTATTTTTCTTGTAATCAATTTAATCAAAATCAAGAAAAATCAATTCAATTTTTTTTTTCTTAACTAATTTAGCGAGAGGATGGTTTGGAATTTTGTTGAGGAAGTTTAATTTTACTTAAGTGCACTTTATTTTTGTTATAATGAAAAAAAAAATGATTGTTGAAGTGTATGCTAAATAATTTGTTCCTGTTTCTAATTGGAATTTGGTTTATAAAGCATTTGGATATTGCATTATGTTAGAGGTATCTAATCGAATATAAGCTACCAATCGGGCTGGCTGTAAATAAACACAAATGGGATATCAGCCATCTCATCCATTCTGGGAATGTGGAACAGTCTCCCCTTCTCGTTTCTGTCTCGCAGTATTATATTCAAATTGTTGGTCTTGAACACTAATATCTATTCTATCACTTGTGTTGCTGGTTGTATTGACAATGTTAAGTCAAAATTACGACTAATTGCTAAAGTTTGTAACTTTAATAACAAAAAACGGTTTATATAAGGCTCACGACCAAAACCATTATTCGATATATCTTCTTTGACATATCATCTCAAAACTTCAGAATTGGATATATCATCGCAAAATTCGAGATGTTATGTCAGAATGTTACATGATATATTCAATTCTGATATGACATCTCGAATTTTGAGATAATTTATCGAATTCTGAAGTCATGAGATGATATATCAAATTCGGTTAAGACCTTTCGAATGTCCAATACGGAAAAAGATAAAATATCGACGTAATGAAATTGAAATTCTGATATAACCTATCGAATTCTGAGATGATTTACGGAATTCTGAAGGCTTCATGATAGATTTGTCAAATTATGACAATCTTTCAAATTCTGGCTGAACATATCGAATTCTGTCATCATTTATCTAATTTTGCCTTAGACAGACACAAAATTCATCGCGATTTTCGTTTATCCTGATTGTCAAAAATCGCGTTCTGAAAACGAAATAATCCTGGTTTTGTGAAAATCGTTTAATGACAGACAGGCAAAAATCCTTTAATAATCTAGAATTCGCGATTATTCGTTTTGAGTCTGCCTACGGTTAAAATATACAATTCTGATATTATACATAACTTCATATTCTGACATGTCATATCAAATCTTACGTTCGTATGTAGAATTGTGATATATAGAATTCTGATTTCGAAAATATCGAATTTGGACAGCATTAACTCTAATTTTGACAGGACAAATCGAATTCTGACATAACACACATAAATGCGACTTCTGATATGAGTTTTCCCTTGGTATGTCAAATTCTGACATAATATACGGAACTACAATATCGAATTCTGATATGATTTACCAAATTTTGGAATGATATATCGAACTCTGACATCATAAATTTAAATCCCGACTTAACACATTGATCTATGCCATGATTGACACATTTAATACATAAATTCCGACAACAAAAATGAAAATTCTGACATGATGTATCAAATTCAGACGTGATACCAATACATATCAATTTTGTCATTAGATATTCAAATTCTGACACGACATATCGGCTTAATATCATGATATTATATCGAATTTTGACATCTGATATCGAATATGTGACATGTCGATCTCAGGCATGATAACTCGAATTCTAGCATCAAAAATTAAAATTCTGATATCAGATATCGAAGTTTGACAAGATATTTCAATTTCTAGCACAATTTATTTTATTGTGGTATAATATATCGACATGCTGTATCGAATTCTGACATTAAAATTTCAAACTCTGAAATTGCATTTAGATGGTCGGCATACATAACAAACTTACAAAACTTGAAACACTGGACAACCTCATAAATAAACATCGTAAATAGAAGTGGCCCAAGGTGGGTACCCTGTGGAACACCGGAAAATAATTGGAATAAAATCGGATCCAAAATCATACAATTTTTGAATTATAAGTTTGTGATCTAACCTGTCGAAAGCTTTCGAAAAGTTTGTATAGAAGTAGTACATTCATAATGATGGTAGAAAGAAGTGCCACTAGTGTTTAAAGCCCACTTTGGTGTTCCCCAAAAATGTACAATATATAACTGGACAAGTTGGATAAGACTTGCCTTAATTCGTAGCGTTGGCCCCGATTTATGTAAATCTATATTTTTATATTATTTTTACATAAACAAGGTGGCTTAAATGATTTTAGGTGTTTGTGGAAATTTTGAAATTTTTATAAAACGAATAAAATAAGTTTAGATTTTTTGTTAAGGTAATGCAATGCCAAATGCTAGGTATACTTACCATACTCAAGTGAACTTACTTGAAGCGACTGACGGAAACTTCAATCCAATCCGGGGTTGATTTTAGAGGTTTCTCAGCCATGCAGTCAGAGTAAAATGCCATATTGAATTCGGAATAGTTATTCTGGTTGGCAAACCCTTTCATTTGATACCCATATCAAGGAGGTTGAGGAGACCATAATAAACGGTTTCCGCCATCTTGGGGCGGCCGCCACATTGGGTTTAGTAAAGCGGCACTCACATTATTCTTTTGATACTAGTCAAGGCCATTCATTTGATACCCATATCAAAAGGGTTGTAAAGAAAAAGTAAATCCGCCATTTTGTGGTGGCGGCCATTTTGAACATAATACAGAATTGAGTATACTATATTGTACTATATTGTCACCAGAACCAAAGGTGCGTGCACAATTTCAGCTAAATCGGTTCTGAAGAACTGGTTAAAAGTTCAGTTGCCAGATTTGACCCAAATATACGAAATAACTAACCGGTGAAGTTATATAAAAGCTTGTAAAATAGAATGAGAGAAGGAAAGACTTGAAGACACTCAGAGACTGGTGAAAGTCCTAATCGTATATTGCTCGTTGATTTATTAGTATGCTACAATATTATCTGTAGACAACTGAGATGCCCAGAAATGTGTTCAATAGATCTATAATAGCTAACATATGTTATAGTCCTGGCATAACGGCAGATAGGTTTCGGATAAACTGAACAAGTAATTTTTATGCAAAATATAAGGCTACTTATAAAACCGTTATATAGCTGAATAAGTCCTGTAATATTGTAGATAGCAAAAAGACGGACCGGACTTGATGATCGGACATCAAAACAGCAAAAATGAGTGAACGAGTAAAAAACTATGTTAAGTTAAGTGATGTTAAGCCAAGCTACGTTAGAGTGAAGTTAACTCTAGCTACGCCAAATTAAGTAATGTCAAGTCCTGCCAAATTCAGTCGAGCCAAATTAAGTCAAGTATAGTTTAATCCAGTTAATTCATGTTAATTCAACTTACGGCAAGTTGAGAAAATTAAATCAAATTATGTCAAGTTAAGTCAGGTTAATGCAAATTAAATTAAGTTAAGCCAAATTAAGTTTAATTTAGTCAATTTAAGTAATATTAAGCACAGTCAAATTCAGTCGAGTTAAATTAAGTCAAGTTTATTTTAATCCAGTTTAATCTTGTTGAGTCGACTTACGGCAAGTTGAGTCAACTTAAATCAAACTATGTCAAGTTAAGTGATGTTAAGTCCTGTCAAGTTCAGTCGAGACAATTCAAGTCAAGTTAAGTTTAATCCAGTTTAGTCATGTTTAGCTGACTTACGACAAGTTGAGTTAACTTAATTCAAGTTATGTCAAGTTAAGTCAAATTATGTCAAATAAAGTCATGTTAGGTCAAGTTAATGGCAATTAAGTCAAGTAAAGCCAAATTAAGTTGAATTTAATCAATTTAAGTAATATTAAGTCGTGCCAAATTCAGTCAAGTCAAACTAATTCAAGTTTAGTTTAATAAAGTTTTATTATGTTGAGTCGAATTACCGCAAGCTGAGTCAACTTAATTCAGATTACGTCATGCTAAGTCAAGTTAAATCAAATTTAGCCAAATTAATTTGAATGTAGTCAATTTAAGTAATGTTAGGCCCTGATAAATTCAGTCGAGTAAAATTAAGTCAAGTTCAGTTCAATCCAGTTTAATAATGTTGAGTAGACTTACGGCAACTTGAGTCAACTTAATTTAAATTATGTCAAGTTAAGTCAAATACAGTCAAGTAAAGTCATGTTAAGACAAGTTATTGCAAATTAAGCCAAGCTAAGTGAAATTAATTATATTTAAGGCAAGTTTGGTTTGATCAATGTTAAGATAAAACCGTCATTTTAAGTCAAGTTGAACAGATTTACAATGAGAAGCTAAATTAGACTCACGCAAATATTCCAAACTAAAGTTTTACCAAATGACTGTTTTACCGTTTGAGGTGGTAATTGAAATGGAATATACTGCCGTGTTAAGCATATTTTACATAACTACATTTTTGACCAAATTGAGTTATTGATGCTATTCGACAGCTAATAACAAGCTTTATCATTAAAATTAACAAAAATAATTTAAACTAAATTGAGAAACACGTAATAAAAAAAAAACGGTTAATATTTTTATCACATCAAATTGGCGCGTTTATCAGCCAATTTTGAAAAACCGCAAACAATGCTTTAGATAAGTCATCTGATATCCTTATCTGTGGTAATAAATTGTTTAATTAAATAATGGAGTCTAAAAAATTTGAGATTACCAAAAGATACAAAGGATATTTACACAAAATGGGCTCATTTCTTGCGTGAAAAAATGGAGAATTTGCTAAATACAAACAATGTCAGAAAAATAAATGTGGTCGAGGATCAACCGTGGGCGGGCGCTCTTCATTCATATTTATGGGCGATAGATTTTAAAGTATTAGGCAAGTAAACAACCTCTAAATCTTAGGTGCAAATAAGAAACATTTTTTACTACCTATAGGTTTATTACATCAAATGATTTAAGAATGTTGCTAGTGGCAAATTTATTTGCAACATATGATACCAAAGTCAGCCAGTACAATTAGAAAAATTGTTTTACGATAAGCTACAAAAATCCGGGAGCAAACAACAATCGAACTGTCATATAAAAAAGTAAATAAATGCAGATTTAGCTTGACTTTTGATGAGTGGACATCAATAAGAAATCGCAACTCTTAAATTAAAGAAAACTGAACGCATAACCCTGTTTTCGAAAAAAGTGCTAAGACAGACTGAAAGACAATTTTTGTCGTCAGGTAAAATTTGTATCAGAATTAGGTTTAGTTTGACTAAGCATTAATTTTTTACGGGTCTATTTTAACAAAATGAAATAATTTTAGAAATATTATTTAACGGCATCTAATGTGTTTTGAATTAAACTGAACTGACTAAGTTAATTGATTTTTACACCGGTTTTCAAATTTCGATCCGATTTTGCAAGCTTTAGTTGCATCCAATGATGATTAGTTTTATGGGATCCATATCAGTATTGGTGAAAAACAAACATCAAGTCTCATAAATAATCGGTTTTGAAGAAATACAAAAAACAATTAGAAAAAATTATTTTCTATTAGTTTATTTCGAGATAATTAACTACATTGAGCTTAGTGAAACTCAAGTGCATAATGAAACTTTACAAATTGACTAGAATTTTTTTTTTAATTAGAGTTCTGCAATTTCTAGATCATTAGCTAACTATAAAGATATTGGGTTTGCCAAGTCTCTTCGTCCGCAAGCAAAATAATCAATTTCTCGGTTAAGCTAAAAACAAAAATACTTCAAATCGATCAAGTTAATTGAAAAAAAAAAAAAAAATGTTGAGACCTCCTCTTTTAAATAAGCGGCGGCGCGATAAACAATCAATTTTAATCTCGATCATATTAAATACAAAACACAATAAAATTGAAAATTTAAATTCTCGACACGAATTTTGGCGAAAACAACATGTCAAGTCAAAAAATAAAAATTTAAATTAATAATCAGCAAGTATTTTTCTCACCGTTACAAATTGCAACAATCTGGTGTTTTTTTTTTTTTTTTCATCCTGATTATCACATAATAATTTTTATTAACATGACAAATTTGGCCCCAAAATAATTCTTGTAAAAACTCATTTATTTTTTTGGTTTTTTGTATTTAGTTGTGATTTACGCGCGATAATTCAAACAATGGGCCAAGAAGATGTAATAAAAAATAAAAAAACGAAACATGGAAAACGCGGAATTTTTCAATTTAGATGACAATAAAACGTATAATTAGTATAAATATTATAATTATAAATATTCTTTAATAAAATGGCCAAGTTTATTTTGAATAAAATACGTGACAATTTTTTATTGCTTGTTTTTATTTTATTTTGGTAAACGTAATTTAGCTTTAAGGAGAAATTATTCGTAACACGACATCATGTTTCAGAACACCAACGGTTGTAGATAGGAAATTTTTGTAAATATTTAACCTGATTAAAAATTGTTTTTATTATTATTATTATTAAATATAAAATATTTAAATATTTATTATATATTTAATACATGTTATTAGTTAATAAATTAAGAAAATTAATTTGGGAAAAGTTTATTGTTCGCAGTTAAAAGTTGATCGAAGATTATAATTATTTTTTTATTTTTTAAGTTTGTATAATGAAGATTGATGAGAGTCACGCATATTTTGTGTTCCATTTATAGTTAAATAAGTCAGTGAGAGGCTTGCATCAAATAATTGGGTAATATTAGATCGTGGCCATTTAGAAATTTATGGAGCGAAGACCGTTGGTATGCAGAATATTGGAGAATTTTTTAGAGGGCTACTTTCCTTATTATTTATTGGATTTTGTTCCCCACACCTAAATTTTGAGGTTCTAAGGTTTTATAACTTTTTTCAAATTTGGAAGAAATATTTGACTTTGACCAGATATTACTGGTGAAATTATAATTATTTGCACCAAATATGTTATAAGCATAATAGCCATGTTATAAGCAGACACTTGTAGTCAAACCGATGTAAAGTTAGGCCAGATTTGTATCATAGAAAAAACAAAAAAATATCATCAGGTAACACTAAAATTACAACATTATCCCAGCTAACATTATTTCACAAGATATAATTTACTCTACACCAGAAAATCATTTTTATTTAATTTTATAACATATTTTATTACAGAAAATCGTAAATCTGACGTTAAACACTAAAGTTTAAAGAAAATAGCCCTTAAGTTAGAACACTACAAGGATTTGGTAGGGATATTATTTTCCGGAAACTATCGATATGCCATTTGGTTTGGCTTTGCGTTATCTAAATCGATTACTCAACTGGATGGATTTGGCCATATGATGACCGAGATGTTTCTAGATAGCGTAATGCCAAACCAAATAGTACCTGCACTGATAGTTTCCGGAAAAGAAACATCCCTGCCCATAGTGTGCTGGAAATCAGTTTTAATGTAAAAAATTTGCCAGTAAAAAAAAGCATATTGAGCCTTGTCGAAGGGATTGTCCTGAGCTCGAAAAAGTTGAAATTAAAATCATTGGAAGTGCCGTTTTTTGGCGGCAACTTTAAAATTTTAATCAATTTCACAATATGAATGCTTATTTTAAACATCGTTTTTAATTTTGAGAATTATCTGTATTATCAATTAATATGATTTTTTTCGGCTTTTTGTAGACAAAATATATTATTTTTAATAGCACTCCGACGACTTGTTAAGAGTTATACGATGTATAGTATTATACCCTTTCAAAAAATAAGCCCCTGATAGTTTGGTTTCGTACTGATAAAAAGTTGGTCTACTCATCAGGGAGCTACGACCAAACTATAAAAATTCAAATCCCATCTTTTACGTATAGTATTAGGTAAGAACGTAATGATTTAGCGAATTATATTCACCCAATCTAAAAACTCAAGGAAAACTCTCCTTATGTGTGTATTAAGCCCGCACTAATATAATTTAAGGCGGGACCAGAAGATGTGGAAATCTACAAATGTCGGTCGACCAACGACACTGTTCATGTGTATATACGTCTTAGATTCCCTACACCCGATACGTCCAATGTTGGCTACGTAAATTAATTCGAACGTGTAGCAAACTACATATTTACATATGTTTGGAATAGTACATTCGAAATTTCACGTTGTTCATACCGAAAGTTAAAAATGTTTTACTCTGGCCTAAACTCCGCTAAGTTAGATCAATAAATTAAAAAAAAAAATATCTAAATAATTTACTGCAGATTATTTGACGATCCGGAGTTCTTCTAGAAAATCAGATTTTGTGATTGTTGTTTTTATTCGTTAACGTATGTGCATTTATCAAAAATGAAACAATCCACGTCGTGACATTTATCTGATTAGGGCAAGATATGGAAATGTAAGTAAAATAATTCATCGGAATTTAAATGAATCATGAAAATTAGAGGGAAATCAAAGGTAACAAAATTAGCTTCAATTCTGAACTGGGCGTAATGATTGTGAATGGAATTTTAAGTAGAATAATTAGGCAAAATTTTAAATTTAATTAAGAAATGAAGTTAACTCAAAATTCAAACATGAATTTTATTAAAATGTTGAGTGCCATTTACGTGAGAAAAGTCAACATAATGTTTGTGAATTTCAGCATATCGCTATATAATATAAAATCAGAATTACGAGCACAAATCTGAATAAGAATTTGAATTCCCAAACGTAATTACCTAAATAAATTTTTCAGTAGGTACTTAAATTAGATTTAAAAATTGAATCAGAATTACAAACAATTGGGTAACATTGAGTGGATTTTTGAAAAAAAAAAAAACTCATTAAGTTATTAAATTCATAAATTTTCAGTTTAAAATTAAAGAAATACAATTTCAATTGAGTTACAATTCGAATCACAATGCCAACAACCTTTTGAGTGAAATTTAAAATAGAAATTAAGTAAATGCTTCTGGATTAAACTAGTCTACGAGTTTAATCCAGAAGCATTCTACTCGGTTTTAATCAAAAATTTGAGTGTACATTTGGTGTTCCAAACTAGATTTAAACATAATTTTAATTGCAATTAAATTGCAGTTGTATCGGAAATTTTAAGTGAAATTTAAATTAGGAATTTATTTAAAAAAATTGTTTTGGCATTCCAAACCAAATAAAATCGTTGGTGAAATTATATATAGGAATTGATTTACAACTCGAATTTTTATTTCACAAATTTTTAGGAATATAAGTTTACATTGCACAATAGATATACTGAGTGGATTTTCAAAAAAAAAAAAAGAAAAAAAAATGAGGGCAAATTATGTAGGTGGAGCAGAGAATTGCTATGTCAAGGGAAATCCAAAATACAAATTTTGAAACTAATTTGAATTGGATCAAAAATTAGACTGGAAAAGAAAATAGTTATATAAATTGTTTTCGGCTTTTTATAGACAACATATTTACTATTTGTAATGACATACTCATTATTTTCGATTTGGCAAATCAGAAAAATAATGGAGTCATTTGATTTGCCAAATCGAAAATAATGAGTATGTCATTACAAATAGTATGTTGTCTATAAAAAGCCGAAAACAATTTATATTAAATCAGACAATTTTAACATCGTAAAATAGTTATAATGGATTCGAATAAAACCTTGAAAATTGAGTATCTAGAATAAAATAAGTTTACAATTCCATCTGGATTTGAATAAACTTTGAGTGACATTTTAATCCGAAATTGAGTTAAACTTCCAAACTGTACTTGAATATTGATTAAATAAATTAAATAAAAATTTGAAACTTTTAACAAAGTTGTCTGTAATTTTCCTTTTAATATGTGAGTGCTAGTAACAAAGTAATAATGAAAATTGATTCAAAAAAATTAAGATATCTAGACAAAAATTTAGCTCCAAGCTGGTTTCGAAGTTCAACTGAAATGATAAATAAAATTTTGAATATAAATTTAGTCTAAATTGAGCAACTGCATTCGACAAAAAGGAAATTGACTAAGACAACGAAATTTTGAAAAGAGAAAATTATCTTGAATTATAAACTAGATATAATGAATCTGAGTGAAATTTTGAGTAGAAATTGTCTTCTTGAGCAAAAGTCTGAATGCGTTTTGTCTTTTAATAGAAGCATTTCAATTTTAAACCGTAACTGAATAAAATCTGAAGTATAAACTTACATTAGAAATAGAGTTTAAATTACAATTTGTTTTAAGCAAATACATGAGCTTATAGCTTAAAAGTTGAGTTTGGAATCCAGCCTGCCCTTAATAACAGTTTGAGTGATTTTTGGAAATTTAGTTAAAATTATTGGAGCAAATTTTTTATTTGGAATGGAATAAAACAAGAAATAAGCAAGTTTCGCTATAATTGTCGATCTCCTAAAAAGTACCCTAATTCATATAAAAAATCATTTATTTTATCTCAGTTCCGTTTTGGTTCATAAAATTCACGATATGAGATAAAATACTAACGCAGACAAACAGACTGGCAGATACCGCTTCAAAAATCATAAATCTTCACATGTATAAATTCATAATTCATATATTTTACTACGTAAAAGAAATAAAATCAATTGTGTTGTTGTTGTCAATAAGTTTGATTGTTGTTGTTGTCAAACAATTTAGTTTTATTGTTATAAAGTGGCGTTTAGATAAGTGATTGTTATTGAATAATAAGAACAATGTTAATCTGAAGATACTCAAATACTGCTATAGATCATAAACACTCGATTATGAATGGTTGATGATTTGCAAAAATGATTTCCAGCTGACTAAAAGAAATATTGCGATAAATTGTATGTACTTAAGATACCTTCACATCACTTGTGTATACCTTTTATATGTTTTTTTATAAAATAAATCATAACAGAAATACACACTCGTACATTAGCTATTATATACCATTATGCATATTGCATGCACTTGTATTATACACTCGAGTTATAAGATGGATAATGTGTAATATTTATAATGATTGTTGGATAATTGAGTATAAAGTTTACATTAATGCATCAGACAAAAAAATTAGCATAATATTTATGAACATTAAATTGTATAAATTATATTTACAGACAAACCTCGAATAACGCAAACATTATAAAGAAATTTGAATTGCTGGTGAAACTGTGTATACCTATTATACATAATTTATTTTATTATTAAATTTAATTTATTTTAAAATAATAAAGAAAACAAATTTTTACGTGTCATGAAAAACACAACAGTTTTCTTGTAAAGTGTATCTATAGAAACACCTGAGAATGAACATTTTTTCCTCATTATTATTACAGTTGTTTTTGTTTTGAATTTATTGTTATTAATAATAATTATGGATATATGTACATAGCTACATAATACTCGTATATACCATATTCAATTTGGTAACAAAATTTATTTAAAACAATTTAAAAAAATAATAATTCGATGATGAGGTTGTCAAAATATCAATTTATCAAAATAATTTTTTTGTTTTGCACACCGATGGTGAGATTTTTGTTACTTCTGGCGGTATTTTTACACAAGTATCTGATTTCGTATGTGCATACACCTCTATATAGATGGGTTGGGAAGATGATAATGTTGTGTTAATCGAATATGTAAATAATATTGTTTATAATGATCATTAATCAAATTGCGAAACATCACTTGTTTTTTGTTGTTTTGGGTGGTGTTCGTTGGTGGTATGGAAATTAGTGTAGCTGCGTGTAGTTCCCAAGACTGCCTATATAATAATTAAAAAATAAATGAGTAGCGCTATTTATACATTATTTTGTATAATTAAATTTGAAAACATTTTTTTTTTTGTTTGTTTGTGAGTCAGTATTTTCGTTATTTGACTGATGGATTGGGTTCAACGTAGATTAAATCTAAATCAGTAAGAAAAATCAAGTCTGAATATTTGGGTTAGTTGTTGGTTCTTTTAAAATAGGTAGTCGTTCTTAAAAAAAACTAAAAAGAATGAACCAGATCAAGATCTCCTTAGTAGAAAACAAAAATTGGTTGCTAAATTCAGTCCCCCTTTGCTGGAACTTGTAATGTAAGCTCCTTAGATAATAGATATTAAAAAAAATAATTTTTAGCAATAAAAAATAAATAAAAATTCGAGACAAAAAATTAAATTTAATCGATACAAATTATTTAATATCTGATGGGGGATCGATATAAAATATTGCAGTGTTATTAATAGATTCTATATAATCCGCTCCTACGTGCGACACGCAGTGCGACATGTTTGCTTATCCCGGCTCCTACGTCCCCCGAAATTCAAATTTAAAGCCCCTCGGAGCCGTTAGCCTCTAAAATTCTAAGTTAAATTAGGGAAATCCATTTTCCAGAATATTTTAAAACCAATTTCAATTTTTTAATTTTTAATTTATTTATTTATAAATTTGTTGCCAGTTAATTATTTTTGTCGCCCAAAATGTTTATTTCGATGCCAAAAAATAATTTTTTGTGTACCCTTCCAATAGTGCCAAAAAATTATAAATGTTGTCAAATTATTATATTTTGTTCCAAAAAATTAATTTTATGATGCCAAGAAATTTTTGTTGGTTGCTCATTAATTATTTTTTTTGTGCCGGTTTATTGCCAGCCATTTTATATTATGATGTTTTGTTTCGAAAGGGGAAATTTTGATTTTTGTTTATGTATATGGAATCAAAATGTTCTTCTTAAAAAAATCAGGGTAGGCTGTGTCTTCTACACGGCCGTCGGTGGTTCCGTGATAACGTTTATAAGAGGTGCGAGAAATAGCACGATGTATGGGTTTGATAAAATAAATGTCTTTATTATTAGCATCATGAAATGAGAGTACAGTGGGCGATGGTATGAGAAGTACGATATGAAGCGCAGGGTCTCAACGGAGATGTGCCTGATGAATGTGAGTTCCCGCAGACAAGTGCCTCCCAAAGTCGCCGAGGCTATATAGTGCTTTTTAGCATTGTAAATCGCCACTTTGTAGATCTAAATTTTAATTAAAATTTATGTGAAAATTAATTATTTTAATTTACAATAAATTATCTGCCACAGTTTGTTTACGCACAAATTAGCACTAGAATTGCTCCGATCAGATGAGGCATGAGAAGTTGTCGCGCTACAGTGATCTCAATAATTGTAAATCGCTATTTTGTAGTTCGAGTTTTTAATTAAAATTTATGTGGCGATTAATTAATTTAATTTAAAATAAATTAACCACCACTCGTTTTTTACTCAAAAATTGACACCATCTGATCTCCGATCGGATGGGCCATCCGCTCGCTACACTGGTTCAAGCATTTAAATCGGTCGAAAACCGGGGTTCGCGGTGCAAGTTCCTTTGCCGCCGGATGACGTCATTGTGATAATATTATGCATGACACATAAAGCCGAAGGATCAATCTAAGCAATCGTATCTTTAAAATTAAAGGTAGTGCTTATAGTTGATGAGTAATTGCCCCCGACCAAGGGCTAAATTTCAGGTCAGTTTTCTGAACATGCGGTGTAAAATGTTATCACGTCAAAATTTAGAATTTTGGTTTAATCATGGACAACATCTGCCGATATATTCTCCCAATATTAAACTAATTTGATTTTTTGACCATTTATGAAGCTACGAGTTTTATGGAAATAAGCGAATAAGTTATTAATTTATTTAATTTTTATATTTAACTTTTATTGAATTCGAAATTTACAACTATGGTCTTTTAAAATTGTAGAATTTGGAAGTTTGTAATTTTTTAAACTTTTAGAAATTTTGTGAACGAAAAAATTGTGCCACTTCAATTGTTATTAATGCTTCTATTAGTTGCTTTGAAATTGTAGAATTGATGAATTTAGGAATTTGACATTTTAGAGTATTAAAATTTTTAGAAATTTCGTAATCGGAAAAAATTGTAAAATATCAATTGTTATTGTTGGAATTTAAAATTTTAAAAATTTTGTAAACCAAAAAATAAATTGCAAAGCATCTATTGTTATGGTTGCTTCTGGATTTAATTGCTTTACAATTATAAAATTTTTGAATTTAAAATTTTAAGCTTTTTGGAAAATTCGTAAACGAAAAAAATTGTTAAGCACCAGTTGTTTTGATTGCTCATAGATTTAGTTACTTTTAAATTGTAGAATGTGCCAATGTTGGAATTTAGGACTTTAAAATTTACAAATTTTCTAACCAAAAATAAATTATAAAACATCAATTGTTATTGTTGCTTCTAGATTAGTTACTTGAAAATTACAGAATTTATGAATTTTGGAATTTCGAATTTTAGAATTTTAAAAGTTTTAAATATTTTGTAAACGACAAAAATTGTAAAACTTCAATTGTTATTGTGGCTTCTAGATTTGGTTGCTTTAGAATTGTAGAATTAACGAATTTTGGAATTTAGAATTATAGAAATTTTAGAAATTTTTTAAATGAAAAAAACTTGTAAACCATCAATTGTTATTGTTGAATCTTTAATTTGCTTTAATTTACAAAATTCGATTTTTCACGGAAATGCCTAGCCTAGAAAATTTTTTGATTAAAGAATAAAGGATTATGACGTGCGTGAAACAAACGAAGACTTTTTTAAGAGACAATTCAGACATTTATGTAAGCGACAAAACCAGACAAAGGGTTCCGTTACGTAATGTCCGTTTAAAGAATTTTAGAATTTTACAAATTTTAGAAATTTTGTAAACGAAATAAATGGTGTAACTTCAATTGTTATTGCCGGTTCTATTACTTGCATTGAAATTGTAGAAGTTATGAATGTTGAATTTGAAATTTTGGAATTTAAACATTTTTAGAAATTTTTTAAATGAAAAAAAAATTGTAAAACATCAATTGTTATTGTAGCTTCTAGATTTAATTGCTTTTACATTGTATAATTAATGAATTTGGCAGTACACTTTTGATCTGAGTGAGAATAACGAAACATTTAATTTTTGGCCAGTCATTCTCCTCAGGCTATAGCTACCGAAAATACTTGTGTAACTTCAATTGTTATTGTTGCTTCTATTACATGCTTTGAAATTGTAAAATTTACGAATTTTGGAATTTAAAGTTGTAGAATTTAAAAATTTTTAGAAATTTTGTAAATGAAAAAAAAATTCTAAAACATCAATTGTTATTGTAACTTGTAGATTTAGTTGCTTTTATGTAAAATCTATGAATTTCGGAATTTGGAATTTAGAATTTTTTAATTTGAATTTTTTTAGAAATTTCGTAAAAAAAAATGTAAAACATCAATTGTTATTGTTGCTTCCAGATTGAGTTGCTTGTAAAGTGGAGAATTGGAGAATTGTGAATTTTGGAATTTAGAATTATAGAATTTTTAAAATTTTAGAAATTTTGTGATGGAAAAAATATTGTAAAACATCAATTGTTATTATAACTTGCTTTAAAATTTTAGAATTTCTGACTTTTGAAATTAAAAATTGTAGAATTTTAAAATTTTTAGAAATTTTGTAAATTAAAAAAATTATAAAACATCTATTGTATTTGTTGCTTCTAGATTTAGTTGCTTTTCAATTGATGAAATTATGAATTTTGAAATTTTGAATTTTTTAAGATTGTAAAACATCAATTGTTATTGTTACTTCTAGATTTAATTGATTTTAAATTGTATAAATTTTGGCATGTAGAATTTTAGAAATTTGGTAAACGAAAAAATTGTGTCACTCCAATTGTTATTGTTGCTTCTATTATTTCCTTTGAAATTGTACAATTGATGAATTTTAGACATTTACATTTCAGAAATTAAAATATTTTAGAAATTTTGTAATCAGAAAAAATTGTAGAGCATCTATTGTTATATGGTTGCTTCTGGATTTAATTGCTTTAAAATTGTAGAATTTTTATATTTATTACATACGTACGTTATTTTACATACGTCCGCGTTCATAAGAAAACTTCAAAAAATTAGGAAAACTAATTACAACAGCTTCATCTGAAACATCTGCGATTTATTAAGAAACTTATAGCGTTTTTATAGTATTGCCTACTCCTGTATAATTCTGACCGGGACATCTCAAATGGGATTAAATGGTTTTATTAAGAAAACACGCTTATTTTAGTATCGCTCCTGCCCCTTAAATAATACTGACCATCACATGTGAAATAACAAAAAATCACATCTCAAAAAATTTACGAGGTTAAGTTTTTATTAAGAAAATTAAAAATATTGATACAAAATCGACCTGTCTCTAAATCAAAATTTAAAATTTGCTTATAATAATGCCGATGGTGGTATGGTAAAACCCTTATTTTTGTATCGCCTCGTAAGTGAATATTCAAAATTGGTTTATAATGTAATAATACCCACCGTCACATGTCACAATCCTAAATACGAAATTAAAATTGCTATAAATTCGACTAATGCCAATATCTAAATATTTGCGAAATTACATTGCAAAGAAAATTCAAAATCTTACCAAAATATTAAATTTTTATAAATAAAAATTAAAATTTGTGTGTATGTCCGGCAAGAATCACAATATTTGATACTCTTACTTGTGGTAATATATTTTGGTCCATAGCCTAATTTTCAAAGTGATCGGACAACAGCTCCCACCCAAATGGAACGACTTGAGGAGTTCTCCAGTTTGCTTTATAAAGATTGAAAAAAAAACACAAATTTCTGAAAAATGTTCTAATTTCTGTGAATGTTCGACTATGAATAAATTTTCAGAACGGGGGTTTGGCCTCTAAGGTATTAAACAATTTGAAAACCATTCAAAAATTTGCTACATTTAATAGATTTGTTTTTGCATTTTTTCAAATAAATATGAAAACTTGTTGCTTGCTATGCAATTCAGTATTCAGTTTAGACTATTTATTTTTGATTGTTATAAGGATTGAGCCAGCAAAAAATTTAAAGAAACAAATTGAGTAATTTTTAACAAAACTAACAATTAAAACTAACTCTTAAAATTTCAAATTATTTTTATATCAAATTTAATTATTTTGAAAGTTTCAAACGATCTAAAAATTTTAAGAATTATATGAATTTTATTATACTTGTATTTAAAAATTTAAAGAAACTAAAAATTTTAAGAATTTAATCTGCTTCTTGAAAAATTTCTGATTTTGATTAATTTTAAGAATTTAAAAACAATATAACAATTTGTAGAAATCTACGGACTAATTTCTCCGTTTTAAGAATTTTAATTATTTTTTAATACTCTACGAATTCGTAACCCGCCAAAATTAAAATATTTAGTTACAAGAATTTAAAACGCAGGAATTTTAAATATCTTAAGCATTCCAAAAACACAATAATTTAAAGGAGGTAACTTTACCTTTCTTAACAATTTTAAATTTTAGGAACAGCAAAAATCTAAAAAAATTTAATAATTTTAAGAATTAACAGAATTTTATAAAAAATAAAGAATTCCTAAAATTAAAATAAATTGGTAACTGGGGGAATTAAAAAATATTAGATTAACGAATATGAACAATACATTTTCACGATGATCAGAACTAACAAAAATCAGAAATTTGAAAAATTTGAAACATTCGAAGGATTTTAGATAATTAAAATAAATTTAAAAATATGTGGCTTTACAGATTTCACGACTTTCATTAGTTTTTAATTTTGAAAATTAGTTATTATCAAAATTTATTGTGAAACATGAGAATATGAAGTGAATACTTTCTAGAATTTTTTAACGTCGGGTCGGATAATATTAAAAAGAAGACTGCCACCTTTTAATAAATTAGTTTCTTTTGATTAATTACCCAATTGAAATCGACTACACAATAAAACCCTTTACGTGGAATAAGCGTGACTATAACAAGGTTTCTACCTTGAAAATATACTCAAATCTAAATTTGTCCCGTATACACAATATTGAACTCAATTTTAAATTTGCGCATTATAAAAATTCCAATTAACCAATTTAATTACTTCCAAACAAGGAGACAAATTCAAGTAATTAAAATACAACTAAATGCAGTCACACACAAAACGAAAATGGCGAAACAATTTTTCAATACACACATACATTTTACGAGAAACATTAGATGATTTCTTAGATTTCAATGCATAACAGGTTCTTCTGTTATGTTACAATACTATATAGAGAGATGCAGGCATACTTGAGTATATAGCATAATCTAATATTCTTCTTATTAAATGTCGTAATTTTTACTTGGACTTGGCGAAGCTGCACACTTTTAATTGGAAAAATAAAAAAAAAAATTAAAATGTGTATATGCATTTATAATTGCAGCACGATTGTCTTATAAGTACAAATAAACTGTAAAAAAAAAATCTTCTTCGTATGTCCGATGATGCTGTGTATACATACATATAAAAGTAGAGCAATTTAGATGTTGACAATATTTATTAACGATTTGTGTTTTTTTTTGTACGTCCGAACACAGGTAGTTTTCAAATTGGCATACTAGTTTATTGAACTTAACACTTATTTATGCGCTAAAGCTAAATGTTAACTGCAGTAACAATAGCCACTCAAATTGTTAATTAAGCCATTTGCAATATAAACAATTTTCGTTTTATAAATTCTATATAATTATTGACATTGAATTACGGATTAAATTTGAAATTATAATCTGTTGAATATTATATAAATTTATAATTTATAATGAATTTAACAAAATAAAATTTAAAAAACAGCAAATTAACCTTTGAGGTAAAATTAAATAAATTTTTTTTTTGTGCTGTTTGTATCTTCATATACATACATATTCGTACCTGTTGTTTGTTTATGATAAAATAATAGAAACCAGAAAAATTTCTCATAAAAAAATAAGTTGTCTTAATATTACAGCACAAAAATCTTAAAGCCATTTTCGTTGTGTAAGGTTGAAGACATTTTCTCGATTTATAAAAATTTATAAAATTGCAGACGATAAATTGTCCGCAGTGTTGATTATATTGTATTATGTGATGAGAATCTGTTATTTAAGGTTTAAATTTATGGAATTAACAATTAAATATTTTTGTGGTTGTCAATCTTGTCAATCTATATTGTCAATCTGTTGGATTTTTATTACAATTGTTTGACACCTCGATGACACATAATGTTAAATTCAATAATTTAACATTGATTCCAATAAATCTCCAACAAGAAGAATGAGTGACAGGTTAGTTCTTGATCGGTTCTTTTGACCACGTTGCTTTGTTTTGGTTTCATAAATGAAGCATAGCTTGCAAATTTGATTTAAATTAAATTTAATATTCAAATAATACAAATATCAGCTGCTAATTAGTGTAGATGGGTTCCTAAATTAAAAACCCCAAAAATAAAATGGCAAGTACCTATGGTTATTTGTATCAGGATCAGAAAGTGCATTGCGTCGATTCCTTAAATTATTAAATTTTTTGAAATAACTGAAAAACTGAAAATTTTTGGATTTCCAAGTTGGTTAAACAATGAACCCAACCCGGACTCCTAAAATTTTAGGTTAAGTTATTTTTGATTTTTTAATATAAATTGTAATAGCTCCCCCTTCCCAAAACTATTTAGTTTTGTGAGTATGTTTCAAATTCTTAAATTTTAAAACAAAATTTTCATTATTTGATTTATTCATGCCACTCGACAATTTTGTTTAGTTTGTAATTTATTATATTATTATTATTATTATTACTTGAGGGCCATGTGGGGGCTCAAGCCACCCCGCACTGCGACCTAAAAGATCTTTTGTGCATGAAGCCCTACTTAATTATCCGTCCAGTCAATATTCAGGCTCTTAATGAACCTGATAATACTGCCTAACGGTACGTGATACATACTATCTGGGCTCATTGCTCTCCCTCCTAGATGTTTTAATTATCCGTCCAGCCAATATTCAGGCTCTTAATGAACCTGATAATACTGCCGACCGGTACGTGATACAAACTATCTGGGCTCATTGCTCTCCCTCCTAGATGTAATAACATTTACTTCTGCTAGAAGAGCGGTAGCATTGGGACTCAAGGACTTCGAGAGGGCAGACCCACTCCCGTATATTCCTATCCGTGCCTCGTCTACCGTTTTGATTTTACTCTTGCGAGTTGCTGGGACATACTATCTGGGCTCATTGCTCTCCCTCCTAGATGTTTACTGTTGTAAGTACTTCTACACGCGATACATACTATCTGGGCTCATTGCTCTCCCTCCTAGATGTTTACTGTAGGAAGTACCTACTTCTACACGCATTACATACTATCTGGGCTCATTGCTCTCCCTCCTAGATGTAATAACATTTACTTCTGCTAGAAAAGCGGTAGCATTGGGACTCAAGGACTTTGAGAGGGCAGACCCACTCCCGCGTATTCCTTCCCGTGCCTCGTCTACCGTTTGGATATGACTCTTGCGAGTTGCTGGGAATAAAAAAAAAGTCGCCTGTAGGTCACCCAGGTTTACTACAGGAAGGCTAAATAAAACTGGAGGGTGCCTGGTGTCCAGAGTCCGCATATATAGACTGATTAACCTATCAGCCATTCATCCATCGGCATATGCTGTTCCACCTTAGATTAGGGATTTTTTGTCAAGGTTTTCTCCTTTAGCGCCGTACTTTAGCCTGTCACAAAAAGCCACATTCAGCCTAATGGTTACAGTTACCGGTGGTTGCCACGAGGAGGCAGTACGTACACTTGCGCCTACTGGAAGGTTACGGAGCCCCTTCCAATAGACGCCAAACCACCTAATTTATTATAATTCGCTAATGTAATATTTGTGAGGGACGAAAAGTGATAAACAGGGAGGAAGCAACCAAGGGAGAGCGAGTAAAACATGTACTGGGCGCTTTTAAATACAATTGTGGTTCACCTTAAAGTGTGTTGTGGTACACCTTATGGTGTAAACCAGTTATATCAGAAATCCATTTAAATCGCGCAAAGTGTATTAGTTTCTTATTAACTTCCGGAATAGTATAAAACTTAATTTATACGTTCCATTATAATTTTGAGCCTTTTCAATGTTTCTGGAAGCTAATTATCGAACTTCTTCTAATGAATGATCCCCATCATTCAAATCAACATTCTGTGCTAAAGACTCAATACTTTATCACAATACCTTTTTAACTTACTGGAAGAAACCTTAGTAGTCTTACTGCAAGCATTGTTGTAACTACAAGCAATTTCAACCTCACATAGAATATCATTCCAATACAGATTTCGTTCCTTAATCCTTACCCGCTAATTTCGCCCACATGGATGTCGTTGTTTGGTTTATCCTCTCCAATTGCCAATTAGAACTTAGTGCACCAGTTGCAACTAACAGTTAAGATTTTTGACCTACATTATGACAAAATTGTCAAAAAGCCAGATTTTTTAGCCTTTTATTCATCCAGGTACAGACAATTGCTTTTCGAAAAAAGTGGTTTTTTGGACCAACAAAACGTTTGGTCATTTCTGACAAGATTTCAATACTTGCTTGCTTGCGGACCGAAATTAATTAAGATTATTTTCAGAATTTCAAAAACAAGCTGAATTTCAGGAGCAAGATTTATTTCAAAAATTTCAAAATTTCAAGAGATTTAAAATTTGCAAAATTATTTAATTGAAGATTTAACAAAATTATTTAATTTTTTTAACCTAAAAGTTTAAAATTTTGTAACAAATTTTATATTAGTTTAAGTTTATCAAAAAATTTAAGATTTTTAAACATTTATGGTATCCAAAAATTTCAAAAATGTTGATTTTTTTTTAATTACCCATTCAAAGACCTGATAATCAGAATTTACATAATTTTAAGAATGTAAATTTCTAGAAATTTAAGGATTTAATTAATTTCAATGGTTTGAAGGAACTGAAAGATTTTAAATGATTTATAAACTTAAAATGTACGTATTTCATCCTTAAAGAATATCGTAAAATGTTCAGAACGTTCCAAGAAGAATCAGAGATTAAAAGTAGACAATTAATCAATTTTGTGAATTTTATTGTTATCAATCATAATCGGACCCTGCGCGCAAGTCTTTGAAATGAAATAATTGTATTTCTCAATTTTTCTTGTGCTCCAGATGTTAACTAGGTTGATTAACCCATTTTGAATATTCAGTTTGATAATCGGTGATTGCTCAATTAATTTTAAATATGTTGCGTTTTATAAACAAAATAGAAAGGGGGGTCTATAGCGAACAATACTTACCAGGATCTGTTACAGATATCGTAGATACAGCAAACTAGTTTATTATTTAATATCAATTTGTTACAAATGGGTCCTAAATGGGTCAAGTCTCTGGTGTATTATTTTATACATCCAAACATGAAGAAAACCATTAAATATTCTTTTTAAACCAATCAAAATTTCGACAAATGTTTAATCAAATCTTGAATAAATTACAACACCTATCCTGGACATATTATTTTCAACACTGGGTACTTGAACAATTTCCACGCATAGTTCTTAATTAAAATTTTATGGAATTGGAATTTATATTGAGTGCATCTGAAGTCAATGGATATTTTCTTCATAGTTTCTCAATTTATACGGAAAGTTTACTTTCACCACGTTTGATGAATACTAACGCCAAAACTGGTTTGGAGAGTTTAAAACTTTCTGAAGTAAGTGGACATCAGAAAGGTTTAAAAAATTAGTTTAGGCCCGAAAATCAATCGTTTTGCATCAGCACGTTGCCAGATTTGTATTTTCAATGTTATCAAAACCAGAACATTTTGTGATCCAAGATTACTGGGTCATATCAAAAAAAATTAAGTTATATTTTGTTCGAGGCTGAAAAATGATGTCAACCCTAGCCAAATATAAATGATATTTTAAATCCAAATTTGACGCCAAATTTATTAAAATGTTAAGTCAAATTTAGTCTGAGTGTCTGACAGTGTTGTCGAAAATTAATGTGTTCAGTTCTCATCAAACATTGATGAAATGCAATCAATTTATAGTACACCTGTAGCATTCGATATAGTAAATTAGAGTTAAGTTATTTTCAGGAGTAATGATGTTTGTAATTATATAAATGATGATATCAATCAACAATCATGATCATGCTATTAATTAAAAAAAAAACAAGATAATTGATGTTTAAATTAAAATCTAGCTTTAGGTATACAATTTGTAAGCTTTCTACATATCCATAGCCTAAACTGTGTATGATCAATTATTTGATCGTAAAACATTGTTCAAAATAATATAAATTAATAAAACGGTTTGACAGTGTGCCGCAAATCCATCATTTATACATATAACAATTTACTGCTCTTTTATTAATCATGAATCAAGATGCTGCAGTCGTTTATATATAATTAAACCTTCAACACTATTAAAAAAATCAAATTCAATATACACTTGGGGTTCCGTATCCAATAATAACATTAAATGTAATATGCATTCAATTTCCTACTGTGCTAATCACTCGCGCTTATAGATAATAACATTTACCGTGCGGTATATTAAATATTATAGTTAATCAGTATGTTGTCTAATATAGATCCAAGAGTTCGATACACTTCGAACTTTATAGTTACGAGAAGAACTGTACTGAGTAATGAAATCTCACAAATCAATTAAATAATAATACAAAACCAAAAATTTACTGTAATGATTATTTAACAATACATTAATGGAAGATCGGTCGATCAACTATATATTATATGTAGACTCGATTCGTTAGATTATGTCTATCTATATATGTAAAATAAATGCATGTGCGTCTGCACTGTCTGGAACATGAGAACAAAATCAAATTATTCAACAAATTTATTGTGCTTTTATAGGTTTTGTGTATGCGCGAGTAATGAGTGTACTAATCACATGTGAATTTAAAATACAAAAAATAATTAATTAATTACTTTAATTATCATAAAAAAAAATTACATTATTACGTTTCAAACAATGTACGTTTTTATTGAAAGTAGTAATTTATGGTAATGAGGATGGGTTTACTCAGCTGAATGATTGTATTATGAGTTTTTCGCTTCGTGTTTTAACAACAACGCGTCTCTTACATATTTATTGAAAGTAAATTAATTTTGTTTCGCTATTGTTTTTTTTATGTATGTATACAAATTGTTTACTATTTGATTTGAGGGCATTGTACTGTATATTGTACCGGCATTGTCCAAGTAGCAAAGATAGTATGCAAATATTCAATAGAGTGAGCCTTTTCCACATTATGTTATGTAGGGGTGCCGGTTTTTTTGCCAATTCAAAAATCTAGTTGTACCATGGGTTAGGATTAGGCATCATGTAGTATTTATCACGTATAAATGTTAAACTCTATCATCAAACTAGTTTTAAACCCAAAATAAATCTATTCGACAGTAAATTCCATAAAAATGCATCTGATCTCCGTTGTCTTTTGCTTTCCCGAAGTAAAATGAGCCAAAGAAATGGTGTTTTGTAAATTTTGCAATACAAAATAATCATTTAGGCTTCATTTGGGTATGTTAAAATTCCTAGCTAAAACCGTAAGCAACTGATGTATCGTCTCGTTTGAATATTTGAAATGCCTCATTTAGAGTTAGTTGCAGGCGCGTTAAAGACTACTTCTTCTGTAACTTAGACTTATAGTTGTATTTAGCCCGGAATTTAGCCAAATATAGTAATTGCCAGATGAATTACACATATGTTTAGTCCTATTCTTTCTTATTTTAACAAAAAGTATAATATAATATAAACGTTTAAAAATTAAAGTAAACTTGTTTCTACGGTTTTAACGTACATCCACCTCCACATGGAAAAGAACTTTTCGAAATATTAAAGAACCATTTTTCAGCGATGGCAGCAATAGCTTATATTTGAAAATGTTAGAAAGAACTAAGCGCAAATATCGATTTTTGCTGATTGAGACAAATTTACAGAATTTAAAGGATTTGTAGAATTGTTAAAATTTATAGAATTTTTTAAAAATATAAAATTTGCAGAATTCCAAGAATTTATAAAATTTATAGAATTTTTAGAAGAAAAATTTGGAAAAACAATTTGAGTTTATAGAATTTATAGAACTCTGTCAGTTAAAACAAAATCTTAGAATCTTCAAAATTTAAAGAATTTAAAATGTTTTTATAATTAGTTAGATTTATAGAATTTAAAAATTTATAGAATTGATAGAATTTATATAGTTTGAAGACTTATTAAAATTTATAGAAGTTAGTTTTTTCGTGTTTACAGAATTTTTAGGATTTATAGAATTTAAAGAACTTACTGATTTTTTAGGCTTTCTAAAATTCATAGAATTTATGGAATTTACCGAATTTATTGAATTTATAGAGATTATTGAATTTAAAAACAACTCAAATTTGAGTGTGTCGACTTTATAGATCAAACATACTATAAAATATAAAGAATTTTTAAAATGTATAAATTTTTTTAGAATTGATAGAATTTATAGAATTGGTGGAATTTATAAAATTTATAGTATTTATTAGATTTTTCAGATTTATAGACTTTTTGAATTTACAGAATTTATAAACACAAAAGAATTTATGGGGTTTGTAGAATCCAAAGAACTCGTTTAATTTTCAAAACTTAAAGAAATTATAATATTTATAAAATTTGTAGCAATCAAAGAATTTATAAAATTTATAGAAACTTTGGAATTTTTAGAAAAAGTAAAATTTGAGTTTGGAGAATTTATGGACTAGATTGACCTATTTGAAATTGTGAAATTAGACAAAAAGCAATGGCCGAATTTTAATACAGCATTGTTGCAATGTTGCGATGAGCATTCCGTCACTGGTTTTGCTTATGCAATGACATCCTTAAACTTTTGTGTTGTTGGCCCTTTTGAATTTTTTGTTAATAAAAAATTGTGTACCAAAATTCTGAATTAATTTATAAAATATTACCTGTTTGAGAATATTTAGAGATATTTGTAGAGATAAAATTTGAGGACAGTAAATTGAATTATTGGAAAGAATTCAGAACTCTCTCAGATTTTATACTGTAAGTTGGACTATAAGTGGAACAAATTTAAGTTTGAAACTGGATAAAAATCAAGATTTCATAAAATTCCAGAATTTGAATAATAGTAATTGATCAAACTCCAAAACATGTCTCGAAAATTTTTATTTCAGATTTTATTCATTAACATTCTAAATTAAACTAATTTGATTAAAAAATACTGAAAACAAAGCCTCCTAAAATTTTTATTTAAGTATTTAAAATTAAATTTGACCATTCTCAATAATTTCTACAAATGTTTGTAATACATATGTAACTAACATTTAATTATAAAGGGCTTTCAAATTCCGTATAAGTATTCGAAAATTTCAGGCTATTTCCAGACGAAAACCAGAAAAATATTTTTTGCGATTTTTTTTTTGTTTTTTAATTTTAACTTTCCATTTCTCGTATTTCCTCGAAGTTTGAAATGTCACTGGGGAATCTATTAAACTACAACAATTTAGCAGCAAAAACAATTTATTTTGATAAAATTGGATGAGAATTTGTTTTTGCCTCTTACTAATCTTAAGGATTTGCTAAAATTTTCTTAGAAAAATTTAAAACTGCATCAAGCTTCACTCATGCTTATAATCACATGGTTTAGCATTGTCAGCTGAGAACTCAGATTGTCAATCAAAATATCTTTCAAATTTTTAATCAAACTTCCAAGCACAGATAAGAATAGCCAGATGTGGAACTTGGATGGGCCATATTTACATTCTAAATTTCAATACCAAATTCCAATCCAATCCATTTAGAGCAGGACGTATATTATAAAATAAAATGTTGTTTGAAGTTGGTTTATGTTTGCTTTGATAGAATCAAAATAATCATACGTAAAAAAAGATAAAAGGATACAGAAATGTACGTCCTGCTCTAAAAGAATTGGATTGGAAATTGGTATTGAAATTTAGAATGTAAATATGGCCCATGACAGATCCACATCTGTCTATTCTTATCTGTGCTTCCAAGCACCTCTTTATCAGTGGCACGAATAAAGAAAGAACAGAGACAATAAAAACTAATTGGATTGTTGCTGTGTATCTCAGGTTATAACTGTCATTCGAAGATCGCACCCAATCGGTTCAATAAGTAATGATGTGCCTGAATTTTCATTTTTCTAAATTAGGAACTTTTCGAACGTCAATCAGATGTCATATGGCAGTTATTGCTATTTGAATAAAATAACGAAGCACACTGCATAAAACTTCCTTTATGTGATTTTTTCTTTGGAGTTGTGAGTTGTGACTATTGAATTGTAAATTTCAAAATTGGCAGTTTCCATTATTCATCCAAATAATGTTAAATTTAAATGTCGAAACATTGTTTATTGAGCAAAGTGAATTGAAATTTTCCAAATGTGCTTTCTAATTTCTTTAAATTAAAATAAATTATTTTAAGGAGGAAAATTCAGGATAATTTAAAACTGTAGCTTTGGAATAATAGGATTAGTGTTTAGTTGATATCGTCTGGCTTATTTTTACCGGTATAGTAATAGCTTACACAGAAATAGACCACTGTGAATGTCGTGAAGAAGAAAAATTGTATGAAAATTTGGCTGAATTAGTTAGGTGGCTGTATTAACCTCCACGGTACATTCTACATATACCTGTTGAATGTAAGATTTGAAACTGGGTTAAATTCTCTTACAATCTTCGGAACATATTAGAATCATGTACCTACATTAAAATTAAATGTGTTTCCAGCAAACTCTATGAAGGCAACATCAGATTTATATTTTACAACAATATTACAAGTCCAGCTTCCAAAACAAAATTGTAAGATTAAATTCATACTTTTGAATGAACAGAGCAGTAACACAAATATAAAATATCGAAAAAAATGTATTATTTTATTTTCATCATATTAGATATCGAAATGGCCTAGTTCCGTTCCATTTGGCCATATTCCAATATCACTTTAAGTGGTTTAACAATATTATTTCTATCACATGAATTATTTTAGAACCGTTTTCACGAATCACTAAACCGTTTTATCTTAATAATAAAAATGGTTTCGCAAAGTTTAATATGTCAACTTTATAAAAATGGATAGGCTGTGATCGAGACATGGCCACAAGATTTTATGTAAAATGCATCCAACGCTTGTAAGGTAAAGCTTTGTACTCGTCGAAATTAAGTTATAGGTTGTTATAGTCACTATTCATGACTTTATTCACTGATTAATCACTCATTATTCAGAATGATGAATTCTCTCATTATTCTTCCATTATTCACTCAGTATTTGGTTATTATCCACTGATGGTTCTATGATGACTGATGTTTAATGAGTTTGGTTTGGGTAGCCCATCTTTATTCAGTTATTACTATTTGATTATTTACTGAACATTCTCTCATTATTCACTTATTGTTCACAAATAATTCACTAATTATTTCCTGGTTATTCATTGATAAATACATAATACATAAATTCACTCATTATTCACATATTATACACTTATCATTTACCAAGTATTTTGTTTTTATTAACTGATTATTCACCAGTAAGTCAAACGGTATTCAATCAGTATTTTCTGATCATTATTCATCCTGATAAATAAAAATCATCATGAACGAACATTATCGAGCTCATTGAAGTGTGATTATTTCACTAATTATTCTATCATTATTCACATATAATCACTTAGCACTTATGTAGTACTTCACTGATTGTTCACTCCTTGTCTCTAATTATTTACACAAATAACGGGTGAATAATGAATGAATTTAAATGTAATAATGTGTGAATAAGGGCGATTTAATCTTCACTAAATTGTCCGTTATTATTTATTCTTTACTCTGTTTTTACAATCAACAAAATATAAGAGTTTTAGATCTGAGGGGAAAAGCCGCCTCAGCTTTAGAAGTGATAATTTTGCCATTCGATTCACGAAAACTTTTTGTTTCCTATTGTAATTGTTTTTAGTTGGTGATGTACAGTACATCACAATTATTTTTATTCTCTAATAAAATTATTTGTTAAATTAGCATCAGCTAAAGCCTTTCTAAAATGGTAATATTTTCCAAGACAAAATCAATTTGTTTATTATGGTGAGGTTTAGTTTATGAGTCATCTATATGGAATCGTACATGAGTTAAACGCGATGTCTCAAAAATTGTTCAAACTATATTTTATTCGATTTATAAGTAAAAAAAAAGTTTTTGTAAAAAAAAAATGTTTTTCTCTCTTTCACTCTCGAGTTTACACTCTCTCAAAGTTTTCTCATTTTCAAATAATTAGTTTTTAATAATTTTTAATTTTGGAATTTTGGTGATTTTTTTGAATCTGTATTTCTTAGTATCTCGATAACAAACAAAGTATTTTTTTTTTTTAATTTTTGAAATTAACGTTAAATCACTTGCTAATAATGCCACTTTAATCTGTGAAAAATTCAGCTTGGCCGAGATAAAAAATTTTAAAATACAGGCTTTTTAAATCAACAGTTTATAGCTCTTCCTACTCAAATTGTCTTTAGACACAACACAAAATTTGTATTTTAAAATGAATTTCATTACATTTTGACTATGGTGTACAAAAAATTGTGTGTCGGAATTATATGATGTATTTGTTGCGTTCAATGGAAAACATTTATATTATTAAAACGTGAATCTGCTTTCAACATTATTATGTTGTTCAATGAACGCATATCCAAAATTTATGCCAGGGATGCTGTTCTTCGTCCAATTGAATAAATTACAAGCATTGGAGAAACAAGCTCTGTTTAACGTCCTCAAGGATTCCGCTCGGGCTAATCTTTTAATACTTTCACCAACTCCATCAGCTGCTTCTTTTCCATGAGCTGAAGCAAAAAGACCAATTCTGATTTTATATTGGAGTCTACGATGTGATAGCAAATGTTAATGATTTTTTTTTTGGATTTTTTGAATTTTACTGGTGATCCATCAGAAAAGTAAGTAAATTTTGTAGGCGCAGGATAAATCTCATTATTATTACTGAGAAAATTTATCAGCTTCATCTGGAAAAGGTATATTTGGTTTATAGTATGTTTAAGTTCCTCCGATATCATTGCAAATGATACGTATTTTAGCTCATCGTTCTTCTTATAATAAACAACAATCGGAAATATTGTTACTTGTTGGTTATTCCAGTGACTTGATTGTACTTCTTCTTGTGTTAGAAATAAATAGTTTTCAGAAAAATCACAAATAATAATGTATTCTTCCTGGCAAACGTTTTCCTTTCTTTCTCGAAGATATTCAGATTATTGCTTAGCAGTGAAACTGTGTAACTTCAGTTTACCCAACAATCTTTTCAGAAGTTCAAGAAATTCTTCCGTTGACTTTATGATTTCTTCGAGGCTGCAAAGATCTTGTTGTGTCCACATATGACATCTAATTTCCTCCGTGCCCTGTTCGTCCAACTTTGATTGGATCTCTGCTATGAAATCATCAAGCTTTGTATTGCAATTAGAACATGTACTCGAGCTACAATCATAATTTTGAACATTACACATAATATATTTTAAAACTTCTTCAATATCTTCTAGTTGCACTAAATTAGAGACAGCTGAATACATTAAATTTGAATTTTGATGTGTAATACAAACTGAGTGTGTCCTGAAGCACCTGGCAAAACGCATGCTTTTGGTCGTTCTATTACAAGTTTTGGAAATTCGACGCGATCGTTTTCATTCTGTTGTTTGTATTTCTAGTATGCTTCATTTAGGTTCAGCAACATCAACCTCTTAGTTTTTTTTAACTTTTACTATGCCTTCACGGACGCTCATTGTATCTTTCTTCGTCTGATAATGGATTACCCTTAATATGATCTGGGAAACTATAATGTCACTTGGTAGCAACTAGTTATTTCACTTGTCTGCTTCTGCTTACTTTAAATTCTTTTTGTTTACGCGTTTCACTCCTACTAGCTGATAATGTGGTTTGGTTAGCAAGTACATATATCCTTTGCCTTTGATTTGTTTCCTCTATGCGGGCCTCAGATGTTCAATAAGTATTGTCAATGTTGTCAATGTTGAAAAAGCTATTGACAAACAGCAATTGTGTCAGACGATCAATGCTATTGACAATATACTTAAATGTCAAACAATAAAACATATTTATTTTCAAGTTAATACTGCACTTTGAACCATGTTAGATAAAAGTACGGCTTGTGTAGCTATTATTTTGCTTTGTAAATGAAAAAAATTAAAAGAAAAAGAAAAGAATATGGACTAGGGAGTGAATAAAATTCCAAATGCATATATAAATTCAACTTTATATTTATATTTGCATAAATGTAACGCTAAATGTAGGTCTCTTCGCATTGATATTTTGTCAATAAGTAATTCAGAAGATCAATAGTTTTGTAAATATTTTATCAATATTAAAAATATTTTGATTTTCATCAAACCATCACCACAATATTTTGTATATTGACAATCCGTCAATTAGGGTCCTCACATGTTCAATAGTATTGCCAATACTGAAATATTGGCAATAGAGCTTTCATAATAGTAGGCTTTCGAACTAAGTTGACGTTCTATGTTTTTGCTGTGTGGAAAAAAAAAAAAATTTTATATAAATTAATTTTTGGTTCTTATCATTAAATTTATCATAAATATTATGTACACCTACATAATATGATTTCCATCAATTGTATGATGTGTGAAACAGACATAAACGAAAATGGTTTAGTTTGTATTGGTTTTTGTTCAAATGTGGCACACTAAAAATGTGTGGGGATAAAAAAAGCAGCATTTGACTGCATAAAAAATTCTAAATTTGTATGTTGGTTTTGCGATAGTTGTAATGACGTTTATAAAATGCATGTCAATAATATTAGTGAAATAAAAATTATGGTGAAAAATATTGAATCATCTGTGATTCCTATAAAGAAAGTTTAACTGGAAGCGGATTACGAATTGGAAACTAATTTACGCCAATCTAGTGCAACGTCACAGAAATCAGTATTAGCTGTTCCCAGTAATTCAAATAATAGCAAAACAAATAATGTTTCTTCACCGATATGTCAACCTGCTTCAGATGTTATTGAATCAAATGGTTTGCCAATTTTTTGTCCTCTACCTGACATTAGTTTATTGTCGACAATTCAGCCTGTAACAATGAACTTACCCAAGAAAATTATTAGTGCTCCCACGAGCATGAATACTCCAGCCCAGGAGTCTAAATTTTCATTTTCAAAATCTGTTGTGAACAACTATATTATTGGCACTGGTAGTGGTGGTATCTTACGAGCTGTGGAACCTCGAAAACTGATTTTTGTCTCCAGACTTCACCCGGATGTTACTGAGGCAAATATCAGCCAATATTTGCTACACAATTTCAATTTGCCCGCGAAGTATTTGTTCATCGTTTTACTCCAAAATTAAGTGATAATTTCAAGCAGGATTACTCATCATTTAAAATAAAAATTTCCATTACTATGTTTTATAAATTGATGGATCAATTAAATTATTTTCTGGCACACTTGGAAAAGTTGAAATTTTGGCATCTGAACTTATTGGACGATTTTGAAAAATTCTTATTTTGACTGTTTATATAACCCGCCTCCGGCTTGTACAGAGGATATTAATAATTTACAAATAATTTTTTCTTAATATGTGTTACAGTATGAAAAAGTTATTTGCTGCGGTGATTTTAATTTTATCATGTTGGTTAATAATAAACTTTTAAACCGACTAGATTGGATAACAGCCTGTTGGATTTGATAATTTTGTATGAGCCTGATAGGCATAATATTGTTTCTTTTGGGCAACATGCTGTTCCTACTATTTCTGATCACAACTTAGTTTTTGCATGCTATAAATTCTGTCGAGTCAGTGATAAAATTTCCTATATGTACTGTTGTTTCTGATTGTAAAGCGATTGAACCTGATTTGGTTTCCTTTAAGTACTATAGAAATAAAACCAACAAATGCATTAATGGAGCTAAGCATTCATTTTATTTTGGGAATGTATATGCAATTCTAAACGAATATGGGTCAATTTAAAAAAACTTGGAGTTTTAGGTACATCAAATGAGGCAGTCATTATATTTTCTGCCGAGAAAATTTTGAATGGAATTTGTAAGTTTAGTGATTCTTTTGGTGTTTTACCTTTACCTGATTCTAATTTTATTTGTTCGGTAAGCTACGCGTCTGTATTTGATTATGTCGATGAGCTTATGGTGCTGAATGCGATTCGTGCTGTTAAATCGGATGTGATGGCATACGACAATATAAACTTTAAAATACTGAAATTGTTTATTGAATTATTTCTGCCTCATATCACATTTATTATTAACCAATGTTTAACGAAATTGGTCTTTCCTGATTTGTGGAAGGTTGCTTCTATCATTCCTCTACCTGAAAAGAGGAATTTCGATGCTTGGATTTAAAATTTGAATTGTATTTATTACTTAAAATTGAAGATACATTTCGAATTGTTTCTTTTCCATATGGTTCGCTCCGTAATTTTATTTTATTTAACGAACTTAATCCACAGGTTCCAATAACTTGGATATCCTGCAATATAGCTTCATTTTCTGTAATTTAGATTATATCAGCTGATTCAATATCTCTTGTCTCTGAATCTTTTTTGGTGGCATCTTCGGATATCCGACTGCGACATGCACCACAAATGTAATTTTCTTTGTTAATTTGTTGCATGTTTCTGACCTTTAGCCTCAGATATAACATGTTCAGTTACTTTCAGAATCTGGAAAATGTTTCTTGTATGCGGATCAAGGTGAGAGGTTACAACATAATTTAAATGGCATTTTTGTAAAATTTATGATAACAAATACGAAAATAATCACACATCACTATTCCACCACTTTATTAAATATTTTAATATAATCCAAATTAACAATAAATTGTAATATATATGGGGCATTTGCATTTAAATCTCATATAAAAAAATTTAAAATATAATTTTTAAATCATATTTCTGTTTCTTTTAAATCTGGGCGTGAGCAGATTTGTGTTTTGAATTGTTTTTAACAATCTTTTGTGCTATTTTTAATTTTTCTGTCATGAACGTTACCTAAAATACGTTATTGCGTTATTTTTAAAATTATTAATTTGAAAATACAAAAGATTAATATAACATTTGGAAGTAGACATATCACCAATGTAAATAAACGTCGATAAATTAAATTTATATTTTTGAATTTCACAATTTATCTAAAATAAGTAAAGTAACGTTCATGACAATAAAACTGGTTTTTTTAAAAATAAAAGCCCAAAATAATTTAAAAAAATACATTTCCATAAATGTCTGTATTGTGATCAAATACTTAACTTATACCCGTTAAAAATTATCTGTAAAATGCTAAGGGGACAAAAAAAAATGCTTGGGGACAAAAACATGTGAGATTTAAATGCAAATGCCCCATATATGTATATATCAATTTTCACTGGCAAATTAATTGCTACTAAAAATTAACAAAAATCTAAAATGTACCTGCAAGTTCTTAAAATGGGCAGTATTGTTATAATGAATGTTAGATGACGGAATAATTTTAATAGCGCCATCTACCTGCTTTTGTTAATGGTCTCTAATTTTATGAAAATGAAATAAAGAAAAATGACCTGATAGTTTAATGAGGCGTGCTGTGTTTGATAAACAAATGGCTTGATTCTGATATAGCTCATAGCACCCTGATTCCCTAAAAAATAAGATAATGTGTAAATGTGAAAACTAGTAAAAAGCAAAGTTTGCTTTTATGAGTTTCCAATTTTTTTCTTTTTGAGTTCTACTAAAGTAATTCCGGAAAAGTGCAAACACATAAAAGCAAACTTTGCTTTACTAGTTTTCAAAAAAAAATTTTAAAATTACCTTTTTTGTTATCGAGATACTAAGAAATACAGATTCAAAAATTCATGAAAATTCCAAAATTGAAAATTATTAAAAACTAATTATTTCATAATTTTACATATTCTTATAGCTTTGAAAACCCGTTGAGAAAACCAAAATCGGTCAACCCGCTCAGAAAATATGATCAAAAACGTAATACATATTCGCAAAACTCCTTGAAAATGAGAAAACTATGAGAGAATGTAAACTCGAGAGCGAAGAGAGAAAAAAAAATAATTTTTTTTTTTTTTACTTATAAATCGAATAAATATAGTTTGAACAATTTTTGAGACATCGCGTCCAACTCATGATGTACAATTCCATATGGAATGACCCACATCATATCCATCAGTATCCAGTTAAAGGTTTTAACTAACTTTTTTTTAGTTTTTCAGTTATTAGCGAAAGTCTGATGTACACTTGCCGGGGCATCGTTTTTTCGTATAGACCTACCCGTTAGACCAAAATTAAAGATGCGTTCTGCGTCAAAATCAGTAGTTCACACTACCTTTTTTTGTTTTTGTATCAAACCCCCTCGAAACTTATTCAAATCGTATTCCTACACCTTTGATTCAATTGATTTCAAAAAATCATTTCAACCACACCTGAAAACAATATGGAAAATAGGTGGAATTTCGGAAGGCCACATTGCAATTGTGAATCCCACTTGTTTTAATGTTGTCCTCCGCATCTTTCAACGTAATTTCCAATTTTTTACTTAATTCCCAAAATGCCAATTTTAATGACTCTATATAATATGTAATGTATACTTCATTCGAAACAAAAGCACTAAAAATATTCCACCTGTCATTTCACTATAATTGTGCTGTCAATATAAACTATATAATTCTGGATCGAAACATAAATATTATGTATAAAAACCCTTTTGCGATTCCAGATAATTAGATTGCGTGATTTTATTTCTTATTCCATTCCATCCAGCTGAAAACATACAAAAACCAATTCAATGTGCGGTAGTTGGTTTGAAGCTAAATAGAAAAATATTTTTATTATAATTTCCGCAGTTTGAACTGATTCTGATCAAATTGCAACAACAAAAAATGCTGCTCTCAATTTGCATGCTTCTTTATGTATTTAAATGCGTGGGCATTTCATTTTATGTATTTATAAATCTAAATCTAGAGTTTAACAGTTGATCTTTGAAATACTATTGTTGAAATGTACAAGAACAAAACAAAAAAAAAGGTTTGTCGAATATTTTTTTATTGCATAATACAAGAAGATCAAAAGATTTAGACATGAATTTTTATTATGTTCTATAATTTGAATTTTATAATATTTGCCGTATTTTGATTTATCGGAATTTTATACAATAATGCACGCTTTAAACCTTAATTTACACAAAACGTAATTTACTTCCTATACATTTTTTCATAACAATATTATTGTATTAAAACAGTGCATAATGTATACAGTATACAATAAAAACGGTTAACCTACCAAAAGTAAAACAAAAATACGATTAACTCTAAATATTTTACACACATTGCACAGCGTGTACAGATCGCGATCGCGATATGTCAAAATCAATATGTGTAGAGAACTGAAGCAAATAGTAATTAATCAAAAAAAAAAAAAAAAAACTGTTTTTGTTAAATTTAATTTCTCATAAATCGTTGCTCTAGTCTACAATATCGCGCGTATAGCGCACATGGCAGAAGTAAAAGGTGCCGACACACAGACTAGCGATCGTTGATCGCGCGCATACTGAAATATAATGTATAATATTGTACGGTAATAAAGAGCTACAAAAGTGTTAAAAATAATGTTAAACTTTTTTTTTTTGGCTCTCTTAAGACATCTGTACGGCGCGGCGTAGACCTCTTGCATTACATATGTGTATACATATAAGAAGAAATACATAAAATAAAGTAACGATTGTTTAATGATCGCGTATATGATCGAAACAAATAAAACGAAATAAAATTAATAGAAATTAGAAGAAAACAAATAATGATCATCTTCAATGAATTGTTAAATTAAACTGATTTTCTTCTTCTATCTAACAGTTTCATTGTTATTGTTATAAGAAGCTTTATTTTTAGTTGGCTTGAGAATTTCTGGGCAAAATAAATACGTGCACAACAACACCAAATTGATATTTATTATAAAAGTGGAATTATATAACAGATGGTTGGATTATTTATAATAGTTTTTCGTCTTGAGATTAAATAATTTTGAATATGATTCTTTAAGATTTTTTGTGGATTATGATCGCATATGGGATATTTTGTGGTTTGATCCGAGCTATTTTTATGGGAAAATATGGAGGAATGTTTTTTATGTGTACGGATTATGAATTAAATGTACTAATTGGATGGGTTTACCTTCTAATGTGTTTACAAAATGGATTATTTACAGGATTATAAATTCTTAAAATAAAGCCGCTTTTTAGTAAGGCGCAATACAGCAGAAACAAGGTAGATGATTACCCAATTGAAAAAGACTGCTGCCAAAAGGTATCAACAAAAGAGAACGATCTTTTATCACACCTTAATCATTTCATCTGGGAATTGAAAGCATTGCAGCAGAAAATGGTATTTCAAGGTCAATTTAGGTATTTTAATATGAACACGTGTCTTCTTATTATGAAATCCACCTTTGGTTGACCTTGATACATCATTTCAAGGTCATCCAAAATATTTTAGTCGTTCTGGGTATTATTCTTGAAATCATAGACAATTGAAAATTTGCCAAGGACAAATTTGGTTTTATTTATATCACCAATCCAGGCTTTTAATACATTTCCAGCACCAAATGGAATACGCGCGCTTGCCAATAACTGTTAGTAAAATTTTATATCTGAGTTATTAAGACGATTTTGCAAGAAGGTCCTAAAGGATTACTTGGGTCATATTATCTGGGGGTGTAATAAAATAGGGCCCGATTATGGTCGGTACCATAAAATTCCAGGTTCAAATTGAATTAGTACGTCTGTACTTGGTAATATAATTGATAATTTTAAATAAATTTAAAGGCAAAAACGTATTGGCACATTTTTAAAGTTCAATGTTGAAATTATTATTTTTCTGATTCCTCCTCCGGCATTTTGCATTGCCGCTAATAAGTTGATAAGACGCTCGCAGAAATTTGAAAACCCAGAATTTGTCCGAGGAAACCAGGATGTCTGGTCACCCTATCTGTGCCTCATGTCGATTTTTTCGACCCAATCATTCGATTTTTCTAAATTGTTAACTTGTTCATGCAAATTTTCCCAGTGGTATGGGCCGAATAACATCGATCTTATTGGTGCTTATCGTCAAACAAATCTATCGCAATTTACCTCACCCGTATGTCGGTAGTGTCTTTACCGATAGAGTCGAGTTGTCTAATTTGCCGCGGTGTGGAAGATTTTTTTTTTTGCTAGCATGTGCCAAAAATATTTTATGGACTGGTGAATCGTAGTGAATTCCCTGTCGTAAGTATGACGAATCTGCTTAGTGTCAGGTAACCTTTTCAAATAAAATCTGAATGGTGCAAACGTTTCAATTCGGCAGCAGTTGATGGTTGTTCATATTGCTGTAATGCTATAATCTTTTCTTGCGGTGGTTTTAAACCGATTCCAGTAATTGGAAGCCCGAGAATCATTACCTCTGTCTTACCCAATACACATTTTGCGACATTTATGCTGAGATCATATGTTCACAAACGTTAAAACCAACGTAGATAAAATCCTGCAATGATATTGCTATAACGTCGATATTCGGGAACACGAACAGTAATTATTTTAATGCCTCGATTATTAAGCGTTGAAAAAAAGCGAGTGAAAAAAAACTAAAATAATCCGAATGGAATTGTAGTCGCCGTTCTGGGATATCTGTTGGTCCCACTGGGATTTGGTGGTAAGCTCGCTGCAGAACGATAGTAGAAAATATTTCACAACCATACAATATCGATTAAGAACGATCCGGAACACCAATTGAATTTAGGCGGCAAATAAGTACCGCATGGACACCATCCTCCGTTATCCTATTTTACAATATTAGCGGTGACGTCCAATTACTTTTGGATGGCCGACATATTCCCATTTTTAATAAATATTCAAATTCAAGTACGAATGATATTCATTACTGATGTTTAATAAAACCAGGCCGATCGTAGGTTGATTTATATCCTATGAACGGAAATTTTCATCTCATTCCGAAATTTATTGATATTCTCCTTTCACCGAATGTAGCAATGGATGTGCCGTTTGCAGTAAACAGTTTTGTTCAATTTGAGGGGTTTTGCTTTTCATTTTTGATTGGGGAAAAACGGAAATGTCATTTCATGATTTGAAATTTTCGATCAAATTTACCCTTCATCCATAGTTTTTTTTCGAATTTAAAATACCTCCAGCACTAAACGTATCACGCTTCAACTCTTGATGAATCTGTTTTATGGATGGTCCTCGTGATTGGGATCGTCCACATTTGTTGAAACCTGCCATAATATTGAAATTTTACAATTTATCGGGTAATGCATTGATTTTGACCTTGAGGTCAAATTTCAAGGTCATTTCAAGGTCAAGTTGTTGTTTTTTAATGGAATCATTCAATTTTGACGCTGGGTTCTGAAAGTGCATGAAATTCTACGTTCAGCCATACAGTAGTATCATTATAGAGAGCACAAAGAAGAGACAAGGGTTGATATCAGGTTTATTATTGCCTACGCGAAGGTTAATATAAGCGGATGGGTTACTTTATTCTTAAAGGCAGAAGGATCAAAGTATATATGAAACGGCTAAAGGTACGCGAGAGATCATTTGAAACAATATTCTGTGAACCTTTAAGATGCACAATTTTAAAATTAAATCCTTACAGCTTTAATGCCCATATCAATACCGGTACTGCTGGCATCGCAATGAATTTGAAAAGGTCGGCTGAAATCGATGAACTAACGCTGGTCCTCTAGATAATTTGACTTCCAATTGTTCAGATGCATTCTGACTCTCCTGGCCTGCCAGAGTTGCAAACGAAGATAGAATCTGCGATACGACTCTGACATACCCAAAAACCTATGAACCTTCCTAACTGTATTTGGAACAGGGAACGATAGAATCGCTTTGACTTTCTTCTGGTCCACCTTCAAACAACCATTCCCCATTACATGCCCCAGATATTGAATTTCTTTAAAAAAAAATTTACTTTCAGTGATGTTAACCGGCAATCCTGCTAATTTCAATAAGGAAGCAACCTGTGTGAGCAACTGAATATGCTCCTGAAAATTTTCGCATCCAAATAGACGAATATTTTTTCGTGTAGTTGGTGTAGCATAACCCGGTGCATGAGTCTGCACAAGTCTGCCGTGCATTGCATGAACCGAATGTCATGACCGGGGACTATGAACGGTGTTTTATCTCGGAACTCTTGAGACAACGAGATCAGCAAAAATGCATCTTTAAATCGATGCTTGAGATAAATTTGGTTTAATCGGTAATACCCATCTCTGATCGTCACTTCATTTAGTCTGCGAGCGTCTAAACAAATTTTGACTTCGACTTTCTGATCAATGTTACCGGGGAACTCCAATAACTGTTGGACTCCTCGATTACACCAAGAGCTAGGATTCTATATCCAGCTCGTGTCACCTGAAATTCTGATCTGGATGGTAGCGGATTTATGTAGATTTTAAACTCACCCCAAAAATCGATTCCCAAGTACATTTTTGTTTCAAGCTCGAGATAATGAAATGCCTTTTAATGTATGTCATGTAGCACTGGCACCTGGTCTCCTGAAGCAATTTTTATTTTTGTTGTCAGATGGACGACTTTGTAAGAAGGCTTTGAATGAACGGCGGACTCGGACTTTTGTGCAATTGGATGTGTAACAAATGAAAAAGATAAGAAGTTTTGATCGGGTTGAAGAACGTGCTTTTTTTAGAAGGCAGCGGATTCAATTATGGCTGTTTATCGTTTGGTTTGTTCTGGGAAGAGTTGAGGGTATAATGTATCGAATTCCTGGTAGCTCGAACCCTCACAGATGAGTTTCCCGATCATTGAAAGCAATTGGGTTTTACAATTCCAGGACGCCCGCAACCAAAACAAAATATTTTGGCTGGTTTAGGACAATCGATCATAACTGAGAAGTAGGAGGATTTTGTTGTATCGATGAGTGATCTTTTATTTTCTTTGTCTCAGTGCGTTTTCAAGTGTCCGATCGTAATTATTACATGCTCAAAATTATTCTCACCGCTTTGTTTACGTGTCACATTCTATTAAAACCATCATCTTTCAGGGAACATAAATTGTTTGGTTTTATTTTCTAGGATCATATTACCACAAGCAAAAACCTATATTCGCTCTTTATTTGGAGAATAGAAGCAATTTTAATTGAGCATGCAACTAAGAGTATAGCATGACACAAGAATAAAAGGAAATATTGGGGCCTCTTCGACCAACACAAATTTCGTTGTAGTAATATTTAGTTTTTATAAGCGCTGGTGTCAGTTGATTTTTACTAAACAAGGTCTTCAAACTTTTTTTTTTTTGGCGAACTACTTGATGAACACAGTTTTCACTTAATCTAACGAAAGCTGAATAAATTATATATTTTATTGAAGGTTCATCATGACATGAAGTAATATTGGTCGGGACAAACCGAGAAACTGTTACATATGTATTTAATTGTATGCTTATGTATACTTACAAAAGACATGAGTACTGTGAAAACACCATGCTACAAATCACGATGCAAATAAATATAAAATTACATGAATTGTATCTACATGAATACATTGTATTACATGAATTGCATAATCTTGGAATAATTTTCAATAATAACCAAAAATCACGAATATCTGGTCAAATCATGGAATATCTGCAACCATTTTGAATAATCGGTAACACGCAATAAGTTACATCAATGAGAACCTAATCTCGAAATTCTCGAATAATTTGCATCGCTCAAATTCATAATATCTGAATTAGTCGAAAATTATTTCGACAATCTCGTAAAATCTGAAATTTTCTTTAATGAATCGCCTGCAGATTTCTACGAATATAAGAAACACAAATAATCCTTAAATACTCGAAAAAACAATAATCTTAGAATAATGTTCATGTTAATCTGAAAAATATTGAATAATATCGATAATTTTGAATAAATAATTTCCATGCTACTAACAGTAGAAATCTAGATAAATCCAAAAATCTCACGCTAAATCGACTAATATTGAAATTACCGAACAACATCGAAAAATCTATAAAATCCCTAGTACACATCAGTGTCAAACAAATCTCGAAGTAACTTAAAATACCTCAAAAATTCTTTAAAAATATTGAAAGTCTCTACTAATTCTGTAACATCGTGCAATTTAGAATTGTAGAATAATCTCATTTATCTCAAAAAAATTCGAATCCCGAAACTTTCGAAAAAAGTTAGAAAACAGGAATATTCTTAAAGAAACTTGTTGCTCGAAAAACTAACAAAATGTTGAATAACGTTTAAAATTTCTAATGAAAATCTTAAGCCCAAATTTCAAATGGATTATCGAAAAATCCATAAAATCTCATTACATCAAATATTCCCCTACTACGTTCAAAACCTCGAAAAATCCCAAAAAATATCGAAAATCTCGATGTACGAGTTCCTGTCAGTGACGCAACTCAAAATCAAAAATCGAATAATTTTAATTAAGACCTTCAAAACTAATATCCCGGCACCTAGAGACTAATTATGTAAGTAATATATTTTGTTGCAAACACATTTATGCTAATTGCTGGCATAACCGAATTTTCTAACCTGAATTTATTTTCTGAATTTTTAGTCGCCAGAATTTCGCAGTTTTGGCTGCAATTCTTAATGTTTGACAGGCTTCTTTAAGTCAAGAGTTGACAACAACCATATTTCGGTGAACTTAATCCCGGCTTGAATTTACTACCTGGTAATGTTTTCACCAGCTACTGATTTTATTTTATTCTACCATCAACACTCTTTTTATAATTAGATAAATACGATTTACAGAAACAATTAAATGTTTCAACATTCAGGGGTGTCAGCCGTCTCGGTAAAACCAATAAGTAAGAGTAATATTTAATTAATGAAGAGAATATCCGAGATGTAACATCATCTGCGCTCAACATCTTCTTCTTGATTGTAAGGAAAGTATTCTTCAACTCGTCTACTTTTAAACACGACTCTCATCACAAAAACATCATTCAACAGCTATCATCTATCGTCTGCATTAATATGGTATCATCTATCGTTTGAATAAATTCTTCTGGTTGGTACAATGGTTTACTTCGATATATTAAGTCCAGGATGCTCACCAACTTTCTGGACTTTGTACCTCTCATTGGGTCATAGCCATGATTTTACACGGCCAAAAATTGTTGGATAAAGTATAAGGACAATGCCAAACTACGTACGTTTTATGGCTATTAAGTCGTCTAATTTTTAACTATTCATGCTTCCTTCTTCTGTCATGTTCAATTTTATCTCAAATGCACAGTCCTTGGTCATCTCGTCCTGCTACAAATTGTTAAAAAACTTCGTCTTCCACGATTCTGGCTACCTCAACATCCTTTTGGTTTCTGAAGGTTTCTCTACTTGGAAGTGGACCTTAATAATCTACGTGATAAATTGATAACCGGTACTCTTCTTTTGTGAGTGGATGTAAAAACCCCTTATGTTTCCGTCCTTTTTTGCTGCTATAGTATACAAGTAATCTATGTAGACGAAAGCTTTACTTTTAGAAAATAATTGGATCTTTCAATTAGCTTCATCATTTTTGCAGTTACAAAATAATCGTCGTTAGGAATTTTACGAATTTCTTCATTCTGCATGCCTTTGGGAATGAAAATTAATGTTTCGCCTGTTCTATTTTGTCTGTACAGTATTCCACCATGTAATTGGTATTGTTCGTAGGGACCATGACTTTAACTGATTAGCATAAAAATGGGGCTTCAACTTAAGGCATCTACATACAGGATAAAAAAGTATGGAAACCCCCAAAAATTTCGCGGATTTCGGTTAAAAAAAAATGAGCAAGGTTTATTCTTAGGTAATTTTCAACAAGGAATTTAATGGTGATCTTGGTTGTGACCTTGACCTTTTTCTTCTTGGCTTCTGACCTGGGCTTGTTTTAGTGCGAGAAAAGCTTCTTTTTGATTACTACCAAACTCGCCAAATTTCGCATCTTTCTTCAATAACTATAATTTAGTACTGTGGTATAAATTTTCTAAAATATCCCGTTAATCCGAGAAAAATTTGAAAGTTCTTTCAATGAGCTCGGCTCTTGAAACTTCGTTGTCTTCGTTTTATATTTAGACAAGAACATAAATTCGTCATTTTTTAAATTAGCTAACTTTAGCTACGTGGGGTTGCTCTATCAATGTTCAAAACCGTATGAGTTTCTTGCTTTTTTTAATGATTATTACGGTTGTTTGTAGTTGCTGAATTGTTACAAAAAATTGATATCATATGAATTCGAATACGGAGATTTCAAATTTGACATACTACGTAAAAGGGTATAAATCGAGTTATTCGCTTATGTCATATTGCCACAGAAATATTACCTCCATCTTCCAGGCTATAGTAGACGTTCTTACTGTCTAGAAAGTGTTCTTCAATCTTTCGAAGAAACTATAAAAATTTCTCTCGCTGTTTTTGGACTATAAAATGTACCGCGTTTCATCTTTAATTTTACTATGATGCTCGCCTTTAGCTGTTATTATCGTTGGTGTTGTAAACTTTATTCTCCGGAATTTGCTTTTAATTTTTTTGTTTTACTTTTACTAATTAAATAAATGTACTTTAATAACAAAATATGTTGTAATAATTATTTAACCTCCTTTTTTTAATTACTTCATTCACATCTTAAACGAGAAGCGAAATCTTAACGAAAAACGAAAAAACTGTATTTGATGTTTGTGCATGAATAAAAGCTCTAGAATGTCGATTACAAATGATTTTTTTGCTCTCTGTAATTCTTGAAATCTCTTAAAATTCTGGAAAAGCGGGGCGAATCAAATTAATCTTAAAAAACGTACGGTAACATATTTGTGGACACTAACTAAGACGAGATGAAACTCCTTGACGAATGTTCTTATTGGAAACTGTAATTCACCGACCGTTCTTAATTTGATCAATAGTGCAATGAATACGGGGACCTTCAATTATAAGCAATTACTGTTATTTTAATCTCAAAATTTGTTAGCTTTCTTTAGAGGGTACTTGTAGTACATTACGCAATTAAAGATTGCGTGGTATTATCATTGTATATAAATCGGTAAAAAATTAAAATTCAGAAAATCAACGCAGACTGTTTTTCTCTGTCGAGATCGTCTGCTGACAGCCACACTAATTTCGATAAATATTTAATGCTGAAGTTTCCTACAAAGTATGTAAGCTGCGGACAAAATTTAGACTGCGAAAAGGGTTAATTTCTCAATTATCAACTCTTTTCAATTTATTTAAATATGTATTAACTGCCCAGCAGCGCCACAACCTTAAAAAGATTCGATTCCTGTATAGTCCCTAAAAATACAGAAAAATTAAACTTAGTTTGTCACCATTCACTGGAATGGAATATCATTAGAATTTTTGATTTTGTAATTTTGAATTTTAGTATTTTGGGTTCTTGCAATTTGCCCAGAATTTTTCTACCATTCTTAAAATAAATCAAATTCTTCCGAAATATAATTTTTTTTTAAATTCAATTCAATTTTATATCTGAATTCGGAATTTTCCAAATCTCTTATTTTTACAATTATACACGGAAAAAAATTAACTGGTCCTCAGCTAAGAAAACGGACTTCTAATTCAAGAAAATGTACTTTTTCTTGAATTAAAAGCTAATTTTCTTATTTCTATCGAGTTTTTCTTCATGTAAGAATTGTGTTTCTTGAAATGAAGAAAAACTCGAAAGAAATAAGAAAATTAGCTTTTAAATCAAGAAAAAGTACATTTTCTTGAATTAAAAGTCTTAGCTGAGGACCAGTTTATGTTTTTCCGTGTAATTTCCTAAATTTCCTATTTTGGTACTAAATTTCAGAAATCATTTTAATTTCCAACCAAGATTTTCTAAATTTTAAAATTTGAAATACCTAAATTCTGAAATTCTTTGAATGTTGAAATTAAAATTCCGAATATTTTTATATTTCTGAATTTCTATGTCATACCTTCAGACATTTGCCTTGTATTTGCTAATATTTTTGCATCAGTTCAACTATATAGTTAGTTTGACTTTTCACTTATAAAATTTACAGCAGCAGAGGTTTGTAATTAAAAATGATGCTGGCTACGAAACAATTTCAACCACCGTCTTCAGAAGCTGGGCAGCGAGTCTAGCTTTTCCCGAGAATTTTTCCCGATCCTTTAAATATATCCGTCAGCCATCCAAGTTTTAAGTCAGCTATAGGGAGCGAAATTTGGAACTATATCTCGATAGGTTAAGGATCACTAATTTTATTGCATTTGGTAGCGATCTGTTTAATAGTACCAATTCGAAACTTCAGCTCGACGTAATTCACATCAATTTCGCTAAAGTTTTCGACAAAATCGTTCAGTCTAATTAATAAATTGAAGACTTTGGGATATGGATTTCGTCGTATTAGGTGGTTATCATCTTAACTTCACGACCGTTCGGATTTTTACTGTGGTGGTTTTATTGCTACATCCGAGTGCCTCAGGGCAGTCACATATTTTTTTTTCACTGGCGCTACATCAGGAACATTTCGCCATCATCTCTGTAAGACTATTAGTAACTCGAAACTTAATTTCAGATCCAGATCACAGTAAAAAAAAGCCTACAAACCCATACCTGTAATAAGTATTTCTCCATCAATCATCCAGAATTATTTTGTATATAAAACGTTACTCTTTCTAAAACACAGCTAGGAACGGTAAATTTTTTTAAGTGCACAATTTAATTGTTAATATGTCAGGCACATAAATCATTATTCCCTTTATAAAGAGTTGACCAATTGATCTCAACACTGTATAATAAAATTGAATCTAACTTCAGTTGTAAATCGTACTCAATCTGTCATTAAACAATCATAGAATGCAAAGCGACCGCACAAATTGCGTATTAAATTTTTACGATCGTTTAATTGCAAGGGTTTTGTACTTTTTTTTTTTTTTTTTTAATTATTACGATCATAAAATCATTTTGAATGATATATTTTAATGGGCTGGCGGCTGCAAACCGTCAATAAAAATAAAATTTCCATACTGAATTAAATTGATGCTTGCAATATTTATTAATTAATAAATTAACACCATATACAATTATTTATCTCTTTCCAGAATGCACTTTGGCATCGTTTACAAGTGGTTCATCAGCCGAGCGTATACCATTTGTATTTCTACCGCTGCGAGGGCAAATAATTCATCCAAGCAAAGAAATTACGTTTCCAGGTAAGAATCTTGTGTTTTATGTTTTTTTAAATGTGCGATCCTCGTCGATCGTAAAAACAACAAACCTCCACTTTAATCAACACTTTAAAACAAATAAAACTAATACACTGTGCACTGTAACACATATTTTGTTTATAAACAAACCAAAACATAATCAACAACTTATTTAAAACCAAATGAATATTAAAATTGCTGTTGGGTGTCTCGCATCATTTCATCTTTAATAGTTTTGTTTTTTTGCTAAACGTACATCAGTTTTATTGCGAGTAGGTATATATGAAATAAAAATATTTATAACCATTATTAACCAATGCTATTAATATGATGAAGTTGAATTAAAATAATATTTTATGGTTAATTAATTCCAATTAATGTCACTTCTATAATACTGCGTTATATACAAACAAAATTCTTATGAGGTTTCATTTATTGTTAGAATAACATAAAAAAAACGAGAAAAGCATTTTTTTTGTTTGTGCTAAATCAAGTGCAGCATCACGATCTTGGTTCTTAACGATGTGAATAATAGGTTTGTGTGTGTGTATGTCCCATATAAAGGAATATAATTTTAGAAAAATGAATAAATTATTTATTTTACGGCATTCGCATTAATATTACTTCATGCAAAGTAATTTTTTATATGTAAGGGAAGTATTCAGTACATTTTGTCAGTCAACTAATTTAAAATAGTGTCACATCTTTTGGATGGACAAAAAACAAAACCGACAAAACTCAATTTTTCTCTCCTTCTTGAGTTTGCAGATGCAACAAAAAAGGTAAAATGAGACGATGATATTAAGTGATACTCTTATCTATGTAAACTTCAAAAAAAAATTTAAATATAAATAATATAAATTTAAACTTATTTCTTTTAGAACTTAATCGCATCGGCAGATCACACGGCTCTTCACAGCCTGTGAAACCCGATAAGTTTTTTCGTGATTTAATAAGTTTTTCTGGATGGGCAGCAACTGTTAATTTTTGTATACGCTCAGATTGGTTATTAAACTCAAAGTGCATGTCGTTTAACAAAAATTGGAATCTCGTGCGAAAGTACACATTTTTCGTCCTTGTTATCAATATAATCATTTATACATATGTATATAGTGAAAAAATCATGAAATCAAAAATTCAACATATGGGGCCGGAAGTCATTTTTTAATTTTATGATTTTGATGTTTTGAATTGGGTAAAAAAAATTTTTGTAGAACTCGATTTTTTTCGTTGTTGCTATTGCAAAAGTCAAAAATTTGTGAATTTGTTGAAAATGGTTCATTTTAAAGGTGACACAATAAGCTTTAAGAAAATATTTTAAAAAATCTGTGGTCAAAAGGTAAAACATCTTCTCACTTATGTCGACTAAAGTTGCTATGGCTTTGCGACCAAAGCCTTTGGCCACAAGGTGTTACCACTTAAGTCAAACTAAGTTAGGTTAGTGGAGAGACAGAGCACGTTGAATAATAAAAAAAGGTAAAACAGCTTAAGTCGACTTAAGATAGTTTACCTTTTGAGCATAGAAATAGTACCATCTTTAAAACCGATTTTTTCTTTGTTCGCCAATTCATTCTATAACACATAAAAAAATTGTTTATTATTTTTCGTTTTCCTGCAAAACTCGTTTTAATATCATGAGCTACTCTATGTACAAAAAATTATCGGTATACGTATCGGGCTGATTTACACTTGATTTCCTGCATTACGTATCTCTGCTTTCAAAAAATCTAACGCCGTTTACACGAGGTTTCTTAAACAAAAATTTTGTGATACAGGCTTTTAAACTCAAAATTGTATATCCTTCAAAATATAAAACCTGCGAGACATGTGAAAATTATAAAGCGACACCGTTATAAAAATATAGTAATAAAATTTAGAAATTCAGCCTTCCTTCTCTCTTCTAGCATGGGCGATGTTATTTAATGAAAGATAATTAATAGGGGAATAATTATTTTATGGTTATCTCTTTTCGTAAATTATAGCTGAACTGTGTGCTATATAGGAATCAAGCTATATGTATGTTAAACACAGCACGCATCCATGATTCTATAAATCCCAGGTTAGCTCGATTTTTCAAAACACGTGTTCGTGACGTCATGCAATTCTTTTTTTACTTTTCGTTTTTTTATTAACTGACGTGAAAAAAAGGTGACCATTTGTTTCCATATTTCGAGCTAACCTTGGTTTTATTGAATCATGGCACGCATCATTAAAACATCTGGTCATTTTCCTTTTTTCGTCATAAAATTAGAGACCATATAAAAAAAATATTGAGATAGAAACAGGTGACGCTGCGAATGAATTTAAAAATTGTTGAAGCGAAAAATGTCTGAAAAGTGTATCGTAATTTTTAAATCTGTTCAATAGATTTATAATGATGTGGACATGACAAGAGGATTTATCAGACTGATCAATATGAGATAGAGTAAAGTGTTTCGTTACAATATCACAAACATATCAGGTTCGGTATTATCATAGCAAATTTTTTTCATCCCAATTTTGAAAGTTCGGGCACATCGCTCTGCTTCACTATTCGGCAGAAGATGAGATGGTGCAAATGTAAGGTGATACATATTGTTGATTCTGCAAAATTCCTTGAATTACTTTGTAGTAAATTGAGGTCCATTATCGCTTACGATAAACGATTGAGGTCCTTCAATTGCGAATAGTTGTTTGAGAGCACTAATTAGGCTTGTTTTCGCTTTTGCAGACCAAATGGGTATTTCGGAAATGCATCCACGCATATTACCACATTTTTCCCATAAATGGTCCTGCATAGTCCAAATGAATACGTAGCCAAGCTTCTTCCGATATACCGGGTGTTTCTTTTAAACTGAGACGATCAAATATCTCGAAAAATAGCCACTCTACGGAAAAAATGTCCATAATCAAAATTTAATCATACCGCGGGGGAAATACATTAGTGCAAAAAAATAGTCCCCCACCCCCCGCTTTGTAGGTGGGGCGGGGGTAACTTTTAAACTAAGATAGGAAGCCATATTTTTTATTGCAGATTCGGATTCTACGGCTAAAAATACGTAGGATTTGACTGAAACATTTTTTTTCGATTCATGTTAGATGGCGCTGTAATTGACGATATTCAATTTTTATCTCGGATTAAATATCTCGGAAAATAAGCACTCTACGAAAAAAATGTTAGAGATCAAAATTTCATTATTCCGCGGGGGAAATACATTAGTGTTAAAATTAGTAGCCCTCACCCCTTCATGTAGGTGGGGCGGGGGGTAACTTTGAAACTAAGATAGGAACCCCTATTTTTTATTGCAGATTCGGATTCTACGGCTAAAAATACGTAGGATTTGACTGAAACATTTTTATCGATTCATGATAGATGGCGCAGGAAATACATTAGTGTTAAAATTAGTACCCCCACCTACAAGGAGGGGGTGAGGGTACTAATTTTAACACTAATGTATTTCCCCCGCGGAATAATTCAATTTTGATCTCTACCATTTTTTTCGTAGAGTGCTTATTTTCCGAGATATTTAATCCGAGATAAAAATTGAATATCGTCAATTACAGCGCCATCTAACATGAATCGAAAAAAAATGTTTCAGTCAAATCCTACGTATTTTTAGCCGTAGAATCCGAATCTGCAATAAAAAATATGGCTTCCTATCTTAGTTTAAAAGTTACCCCCGCCCCACGTACAAAGTGGGGGGTGGGGGACTATTTTTTTGCACTAATGTATTTCCCCCGCGGTATGATTAAATTTTGATTATGGACATTTTTTCCGTAGAGTGGCTATTTTTCGAGATATTTGATCGTCTCAGTTTAAAAGAAACACCCGGTATAGACCAATGCGAAAATTCCTTCTTTGGATTACTGGCATTTATTTGACAATTTTGACAGTCTTTTACTGTAACATCGAGCTAACTGCTTCATTCGGCAAACTCCCCAGTGGCCCTCATGCAAAAGACCAATTATTTTAGATTGCAGTGCCTCTGGAATGACAACACGAGTATTTCGATCTGTCTGCAAAAGAATTTAATTATTAAAACATGTTAAATGTTCTCGCTTGCTTTAAAACCATAAGTAGGACATTCCGTTGGATGTAAATATATCAGCCCAATAATTTAATTCCATAGTATTGGATCCGTTTGGGTGCATTTTGTAATTATTTCTAAATCGATTAGATAATCTTCAATTAACGTTTGGTATATTTGATCAACTGAGTGGAAGGCTTGTTTACTCGGATTAAATTTTGAATCTGAACCGCACGGAAGACGTGATAAATCATCTGCATTTCCATGTAAATTTGTCAATTTATATGAAATCGTGTAACCATACGCCATTGCTGTAGGCGGTTTATTGTATACATTTGAAGTTCTTATGGGTTTGAAGTCCTATATATAAATATTGATTGAACTTAGTTACCCCGTATATTATCGAAAGTGCCTCTTTCCCGATCTGGCTGTATTTATTTGGGCCTTATTTAACGTCCTGCATGCAAAAGCTATAGGATGCTCTGTTCCATTTGAGTATCGATGTGAAAGGCAGTACCTATGCCGTAGGATGATACATCGGTCGCCAGAATAATTGCGTAATCGTCTCGGTGATAAACTAACTGGTTTGCCTTGATGATTTCCTGTTTCAGTTTTTTGAATGCGTATTGTTGTGATTTGGTCCACTGAAACTTTTCGTTCTTTGCTCTTAGTTGTTTAAGAGGAGCTGCCAATTCTGAAATAAATTTATTATAATAATTTATTTTTCCGATAAAAGATTCGACTCTGTATAACTTCTAGACCATGTGATGGTTGAATGCTCTCTTTACTGAATATATACGCTAAATATTCAACTGATAATTTAGCAAACTCACATTTTTCAATGCGGCACCGAAATCCATTTTCCTCCAGTCTAGACAAATATATATTTAAATTTTTTAAATGGTCATCATTTATTTTACGTCACAAGGGCGGTAAATGAGTTATTACAGTACGAGTTCGACGTTTATGAACGAGGCGACGAAGGAGCCGAGTCCAGAATTTTGAACGAGTAATGTAACAATCATTTAACGTACGTGTAACGTACAACGTTTTATTTCATACTACACAGAAAAATAATTTTAAAGTAAAAACATGAATTTGAAATTTAAAGAAAATCAATCCAAATGATTTTCAAATTATCAAGTTACCTTAGTTATTTTGTTTTTTTGTTTGGTTTTATATGTTTCTGAACTGTAACAGCTCGCTTTCCGGACAATTTTGTTCTGTACCGTCATAGTTCATTTCCCGGACTGAAATCAATCACGTAAACATTGATTTTCGGTATACTATGAAATAAATAACTATTACTGTTGCGTTTTTTGTTTTGCGCAGTGTATTTTTTCTAGATTGCTTTTCCGGTAATTTCTAGACATTTTGCAGGATTTTATTTTTCTGGATTTTTACTTTTCAACTATTCTGAATTTTAAAATTTCTGGATTTTTTTTACAAATGTATAGTGATCCCGAGCGATACAATTCCTTTGATCTGTGTCTGCAAGGTTGACGAAGCATTAACCCATTCATACCCGAACTATGTTCTAGTTGCACAGTATTACTCAAATTCACATGCCAGTCATATTTATGGTTAAAAAACATAATTTTGAAAAAAAAAATTAAAATGTCTTGCCAAAGAACCGCAGAGGTCGGTTTGATATATCATACATTGGGAAGAAACAACAACAAAACTTATATAGTGGGAAAAGTAAAATTGTATTGAACAAAATCTCACTAATTCATGTAATTCATAATTCAAAAAAAAAATGACATTTTTAATCACAAATATGGTTTAAGCCGTCAAAACACTCAAAACCAATTCTATGAAATGTTGCACATTTTGAAGCAAACTTTGGTGTTTAGCCCAATAGCTTTTCTAATGGTTGAAAAAATATTATCTGCAGTCCTAATCCTTCAGATAGTGTTCCAATACTTGACGGATTGAGATCTGCTCGCCCCATTGTATTCCGATGTATTATATAGCCTACGTAAAGTAGTTATGTTTAATTTACGTGCCTCATGTCCGCTATTCAATATTTTTTGTCGGCATTGGTCTTAAGCCATTAAGAATACTCCAAACTAACTCAAAAATATAAAAACATAATGGAAAATATTGATCTAATTACCAGTTGGCCGTACCAATATTTTTCTTATAAATAACGGGTTTAAAATATGTTTATATTTTGGATAATATATGTTTTGCAAACTAAACTCGATTTCGTCGATGCCATATTAACCCAATGGATTAAGCCAACCACAAAATAACTTGCAACCTTTGTGGTAGCACTATCAGTAGAGGCGATATGAGTAATACGATTAATTTGATCTGTGTCTCAAAGGTTGCCGAAGCAATTTCCATTATCGTAAACATTAAGGACTTTACGAAAAATGTAAAATTCGATAGACATTTTATAAATTTAATTTGGTCTGCACTTTGATAATTGCGTTTCTGGGTTTTAGTTCTCTGGATTATTGTTTAACACCTGTTTAGTAATTAGCCTATTAGGTCTGCTTTTGTTCGTAGTGAAAACAGAACCAAACTTACGATGAATTCCTTATTCCCGAGGTGATGTAAGTCACGGAATGAATTCATTACTCACTGGTTGATATCATGCCAATCCAAGAATCGATGAATAATTATGTGAATGAGTAATAACCATTATCCAAGAGATGAGTACGACACTTTTTCTACTACTGCAACTACATAGTGAAAAATATGTTCTTTCGAATATTTATTTATGTACACAAAAATTTATGACACCTGGAATTTGTTGGTTATTTTAACAGTAAAAATTAATAAACCAAAACCTATAAGTATCCTATAATGTACTCATTACACGTTTGTTTCATATAATGATATCCATTTTTCACTGCTAGTAGTCTCTTGCCATTTTCTTTACAATTAAATTGAGACATCAAAATGTCGACGAAAATTATTCTAGAATTATTTAAGTAGGGTAAGGAATTAGGCAAATAATTATTAAAAGGTTTTATTGTATGGGCATGGTATCAACCAGTGAGTAATGACTTTATTCCGTGACTACTTTGTCAACCCGATAGTAATATATTCATTGCGATTTTTCTTTTATTTTTTTGTTTCCACGAACAATATATAGTATATAGAAAAGGCAAAGCTGCATTTTTGTCTCAGTTTGTAAACCAGGATTAATCAAGATCTTCCAGGCTAATTGTAATAAACTGAATGCATACAGCTATCTCTTAAATAAATTGTGCAAATAAAATATTTTTGTTTAATGTCTCATTTTTACAATACCTTACCATTGCAATAATGTTTCAAAACCAATTGCATTTGGTACATACATACCTACTCATGGGAAAATAAATTTTTTTATTTTGTTTATCTACGAATCTACTTTAAAACATTTTGATCTGAAAACATAAGGCAAAAATTAAGATCTCTTTCTTTCGATTTAGACGACTTGATCCTCTGCTCATTTATTATTTTTATTATGATTGTTATTTTCCGTTTAATTGATTGATTTTGATTTGTTTTAACTCATTTCTATTTGCTTAATGACTATAAATAGGTTTTTCGCATAGAACGAACGCAAAATAATTGGAAAAATACTTGTTGTATTGATGATGAACAAGCGAAACAATTTTTTATTTTTTTAATTGGAAGTTAAAGTTTTGTGTCTTGGGGACATGTTTCAGTTGTCAACTTAAACAAGATGATATGTCAACATAAAATGGTGAAAAATGCATGTGTATGCCTACACATATATTAGGAAAATAACGATACATGTGTCGTTCTTTCATATTCGTACAATTCTATTGATCAATCAATTAATGAGATATTTGCTTTTATTGAACTGGTTTATGTACTCGTTTAGTCGTTTATATAAGAAAATGTTGTTTAAATGATTATTAAAGTAACGGTTAATTCGATTTATTACATTAATTAATGTTAAAAATAATAAATCGATTAATTTAAGTAAAATTACTTTGATTTAATTTGAAACTAAATCATACTACTGTAAAACTCCAATAGATAAGTTCCCATGTTTATGGTTTTCAAGCCGGAAACGCTTTGGTTTGACCTATGTATATTGATTAAGTTCGAAACTACCTCACAACTTAAGTCTATACTCGACTAATAAACTCATTCGGAAATCCCATTCAATATTCTAAAAAATCTAAAATTTTAAAAATTCTGATTCGCCTTGAAAAATACAAATCTCTAAACATACAACATTTCTTTTAATTATGAAATTTAAAATTTATTACATTACGTAAACTAAGTGGTTCGGTTTAATTAACAATACACAGAAATAACACTAATATTGTGATTTCATCAAAGGAATGTACGAGTATGACAGAGTATAAAATCGGAAAATATTTAAAAAAATTATTTTATGACACAAATTTTCCGGTTCTTCAGTTTCTTAACTCCATTAAGTGTTTAAAATTAATATTTTTTTTTAAATTATGTCACCTCAGTTATGTATGAAGTAATTTTTGAATTGTTTGCCCCAAGTTCAACTAAAATTACAATACAAAAAGCAAAAAAAAATGTTTAAAATGAAGTTAGCTACTTGTTAATAGCATTCGCTTCGTTATTATATAAGGAAAATAATAATCTGATAAATAATTGATCAATTAATAGATTCCGATTTTTTTTTGTTTTGTTAATATAAACGAGAATCTTATCTTGATGCTGTAGGTTTAGATTAAAGAAGAACCTGTAGACTACAGTTAGTTCTGCTTTAATATTAATATTTATTAACAAAACTTTTTTTCTAATAAGATGTTGTGCAGGAGATATGAATGTTTAGTATAAATATTTATGTACGAGTTTATAGCAGGTACCAAAGAAGGTCAATTATACTGGAATGGTTATCCTAATGTATATGATGTCTGTGTATAAGCGTGTAATTGGCTGGGTAGTTAAGATATTTTTATCAAAGGTGCATCAAATTAATAAAAAAATATAAAAATATATTAGGAAAATGATTTGGCCTTAAAGCCGTAATTCGTAATTTTTGTTGGTCATACTTATATTAGGGTTTTCAAAAAAATAATCACCCAGAACATCCCTTAAAGTTCGGTATACACAATAATCATTTTCACATTAAAATTGAGTGGTTTTGACCAAGGCCTTAAGGGCAGCCTGACTTCCGGGATAATACCGAGACCCACCGAAACCCCTTTTTTGGTAAATTATTAGCACAAGACATCACAATTTTTATAACGAAGCATTCGTTAAATTCTGTCAGGTTTCTAGAACTCAATTAAATAATATCCCATTAGTCTTAATTACTTTATTAATAATCTAAACTCAGAAACCTTTGAAATAGATTACAAATTGTTTTTTCTTACTCCACTATTTTCCACTGGAGGGGGGGGGGGGACTTTCTTGGAGGGGATGGGAGGGTGATGAGTGGGTATATAGTAATAGTAATTGTTGCCTGAGCGGAATTGTTGTTGGGATTGTTGTGGCTCTTCTTTCCCGTCTACTCGATCCTTGCTATTGAGCGTCTACTTAGGAATCAAAAAACTGAATTCAAGACTTTTTTGTAAAGGCAAGGCTCCATGATACGACAAAACGTACGATTCGAATCGGTTTTTCGTGATCCTGGCTCCATGGACGAAAAAATCGTTTCGAAATTCTACGCGTACGCGACCAACAAAAATAAAATTTTTCAAATGAGGTTTTGACTTTTGTGGCTATGTATACCACGAAAAAAAAAAATCGTCGTACTGGAAGATGAGTTCGTTTCCCGGTTGAACGATTTGTTTTAAATTTTTTTTCTCGAAGTCGCCATGTCGTACGACGAAAAGGAAAAATTACTTGTTTCAATTTAAATAAAATAATTTGCTACGATCTGTAGTTCGAAAATTAACATTTACAAGTTCCGTTAAAATTTTTAATTAACCGCAACTTAAAAAATATAACAATAGAACTAAAAATTGTAAAAACGTTCTAACGAAATCGTTCGTTTTAGCTTTCATGGAGCCTTGCCTTAAAACTATTGTGTGCAAACAAATTTTATCAAAAAAAAACACTTTCAAATCAAAAATTAACACATTCCCTTTTAACTCTCAAAGAAATTTCCAAATACTCAAATCCTGAATTCTAATTTGAAATTTTCAATTTTCATGGAAATTCTAAAAATTTTGAGAGCATACTTTTGGATATTTTAAAATTCCTAAACACATTTTAAAATTCAATTTGATTTATTTGTCGATTGTCGAGACCATCGTATGTAATTTTCAAAAATTTCGAATTTCTTTTCTGGAATTCGAAAATTTTGTAAAATCGGTTTTTGTATTAATAATTTTAAATCTAAAATATCGAATTATCGACATTCATCATTTTATTTAATATAAAAATTGTATTTATTATGTATTAACTTACAAATGTTATTTAATTGATAATAGAAATGCCTCCGACGCACAGGGGGCAAAAATTGACTTCTTGTGGACAAAAATCTGCCTACACTTCAATTTTCAAGCGATCTAAACATTTTTTTTTTTTAAATCATTTTGAAAAGAGTATGCCACTGCTACTTTGCCGTTAACCTGTAGCCTAACTTCAAAGAAGGCAAAGGATTACTTGTATTTATTTGTTATATAAAGATGTGGTAAAATTTATCCGATATAATATGAGACCCGTGGTTTGGTTTGAGCAAAGTTCTTAGGCTGAGGTTATCAAAATTATAAATACAGTGGGTTGCCATATTATTAGGGACACATCAATTCTGTTGGGAAATGTTGCCTAACTATATGAAAATATCATGTGTTAACCTGCATTCAAAATACAAAGTTTTACTTTGTACTAAATAATATTTATACTAAAAGTAGAAATACATTTTTTATCTAAATTAGAAATATCTTTAAAAAAATATATTTCTAGCTGAGCAAGTTCAAAATGTTGAGTGGATGCATGTTCCGTACTGTTGACTCAACATTTCTTTCATTTGGCGTTTTGTGCTACCTAGGCTAGAAATAGCTCTCGAATGTCAATACTACGGAACTTGCATCCACTCAATATTTTGAGCTAGCTCAGCTAGAAATAAACTTTTTTTGAAGATATTTATAATTTAGATAAAAAATGTATTTCTACTTTTAGTACAAATATTATTTAGTACAAAGTAAAACTTTGTATTTTGAATGCACCTTAATACATAATAGTTTCGTATGGCTAGGCTGTAGAAATGTATTGTTTTATTGAAACCTGGCTTTGTTCTTCTTAAACCAAAACCAAAATTGATTTGCTCTTTGGCCATGTGAAAGATGAAACAAAAAATTTAAGTTGTTGTTGTATTCAGCAGTGATACTATCATAATTAATTGTGTGGCATAATTAATAAAGGCACACAAAAAATTAATATTTGAGATACAAAAAATTGATCAAACGGCACAAATTAATGAGCAACAAACAAAAATTTCTGGGCATCGGAAAATTAATTTTTTGGAACAAAATGTGTATAATAATTTGGCAACATTTATAATTTTTTGGCACCATTGGAATGGAACACAAAAATAATTTTTGAGCATCGAAATAAACATTTTGAGCGACAAAAATAATAAGCTGACAACAAATTTTCATAAATAAATTAATTAAAAATTAAAAAATTGAAATTAGTTTTAAAATATTGTGGAAAATGCAGATTTATTTTTAAAATTGATTTGGAAACCTTGCAGGCACATATCAAATATTAAATAGTTTGTATCGATTAAATTAAATTTTTTGTTTCGATTTTTTTATTACTAAAAATTTTTTTTTTCTGTTTCAAAATATTATATGTGTTGCCAATTTATTAATTTTGATGCCAATGTTTGTTTCCACAGTATTTAATTATGTCCTTCAAAAATATTTGTTTGTATTCTCGTATGTTGTGCCAAAATATTATTTTTGATGCTATTAACTGTCGCCAAATAATTTTTCTTGTATTAAACGGGCATACTTTTGTCCCATTAATAAATTTATTCCTAAAGTTTACCATTTTATATATAGCAAATTTCCTTTTCCTGGATATAAATTATTGAAGTCATTTTCAATCTGTGATAATTAATTGAGATTAAAGGTTTATCAATTATTTTGAATGCTAGCAAAAATTATTACCAAAAGATAACCATTAAAATTTTTTAATGAAGAAAAATCATTTATTATGGATTTTGTAGTACAAGTAGGATTCTTCCAAAGCTGGTGTCGATATTTTTAACATTTATCCCATTTTTCTATCACCATCTCTATATAGGCTCCTGGTTACGACGCAACCAAACGATAGCAGTCGTACTTTCCTTTTAAATTAAATAATTGAAATGTATTCTGCTTATTTAGCTAAATAATTCAATTTCATCAATAGGCTCGGAAATGGTAACACTTTTGTGGTTTTGATTAATTTTCTTCGATTTAATGTTGTCTTTCTTTCTTTCGGATTGTGCAATATTATGCGCCTTATCGAAAATGTTTCCTTTGGTTGGTTGTCCATTTTGAGAAAGGATATAGTATGTTTTCTGAATAAAAATTTCAATATAACTTATAAGAAAGTTATGAAATTACTTTAAATTGAAATCACCAATTTTTCCTTTGGTAAAATTTTCGTAATCTGGTTGCTGTGATACACCACGTCTCTGGTTGAAATACTGTTGTGTTTTAATAGTGGAGATATACTCGACGTTACTTAGACGTTTTAAAATGTCAAAAACGCGCTTGCAAGTATTGCAAGATAAACTCACTATTGGATTCGCGATTTTGACATTTCTTTGACACATGTCACAATAAAAATAAAAATTGATTGCATCATTGATTCTCAATTATTATCGAAACAACTATAAAATGAATCGAGAAATGAATGAAGATTGACTAAAAACATTATTTAAAACTGATGAAGAGCGGGATATTAGTTTGCTTTTAGCGCAACAAATAAAAATAAAAAATAAATTAAACGTCAAAATTATAACAAAAATTAAATAAAAATGGGATATTATTTTTTAAAATTTCTGTAAGATTTAGCACTAAACAACAACAAAAATTCAAAGTTAAATCAACTTTTTTTTGTGACTTCTGAGTAGCGTCGAGTATAATCGCTCTAGTGCAAACTCATAGACTTTAACATTTTTTATTTTCTTAGTCACGTCGGTCGCGTCGAGTTTATCTCCAGGGTAAGACTCATGTATTTGTCCACGATAAAATGGCAAACTTTCTTTCTGTAATATTCGCTTAGTATATTGCTTTTCATTTTAAGGATTATTTTTCCCAAATAACATTCCCGTAATTAAGCTTCCAAATCAAAATCACCGATTCGTGGTGCCGATGATCAAAATATTTTTGAGGAATTTGGCAACATATATACTCGACGCGACCGACGTGACTAAGTAAAAAAAAAAGTTAAAGTTTATGAATTTGCACTAAAGCGATTATACTCGACGCTACTCAGAAGACACAAAAAAAGTTGATTTACTTAAACGAGATTCATTGACGATAAATGGCGGTAAATGAGTTATTTTATTACAGGACTAGTTCGACGTTTATTAAGAATTTTGAACGAGTACTGTAACGATCATTTAACGTACGTGTAACGTACAACGTTTTATTTCATACTATATGGGACATTAATTATATTTTTATTTAAAATTGAATTTTAAATTAAAAACATGAATTTGAAATTTAAAGAAAATCAATCCAAATGATTTTCAAATTATCAAGTTAACTTAGTTATTTTTTTTTTCTTTGGTTTTATATGTTTCTGTACTGTAATAGCTCGTTTTCCGGACACTTTTGTTCTGTACCGTCATAGTTCATTTCCCGGACAGAAGTCAATCACGTAATCATTGATTTTCGGTATACATAGTATGAAAAATAAAATATTTTGAAAATTACCCTATTTTTAAACGCTTGCTTGGTGAAATGTCGGTTTAAAATTTTATTTTTATTTTAAAATGAAGGAAATTTAGTCTACTTTCCGATGCTGGGGTCCGTTTTTTAGTATTTTTGTTTTTTTAAGACTTTTTTTGGAGTCAAACAAACATGTTTTTAATAAGAAAAAAAAAAACCAAACTTTAAGGCTGTCAACGAACTTTCCTGCGAACTTTCCTGATATTTCGTTCACGAATCCAGATAAGCCATTTTGTAGAGAATCTAGAAACCTTGAGAATAAGGTAAAAATAGAAAAATAGTTAAAAAGTGGGTTAAGTTGTTTTATCTTGTAAACTAAGCACTCCATGAAAAAATGTTACCTATAAAATTGTTACCTATTCAACTGTACGTTGATATACAGAAACTGAACTCATCAGTAGTGGCGTAATGTGTTATTTTCAGACGAATCACGGTTCAACCTTTATGCGTCAGACGGGCGATGCGCAGAGTTTGACGTGCAATGGGAGAACGATTAGAGCCACTAGTAGCGTGATGCCATTAGTAGCGTTTCACGGAGGTTCGGTGATGGTTTCGGCAGGAATATTGACTGGTAGTAATATGTTTTGGTAGTAATACCATACCCTGCTTTAACATCAGGATGTTACGTGGATAAAATTTTAAGGCTTCATGTGCTACCTACGAAACGAGAAATTGGACGTAGATTTTTTTTTTATGCATGATAATGTTCGGCCACATTCAGCGCTAAATACACGGCAATTTTTGCAACATCAGAAGTCCAGATTTAAACCCTATAGAGCACGTCACATATGGGATATGTTGGAGCGACGTCTAAGAAAACGGGCAAGGCAACCAACAAATTTGCGACAGTTAAGAGATACTTTCCAAGAAGCATGGCAAGCGATTAAAATGCCTCAAATACGGAACGTTTTACACCCGTTTTTCATTTTTTTTTGTTTTTGGTTTTGGGTATTATGATTGATTAAAGTGTAAAATTATTCTGTTATAAACCACCGCTTTAGTTTTTGTTGTTTTAAAAAGTTATATTTTCCTTGTGCGACCAACATTACGCGGGACTCAAGATGAATTGTTTGTTATGTTTTCCGCTAAAACTGCAAAAACTCAAAATGGCTTATTTGGATTCGTGAACGAAACATCATGAAAGTTCATTGACAGTCTTAAAGTTTGCGTTGTTTTTCTTGTTAAAAACATTTTTGTTTGATCCCAAAAAAAATCTTAAAAAAACAAAAATAATAAAAAACGGACCCCAGCATCGGAAAGTAGACTAAATTTCCTTCATTTTAAAATAAAAATAAAATTTTAAACCGACATTTTACCAAGAAACAAGCGTTTGAAAATAGAGCAGTTTTCGAAAAATTTTACTGTTGCGTTTTTTGTTTTGCGCAGTGTTTTTTTTCTGGATTTTTTTCTGGATTGCTTTTCCGGTAATTTCTAGATTTGTGTTTAGGATTTTATTTTTCTGGATTTTTACTTTTCATCTATCCTGGATTTTAAAATTTCTGGATTTTTTTACAAATGTAGTGTGATCCTAGCATATTATTTTAATTCCGGGCGGAAATCAATTTTATGGGATCACTACATTAGCCTGGAAAAAAAAAATCTAGAAATTTAATCTAAAAAAATCCAGTAAAAAAGTAAAAATCCAGAAAAATCAAATCCCGAAAAAAATTTAGAAATTACCGGAAGAGCAATTCAGAAAAATATTCAGAAAAAATATTTGGGATCACTACATTCGCCTGAAAAAAAAAATCCGGAAATTTTAAAATCCCGAATAGTTGAAAAGTAAAAATCCAGAAAAATAAAATCCCGAAAAAAAAAATCTAGAAATTACCGGAAAAGCAATCCAGAAAAAAATCCAGAAAAAATATTTTGTTTAAAATCAATAAAAAAAATCAATTTTATAGGAATTTGTAGACTTACGTCCTCACTTGAAACATTTGTGGTGCATCTATCAGTAGAAGCGATACGAGCGATACAATTCCTTTGATCTGTGTCTGCAAGGTTGACGAAGCATTTACGAAGTATTAAATCCATAAGTCGCTCGAATACATCCGTCGATACCATACTAACCCAACGAATTAAGCTAACTACAAAATAACTTGAAACATTTGTGGTAGAACTATCAGTAGAAGCGATATGAACGATACGATTCCTTTGATCTGTGTCTGAAAGGTTGACGAAGCAATTTCTATTATCATAAATATTAAGAACTTTACGTAAAACCTCAAATTTGATAGACATTTTATAAATTTTAATTATAATTTGGTCCGCACTTTGAAAATTATGTTTCTGGATTTTAGTTTTCGGGATTTTTATTTTTCTGAATTTTTTTGTTTCTGGATTTTTTTTTTCTGGATTTTTTTTTCGGGATTTTCAGTTTCTGTATTATTTTTTTCTAGATAAGGTAGCCAACCCAAATTAAATCCCGAAAAAAATTTACAAATTACCGGAAATGCAATTCAGAAAAATATCCAGAAAAAATATTTTGTTTAAAATAAGGGATCACTAAATTTGCCTAAAAAATAAATTCAGAAATTTTAAAATCCAGAATAGTTGAAAAGTAAAAATCCAGAAAAATAAAATCCCCCAAAAAAAATTTACAAATTACCGGAAAAGCGATCCAGAAAATAATCCAGAAAAACTATTTTGTTTAAAACAAATGAAAAAAATTCAATTTCATAGGCATTTTTAAACTTTTGACGTCACTTGAAACATTTGTGGTACGTCTATCAGTAGAAGCGATACAAGCGATACAATTCCTCTGATATGTGTCTGAAAGGTTTACTAAGATGTTGGCTACCTTATCTACAAAAAATTAATACAGAAACTGAAAATCTCGAAAAAAAACTCAGAACAAAAATCCAGAAACAATAAAATTCTGAAAAACAAAAATCAACAAAACTAAAATCCAGAAACGCAATTATCAAAGTGCGAACCAAATAAAATTAAAATTTATAAAATGTCTATGGAATTTTACTTTTTCCGTAAAGTTCTTAATATTTACGATAATGGAAATTGCTTCGTGAACCTGTCAGACACAGATCATATGAATTTTTTCTACTGATAGTTCTATACAACAAATGTGTCAAATTATTTTGCGGTTGGCTTAATTCGTTGAATTACTGATAGAAGTACAACAAATGTTTCAAGTGACGTCAAAAGTCTAAAAATGAATATAAAATTGAATTTGTTTCATTTGTTTTAAACAAAAATTTGTTTTTCATTTTTTCTGGATTTTTTTCTGGATTGCTTTTCCGGTAATTTCTACTTCATTTTTACTTCAACTATTCTGGATTATAAAATGTCTGGATTGGAGGCAAATGTAGTGTCCCAATTAATTTTATTCAAGATTTCGTCGTGATTACGGGATTTTGTACCATCGGGGTTTTGTCTCCTCGGCATTTTGTACACTCGAGAATATAATTGCTCGGGATTTTGTACTCTCGGGATTTTGTACTTTAGGGATTTTGATTTTCGGGATTATGTCGCGAGGGATTTCGTCCCATTACTAATATTTAGGGTTAATATCGTTATCCAAAATTAGAAAATTCCAAAAAAAACAAAAAAAACACAAAAGCTAAGTTTTTAAATATAACAAATTTTTGAAATATTATTTTAATTCGTTTTATACTTTAGAGAATGTGACTGCCGCCCTCAAACCCCCTCTGGGACGATTTTTTGAAATACTAACATTCATAGAGATTGGGCATTTTTCAAAAATTTATGTTTTTACTAAAATTGAGAAATCCCCAAAGTCGCTTAGCATTTGAAAAATTTCAAAAATACAGTGAAACCTCTATATATTGGACAGCGAAGGGACTGTCCAATTTATGGAGGTGTCCAATATAAGGAAAATATCTTCTTTTTTTAATAAAAAATTAATGGCGTGCACATTAACATTTTTATTTTGAATTCAGACTAATTCCATAGTTAATTCAACATTTTCGCTGTCTGATTACTTTTGTTGTCCAATTTTCAATATATAAAGGTTGCCCAAAATATATAGGAAAAGGAGCATTTTTTCAGGGGAGTGAATGAAAGTGTCCAAAATAGAGGAGCATCCAAAATAGAGATGTGTCCAAAGTAGGAGATTTTGCTGAATTTACATTTGTAACAATATTAACGTTTGTATTTCACATACTAAAATAAAAAACTTCCCAAAGCCGCTTAGCGGCTTAGTGTCCTTTCTGTGCAAGGATGACATGAAATTATGTAGATTCTTTTTGTTTCCATATTAACAAAAAATTTTGTGCGGTCTTCCTTTTCGATGGGGCACTATAATATGTATTTTTTGGTATTTTTTTAGGAATTTTTTCGTTCGGGAATATGATGGTATTCTTGATATTTACTGAAGAATAATTACTAACAATTTTTTTCCTGCATCTAGTTCAAATTTCTCAAGGTCTGCCTGGTATACTTATACAAAACTGAATTAATTCAATTTTGAGAGTCTGACAAAATAAAAAATTAATTGTGACATATTTTTAAATTCTGAAAAATGCGGTTTTTGCGGTAAAAAGACGAAATTTTAAAAAATTCTTCTAGCTAATTGAATAGAATTCTAAAACTGGGGAAATTAGATAAAGCGGAAATACATTCGTAGGCTGATCGAAATTCAGACTTTTTAAAATTCTAAGTACCAGTTTACAAACACTACGAAGCGAATGATAAAATCATTCAAATTCAAATAAGTCACTTTCAAATTAATTGAGTAATATTTAGTAGTAGGCTAAAACCTCAAAAATCGATGAAATGGTTTGAATATCAGCCAACCTTCCGAAATAAAATATAAATTTAACATGCATTATGACATTTAGCGGCTTCTATCGCTAAGAACGAAAACTAAAAAATGGGATAAGATTTAAATAATCCCAAACAAAATTTGGGATTATTTAATCCCTCTCAGGGATTATTTAGTGTAATTGTTGTTGTAAATGTCTCAAGTAAATACGCTAAATATGGGATTCTAAGAAATTCTTATTTTGTATTAAAAAATTTTAGAAATCTCAAGGTATGAATTTAGATGTAATATATGAATTCAAATTATTTCGATTATAATGTATTCAAATCAAGTTTAAGCCGAAACTTAATATATTCGCCATTATATTCTGCAGAACACCGATAAACAATCTCATGCTCTCTATATGTACGTTGTTATATTTTATACGGATATGTTTTCATATTTGACACTTTCGATTTAAAACAATACAAAAACATTTGAAAGTGATGATGCGCGATTATTGCGTTTTCTTTGGATATTTCGCGATTGCGAGAAGAATTAAAGAATTTCACACGAAATTTCATAACATCCGTTGAAACGGGTTTAATAAATAATACATACACTTTCTACACCTCACATATATAATCAATTCAGTAAATATGTTACACATATTTTTACCTTAATATTCACCTAATTTTCATTATTAAACCCAAAAGTAGTGTTTTTTCCCAGAAGAAATCAATTTCCGCCCATTTCATCAAGGTATATTATATGTACAAACGTTCGCCGTTTAAAGTATAATTTTAGGTCATTAAACTATACCTAATAAAATATGCTTTATTCATCTTCATTGAAAACTGAATAAAGGCGATTTTTGTATTGATTAAATCGAAATGCAAAAAAAAAAAAATCATCAAATGGTTTTTTTATTATTTGCCGCGCGGTTGTCATAAAATCTATACCTATATACTCATATATGCGAATTGGTCATATGAGGGCTGTCATTCATAATTATGCCTTATTATTCAACTTTCAACTTGAATATATATTTTGAGGGTTTTATTTTACAATTCATGTATATATGCGTGCATGACCTCTCAAGTTTTAGTTTTGCTTTTTTCCAAGCATTTTATATCGGTATCGCGTCGTTCTTTTATAATTTTAATTTCTAAAGAAAATATCTCAAAAGAATATTAACATTTAATTTATTATTTAAAGAAGATAATCTGTAAAAATATTTTTTCTAATTTTATTACAGTTGCCTATAAAACAATATAATTATATAAAACTTCTGTATTACTCAGATGGTATGAAAGAAATTTACTGTTTGGTAATTTGATGTCTATAATCTTGAATTTCTGGTTTATTTATGATTTGTCGTAATAGATTGACCAAGTAACCGCGCTTATATCCTGGGTCATTACACTTTATGGATGGTTCGAATAATTTATTCAATCAAAATTGCTTTTAATACAATAAGAAAGTTAAAATCAAGAGTGTTACTTTTAATATTGAAAATGTTTTTAGCGTGGTAGAGATACTAAATCATCACAGAATAAACTAAAATAAAACGAAACCAAAATACTCAATATATGAAAATTAAAAGGCGATTAGCTTACTCTTTCTCGACTCGCACGAAACTGATTTATCATGGAAAAGATGAATGTTTCGGGGAATCCGTTGTTATGGTCTCGGCAAAGAGAATAACTTTTTCCTAGTTTCGTGTTGACTTTTTATTGAAATCAATTTGAAATATTCTACAACATTTTGAATATTTTTTTTCCTTGTAGAAATGCTACTGAGACAAGAGAAACATGTTTGTTCTCAGGACAAGATCACGACAATTAATTTACCCAAGGGAAGTACATTCAATTTACCTAAAATGTCTGATGCAAAAATAGAACAAATAATGAATTCTATTTTCAGTGGTGAATCGGAAGAAGATAATTATAGTGGTGATTTCGATGATGATGACAGTTTGATTGACCCAAATTTTGATATTTCTGCTGAACAAGATTTCTGTTGCTTTCTGTGACGCCACAACAATACAACCAATGGAGTTTTAACAAGAAGAACCAACACCATCAGCGTCGTCCACTCATTCATCTGTTACTCGCATGAAGTGTAAACCAGTGAAACAAGTTCGATCTTCTTTGCCAAAACGTGAGGAAGATGGTCCCACAGGGGAACCTACCGATGGCGGTTTGAAGCTGATTGGAAATGTAGTGGCCGAGAAAAGCTATGGTTTCGGGTTCGATGTTATTGAAGGCATTTTAATTTTAGTTGTGTATTTTTTTTAAATTTTGGTTTTAGTTTTTTTTTATTCTTGATGTGACGAAACATTTTACTTTAATAATTTCGCTACAGTTACTACGTTAATTTATAAAAATATAAAAACGGTTTGTGTAGTTGCCCAAGAATTCCAAGTTCATAATTATTGGCCACAATACTCTATCAACTAGTTGATTCATTGAATTTGTTTTGTTTGCAATTTGTATACAAAACAAAATTTATTGCACGTTCACGCTATACATAGTTGAGGGGTTACGTTTTTTCGTGAAACTTTTAGTTATCAACATTAACTCATAATATGAGTAGCTTTTAAGATACTTTCTCAATGAAACATCCAGTGAAGCACCGGAAGGCCAATGAACGAAAAACATGGTTGGCTAGGCAAAACCAAGGATAGCTTGCCATAATTTGTTCTGGGAATGCTGAATCTCAACGACACCGTTTTGCTCAATTAGCACCTGTTCAATTGGAAGTGCGTCGAATTGCACTGTGCATTGAAGTAACCAATTTTGACGAAGCTCGGGTTAACGTACATAATTGCAGCCCCTCCACCGACATCTGTCAGTTCTGCGAATCAATCAATTTAGCGGCTGAGCGTCTTTCTGATCGCAAATTTACCAGTTGCTGCCGTAAGGGTAAAATTAAATTGCCCATGTTGGCATTGATCTTCAAACTGCTGTTTTCTCACACGGACTCCTATACATGACGCAATACATATAATGCCACAAACAGAAGCTACCCCAATACCGAAAACATCTCCCTTATTTTTTCGGATCGTCGGAGGCTCACAAATTTGTTTGATGACATATCGGTCCTAACAAAAATTATCCCAGTATCAAAAAATACATCCCTAATTTTAGCGGTCAGGGGCTTATAACTTCGTTTGATATCATATCGTTCTCAACCAAATTTAGATTAATAAAAAATCCTGCGGTTTTAATCGTAAAGATTTTGCCCATTAGCCACATACATAATAAAGAAACTAGAAGTTTTCCTAGCATCAAAAAAACACATCCCTTATTTTTGCGGATCACCAGGAGCGCTGGCAACATTGTTTGATGTCATATCATTTACATTGAACTTAGGCTAAACATACATTTCTGTAAATGTTGTCGTTGTATATTACTAATTGGTCAAACTTTATGAATTTGGCATATAGCCAAGTTGAACTGAATGAGAAAAAACCATAGGTAAACATCAAAGCGGACCATCCTTAATGAAGCAAGGCAATCTATTATGGAGGTGTTTACAGATAAACAACTGTACAAAAGGCTGCTGAATGAAGGACGGATGTTGGCGAAGGTGGAATATCTGTTAAATTTCGGGACCAAGCGAAAAAATTGACGAACAAATTTTGGATCGTCAACCATAATTTAACAAAACACAAGAAAATGAGTAGTTTAAGTGTTGCGATTTAGCAAAGGAATATTACGTTAATATTTACGGTTATTGATGTTGCCACACTACTAATGGGTTTTGATATATAAACAAAAAAATTCAAATTTAAAATAAACAGAATATTGTACATATTTTGTAGAATAAAACTCGACTAATTTATTGTTTACACAACAACCGCTTACAAATGAATCGCCTCCAGTTCTGGTATCTTCGGTTCATTAGTAAATTTTTATAAGATGCTATTAAAATTGAGCAACATCATTATGTTTACAACCATACCTCTAAATTTATTTAAATTAAAAATATCTAACATCTCAATAAAATAAAATTCCCAAGTGCTCATAAATAATTTATTTAGTTTTGATAACCTCTCAAAATATATTTGTCTATTTTAAAGAGCTATATAGAAGAACATTCCGATAAACATATCTACATTTATCTGGTCAATAAAATCGTTTTGTAATAATAAACCCATACATTTTGAAACTTCTTGTCATTAAAATTAGTTTTTTTTCTATTATATCAATAAAAAACTAATTTAAATTTTCTTGACACGCACACATACTGAAAAAATTATTCAGTATCATCTTGAACACTTAAGAAAAAAAAAAAATTACATCACTAAATAATATGCAATCCATTAAATTCAGACTTTGGTGCTATGATTTTATAGGTTTTTTATTCCATAAATCTCGTGCGAGTGTTCAATGAGTCAATGACATTTTAAAATAATTATTTACTCACGTGAAATAGTTTAAAGTAGATATACACTTATAAAAGGCTTGTGGGTTACCATAACCGGAAATATCCAATCATTATTAATTAATTTACCGAATTTTCAATATTCACAGTTTCCTGCTTCAAACATAATTTTTGCTACTTTATATGTTCATTATACAATAACTCGATAATTACTTGAGATAGAGATAAACCAACCTATTTCATCGCTAAACATAATAATATTCTGTTTATTGTTTGTTTAGATAAGAATATTATTAATGGTTGTTGTATAAACAAGTCAACAATTTTATAGTTTCTAATAAAATATTGCAAAAAATTGATGAAGATGATGCTGATATGTATGTTATGTACTATATATAAGATTTGATGTTTTCGAATTGTACTGAAAAGAAGCCGCATGATCATAAAAAAATTATCTGGTATCTCCGGTTAGCTGTTGACAGTGTGTTGTTGAGAACCAATATAATTATACGTATTAAGAGCTAAGAGGTTTATTGATCGATAAATTGAATTTGTCAAGTTCACAAAACAGAAATGTACCTTATGTATGGGGTATTACAACATATTTTGTTCAGCATAAATTTTGCGTAGGACTATTATGTTTTATATTAAACTTGGCTTTGTTTTAAAAATTTCTAACGGTTGTATTAAATATAAAGGTATCATAATACTATAAATCTTTCTCGAATACCTTTCTCAAAACACGATTGCAAATAGTCTTACGATTTGATATATTTATTCGTTAAACTTTGAAATTTATTTAGTTATAGAGGTGTATTTGAGTTATTTATGGATTGTGTTCCAAAAATGTTTTAGTGTAGCTAATTGAAAATAAAGAATATCGAGTTACAGGTTTATTATCCGACAAAATATAATATTATCATAGATGTAAAGTTGGCCCGAAAATCCATCCCGAAAAAAAAACTTTTCAAAATGTTTCTCGACTAAACATTAGATAGGACCCCTTCACCTTATTAAATTGACGACCCTTACGTATTGAAATGTGTTTTATAGAGGTATACATTCATAAGTATATTAACAATTTTGAATTATCCATTACTTGCTCACAGGAATTGATAGATACAGTGGTGTACGGTAGATGTTATATCTGCGGCTTACTTGTGGACGACTCTACACTAAAATTATATTTTCTATTCCACCTTCAATATGGATTGTCTAGAAACAAAATTCTTCGTATAATTACCCGAAGAGAATAAGTTTGACTATACAACTCATTGGAAAATAAACCAATCAGATAGTTGAATTTTCCTTAGTTACGCTATATAATATCGGTTATTTGCGTTGCTAAGTAGTGTTTCGCGAAATACCACTAGTGGTGTTTCGGCCGCAAACAAATAAATCATATCTTCCATGAATATAAACAAACAATTAATATTTTTGATATTTGACATGGTTGATTCGTTGTATAGTCTTAACATATACAACTCGAAGCAGAAAATGTACTTTCTGCTTCGATGCTACTTGGCGGTATAGTACGTAAATATTCTTAAACTTTTTTAAATTTTCACCCCTATAACCTCCTTCTTTGAAGACAGTCAACTCTTTACTTATGATTTTGTCCAAATCCGTAGCTTTTTTGTTTGTAAGCTTTGTGTGGTCTGTTTGTCTTTATTAATTACTATGTCCAGTTGCTGTAAATTAAAATTTTCAAATTAAAATTTTCATTCGTGTTCAGTTCTACTGATTCATCCGACTCTGATGTACTAGATAAACTGTGATGTCCATTCAATGATTTATTCAGTTTTGAAGGAGTAAAACGATCTACTATATTCACTTTGAGTTGAACAATATTTGCTTTCAACAATTGCTTAATTTTAGTTCAAAATCTGGGTTATACTTGAATTTGTGTTGCGCTATATGTAAATATTGTAAAATGCTTGAATAATTTGACCGACGTACATTAATTCTTTTAGATAACGCAGTTTTAAACTAGTTAGTAGGTCTGAACCCATGGCCTTTAAAATACAATTTTTCAACTTACACAAACGTTGAAACATAAAGGACAAACTATTCCATCTGGTTTTCGTATCCATGCATGATTAGCTTAACAACTTTTCCCACCTTATAGATAAGTGGACGTAGTTCTCCATTTAGCTCTAAGGAGTCGTAATTTTCGGATATATGTAGGTAACCCATTGTCTACATTTTCTTCACAAGAAACTGCTGTAATTTTTGATAAGACGGCCGGAAGTTCATCTTTGGGTTTGAGATAAATGTTTGTTGTTTCTAATTTAGATTTGGCAACAGCTAATAATGGATTAGCTGTCAATGGATGTTCAGATGTATATCCCTTTTCAGTAAATTTTTACCATGAGACGTTCTATCGAGAGTATGAAGATCACCCGTTGATCCTCCGCTTGATTTATAATCTTCTCACATTGTTTACATTTAGCATAGTTTCCGGATTTTTCGTGCAAGAAATATTTCCAAACAGTAATTTTATTTAAATCTAAACTACCTTTGTAAAATTCTGAAAATTTCATCTGCGGCGTTTAAGAATTGTAAGAAAAATCAAATCAAATGCTCTTGAAAAAGAGACATTGTGATTTTAAAACCCACCAAAATACAGACAAACAACTCAACATCAACAGAGATAACTAAAACCGGTGTTTTGGTATTATAAAAACCGTGCGGTATTCCGCGATTTCGGTATTCGGAATACCGGTATTGCCCCTACTCTGGAATATGGCCAATTAGGAAGGAACTCGGTTATTTCTTACGGAGCATTATGAAATTCGGCATGTACAATGCAAATGGGATCCTAAAATTATGTTTAGATGATGTTCTGAAATATGGCAAAGTAGGATGGATATTTTGATAAAATTCGAGATTTGCGATAGAAATGGGGTTATAAAATGATATTTAGAAGAAGTTCTGAAATGTGGCCTATGGCAGATTATACTGAAATTCGGCATGTACGTTGGAATTGTGATTCTAGTTGCTGTGTAGAATAAATTCTGGAGTATGGTCAATTAGTAAGGAGCCCTGTTAATTCTCAACCAATATTTATGAAATTCGGTATGTGCGATAAAAATGTGATTTTAAAGTGATTGTCTGATAAAGTTTTGAAATATGGCCAAATAAGAAGAAACTTGCCTATTTCTTAACCGATTTTGATGAAATTCGGCAAGAGCGATAAAAATGGGATTCTAAAATGATAGTTAGGAGAAGTTCTGAAATATGGCATATTAGGAGGATACTCGGTTAGTTCTCAACCGATTATGGTAAAATTCAACATGTATGATGGAAATATGATTCTAAAGTGATTGTTATACATCTAACGTTATTGTGAGATTGTCTCAAACAATTCCAGATTATATTTTAATTTAAAATTATTTTTTAAATAAAAGAGAATAAAATTGTTCTTCTTATAGTGATATTTTATTATTTTTGTATAGTACAAGGACTATAGTTTCGAGCGTTTGCTCATTATCAACTTATAACTTATTCTCTTCCAGATTTTAAAAATTACATTTTGTATTTTGACAATTTTTACACATCTTTGCAACTGTTGGGTTTACTTACAAACACGTGGTATTTATTCTTTCGGAGCGATTCGCTTTAACCGCATCAATAATTGTAAACTGCCATCTGATAAAGATAAGGAACTGAACCGATATTTCTACGGTTTTGTGAAAAGACACAAAAAATGTGCGATTAGCTTCCACATATGATGGTGGCTTGCCATTTCGTACATCTGATTCAGAATCACAGCCTGCAAAAGCTATCAGGTATGACCGAAGAAATAAAAATTACCTAGAAATTGACTGCCCAATCATCATCAAGGAGTATAATTGCCATATGAGTGGTGTGGATCTTACGGATAGTCTGCTAGGTCGCTATCAAATACGTTTGAAAACGAAAAGTGTGTCGCTACGCCTTTTTATCATTTTATCGATATGGCGATGGTTAACTCATATTTACTGCATCGACGCATACATGATACGACTGTCTCCTTACCTGATTTTCGTGAAGAAGTTGATGAATATTAATGTCGTTTGCAGCAGCCCATCAGACGAAAACCCGTTGGTCTGCCTTCTTTAATAAGCGCACAGAAAAAAGCAAAAAAAGTGGGTTCTTCAGCATGCAAAAAGACGTATATTCCCCTCTTTCGATGTACGTTACGACGGCGTTGGACATATGGCGGACTTTTTGAAACGAAGTGGCAAGCGTACGTGCAAATTGCCTAAATATAAATCTGAAACACAAGTAATTTGTATGAAATGCAATCTCAACTTATGTTTCTCGGCCACAAAAAAATGCTTTCATATATTTCATTCCAAATAAGCATTCTGAATGTTTACAGTTTCCCCAGGAAATGTTCCTCGCGAGAAAATGTGTGCGAGAAAATGTGCGCGAGAAAATGTGCGCGAGGAAATGTGCGCGAAGAACTGTCCTGTTACCCACCGATATACCACACTAAATAATACAACAAGCGGCCAATGGCCACCGGTATATCACGCTTAATATCATTTACAGAGGTCAGGATAGTACTGGTATGTAACTCTTTATAATAGTACTAACGGTCAGTATACCACCGCTACGATGGTGCCCAATGACCGGTGATTGTATTTTTCTGCGTGATACACAGCTGACCACTGCGGCTGCTTGTTGTATTATTTAGTGTGGCATACCGGTGGTACACAAGCAGGTAACCTGTTAATCGATGAAGAATGATTTACTCAATGACATGACTATCAATGACTTGGACAGACTGCGTTTGAACTACTAGAATTGACGGTAATTACAGGTATATCTTCTTCTCTTTTACAATCTTTAAAATAATGAATTTTTGTCAAGATTTTTTGACATTTGGAAATAAATAGAAATGAACTACTAGATGTGTACTAAAAAAATTCCTTCTTCCATTTATTTTCAAATTTTAGGAACTCTGTTGTGTCCAGCGAACTCGTAAACGTTAATTTTTTTTAAAAATTATGATTAAAGTCAATGAATTACTTTATGTAGTTTAACATTAAATCTATCACATTTAATGATTAAATAATCAAATAATTTCAATTGGACTGAAGAAATCGAAAAAAGTTTATCGCAATCTCGAGCAGCAATCTATAGAAAAACGCAGCAACTGGTTTAATTTTTATTATTTTGGATCAAATTTACTTATTAGTTTCAAGCTTCAAATTGTTAGTCTCAAGTGACAATTCTAATGCCTTAAATCTCAATTCTCAAGACTGTAGTGTCAAGATTCATGCCGCAAAAGTAGTTTTCTAGGGGCAAGCCAATTTCCAAAGCTCAGGTGTCAAGCCTTAAAAAGGCTTCACTCGCGATTCTTTCTAAAGTTTCATATCTACTAGTTTTAATTCTCAAATTTCAAATTTACCAGCCTCAAGTCTTATAATTTTATTAGGTACATATTCTCGTATCTAATGCGCAGATATAAACAAAATCAATTAAACGGCGCTTAAACGAATTAAAACATTAAAAAGTCGCACAAAAATCAATAACCAATTTAAATACAATCATAAACAGTTTTATAAAATAAATTCAATAAATAAATAAAACAAAATCAAGATAAAACTAAATAAAAAAAATTAAAAATTTATTATTTATATAGAAAAAGGGAATACATGGAATAAAAATGTTGCCTATAAAGCGAAAGAACAAGAAACTGTTAAGAAATTTGCATTATACCATCATAAATTAGAAGAAACGAATACACGAGCATGTAGGAAAATACCATTTTAAGACGAAATTCAAAAGAAAATTCTTTTTATTTAGTTATTTAGTTTTAAAACATAAAAAAAATCTTTAAACTAAAAACAAAAAAAAATTCTATTAATTCTTTTTCTTATATACCATCTTTAGTACATTAACAAAAAAAACAAAATAATTTATATTAATTGCAATTCGTATTGCCGTTTGTTTTAATAAACTTGCTGCACAACACACGACTTGGTTTGAATTGAGATTGGTTCACAAAGGTGAAAACTAAATCATGCGAACATTTTTCTGTATACACACACACACACACAAAAGAGTTAATCGGATGATACGATAATCAACACTTCAAGTTTTTTTTTTGTTATTTATAAAATCTTATTGCAAACCATGTATTAATTAAGATTTTGTCCAGCTTTTTTATAGATTATAAAACGATAAGATTTTACAATATATAATTCGAGGTGTTGATTACCTAATCTTGATCATCATTGTTGAATTTTGCTTTTGAGGAAACTTAAATTGTCTAAATTTCAAATCGAATATCAAAATGACGGAAATTAGTGTCATTTACAAAAACACCTTAGATTGTTAAAAAATTAGAAAATTTAGTGTTAATAAAATAATTTTCTTGTTTATCGTGAATGGGGTAAAAACGGGTAAAGATATTAAATAGATTTTGAAAATATTTTTTTTGCTTCTTATTGTTGCTTCAGTATTCTAAAGGTGTAAGTGGTTAATGATAATATAAATATAAATGTATTTTAGGTTAAAATGTGAATTTCTTACAAGTGTGAAGATTATTTTTTTTACATCGAATCTTTTACTTTAACTTACTTATTGACATATAAAACTAAAACGTTACCAGAAACCACTTTTAGAACAATGTCATCTCACTAAGTACCTACACAAAAATTGACTATACGTTGTTGTTTTAGTTGACCAACCAAATTCTCACTTTCAAATAATATCAGCAAATTAACGTACCGAAGGAAAATATTTTATGATTTACTTCTTTTTAATTTCAAAGACTGCCCTAAATAATTAATTCCGAAAAATTGCTATATTTTAATTGATAACGCTTACTTATGATGCTTAAACACAGAATTATGACTTTTTCTTTTTTTAACTCCAAATCTGATATCCTGCAAAGATATGGCTCAAATAAAGAGCATAGAAATTTTATCAATTAATAATGCAATGCACAATCGCTGCAACTCTGCTTGGTTAGTACAAGTAGTATAGTTATTGAATTTATTCGCATATTTGGCACCCTTTCTTGCTTAGCGCACAATTTTCAAAAACAGGAACAATTTAGAATTGTCAGATTTACGACATAGTGAAATTTTTGAAATTACAATTTTTGATTTAACATGGATATACCATATGTGGAATTTAATAGTTTGAAGAAGTGGGCAGTAAATCTACTCTTGTTTTTTTTTTGGGAGGAATTCAACGGTGGAAACAGAATACTAATTAAAATTAAAATTACAACCTTGCATAATTATGTTGGAATAAGAAGCAGGCTATTCTAACAAATAACTAAGTATTAAATCACCGCAATTTTAAAATAACATACAAAATTATAAAAATGTCATTTATTGGATTCGGGGATTCGTTGCGATTCGTACTGGTTCAACTGGTTTGGATTGCGTGAGCGTGACAGGGCGACATAAAATCACAGGTAATTTACTAACACATCTTTAATAATAAACGTTTTGTAAATCCATCAGTAAAATTTTTTCATTGCCCAACCGCAACGTGAAGTTTTTGCAAAATGTTCTGCTAACTATTTTAGTAAGAAAATATGTCCCGGAAATCTATTTTATTAGTAAAGCATTAAGCTCTGCATGCTGTTCGCGCTGAATAGTATTTTGACGCGATCTCCATAACTCTTCACCAAAACACAGATATTTTTAAATTATTGGTTTGAAAACTTAATTTCCGCTTAGAGAAGAGATTAGGAACTTAAACCCATTTTTATTTTCATAAGCGTAACTAATGGGCGAAAGCTATTGACATAAATTAAACTCTTATAGTCTGGCAGACAGCTGTTATTTTTAACTTTATTTTAATTTCTTCCTGTATGCTGGCACTCATTTTGGCAGATTTCAGAAATTCAGCAATGTGAAATATGCGAACATTCGTCATTTTCACAAAGATAATTCTTGCCAATTAGAATATAGTTTGGTGCATTTAAAGAAATGTCAATGCCACACAAATCAAAAGTAGGTTCCTAGCTAAATGCTACAGACGCCAGATTCACTAAACAACGTCACAAATTGGAACTAAGGCTTACGTCATTCTGGCTTTACACTCAAATTTCCTGGATTTTATTCAATTGCAGGTGCAATATCTGAACTTAACCTGAACTTTTAGCCAAACAAACGATTTGAGAATATTTATTTCAAGCTGTATTGCATGATTAAAATTTGCCATATCATACTGCATAAATCAAGACTTCCATACAATTTTCAAGTCTGGAAAGGTGAACTCATGGAAGTTTTCTTACAGTATTATTTGTATATTCAAGAGATCCTATATACTGCTAAGGACTGAGAGTATTGCAAATTCAGACTTCCATATCGCCTAATTTGTCTTGTAGCGTAATTTTTATGTTCAGTAGGTTCCAATTTAAATATTTATCTAAACCAGATAAAAATTTTTTTTGTTCACATCAAGACATTTCGGCCATGTTACAGTTAATCTGGTGCCTACTACAGGCACCCTGATGTTTTTATAAGATGTAAAAACTCGAAATTATCGTGCTTGCCCTTTCGTTCTAATAAGTTTTACCAACAATGTTTCCGATTCTTGAAAAAGCTTTGTGAAGTAGAAGTAATCTAGAAGCAAGAAATACATTTTATGGACCTTCGCCAAAAAATGACACAAACCGTTATAAATTAACATTGTTAAAATATTGTGTAAAAGTATTATTAGTATAGCAGTAATTAGAATAGAGGAGTACAAAATGAAATAGCGGAGTACGCACTTCGTGCATGTGCCAGGTTTAATATTGTCAATAAAACATTTAAATTATATCGCTCGGAACTTTTTTTATTCATTTGGAATTTTAAAAATTACGATCGCTTTAACGAAGATCCTCCATAAAAAATGTTTGAAATATTTTAACAAGGATAACAATCCACAGTTTTCATTGGTGTGAAATTCTAACTAAATTAAACCCCTTTAATTTTAAAATGATGTGAGCGACAAATTTAGAAGAAATAGACCGGAACTTTTTAAAAGCTAATTTGTTCTATCAAAATGAACTAAACAATTCCATATATGATAAAATTCCGTGAGTATTCCCGAGTTCTTATTCTAATAAGAATATTTACAGGAGTAGAGAAAGTATCGTATCAAACTTGGGCTTAATGATTATTACTCACTCGGAGACTTACGATAATCGCTATCGCTCGTGTCGCAAACTTTATTTTAATGAGTAATAACTAACATTATACACGCTCATTGAATAATACACTAATTTTCTACTCATGTTTAGTAATAAGTTAACGATAAATTTATTACTCTCGGGTTGATAAGTCACGATATGGAATTAATTAATTACTGGTTGGTGCCATTCCTTCACGTGTAACCCAGTTATTACTGATGAGGAGAAAATTTACGGCACAAGGATAGTGAATTATCTGAATGAGTAATAACCATTACACGCGAGTTGAATACGATACGTTGTCTACTTCTGTATATATTTTTATAAATTATAAAGCCTAACCCTACATTTAATACTTCAAATAATATGTTTTAAAAGTCCACTCGCGAGTAATGATTACTCTACTCATTCGGATAATAACAACACTAACTATTGCTCCTATCTTAAATTTTATTCTCATCAATAATAGCAATTAACCATTTTGTTTTAGATTTCATAGTTCGATAAAATAAAATTACTCCAATCATACCTGTTACGGTACGGTATAATTAATCCCATATTTTCAAAATAATAATTTTCATGTTATTTGTTTCATATTTCATTGTATTTGCTAAAATCTGGAAAACATGCCCAAATTTTAAGGAAAGTCTAATATTTAATAAATTTTCTATTCATCAATTAAAAGTCATGTGAGAAATAATTTCATTATTGTAATTTGAAGCTATAATAATTAAATATTAAATCTATTTTGAATTATATGGAAAATCGATAAGGTTTGCTTACTTCCTGAAATTTATGAGGTGTTAGCCAATAAAATGCCCTAGCTTGACTTACAATATTTCTTTTGTGGACAGATTTCTAATAAAAAATAAAAAATAAAGGTAAATTGTGTGCCTTATGATCAAGTGCGCAACCTTAAATCTTCTTATTTGTCAACTATTTGAACTATGACGATTATCAAAATAAATTAAAAATCTGCATGCAAGCTAGACACTTCGAAGACTACTATAGTTTATCGACGTATAAGTGTAATTTATTTTGAAAATTAGAGAAAAATAACTGAAATTATATATCATTATTGGAGCTTAAGAGGTTTAATTTCAGATTTAATGTTTGAAGCATGCACTTATTTGAAAATCAGCCTTGCTGTACAATTTTTAAATATATTGAATGCTTAATATTGGATAATAATTCACATTAATAATATTTTGAAAATTTCAAGATTAAAAATTATAAAAATCTGGGAAAAACGAATAATTTCCAAAAAAAAAATAGTAGTATTTTGAAATTTACCTTCTTTGAAACTCTTAAAACCATAAAAAAAAATTTAACACTCTGAGTTCAAACGTCATGTTATTTATTGCCCAATGCAATTGATCTAGATGGTAGATTCTTAGTTATATTCGAGCAAAGGAGACTAATTTAAGGTTTCCCTTACAAATTACAGTTTTTTTGAAAATTCAAAAAGTTTTTTCAAAATTTTTTTAATTTTGTTAAATTTTTGGTAATTAATCGATTTTTTATTTTGTTTAGGGTTGACTTGGTTTCATTTATAATTTTTCTGAATGTTAAGAAAAACACAAATTTCCTAGAATCCTTAAAATGGCTCTAAAAATTCTCTAAATTCTCTAAAAATTAAATCAAAATTGTCAAAATTCGTATTATTGGAGGAATTTAAATAAAATTGGGAATTATCGAAATTAACCGAAAAAGTTAATTTATGTACAATACATTAATTTCGTGGTTGACTTTTTTCTTATCTTAGTTTCCACAATTTTCGAGTTTTATTTAATCTGAATTCCTTATTTTCAGAATCTGTAACGCAAATTTTAAAATTTGGAAGTTTCCTAAAATTTAATTTTTACATCTTTCATCTCAATATTTTAGAGTCGGCAAGATCAGAAAATTATTATACATTTTTATAGTTTTGACAAATTTACACTTATAATCCAGTGCCCAATTTAATTGGAATTTCAAATTTTTTTAAATATTTAAAATTTTGGCAAAATTTAATATGAAAAGAATGATAATGCTAAAATTGCTGTAAATAATCTTGATACATTGTGAAGTTTAAAAAATTCTGGGAATTCGTTAATCTTGTAAAATTTTTAAATTTATTAATTAAAAATATATTTTTTATTAAACTTCGAAAAAAATTTAAATTGAATATCGAAAAAGGTTTGAAGAATTCAGAAAATTGAATTTTTTCGACTTATTAATTTTCTTAATTTTTGAACTTTCTTTTGAGTTTATGTTCAGAATATGTGGATGTCAAACCAGCTGATCTGAAAACAAAACAAAAAAAAATATTAAATAAACACAAACACAAAATATCAATGTTAGATTTAACTTAGCTTTTGCTGCAAGCAATTATCGCCACATTATTATTATAACCTAGAATAGAAAAATTTCATTTATTTATGTATTTTAAAAACTAATTATGTATTAAATATTTGCTTATATGTTATGTTATTGTTCACTGACAATTTTATCATAATGTCAAATATAATGTGGTTACATTCAGTAGTGTAATGTGGTTGCATTCAGTAGTGAAATTTGTTTGCGTCCACTAGTATTTCCTACATAGGACATCTATCACAAAATCCATGTACTAAAATCTTTATTGTAAAAAACTAGCATTGTAATAAAAAATCATTCTGTACAACTTATTGAGACGAAAAGGTTCTGTTTTCAAAAAATAATATTAACTAAATAAAAATAAAATTATAAATGAGAATTAAATATACTTACGTGTTTCGTTTTAATTGTGGTTTAAATTAAAAAAAAATAAAATTAATTTGTCTACAATCGCATCGATTGTTGTCAGTTTATGAAACAACAAAAATTATAAAATTGTTGGAATTTTACTTTTTGGGCCTTTTAGTTGTGTGGTTGGCCTTAAGCAAACTTATGCAAACAGCTTTGTACCATATACCTGCCCTTTCAGTCAAAGTTGGTTTGTAGAATAATTCGTTCAACTTAGTGACGCACTTCTAACAGCTTTTGAAATTCTTTAAGATTATTGTGTATTATAAATTTGGAACTTCATGAAATTTTTGAAAATACTTACTTTAGATTTTCAGAATTAACAAAAAAATAAAAATTTAAATAATTTTAAATTCCAAATTTGGTGGTATTTTTAAATGTAACTTTTTCTACCCAAAATCATTCTGAATATGGCCTATCCTCCTCTTATTTAAAATTTGAAAAGGCAAAAGGTTCTTAAAAGAATTTTAAGAATTTAGTGGATTTTTAAAGTTCTAGAATTTTTTAAATAGTTTAGGATTTTGTTTAAATTTTCAAAAAAATTAACGATTTTATGAAGTCGAAGTTAAAAAAATTTAAATAATATCAAAGTTTTAGTCATTCGATTTTGAAAATTCGTAAAACTTAGCATTGTATAGTGAGTGGCCATATTATTAGGGGCACATCAATTCTGTTGGAAATCTTGACTTCTGGCGACTTATGTATTTTGCTAAACATTTTTATAGCCTAGCCATACGAAACTATTTTGGGTTAAAGTGCATTCAAAGCACAAAGTTTTACTTTGTACTAAATAATATTTGTACTAAAAGTAGAAATACATTTTTTATCTAAATTAGAAATATTTGCAAAAAAAAAAATTCTAGCTGAGCTAGCTTAAAATATTGAGTGGATGCATGTTCCGTATTATTGACTCCACATTTGTTTTATTTGACGTTTTGTGCTATCTAGGCTTGAAATAGCTCTCAGGGCATTAAATAAATTTAGATTAATAAAATTAGTACTTATTACAGCAAGTAATTTAGCCCTTATAATTTTTAATAAACAAATAAAAACTACATTTTAAGTTTAGTGAATTTCCCATACTTAAAAAATAACTTTTGTTCGTCTACTAAATACGATAAGTACTAATTAGTACATACACCAACAAAAACACCAAATAGTGATAGCTATATCTAGCCTAGGTCAAAACGCCAAATGCAAGAAATGTGAAGTCTTAGAAATCCTTTAATATTTAATGATTTTTAAAACTTAAACTAAATTCTAAAAATTTGGTTTAATTTTTTTAGAACTTTAAAGATTCAATAAATTCTTAGAATTCTTACTAATAAGTAGAATTACAAATAAGCAAGCTTGGACAACTGAGACTGCTGAGGAAGATTTTCCCTCATTAGAAAGGTTTTTACAATTTTTAAACAGACGGAGTGATTCTTTGGATACGGTCGACTCAAATAAATTGGCACAACCAGCAAATAATCGTGTTAAAAGCTTTCATTCCGCTTCAACTGAACCTGTGTGCGTCAAATACTCCTAAGACCACTATCTTAATAAATGTGATCAGTTCCTTTCTTTAAGCGTACATGAGAGGAGAGGTTATGTGTCGGACAAAACAGGATGTTTTAACTGTCTATGTACAACTTACCAGGCTGTTATACGCAGATCAAAATATAGATGCGGTAAATGTTATAGGAAGCACCATTTGACTTTACACCCCGAATATGTGCAGCCAACCGAAGCGAACGAAATCTTAAGCAGCAACGCATTAAACCTTTCTGAGGCGAGTGCTATCAATAACGTCCAAAATAAGAACGCAATTTTACTGAGTTTCGGATCGAAAAGAGGGAGTAAGTTGTGGATCACAGGCATAATTCATAACAGAGGCATGCATACAGCGATTAAAACTGCCTAGGTCAAAAGCAAACATTTTAGTTTCTGGATTATCGAGAAAAATAGCTACCAAAGGAGCAGCTTCAATTAATGTGCAATCGCTACACTATCCAGAAGATGAAATTATGATAGATGCCCTTATAATCAGTCAACTGCCCGCTAAGCCATCTACTTTAGGTTTTAAGTTGCAAGATTGCAGTTTCTTAAATGAATTGAAACTGGCTGATCCCGAGTATAACAAGGTTGGGCCTGTTGACATCCTGATCGGAGCCGATAGATTCTTTCATATTATTAAGGATGGGCGAGCCACTAATTTCAATGGTTCGTTAATTGCTCAAAGAACGATCTTTGCTTGGATTGTTTCTGGGATAACCGATAGTAGCAGCGTCGAGAAAAGCGAGGCAGTTCACACCAATATTTGCACTCTTAATCTTCATTTGAATGTCGACATTGTTACACCTAGAAACGGTTTTTCGAGCATGAAGAAATTCACAGTCCCCAAATGTTGAGCCCAGAGGAAGCTAAGTGCGAGGAACATTACAAGTTAACCCACAAGCGAACCAAAGAAGGTAGATATATGGTGGAGATTTCAATTAAAAAAACAGAAGGTTTGCTTGGTAATTCAGTGAACGCGGCCAAACGGAGATTTCTAGCATTGGAAAGAAAGTTGCAGGCGAATCCTTCAATCAAAGAAGAATATACAAAATTCGTAAACGAATATTTAAATTTGGGATATTTACAGCCGATTGAAGCTGGCGAAAGCATTGAAGATTCCAAATGTTTTTATTTACCGCATCACTGTGTGTTCAAGGGTTCCAGCGAAACCACCAAGTTAAAAGTGGTGTTTGACGGATCCGCGATAACGTCGACTGGAGTTTCTGGTGAGGCCAACAATTCAACCTACATTATGGTCCATTTTAATGAGATTGACCTTGTAGTATGGTAGCATTGATCGGCGATATTGAGAAAATGTACAACCAAGTTGCAGTTGCTGAGACAGATGCTCATTTTCAACGCATGCTTTGGAGAAGTGAACTATCGAACGAACTCAAGCATTACGAGCTTATCAGAGTCACTTTCGGTTTAGCCAGTTCTTCATTTTTAGCGATAAGGACTGTACAGCAAGTAGGATACGATAACCAGCAAGACCTCCAAGACGTTGATGATTTCATCTCAAGAGCAGATACGGTAGAAGAAGTTCGGCATCTACAAAAAGAAATTGTTCATGTATTGCAAACTGGAGGATTTCATATAAGAAAGTGAGAGTCAAATATATCTGGGATTATGGCGATTGAAGTTATAGATCAGATTTCAATGTTTCAGAAACCAACCGAAGCAAAAATACTAGGACTTCAATGGAATGCCGCTGAGGACGCATTTTCATTTAGACATGGTTTGGATGATGACACAAGATCCACGAAGCGTCGAATCGTAGCTGAATACTCAAGAGTTTTTGATCCTCTTGGTTGGCTGCCTCTAACGATCATCCTGATGAAAATAGTGTTCCAAAATCTGTGGCTAATGAAGCTGGGCTGGGATGATGATGTACCAGGCGAAATTTCAAAAATTTACAAAAAAATCCGAGATGAGTTAAAGCTACTTGGAAATCTATAAATTAAATGAGTTATTCCACAAAATGGGCAAATTGAGATACACGGTTTTCGGATGCAAGCGAAAAGGTATACGGTGATGTGGTATATTGTAGAGTAATTGATGAGAATGGCGTGGTAAGCGTGAATGTAATGGCGTCCAAAACCAAGGTGGCGCCAATTAAGCAGATTTGTCTCCCTAGACTAGAGTTATGTGGGGCACACTTAGTTAGAAAACTGCTAATGCTGGTGAAAGAAACTATCAAACGACCTATCAAATGTTTTGCGTGGACAGACTCCACGATCGTATTGATGTAGCTATCATCCCATCCAGCTAGATGGAAAATATTTGTGGCAAATTGTACTTCAGATATCCTTAATGAAATACCGCGAAATTGTTGGAATCACGATTTCGTCCAGAATGGTTACAGAAGCCTGATATTATTTATGCACCTAAAAATGAAAATATCAACGAGGTAGAGTATCTGTTAGAAGAACGAAAGGCCGAACTTTTCGGGTTTAAGACACATCAACAAGAGAAGACGTTATAAATTATTTCATGCAACGAATTTCAGCATACACCAAGATGATCCGAGTTTTGGCGAACGTTTTGAGATTTTTCAAAAATGCGCGATTGTCCAAGAATGAGAAAAATTTAAGTTTCCTAGCAGTCGAGGAGCTTCAAAATGACAGAAATTCTATCATCAAATACGTGCAACAAGAATCATTTGCAAGCGAAATCAGTTGCTTTCGTCGGAAGTTGGAAATTGGCAAAATCAGTAATATTATCTCATTGGCACAATTACTTAGATGCGATTCGTACTTATCTGAGATCATCAGTGGATACAACTTTCCAGCGATACGGCATTATGCAAAATCAATCCTTTGTTTTTAAGCATTAAACAATAATTTATTTGTTTATAAAACGCCCATTTTTTATTGTATCAATTTTGACACTTAGTTATTTGTTATGATCAAGTACCAATCTTATAAATTAAAATTAAAGCGAAACAAATACCAACTTGATTATAGCAGTTTAGCTTTGTATAACACTTTTCAGTATAAAAATTCAAATAATTTAAATTTAAATATTTTAATATGTATAACAACTTTTGATGAATTTTTGAAGTTTCCGAATTCTGAAAAAATTAAAACTACGCCCTAAAGGGGCGAAATGCTCTAATTCTGCAAAACTCTTTTTTACTTTGGGTCATACGGGTTTTGTTTGACCAACTCAAGTAATAGTTTAACCCTCTAAAACTACTAAATAAAAATTTTCTTTTCAAAATTTTCAGAATTTAAAATTTTGGGGTAAGAGTATTTGATTCATTTCAATAAAGTACTTATAATTTTGGGTCTGCTACTTAGGCCTAACAAAAAATTTCCTAATGTCACAATGCAATATTTAATCATTTATCTGAATATCTCTACAAATCATTTAACGTAAGATATACAAGTTTTAAAATATTTTTGAAATTAATTTTTAAATTTAGTTTCAGTTAATTTAAATTAATTAATTAAATATTTCTTAGAACTGCTAATTTTGCAAAAATTAAATTTTTAGAATTCTAAATAATTTTTTAATCATCCTCATCATCACGAGCTACCGCTTAATTACTCTTATTTCGGTGTTAAGTAGCAGTGCTGTCCAACCAGCACTCTCGTTTTGCCTGACAATTTTTGTTTAATATTTATATAAAACTGTCCACTTCTTCACATAAACTCTACATAGCTTAAATTACCATATGTTATAGTTTCCAAAAAACTTATTTGATTTATGGCCGCAAAACAAAATTAATTTTGAATAAATATTAATGAATAAGCATTCATTAATATTTCCATTAGTCATAATTATCAGTTTCGAATTCAACTGAATCGCATAGAGAATTCCAGGGTGATAACCGGCATTTCAGGTAAATGGCAATTTAGAAAAGTAAACTGTACATAAAGATAGTTTAAACATCTAGCAAAAGTTCCCCCCGTACCAATTTCTTGATCGTATAAATTAAACATAAAAACTAATTTTTCGTTTAACCCAAACAAATTAAGAATTTTTAATTAAATTATAAGAAAGTTTAATAATCATCATCGCTATTCAAATTTACACATGCATATACATACATATAACCAATTTTAATTTATTTTACGCTAAATTTAAGTTTTATTTGCGTTACGGTGTGAATAACGTTATAAATCGAAAATAGTTTGTTAGCATTTTGATTTTAACAACAAATTGAAAATTAATTTATTTATTTAGTATTGCTAATTTTCTTCTCATATTTCACAAATCGTAAAGTTTTTATTAAATCTTGATAGATTTTAATTATGCATAATACGAATTTATAACTTTGTCTTGAATACTTTGTCGCTTATTTTTTATGAGTTTGAATATTGTATATGATAGGATGGGTGTTTACGAGTATATTATTGTACGTTTATGTTTGTTCATCTTTCGAATTAGCTCCATGACAACAAATCAGTAGACGCGGCTATAAAAAAAACTGTTTTTATTCGATACGGTGGAAAGGCTGATTTTTATGTGCTGGTACACAAAGTTGCGTCGTCGTCTGATTGAATTATTAATTAGTAGATTTTTATTTTTTAGGTAATAAAAAACGTTTTAAACGATTAAGCCTAATAGATATCAAAATTACACGTACAGTTAGCTACCTTCAATTAGAGAGAAAGCATTGAAACGTGGAACAGAAGTCATCGTAGAAATGCAAATTAAAATATTTATAGATCTCTAAACATTTAAACTTCTTTTAGTTTGTTTTTGTATGATTTTCTAACTTAATTACTAGTAGATAAGTCACTTAACAAAAATGTATAGCTTAAGAAACATTGAGCGGAACACATAATCAATCAGCAACGTAATTTTACAGAAATATTAAATCTTAAGTTGTAAGCAGGCTTAGAAAACGTCAGTCAAACTTAAGCCTAAAGGCTATAAATTAAATCAGGCAAAGTGATTTTCAGGATCAATAATCTCAATACGACTAGTTGACTTATTGAGAGACCAAATTACTAGCATTTGATTAGAGGTGTTTTTGCGGTGGTCCATTATGGTTTTGAGGTCCTGGCTATTGCTGAGCCTCAAACGTATGATCTACCTGGATGTGGTCACTTTTGATCTGAAAAGAAGAGAGTGGTAATAGAGTCGGCAAACATATTTTTTGTATCCAATGTACGAATTTTCAACTTCTTTGTGCATTTTAACTGGGCTAGAATTTCGGTTTGTAAATTACATTCTAAAAATAGTTAGGCCGGCGATTTCCTCTTGTGTTCATCAAATACTGGTGCAACGATTTCGGTTACTTTTTATTCTTTCATTTATTAGAGTGCCGACGAAGTTTTCAAAAATTACTAATTGACTTTGTGAATGATATAGGACAAAGTGTTAATGTGATAAATCTCACGATCACGACAAAATCTATTTGTTCACTGACATATTGGTATTGAGAAGCGTTCTTTTGCTCGTTCTAGGGTGGCTCACGCGTTTATATAATGTATAGTATTTGTCAGCTTAACCTGTTTATCCGTTATATTTTCGTTTTATTTTAAATTCTTTTCTTTTTTTTTCTTTTTTTATTCATTGATGTTCCACCCTCCCACACTTTTACGCAGTTATTTTTTTTCTCGTTTCTAACTGTTGTATTTAACTCTAATTTGTCTTTTTTTGTGTCTTGAATGTGTTACAGATTTTTCAAAGCTTTTTAGCTATCCGATGGAGTCTTCTCAGGATTCCGACATTGAGTTTCTTGACCACGATATTGTCATTGGTTGCAACTCTGACGTATCATCGGGAACAGAAAATGCTTTGTTAAATACAATTGATGATGGTTCCATGTCGGAAACGAGCTTTCGTTCAAGATCTAGGCGGCTGGGCAAGCGTAATCGCCAGCGTCTTCAAAGAAAGCTTTCGGAACTTAAGCTCGGCTCAATCCCAGAAGAGCCTGCGTCTGGTTCCTCAAATATTCCCAAGCGAACCAGAATAATAACTGGCACTACTCCTCAGTTAGTGCCCAAGAAAGCGCGTACCTACGCTGAAACCGTCGCTGGCTGTGTTAAAAAATGCTGCGTTCGAGACCTCAATCTGATAAACACCCTGGATGAGGAGAAGTTGGGTGTCTTCCGGATGGTATTCAGTAAGCGAGTTATCGAGTCGGCTAAAACGTTGAAGATCGTGTCTTCATTTGCAAGTGCAATAACAATTAAACTTATAAGTGGCTTTGTGAAGAAGTCTCCAAAATTAAAGACATTTGGTGTGGTTGGCAGCTAGTTGTTGGGGACAGACTTGGGTCCCTGGTACCAGAAACCAGAGGATCCTCGTGTAGTAATCACCAACATTGGACTGATAAATCCAGATCTTTCGATAAAAGGATGGAAAGTTGTTCGTTGCAAGCGTGAAGCGAATAGCCAATCGATTGTATTCCGGTTCGTTGTTGCAATACGTTATGGAGAGAATCTCTTTTATGATACTCTCGGGACTGTAATCAGTTTCTTTGTTCTTGGTTTGATGGTGTTCATTATGACCCCCACGCTTGCAATAAAACAAGTCAACTTGCACCTCAGTAAGTCGGCTTCATTTGAATTAAGGGAGTTGCTTGCTGTACCGCACACAGATATTTGTCTAATTCAGGAACCGTACCTTCTTGATGGTACTGTCTCTGGCTTGAATTCAGCTAATGGTATAATCTTTTGTAAGATTCCTTTCATTAGGAGTCGAACGTGCATTTCTGTTGGTAACAATATTAATGCTTCGCTTATTGAGGAGTACAGTGTGGCTGATCTGACAGCTGTGCTAATTACTCTTGATTCTTTCAGTTCTAGTACTAAATTGGCCCTTGCATCAGTTTATCTTCCCTATAACTCTGCTTTACCTCCTCCTTTGGTTGAGTTTAATAACTTGTTGTTGTGGTGTAAGCAGAAACATATCCCCCTGGTAATTGATTGTGATGCTAATGTTCACCACTTAATGTGGGGTAGCTCAAACATTAACCATCGAGAGGCTTCTCTATTCAATTTTTTAAGCTCTTCTGAGCTTGAAATTCTCAATAAAGGCTGTGAGCCAACTTTTGTTAATTCTGTTCGGCAAAAAGTGATTGACATCAGTTTGTGCTCCATGTCAATTGTTGTTTAACTGGAAAGTGACGAACAATATTCTCACTTCTGATCATATGTGTATATCTTTTTCTATTAAACTTAAAAGACCACCGTTTAAACCATAAACAGCAACCATACACAACCATACAGTGCTTGTTTCACCGAGCCCATCTCGGTCTGCAATGGATATTAAATTACAAGCATCTTGTCCTCTTATCACTAACCAGAAGGCTCGGAACAAACCTTTTTGGAGTTCTGAACTTAAGAGGTTAAGAAAATTCGTTAGAAAATTAAAAAATAAAGCCCAAAAAATGTAAACTTCAAGCTGATTGGGGTAACTTCTTAGTGGCTCAAAAGGATTATAAAAGAATAAGTTTCAGGCAAGCTTACAGATCATTGTGGATTAACTTCTGTGAGGAAATTAACAGCGTGTGGGCTGTAACTAGACTTAATAAAGCTTTGGCTAAAAATGATGTTTGTAGACTTAATGCTCTTCGTCTGCCGAATGGTCAACTCACCTCTTCCAATAGGGAGGTCGGTGAGTTGCATCTTTCTGTTCATTTTCCCGGTTGTGACTTCAATTCTGATTCTGTCGTCTTCAAGCCTGCTAACTAATATGTTGAAACTCCTAATTGGGGTTTAGCTCACAAGCTGATCACTCACGACGTTCTGCGTTGGAGTGTATTCTTATTTGCACCGTACAAAGCTAGGGGTTCTGATGGGATTTTCCCTACACTACAGCATGGTTTTCCCTACATTCGGGAGCATCTGCTTCATCTATTCTAAACGTGCATTACATATAGTATTTTTCCACAATGTTGGAGCAAGACTAAAGTTCTTTTTATCCCGAAGGCTGGCAAGTTTGATTACACGGACCCTAAGTCATTTCGGCCCATTAGTCTGTCTTCAACTTTCCTTAAGGCTTTAGAAAGGATCGTCGACAGATTTATTAGAGATAATTACTTGCCGCTCTTTCCACTCAGTAACATGCAACATACTTACAGAGTTGTTAAGTCCTGTGGAACTGCTCTACATGAACTTATCACTAAGGTTGAAAGGTCCCTCAATAATAAAGAGTTTCTTATGGGTGTTTTTCTGGATATTGCGGGAGCTTTTGATGGTACTTTGTTTGCTATGACTACTAAAGCCTGTACCAATTTTGATATTGATCGCTCTATTGTTTTATGGATCGAAATGCTTAAGTCTCGCATTGTTGAGACTGAGCTGGTTGGCTTGTCCATTTCTGTCAAGATTGCTAAAGGCAGTCCACAGGGAGGAGTGCTCTCTCCTCTGCTGTGACTTTTGGTCATTGACGAGCTACTAGTTAAACTACAGTATTCTGGCTTCATTGTCCAAAGTTATGCTAATGATATTGTTGTTACAGTTTCTGGCAAATATCTGAATGTATTGAGCGATTTAACGCAACAGGCCCTACTTATAGTGGAGGCATGGTGTATTGAGAAGGGCTTACGCGTTAATCCGTCTAAGACTGATTTAATTGTCTTTACTAGGCGTAGAATTATTGAAGACTTCTCTGTTCCTTCTCATTTTGGAAAAACGATTACTAGATCTGACCAGATCGGCCAGATCGTAGGTCTACTTAGGTTGCTTTATCTTTTAAAAGAGACCAGCTCAGAATACTGGTTGCAATCCTTACTGGCCATGGCCGTTTAAAGGACCATCTTCATCGCTTGGGATTGGCTCAAGATGATATATGTGATGACTGGCTCGAAGAGATTGAAAGCTGCATTCATTTTGTATGCAGTTGTCCAGCTTTCGAAAGTGTTCGTTTTCAATTGTTTAATTGTAGGACTATCGATATATCTCTCCCTCGGTCTAAACTTATCCAGTTTGCCAAGGTTGCAGTACGCTTCCGTGAGTTGGGATAGAATCCTAGGTTTGCACCATGGGCCCTTGTGGCATTGAGTGCGGAGCCTTCATGGGTTCCAACCAATTTCAATAATAATAAAATTGAGGTGTGGCCAACACACGACTTTCTTTTACGAACAGCGAATTTTTTTTTTATTTCTATTTGTTTTTATTTTTTGGAAACATTTTGTATTAAGTAGGTAGTTGTTTGTAAACCTTATACTTTTTAAGATATTGGCAAAATAAATTTTCGGGCCCAAGGTAGTAGCCACTTTCGGTTGACCGATTTGAAGTAAAATTCACTGGGGCCTGCCTCCCAATTTATTAACAAAGCTTAAATCTGAAGTTTCAGTTCGATTGGTTAAGCCATCTGGGCTGTAGAGAGGACACAGACCGACAGACAGATGGACAGATGGACAGACAGACTGACAGACAAATATAATTTCGAAACCCACTTTTTCGGACTCGGGGGACCTCAAACCAGATAAATCTTCAATAATCTCAAGGTCGAAAACTTTCATGATTGCTATACTTTATTTTACTTACGTAAAAAAGTATTCACTGGCAAACACTGATTGAAAACAGTTGATGTCCATTGAATGTGCAACTAGAATAAAGCTCAAGCCAACAATTTTTCATGAAATTTCTTAACTGCCTCTACCCCTAAACAATTCGCGGGTTTCGAAGATTTTTCGATATTTTTCAATATAAGACGAGATTTACTTATGAATATGTGATTTTGGAGGTAAGCAGTTTGCAATAGTTTCGAGAATACTCGAAAGTAATCGAGGGTTTTCAAGTTATTCGAAGCCTTTTAGATTAAGCGAGAATTTTGACATCCTTCGAAATTATTTGCGACATTATTCGTTCCTTTAGATTTTCGATATAATTCGTTAATTAGCATCCAGCTAATTCAAATTTTTCAAAACTTTCGAGACTTTTAAAAATTTTCGAGATTATTCGAGATAATTAAGATTTCAAAATTATAAAAGGCTTCCTAAATTTTTGAGATTTTCCGAAATTTTTATTCAGATGATTATTTTATACTACAGATTATTCGATATTTTCGAAATAATTTTTTAAATTATTCGAGGTTTTCGAGATTATTCGTTGCTTACTTAACTATGTTACATATAGTTTAAAATACGTAAAAAACTTTTCAAGACTTTCAAGGAATTTTTGAGATTTTAAAAATTTGGCTTTTTAGTAGCTTTTTGAGTTATCTAGGATTATTGAAGATACAAACTGGATATGTAGTTTCAGAAGAAGCTCGAACAGTTTGTGAGAAGTTGCATCCAATCTACCTTTGAATAATGTTTTTTATATATTGATTTTGATGCCAGAAAAAAATTATTTTTAAGCGTTGCATTTAAATCGTATTTTGAATTTACGGAAATAGACCTCGCCTCATACAAATTTTTATATTAGTTGAAATTTGCAATGGTGTGAGTGAAATGATCCCCTCATTAATTGAAAATATCACGATGCCGTTTTTTCAGAATCTTTTGTCTAAAATAATGTTCACCGTTGTTTCAGTTCATTTCATTTAACAATGAAAAATATCGGGCTTAACCCTAACCAAAGGTAAGGGGGTTAAGCCGAAATAATACACTATTGGCTCAAATTTGTCCAATGATATACAGCATAAAAAACGTATGCCTCAAATCAGACATGGTAATTTAACAGAAATATTAAGACGTAAGCCAACCAATAAAAGGATCCGGCTTAAGCCTTAAGTTCATAATTTAAAATAGTAAAAATATTTTTTACGAACTGTATCAAGAGTTTTATTTGTTAAATTAAGCCTGAATTTTGCCATAATCGGACGGGTTTATAAAAGGCTAATTGACTTAAGTTGACAAATTACAGCTTTCGTTTGTAGGTTAGATTAAAAGAGCAATTGCTAGGTTGGGTATAGCGTTGATTCGAGCATGAAGAGAGTTTCAATCTTGGGCAGATCGTGGGTCCATATAAAATTCGAGATTTTCGAAATTTAAGTAGTTTTTGAAATTATTCGTTATTAATTATTCGAGGCCATTTTAGATTATTCGAGATTTTAAAGATTCTTAGCGATAATTTTTTAAATTATCTAAAAATTTTCAACATTTTTCGAGATTTACCAGTACTCAGGCTGTTTCACATAAAGATTAGTGGTTTAACCTGAATAATTATATGTTATGATTTACAGAGCAATTGCTAGGTCATTTAGCTTTGATTCGAGAAGTGCAGAGATGTTCAAGATTATTTAACATTTTAATGTTTACTCTTTATTCTAAAGATGAGTTGCTTTTAAGTATCAAGATTATTAGAGATTAATCGAGATTATCGAAGATATTCGAGGGTATTTTATATTATTCATCATTTTTGAGACTCTTCCAAATTATAAGAGACTCTTGTTGCTTCGCATAATGTTCCAGATAATTCAAAATTGTTTTGGTAATTTTCGAGAGTATTCGAGATTTTTCAATATAACTCGTGATTTCCAAATTAAGAACTTTACCGTATGCAGTACATTTATACAGAAGTATAAGTGATTTTGTAGGTTACTAAACTAGAGTTGAGTTTTAGGAGTATCCGTAATTTTAAAAGCATTCAATTAATTGACATTATAGACCCAAAGGTAATTTAAGATTCTTTTTTAAAGAAGAGTTGCTTCTGAGCACAGAGACTATTCCAATTAAACAAGATTATTCGAGGCCCAATTTTAAATCATTGAGATTTTATAAATTTTCGAGAGTTTCGAGATTAATCGATATCTTTCGAGATTATTATTATTTATTGCTTAGAATAATGTGCCAGAAAATATAAGAAAAATTTAAACGTTTTCGAGATTATTCGAGATGTTTCAATATTCAAGTGAGTACGGATTCTCAAATTAAGTCTGAAGTTTACCGAAATCAGTGCACTAAGATTTGTAGTACGAATGGTACAAGATGTAATGAGATGCAGGATGTAACCGACACTCAGATAATTCAAGATTTTATAAATTTTATATTTTTCGAGATATTCGAGATGTGTTTAGATAATTTGAAATTTTTGAGGAAATAACAAAGCACCTGGAAATTTGTTGTGACATTTATTTTAATTGGTTTTAGCCTCCACAGAGTCACAAATTGAAACATAAACAATTTTTTTTTATAATAATTTGACCATTAAGGTAAAATTTTAATTATTTACGATAAATGTAAGTGACATTTATTGTCTACAGGCAAAGCTATAAAGTATAACCAATTATAATATGATAAAAATTCGTTGACTTACTAATTTGACATACATAAATCAAAATTACAAATATTAAAAATTAAAATAGATAAAATATAAAAATTTGATTAGACCTACTCATAGAAAAAAAAAGTAATTTACATAACCATAAATATTATTACTTATCTCATCGTAAAACGATTTAATTTATTGTGCCTGAGGAGGTTTGAGATGTTCGACAGATTTATGGGAATATATGTGGTAATATAACGTAACATGTTGTACACAGAAAATTGAATACAATGGTTATTATTTAGCAGTTCAATAAACTTGCAGGGATTTAGGACCACCAATCGTAAACTAACTAATCTCTATACACAATTCAAATATTTTGTTTATAATTTAGCATGAATTCACATAAAAACTATAAATACAATAAAATAAATGGTTAGACCATTACACTAAGCTCCAATAAGCGCAACGCATATACATACATACTAATTATTATTATTAGTCATATCGTATATAGCGAACCGTTGAATGATATGGCAAAGCAAAATTACCTATGGTATGACTTCATAAGTGGATTAAACTGTAAAAAATTATTATAAATAAAGCTGTTATTATTGTATAAGTTTTCTAAAAATAGTAAATTACTAATTGTTTTTTGTTACAGGTGTACTAACACCGATATGTGCTGTATCTGGATCACAATTTCTTACAAACACGGGATGGACAGAGTTACGCAGCCAAATTGATTCCGATGTTCCGTTTCGTTTGTTTCGTGACGAAGGACGAACATTTTTACAAGTAAGTGTGCATTTGACTATAAATGTAGCTCTATACATAACATAATATTATGCGTGTATAATTAATTTATAATTATGAAAATTTACCAACCAAAGCTTAACCGACTATAATTAATGTGCATATAAATTTGTTTTTTTTTTTTTGTTTTGCAGTGGCTTGGTGAACCAGAACTCAGACATCGTATGCAAGGTCGTTTAATACTTGTGCATTTATTGTGTCGTGATGTTCAACCATTTGGGCATGAAAATCATACGAAAGGTAAGTTTTTTTTTAATTATTAACAATATAATGTACTGTAGACTTTAATGTATGTAAATATATCTAAGGGAGTTTTAGAAAAAGTGATACGAATTATTATAAGATCTCCTGGTCTAACTATGTTGACGAGGTGGCCTAAATTCTAAATGCTTTATCCAGTTCGAAAATATTTTAAGTCTTTTTCAGCATAACTCCTTGAAGAATTTATTAAAACCGAACTAAAACAATTTAAATTCAGTATAAACCTAATGAATTTTAGTGTTCAGTGAATAAAACTAATTAGGTAATTAAATTTAGATTTTTAATTATGGAGATTTTAAAAAACAAAACAGTTAAAAATTTCGGGAAAAATTTGAAACTATTGGGGTTGGAATTAAGAAATTTAGCAACAAGATTTAAAAATTTCTAAATTTAGGATTATCATGGAATTTAGAAATGAAATTATTAGACATTTAGAAAATTTAAAATTCGAGTGATTACGTAAAATGTTGAAATACAAAAGTTTAAGAGTTATGGAATTTATAGATATTTGAAAAATGGTAATTTTGAAGTTTTGTTCTTTATTAATTAGGATTCATTTTCAAGATTATTGTTTTTTCCCATAATGGTATAGTTTTGGTCACAATCCGGAGATCAATAATAAAGACTGAATTAGGCGCGTAGGCGTCTTTAGAAACTATAGTTTTTTGGTTAGAGAGGTGCCCCAACTACCCATAAAATAATGTGGCTACTTATGGGTACGATCTTTAGGCCAAATTGGCAAATCTCTTCATATCTAATTTCAAATAGTAGTTTGAACTACATAAAGGGGCGACCACATCTGTCCTAAGTCATTTATCATCGATATTTTTGGAAGTTGTTTTATTTTTTAGTTAAAAAGATTCTCTGGCTCTCTAGAAAAATACTTGGGTATGATATTTAGGCTTGATTGACGTTTTGTTTTAAAACCGTAAAAATTTACATATAGGAAACACAACTATCCTGGGAGGCCGGATTACATTTACTAGTTTAAATATTTTATCCGTTTATCTGAATTTCATATATTATTCTTACTAATAGGTTTGTCCTAAATTTTGTTTTTGTAATTTTAGGACAAATTTAGGACACATTTCAGGCGGGTAACAGCAATTCTATTTCATTTAACTAGATTTTAAGATTTTTAGAAAATATCTGTTTTAATTTTAATTAAGTGAGTTTAGTTACGCACTTTATTTACTTTGATTAGAAGTGATTTTCCGCACACTGGTTGCAAACCAGTAATTTTTCTGTTATGAGAAACATTTTAGTTATCACCGGATCAGCAAACAATTTTGTGATATTCAAGCAAAATTAAATCTTTAATGGGTACAAAAAAAATATTTCGAATTGAAGATCAACAATCAAACAAAATTAAAATTAAAATCGTAACTGTAATTTGAAATATTTTCCAATAAACTAAATCGTTTGTCACGCCGTGACCCTTGACAGACTACCGATTAGCTAAGCGCGATTAGTGATTTTTCGAGATTAGTTGTGGTGTGTCAAGTTGAAGATTAGCTAATCTCGTTTTATTTGAGGATTAGTGACTAATCGAGATTAGTGCACTAATCTTTGACAATTTTGAAGTTTATCTCGTTGTATTGGGTTTAGTGATGGTACAAGTAGCGCCATTATATGTGAATGTTAAAATAAAATTGTAGATAGAAGTTGCGCTATTTTAATATAGATGGAAGTATTATTAACATTTTTAAAAGTTTCAACAAATTTATGATATAAATAAAAAAAATTGAAAATGTTAATTAATAATTAAAGTATTTAAATTATAATTTTTTTTTTAATGTTTATCTAGTTTTTGTTTTGATTTATTTATTGATTAAAATAAGATAAAGCAGCTCAAACAAGAATGATACTACATACTACAAACTCGTGGGGCCACTAACTAATCCTTAGCATGTAAATGTATTTAGATTCGTGGTAGATTGCCAGACTAGGGATTAGCGTGAGTAGTAAATTTTTCGAGATTAACTCAAGTATGTCAATCACAAGTTTAGCTACACGCTTTTAATTTCGAGATTAGTGACAAAACGCGATTAGTGAAATAATCTCTCAATATTTTGAAGTTTATATCTTTTAATGAGTTTAGCGGAAGTACAAGTGGCGCCATTATATGTAAATATCAAATTAAAATTATAAATACAAGTTGCGCTATTTTAATATAGATGGAACTATTATCAACATTTTTAAAACTACAAAAAATTTGTGGTAGGCTTAGACCATATAATAGTCGTGTTCCAGTCGACCACTTCAAGTACTTATGAGTACTTAGGTTTGTGTCTTTGCTTAAATCTAACTACTCGTAACTGCTCTTGCATTCTGGCAAGAGCAGTTACGAGTAGTTAAATTTAAGCAAAGACACAAACCTAAGTACTCATAAGTACTTGAAGTGGTCGACTGGAACACGACTAATATAATGGACCGCTAGCGAAGTGACGTTTCCATACAAAATTGTAAAGTAGCCTGTATAGATAGGGTAACTATAACAAGTATAATCAAAATTAGTACCCACAGATGTCACTACAAAATTCAGTAGATACATTTAGTACCAACAGATGTCACTGCAAATTTAAATTTACTTATAAATAAAATAAAAAACGATAATTCAAAAAAATATTTTATTGATCTATAAAATGGATAATTTTATTTAACTTTGTTCTAACATAAGATTTATATTTAGATTTATAAGATTTACGATGTTTGAAGTCGTGGCGCTACTTGCTAAACCTTAGTCTGTCAATGCAATTAGATTATACTACTGACAGACTAGGGATTAGCTAAGCGCGATTAGCTAAACTCGTTTAGCTAATCTACCGCTAATCTAATTGCATTGATAGACTAAGGATAAGTAAGTGGCGCCACGAGTTTATGGTATTGGTTATTGGTATTACCACAATTTTTTTTAGTTTCAAAAATGTTGATAATAGTTCCATCTATATTAAAATAGCGCAACTTGCATCTACAATTTTATTTTAATATTTACATATAATGGCGCCACTTGCACTCTCACTAAACTCATTTAAAAGAGATAAACTTCCAAATATTGAGAGATAGTTCACTAATCGCGCTTTGTCACTAATCTCGAAACAAAATGAGTTTCGTTAATCTTGAACTTAACACACTCGAGCTAATCTCGAAAAATTGACTAATCGCGCTTAGCTAATCGCTAGTCTGTCAGCAGTATAAATAAGGTTTAAGCTTCATTCACAATTCCCCTTTAAACACTTTACCCTCTAAACAAAAAAACGGATTTATGTTTTACGATATAATTCCAAAATATGTTTGTTTTCGATAATACTTCTGGTTATGACCGAATGTACCATAAAATACTATTTTCAATTTAACTTTAAAAATATATTTTTTTGGAGTTTTTTATATTGAAAATAGTGTTGAATGGTATATTCGGTCAAGAACCAGAAGATGTTAACGAAAGTAAAGCAATAATTTTAGAATTATATCGAATAAACTACTAAATTCAATTTTTCTTTTGGCTATTCAGTGAGTAAAGCGCTTAAAGAGGAATTGTGAATGAAGCTTAAACTTTACTTACGGTGTGGTCAAAATTAAAAGGTTTAAGTTATTTTCAATCATGTTCATTGTATTTAATTCTTGAACGCGTAATCACTTAAAAAAATTCAAATATCTTTCAAAATTTATTCGAATTTATTCCGCTTGAAAAACTCGCGGTATCATTTGTTTTTTGAAAACAGTAGCATGATTTTGGTGGTACATTTGGGTGGTGGAAACTTGCGATGAGTAATTCCGTAAATTTATTTTTTCTTGACAGTATAATAGGACATCGTTTCTCATACGTGACGTACTCTGCATTCTGCAGGCTGCTCCTCATCCTGATGATAGTTTTGGAATCAAAAAATTGAGACAATATTCGTAATTTACTGTTGCTCTGCAATTGATGACCTTGTCTCAGCGCTTTTACCTCGTTGTGGAAAGCTTCGTTTTGTACGCTTCGGATTAGGTACGTTAAAGCGTCGTCTAATTTGTTCGGCGAAATTCTGCTCGACTGTTTTTTACGGTGGAAGAACCGCAGCACTCAGACTTGGGTTCTGATTAATTTCTTAAGGTTCCAAAACCGCTCGAAATCGGGTGTTACGTAAACATCGCACCTCATGCTCTTCATCTGGTTCTGGCTCGTCACCTCGCTTCTTAGGCCATTTGCTGCATGATCTATGAAGAAAGGCGGGACCCTCGTACCATCTCTGACAGTCGTGGCAATTTGCTGTCTCCAGGATTTCCCCAATCCGGTGCGCCACGAAAGGTTTAAAGACCGTGATGAACGAATCCAACATAATACGTTGCGACTGTCGGACCAATATGTGCTCTTGGTGATAGTTATCACGTGTTCTTTCTTTACGGAATTGGCGAGTCGGGCTCCAAATACCACCGCATGCAACTCCATCCGTGGAATTGAGATTATTTTATTGGGCGTAATCTTCGTTTTCGACGTGACAAATGCTACCTCAGGTGCCTCACCGGTTTGTTTACCTTCGTACATGACTGCTGCTGCTGCGTGTTTACTCTCGTCCACAAACATGTGTAACTGATACGTACAGGTCTCAGGGTTGGAGAAATAGCATCTTGGTAGCGAATCTGTTCGATCACTAACAAGGCTTTTAACCAGTTACATCACTTCGTCCCAATCTACTCCGGTTCGCCAAATCTCCATCAGGATTAATTTGCCTTGCACAATATAAAATCCTATCAGCCCAAGTGAATCAAACAACATCATCACGATACGCAAGACCACCCGACTGTTGCCGCGGTATCCCACACGAGTCTCGTCTTGCCAGGCTTGTTAGGGTTTATTACCGCAAAAATGGTTAAGTACCACATTGCGTTTGTACTTCTTCAACGGATGACTTTTTCAGCAAACCCATCTCCTTATTCTCGATGATCTGTGCATTGACATTTTCCTAGATAGATCCTTCGACAGCTTCCGATCGAAGCTCAGGAATCAATGCATAACCATCTGTCTTGAAACTGGAAATTTTATGTCATCATTCCCCCACAATAATCCATCTTCGTACCGGCCCTCGTTAGTTGTTCGCACCGTCTCCGCAAGTATTTTTCTTGCTCTGGTGTCTTCGTGGGATTCTACCTCTCGTTCGGGAATTTTTACTCCTAGGCTTTCCAATGCGAAGAAATTTTTCAGATACTCATGTAGACCCTGATCTGCTACTTTGTGATGATTCAGTAACACGTAGTTGATTTTTTTTTCTCGTGCTCCTCTAACTATATTTTTGGGAACTAACACCTGTAGTGATGCAAACCTATCAAAATACGGGGTTGTATCTCCGGCTCGCAACCTTCTACTCCGCATTTTAATTTAATTATGCAGTCGAGGAGCCAATGGTTTCCCAAAGAATCTACGTATAGGTTCTTCGATGCACTATTTTGCCGAGCAGTAATGATGTAAACTCCCGGCATTTGCTTGGCAAGTGATCCAGTGATTTGCATATTCGGCAGCTTTCTTCTCTCATTGTACTATTGAAGTCACCACTTTTCAGTGTTATAGTCTCGTGAGCTCCGTGGAATTCTTCCGCTTTGGTTGTCTTTCGGTTCGAAGTTATATGCTGCAACCGGATGGCTAGAAAAACAACTAGCCATTTCAGCTTTTCCGCGCAGCCATACGTTAAGTACCTCTATACTGACTACAGGATTCTCGAGTTATGTCATTCTCCTGTGGCGGCCCCATTCCATATTTAATATCGCCGGCAGCTTATTTACCATCTCGGATAATAGAGTAGGGTTGTTCAAGTACTCGTGCATCTTGCTATATCGCAAAACGCTTTTTCCTTCATTAAAAATGCTATACGACAGTTTCCAATCGTTCGAGCTTCACGGCAGGGGTTTGCTTTATTTGCTCTATGCCATTGTCAAAGTACTCATACCACTATGAGTGAGCTAGGCATAAGCAAATCAGTTCTAACGGCGTTATAGGCATCCCTCTTTAGGCACTTGCTCAGTCTTGCCATATAATCTTCTTCGGTGAAATCGCACTTTTGCGTAGAGTTTATAAAGGGTTGTATAAACTGTGGCCAGTATTTGGGATTACCTGAGAATAGCTGAAGCTCCTTCGGTATCACCATCAGTGCTTGCAATTGACTTTTAGGTAAACTGAAACTCCGTACCGGTCGTAGCTAGGACAGCGAGGGATCAGCTATTTGCGCGTAACATCATCTACCTCTAGTCGGGATCGCATATTTAAATGTATGCGTGTTGGTGCTCGATGGTCATGGTTGGTGGCTGACGTATCTCTGGTGCTTGTACTGGATCAAAATGTACCTGATTATCGTGCTTATCTACTCAGTTCTCGATGCTGATTCGTTTCTCTCCTAAGGACATCGAAGATATACTTCTGCCCCTATGGCTTCCATTATTCATTTATCTATTTTAGTTTCGCATAAAATTCTCTTTATGCTTCAAACTCTCACTCAGCCATCTTGCTCTCCTCATCGAGAAGCTTCAACTGATCTCGCGTACTGATCCTAGACGCCACGGACTTTGGCGAAATGTCATAGACCTAACACACAATTGCAGCTCCTCATTTACCACTTTCCCTTCGATAACGGTACACTGTTCACAGTTTCATTTGCTATTATTGATGTCCTCATACCTGCGATTGGTTGGGCAATTTAAGTGGAATATCCCAAAACATTTTTAACAGTATTCTTTGGTCTGTTTGTTGGCTTGATCGCATCCTTGGCAAACTTCTGCCTCCTTCGTCCAATATTCGAAAGGCCTCTGGGTTACTTCGGAATTTTGTTAATCTGCGCTTTTCGACATTCTGGGCTTAATTTTCTGTGGGCTTCGAGTTTTCAGGATCCCGATCGCTTTGTTCTTGGCTTTGCCTAGCTTTTTCCATTTATTAAATTTCTCGGGCTCATACGAGATCTTACTTTCACTTAATTCACTATTCTTGAACACCCGGGAACACTCGGGGCTTGATAAAATAATGAGAGTAATTAATTTTAGTGAATCAGTTATCGGAAAGAATCCATTTTTAACTTCGGTGTTCTAATTTTAAATTTTTTGGTATCACGCTATCTTAGAAAAATATTCATACACGCAAAATGACAAGCAATTTAGATTTTTTTTGTAAGAAAGGGATAGAAAATAAGTCATCTTGATAGGATACTTATTTGAATAAGTTAGGTTCCACAAATAAGTATTCGTTTCGAAAATAGCCTAAGGCCCTAAATAAATTTTCATTAATTTTGAATTTATTTTATTGTTTAACAAACTACTTAAGACTAGTTGGGAAGAAGCCATGTATTATGGTAGGATACAAGGTACAAGGTTTCCCCGATCTGACACAGCTCGAAAAGAGTTTATTTTGAATACATTTTTCAGATAAAAAAAAACAAAGCTGGAGCTTTCTAAACGATAACGGGAAAGTATTGGGGTTTGTTTTAATTTTAAAATGATAACATTTTAAAATTGTTCGCCAGTTAGCTTCCAATATTTGAAGCCCGTTTAACCGCGACTTATCTGCGATATTCTCATTCTGTTGGAATTTTCCGAATTTGTTTTATTAAACAAATTTTGTCTACCTATCACAATGTCGCATAGCTTGTGTCATCTGAGCTTTTTTACGCAGCTTTTTCCAATATAATATGCTTGGAAGAAAATTTGATATCCATAAATATAGCCCCATCGATAGGCACATAAGATTGGTTTGCATTTGATTCAAACCATTAAACGAGTATGCTTACTTTTCGGTTTAACGTGCATGTTCGAAGAGTTATTGTAATGCATGAATGTGTTCTAAATAAATTAGTCTTTCTTCTTTAAAGTTGACTTGGGCCCAAAGGAACAGTATAGGTGTTCAGTGGTCAGTGGTAAACACAGAAACCATGGAATCGTACTGTTTGTTGAACATTCAAACAATCGATGCAAGTCAAATCGTGAAATTTTTGTACAATAAAATCGTATGGTATGCGGCCCGTTTAAATTTCACTAAATTTAATTATTTCTTTGCATTGAAATATTTCAGTCGTAAAGTATAAAATTCTTCAATTCCTAAATTACTTAAATTTCTTGACTTACTATAAAATGTATAATGCAAAGTTGACTAAATTTTCAAATATAAAATTAAGAGAATTTTTAAATCCCCATATTGCTTAAACATGGATATCATATTCTAATTGTACACGAAAATTCTAATAAAAATTGTGAATATTCTAAATTGTCCATTCGAATACGTGAATATTAAAAAAATTGGATTTTATTGAAGTGCCCAAATTTTACCAATTTTGAAATAATCGAATTTTGAATAAAACGCTAGAAAAAAAAATTTGATCATTTTCAATTTACAAAATTCTGAATAAAAAATTCCAATTCAAGTTCTACAATATTGTTGAATTTTAAAAAAAATGGATTTTTAGATTCGCAATTTTCTTTAAGATACAACTTCTAAATTTGTAAAATTAAATTTTTAAAATTGCTACTCCTTTTCCAAAGTAGCCGAAGTCTCCTAAATTATTGATAATAAAGTTTGCAATTTTCCGAGTTTTTTTCGAAACTTCTTATAGTCGACCATCTTTCAAACTGCAAATAGAGGCGTGGTCTTCTTCGAGAGATGGCCATCTGAAGAAATTTTCTGTAAGCAAATTTGTATCTAAACACATTGGATTTTAAAAATAATCAGTTTGAAGCAAAATAATTGGGGATTTTATTGTAGTTTTAGGTATTTAAAATTTTAAAAACTTTATTACGAAATTTTAAGAATTTTAATTAAAAGTTGTCTATAACATTTATTCATAAGTATGAATATCTAATTCTGAAAAGTAAAATTTAAGAAACTGAAGACTAAAAAACTTGAAAATCCATTCCAAATTTGAAAATTTTCAATTTCAAAAAGGAAGTTTTAGTGCGTTCTTCGGATATGGGCATTTCAAAATTTTTAAATTTCTGAAATTACTTAATTCCTAAAATTAAAATAAAAATGGAAAGAGAGCTTTATGAACTTGTTGTGCAACTTATTTAAATACTTCCAATAATACAAATTTTGTGTCTGTCGAGGAACTTTTGAACAATTTGAGAGAAAATTTTGAACATTGCTTCCAAGCGATTTAGTAATTCAGACCTTTCAACTATAATGATAGATGTCAACGATAACTGCAATACATACTACTTAGTCCAGAGCTCTTCATAATGACATGTTAAGTAAGTAATCTAAAAACCAGTAGATTTAAACTATGTAGCCATAACGATTAAAATATCTTTTAAATATTAAACAACAATCATTTCCCCCATTTTGATATTAAATTCATGTTAAATTATTATCGTTCGCTAAAATTATACAACAGACGAACGAACGAGTATAGATAGATTTTATTTATTTATTATATTTTTTATTAAATAAAACTTATAAGACATTTGTTAAATTATTTCTTGTGCATGTTGTGTTATGTTATGCCCAACAACAATAACAACAACAAAATATTCCACCTAGTAATCTTATCAGAGTACAAGCATAATTGCCGGTGTTTTTATTTAGACTTGCATATAGGGATAGCTAAAAATATTTTTCTCCATATGATAACTAAATGTTAATGTATGTACATAGAATAGATAGAACAGATTTTTTTTTTCTGTTCGTTGTGCACACACATTATGCTGTTCAACAGAATATTTATAACAACAACAAAAAATAAGAAAATTGTTGGCTGTAAAACTATTTTGATTATTTATATTTCAATTCAATTGAAATTTTTTGTATTGTGAACCTGAGCACATGAATAGTAAGTAAAAAAAAAAATGATTGTAATAATAAAAATTAAATACATAAGTGTGAGCTTTATATATTTTTTAAAGTGCACAAGGTAAAAATAAAGAAAGGAGGTAGGTACAGGTACTCGCATATAAGCAAAAATTCTAATTAAAATTTATCGCTTTATTCACAAACGATTGTGTGTTTGTTGTGTGTCTTCATGGGTATGTTCAACGAGGCTATATTATATGAGTAGAGGGAAGAAATTGTTAAATAAATTCCAAAGTTTTTCTATTTCTTACCATCCTTCGTTTTATTTTAATTGAAATTATATGCGGAAATTATTTTTTAAATGTTTTCTTAAAATAAAATGAATTTTTGTACATCTTCCCACTTCTTCTAAGTATAATCTCTCGTTTAAAATGTGTTTAAGTTCTTTTAGTTTTTGGTTTCGTAATGGCCACCAAAGATGTGTATTAATGATGGTTAGAGTCGTGCTCCCAGTCGAAACTTTATGATATGCTAATCAATCTCGATAGGATTCCGAATCCGAACTGCATAAATATTTCCAAAGAATTAAAATTATATTTCAGTAACGCTCAAACTGTATAGATTTAAAAACAAATTATTTTTCAAAATATTTGAGATTTGAAAATTTGAGTTTTTAACTTGGCTTAATCATTATAATTTTTTAAAAAGCCATGTATTTTGAATTAAGAAATTTTACAAAAATTAAACTGACATTTTCTATTTTAAAAAAATGAAATACTGTTTAAGAGAACAAAAAAATTAAAATTTGTACTTCGTGTGGTATAGTCCAGCCGAATTAGACAAAAATCCGGCTTAGGTATAAAAGAAAGAAATTAGTCAGAAGCATTTTTTTTAACCGATGTTTTTTTTTCACGAAGTTTATAAGAATTCGAATCTTGAGGCCGGACGAATGAGAAAAGGATTACAAATAAAGGGAGTGTTGACGCATTTTATGGTGTCACGGTCACATTTACATAAATGGCTCAGTTATTTTGAATTTCAGGAAAAAATATTAAATGACAATATAGATTTACGGCAAATTTCCTATATCAAGTTTTAGTTTTAATAATCTTTATTTTTGAATTTATATTAGTAAATACATGTGGTTTGAAATTTTTATTACTTCAGTAACCCAATAGCCATTAAATTTGATAAAAGAAGGATAGGTTCCTCCAGAATGTGTTTTTTTTTTTAATTTAATATATTTACAACTTAAACCTAGTAACTAAAGACTATTTAATGTACTTAATACTCGTATACTACCAGAGTAAATTAAACAAACTGCAGTTCAGTCGCCTCATTTGGATTTAATAGCGATGAGCAATACTGTTAATCATCTCATTTTAAATTGTAAGTAGTTTATTCAGTTTATTTGACAATAATCTACCAGAGAATGCAGCAATTGTTTCAATATACAGGCCATTTCATGTAAAGACACATCCGATTTTTGTTTGAAGTCTGGGGGTCTCGGCCAACTATCGAAAACAAACCTAAGTGCCTAGTTTTTCATCCTCTGATGAGACCTCTCTGAGTCTTGGTTATCATATCATACCATCCGTCTGGTTTTCAGGAGTTCCTGGCTTGCCCAGTTTTGGTATTGACACAATTTTTGTCAGCTTCCAGTTGGTTGGGGAATAGGCAAAAGAGAAAATGGCGTTCATAATTGTCAACAGTTGAATGATACCAGATAGTAGAAGATTTTTAATGGCTCTATTTGAGAAATTGCCAAGTCCTGGAGATTTTTTATTTTTTAGTCTACGAATTATACTTAGTATTTCATTAATGTTTGTGACCTTCTTGATTCTTAAGGAAATTTCTGAGCCAGGTTAAATTCTGTCACCTCATTAGAGACGGGTCAGCAGTATGAGAATCCCCGCACTAAAGGTCGACTCGTAATATTGTGCAATCTTCTCTGAGTCAATTTTGGGGTCAATTATAGGACCATCCTGATCCTCCAGAAGTAGGCCCGGACAACGGGAGGGTCTTACTGACCTAATGTACCTATACAAATTATCCGGGGGCGTAACGATATCCCGCATTTCAAAATCCCGCTTTATCAAAATCCCGCTTAAGAAAAAATCCCGCTTTTTAAAATCCTATTTTTCATAATCCCGCTTTTCAAAATCCCGATTCTGGAAAAATAAAAATCCCGGTTTTAAGAAAATCCCGGTTTTGATTTTTATTTTTCTTTAAATTAAAATTCTCCTTCACCAGAAAGGGCGGCTCGAATTAAAAAAATACATCTTTCAAAACCAAGATTATGAAAAGCGGGATTTTGAAAAGCGGGATTTTAAAAAGCGGGCAAACTTACCTTCCCCTAAAATTATCCTTATTAGGACCCATACCTCTGAGCTTCCTACGTATCAAATCTTGGCGGTGCTGAACAATTGCCTCAGTAGTTCGATTGATAAGAGTGGAACTGAATAGATTTGGAAAGTAGCGATGCGTACTACAACACAAATTCCTCTGTCAGTGGCCTCATTAATTAGATTCGTAAATACACTGAAACTCTCTGGTTGATTTCCTCTACAGATTTTATCGGTTGACTAGAAAGAAACCACTAACAGCATTGCCTTCTGTATGTTGGTGCAAGTTGAACCGGTCGGGGATGTTGTAAATAACCGGAAGGTGATCCGAACAGAATTAATCTAAAACTTTTATGCCGTCTTCAACAAAGACTTCCTCTAGTGGTGTTAGTGGGGTAGCAAATTGTTTGTTTTCCAGAAATCAAACAACTTTTCGTCATTCTCATTTCCCGAAGGACAATTCCAGAGGATATGGCGAGCATTGAAATCCCCACAGATAACAACACGACTATGGGAATGCAAAAAGTTATTTAATTCTGAAGGATTAAGTTTTCGAACGTAAATGGATACCAGTAGAATAAAGTTCTGTCCTTCCCCTATGAAAAGCAAGGTTACAATGGAGTTTTCCCATACAAACGCTTTAGTGGAGGGATGTCTAGTAAGCTTTCTGACAAGAATTGCAGTACCTCCGGAGTTTTTAATTTTTGAATTAGTTCTATTGTATATATGTTAGTTATCAAAAAACAGTGTATGCGTATTAGACAGATTGGTCTCACTCAAACATACGATGTCAGGATTGTGCCTATGCAGAAGAAGGGCGAACTCTTCACGCCGGGCTAAGTTAACTAGACCATTACATTAATAGCAATTACTTTCATTTTAGGAAGTAAACTATGAAATTAAGCCCTTTATTGTTGGTGCCAATCTCATGAGAATTTTCTGTTAGGCTTTTCAGGTGCCATTACTCTGAAATTTTTTCAAAATTTGTCCATTCAATAGTCATATATTCTAAAGTCCCATATTGTGGTACCAATCTCGTGGTGATTTTCTGTTAGCCCTATCGGTTGCCAGTAGGTAATATGAATGTTTTCAGGCCATTATCATGAGGTGGCATGGCCTGCAAAATCTATGAATCATATTTAATTAGATTTACTCAAATCAACTGAGCATTTTATAAAGTTTTGTATTGTTGGCACCAACCTCATGACGATTTTCTATAATAAAATAATCCACAGTACTGGAAGTTAACAGGTCTAACAGAAAAGTATCGTGGAATTGGTGTCAACAATACATGACTTTAGAAAATACATACTCAGTTGAACTGTAAAATTAAAATTAAATATGAGTCTCGAGATTTTGCGGGCATATTTACTAGCAATTGATTGGCCTGACAGAAAATTATCATATTGGTGCTAAAATGACTTTAGAAATGCTCAGTTGAATTATGAACATTTTAAAAGTTCTCCTTATACAAGTAACATTTCTTATATGTTTCCCATGATCGTTTTATTTTTGGACTCTGAGTCTGTTACTATAAATTTGGCTATCATGATAACATTATAAATAGCATTATGAAGAAAATGATTTTTTTGGACTGACTTATTAAATTGCTTAATTACGATATTTTTTTGATTTAGTGAATATAATTCGCTAAGTCAGTACGTTCTTGCCTCATACTTAATGTATGAAGTTAGAATTGTATTTTTGTAGTTTGGTCGTAGGGTCGTACGGTCGTAGGTCGTAGCTACCTGAAGAGTAGACCGAATTTTTTGTTCTTGCGAACTTTTCAGTACGAAACCAAACTACCACATAAAAAACTCAAGGAGGGTTTTCATTTTTTGGGGTCGTTACACTTTGTATTACTATGGGTTAAACTACGGGGGATTTTGATATTTGTACTGGATTTATAAATAACAAAGTTTAAGTATTGATTTTCTGAGGAATGAAAATTTAGGAATTTCCATACTAAAATAATGTGAAATGTTTATTTGTTCTATTTAAGATTTATAAAATTCAGTATTTGTGTAAAATTTTGAATTGAACAATTTCGATATTTGTAAATTTTAAAATTCAGAATTCATTCAAAATTCACTAATTCAAAAAGTTTGATTTATAAAATAATTTCATAGTTCGAGAAAGAATTGTAACATTTATTTTAACAACTTAAAATTCGTTAATTTCAAATTCAGTAAATTACAAAATTTAAATTTTCAATAATTCTACTCTAGGTTTCAATAAATTGAGATAGAATTTTAATTATACATTTAAGTATACTTACATACAAGTACAATCAGAATTTCACCGAAATCCAATATATTGTAATTAAAAATTTTGAAAATTAATTTGGTTGCATTTAAAAATGAAAATAATTTGATTAGGAATGGCGGATTTTCAATATTGGAGATAGACAGTTTAGAATGTTCGGAAATTTAATTTAATTTAGTTTTGAGTAAATATTTCAATTTTTATTAGATTTTAATTTTTTTATTTTAAATGTATTAGTAATGCTTCAGATGACATTTTGTAAATTTATTTATATTACTTATGAATTTGTGTTAATGGGGGGGGGGGCGAGTATGAGAGTCAGCAGAGACGCAACAACGTTAAGTAACACGTGCTAATGTCGTGAAATTAATAATTGACTATTATTAAAAATTGTGGTTTCGAAAACGTGATAATTCAAAGTTATTAAAATTAATCTTGTTCAAAATATAGATAACGGAACTGCTCAGGTAGCCGTTAGGCAGGTATTTTCGCACTACATGCGTATCTGGGTTTCTGCTTATGCATATGGTGGCGAAAAATAGTTAATATGTTTTATTTATATATTTAATATTTAATTTAAGATTAATGTGTACAAAATTGCCTTCATCAAATGAACGATTAATATATGCAAGTGATAATTTTTTGAAAAGATTCAGAGAATTTATTTCCCTAATTGATTTGGGAATTTTGTTCCAAAATGAAATGCAAATGTGACCCATTCTGAGTGATAAGGTAAACTTAATCTTATAAAATAGAAATTTCGGTTCATGAAATTTGATCAATTTGAAAATAAATAAAACCATCCTTAAAATTAGGTGCGTCAATGACTGTATGCCTAAGAATAGATTTGGCGAAACCTGAGACAAGATCATAACGATTAAGATTGTAAACATATCTGATAGCATGCTTAGTCGCGGTATCGCAGTTTGAATCAATTACTTCACAATAATTTATGTGCGGAAGAACAAGAGATGTAACTAAATAGATTCTCAATTCAGTGGAACATATGCGCTTATGAAGTTTTAAACTGTACAGAATTAAATTAATTTTTCCACATACTTTTTAGATACATGATTATTCCAGGATAAATTTTCATAAATTGTTAATCCTAAATTATTAACGCCTGCTGAAAAGGGTGTTGGGATATAGTGTGTCTTGATAAAATTAATGCTTTACACTTAGATATATTTAAAAAAAACTGACATTTTTGGCAGACCAACCATGAATAGTATCTAAATTTTCATTTAATTTTTCGAAAATTGACTCAATTTCATCAGCATAAAACTGAAATTTACAAAATTTTATGTAATTCACCAGGTCATCAAGAAATAGACTAAACAGAAGAGGTCCCAAAATAATATGCTGAGGAACACCAGAAACTACAGCCCTATAATCAGACAATGAGCCATTAAATTTTACTCGTTGTTTTCTTCCTGACAAAAATGATGTCCGTATAGCTTCCACTCCTACAGTCATTCCCTAGGGAGGGGGGAACACTCGCGGAGGAGTCCTGTAGCGACTCACTTATTTGTCAATTTAAAATATTCATCACTCGTTCATCGCCACAATATACCAATCAAGTATATTGGTGCGTGCATCCGCACTCTGCAACAGATTTACATAAATCCAGCAGTCATCCACACTAACGCAACGCACTTCACGCTGTTCGAAATAGACTGCTGTCAAAACATTTGGCGCGACACATATCGTTTTTACTTCACTACTTTTACTTTCGTCTTCGTTCGCACAACAAGGAAAATCATTATTATAACGAACCCGCTGCAGCAACAACAACAACAACTTCAATTATTCATTTTGCTTTTAATGCGAACAAAATTACTTTTATTGAGATATTAGGTTTATCGGCCCTCCGCATAAAATATAAATTATTTGGCTTGTACCGATAAACCTAATATCTCAATAAAAAACAAAAAATACCGTTGGTTCGGGTTGTTTCGCTAAAAATATAGCATAAAAAAGTTATTAAGAGTTTAATATGTGTGTTTGCGTATAATTCGCCAATACTCTAATACCTTGTTGTTTTCTATATATAGGAAATAATCAGAAAAGGTATTTAGCATTTATTCAGTCGCTATAGCCTGATGAGATTAACTGCATAGAAAATAAATTTTTCATCATTCTCATACAGATCGAAACTGAAATACTTGCAAAATTCTTAATAATTTTCTCCCTCCGCATAAAATAAAAATTATTTTTAATTTTTCAATTATTAAATTCGGTGTATAAAATAATACGCGCAACTATTTTTATGGTGATGGTGAAAATTTATAAAAACCAAATTGTGTATCGAAATTATAAATAGTGCGGTTTACAGTAGAAATAAAATTGTTATTTTGCAAAGAAAAATTCTGCCATTTTGCAACATTAAAAATACGCGTTTTAATTGTGTTTGGAAAAATCAACAATTTGTTTATACAGAAAATAATTAAATACTGGACGACACCCGCCAGTATCTTAACGCAGTTGGTGAAAATTGATACCATAACATAAGTTTTTGAATAAATAAAACATGGTCAAGGCAGTCAAAAGCCTTACTGAAGTCTAAAAGCACCAGAACAGCAAATCGGTTTTTTATCTAAATACTGGGCAAGATCATCAATTACATTAACCAAAGCAGTCGTAGTGCTGTGATGTTTACGAAACCCTGATTGATGCACATTAATAAAATTATTGTGGTTAACAAATGTCTGTATTTCGTCTTTTAAAATTGTTTCAAAACCCTTGGATATTATAGGAGTAACGGATATTGGCTTTAAGTCATTACCGCTTTTGACATTCTTTGTTTTTGACAAGGTTGTAGTAACCAGATCAGTTTTCCAAGCACTAGGAAAAACTGATTTAGTAATGCAGTCATTTATTATTATTTTTATTGGAGTTATTACCAATGGTAAAAGAAGTTTAGTGGAAGCAGTCCCCCATTGCATTCGAACTACTTTTATAACTGGCTTTACTGATATCATCGTCATCAACTACGTTAAATTGCAATAAACTTTCACTACTATCATAACATGAAAAAAAACTTATATCAAGCATATAGGTAAAGATACCGAATTCTTAGGAATAGTTGTAAAATGGAGGTTTATGTCGTCAGCAGAAAATATACAATTTACATCACTTTTCTTACTTCCGATTTCAATATCCGTTTTATTGGCATCTTAGGTGCGCCGAAATAGTAATCAATTTTTGCTTTACGTATTAAACAGGTTATTTGTTGCGAGTAAAATGGTAGCGGCTTAGTGAAATTTTGGTTGGAGACTTTTTATATTTGGCAAAGCATCTCTCACGAGCCTTGATAACATTGACTACTGTCATGTTTAGCCATGGTACGATTGAGTTGCGATTTACAACTTTATTAAGCGGAACACAAGCTTTATATAATGTTGTTATATAATGGTTAAATAACAAAACCTTGTCATTGGAGTTGGTCATACAATTTAGCATATCCCAATTTAGCTCATTGTAACGAGATATAATTAAGTTAAAATCAATATTGTTGTAGTTTGGAATTAGGGTAAATTCTAATTTAGCATTCGGAATTTTAAACAAATAATCCATACAGGTAAGGTCGTGATTAGATATACCTACATGGAAAGTCTTTTTGAAACGTTTTAAGTATTCGATTTTTATTCATTTTATGAATGATAATTTGATCTAGTATATTGTTACCGCATAAGTTGCCTTAAAAGGAACGGAATATAAACTGGCAGAGAATAAAAGGTCCGAAAATTTATTTGGACTATTAAACACAATAAAATGTTGAAATGTACTCGAAATGTTGTCAAAACCTAAGTAGCTAAAACTGCAATATATCATCAGCCTACACCAGGTAAGGATTGTAGTAAACAATAATTCCTAATTTAGTTGATCTTGCCAGTAACTCCGCCAGTAAAAATTCCACTTTACCACAAGTAAAACCGTCCACTAATGTTACAGTTAAATTGACTTTGTAATATAAAGCTACCCCTCCCCAACCTGATAAACGATCATGTCTCAAGATGCCATAGCCTGGTATGGACATAGCTGTGTTTGAAATATTATTGTTTAGCCTGTTACATGAAGTTCAGAAAGAAATTCTCTAATTTCAAACTTCAAACATTTACTAAATATTTAAAAATTTGAAAATTTTCTTGAATTTTACTAAAATTTATTAAATTTCCCAAAAATATTGTTTACCCTCGAAATTCTAAATCACAAAAAACGTTTTATCTGTTGTACGAAATTCAGAAAATATGTTTTATAATTTTAAAATTCAAGATTTCAAAATTTATAAATTTATAAATTTGGACATTATTTGGAGTTTAATAATTTTTTTGAAATTTTGTTTAGATTCGAAACTTGAAATCAAATAACGCTTTATCTGTTATACGATAAATTTAAAAAGTATTATTTTTCTAACTTTTAAATTTCAAATAAAAAAAAATTTTTGCAAAATTTAAGAAGTGTTTTCGGAAACAATAGTATCCAGCTGCTAAAAGATTTTTGAAAGACAAATTTGGCATTAGCGAAAGCCATAAAGCTATAAGAAAATATTTTTTTTGAGGTGTCAAAAAATTCAAGTGCATCTTAGCAAAAGACGGTTAAAAAATATTTTTCAAGCCATTGAACAAAAATTTATGTAGTTTATTATTAACTGTGAAATTAAAGACATTTTTCGGTAAACCACGGATTAAATTAGAAAATTGATCAACAACATAAAATTTCCAAACAAAAGTGTTCACCGATTTCTTCGAAAATGTTTTGGCCCCATATAATTTCGTGAGTGAAGAGGTAAAGCATAGACATAACAAGAAATTTTTAAATTTTGTATACCCTAATAACAAGTAGGGCGTCCAATTCCGGAATTCAAAATTTCGGTATTCTAGAAGACCGGCCGATATTTTGGTTTCGATTATTCCGGCATTAATGAATTTCTATTTTTCACATGCACTAATTAAGTAAATTCAACATAATTTTGACTACCTGATATATTTACATATTTAATTTAATTCGTCTCTAAAATACACCTGCCAAGTATGTGTTGTGTTGTTTCTTAGTTTACAAACTAAAAAAGGTATTTAGTATGATACAAAATAACTATACAGCCCCGTAAGAAAGCGACAAAGAAATGAGTCTGACTGAGAAACAAATTCAGAAAGCATTTAATTTTGTTAGTTCATTAGCTGAAAAATATCAAAAACCGTGATGTACGTGTTTGCGGTTCGAAAAGGACTTTAATTTGGGACGATGAGAGTGCCCTACGAGGCTAAAAGAGCTTATTTAGCACACAAAAAATGACACAAGCCTCGATGCGTCAGGTTTAATAAGAAAAACCAGAAAAACAGGAAATACTTAATTTCAATCATTACCAATTGTAAGAACGGTACTAACTCATAGTAGCAATCAAATCTATGTTTAAAAATGTTTCTGAATTTGTTTCTTCACATTTATGTTATAAGGAGTGAGTAGGAAAATAAATATTTAAACAAGCATTTAATTGTAACTGCGGTTTAGTATCGTTAGTTAGTTAGGGGAGTCCTATCGCAGCGCTTAAACTGCGAGATAAATGGTTCCAGTAAGGGTGAAGGGAATAAATTCTGTTCCACTCCAACTAACCTAACGTAACTCACTGAATTCTTAGGCTTTATGGAATTCTTAGAATTTATTTACAGAATTTATGGAATTTATAAAATTTATAAAAATTAAAAAAATTTTAGAAACTTTAGAATTTTTTGAATTTATAGAACTGACAGACTTAAATAATTTATAGAACCCAAAGAATCTATAAAATTTAAAGAATTTAAGAAAATTATGGAATTTTTAGAATAAGTAAAATTTGGGTGTATAGAATTTTTAGAACTGACAAGCTTGAAATAATTCCTAAAACCCATTGAATCTATAAAATTTATAATATTTCTGGAGTTTAGGTAATTTATAGGATATCAAACTCATAAATTTTATAGAGTTTATAAATATATTAGAGTTTATAACATTTCTAAACTTAGTAGAATTTAGAGAATTTGTAAAATTTGCATAATTTATCAAATTTACAGAATTTATAAGAAAGAAAAAGATTTGTAGAATTTAAAGTACTTACTGAATTTTTAAACTTTATTCATAGAATATATAGAACTTTTTAACGAAATTATTAAATTTACAGAATTGTTGAAGTTTATAGGATTTTTCAAAATGTTTGCATTTATAAAACAAATAAAATTAGAGTTTGTAGAATTTATAAAACAGACATACTTGAAAAAATTCATAGAATACAAAAAATCTACAAAATTTAAACAATTTATATAGAATTTACAAATTAAAACAAATTAAAACTTATAAAATTTATATTGTAGAATTTATTGGATTTATCAAATTTACAGAATTTATAGGATCTATAAAATTTGTCGAATTTAAGAACTTATTGGATTTAAAGAACTCATAGAATTTATAGGATTTGAAGAATTTACTGAATTTGTAGAATTGAAAAAATTTATAAAATTTATAAAAATTAAAATTTTTTTAGAAACATGTAGAATGTAAATAAGTCAAATTTGAGTTTGTAGATTTTATAGAACTGACAGACCTGAATTATAGAACCCATAGAATCTATAACAATTAAAGAATTTATAAAATTTATAGAATTTATAGGTTTTAAAAACATGTTAGAATTTATAATATTTACAGACTTAAAATTTATAGAGTTTATTGGACTCTTAAGATTTATAGAATTTATCGAATTTACAGAATTTATAAGAATTGAAGAATTTATGATATTTACGAATGTTAAGAACTTACTGAATTTTAAAACTTTGTACATAGGATTTATAGAATTATTCATAGAATTTATAGAACTTATAAATTTTATAAAATTCATAAAATTTAAAGAGTTTATAGACATATTAAAACGTTTGAAGAGAGAGAAAAATTTAGAGGATTTATAGAATTTAAGAAACTTGCTGGATTTTTAGACTTTATAGAACTTATTAGACTTTTAGACTTTTTAGACTTTATTGGCATAATTTATTGCGTTTAAAGAAAAGAAAATTTTCAGAATTTATATACATAATTACCACAAATTCTATAAACTTTATAAATTAATCGAGAATATTTGAATTCGAAAATTCCGGAATTATATTTTGGCCAAAAATCGGATGCCCTAACAAGTCAATGGCAGGAGTGTCGAAATTAAGACAGCTACTTGACTCTGCAGCAAGAATTCATACAGCTCGTGAAAATTTGAGTCAACATCAAGAGCTAGAGATTTTCTGTTTTAGAACAAAAATGTTTGCTCCTTATCACAAAAATATAGCTGATATGAGTGCTATTTCAGAATTTGATGAAACAGCGCTGATAATGAGATTCGAAATAGGTTAACAAATTTTAAGTCAAATAATTATTAATGAAAACCATTTTTAGGAATTGAAGAAATCCAACAGATTTAAGATGCTCGAAAGGCAAAATGCTGTTTTAAATGATTGTATTGAAAGTTGACAAATATTACCGGTACTTATGCCAAAAATAGATCAATTAGAAAATTGGAGTTAGAGCTGGTATTACTTCAATTCAGTCAAAATTACATGTAATCATTGGGTCTTAAATCCCCTAAATATTACCGTGGTATGACGTGCTTTCCATGGTATAAACTGACTATTTTTCATTTTTCAATTTCTACCCTATAGTTACGTTAGGAAAGCATTCATTCTAAACAATTTTCATTTAAATTATTGTATAAATTTGTACCCTTAAAATTAGTGAATTTTGTTCGAACGTTGAATTTTTTAATTCAAGAATTAATAAGCAAAAATATTAAGCTAAAACAAGCACAAATTTATTAATTATTTCACATTTTGCTTTAAATTTTATAATTTCAGATGTCTCCCACCAAAATGATTTACTTGCAGCAAATCAACATATATTTACACCGTGTGTGGCATTTCGAGTCGTTGGAACACCAGTTAAGCATGTCAACAGTAAGTTTATTTTTATTATTAAAGCGAGTATAACATTACACGATATTATGATCAATAAATAACAACAAATTATGATCAATAAATAACAATTCAATTCAATTATATATATTGTAGAATATCAGTTTCTAATCACATTAATTTTGTGTGCGTATACAAAATGCTGGCTATTAATTAAGACAAAAATATTTATACATACGTGCCGGGTTCGTCGCTTATTTGTTAAATAGTCAAAAGAAGTCTTTCGTTTAATTTTTAAATTTTGTTTTTTACTTATCGCATTACAAATTTATCATCGTGGGATTAAATTCCAATAACCCTTTGTGAATATACAAAAATAGGTAAAATTAGTTTTTCTAACCAAATAGAAAAATGACACGATGTCATTGTATAAAAATATTGATGATGATAAATTGTAAAATTCAATAAAATGTTACCAAGGAAAATAAAATATGAAAATATAAATGATTTGTTTATTCAACTGAACTGTTGTTGTGTACTTAGAATTTTATATAATTTATAGTTTTTAATTTATCAATTTAAGATGAACGAAAGGCGTTTGGCATATTCTTTAGTTTCGTATTGTTGCGCTTTTATGCATATAAATTGAATAACAATTCTTTTTGTTGCTATTTCCTATAGTGCATATAATAGGAGAGAGAAAAGTAAATAGATTTTCTTTTTGTTGATGATGATTGTGCGCTAATTGCTCAAATGATTTATTAGCTAGAAAGAAAATAAATTACATTTGTATATATTTATATAGTATCGCAAGGTATTCAATAAATCATCAATCAAATTGATTAAGAAATAAATTATTTGCTTTTATTCATTTGATTTACCAGTATTATCATCATCGATTATATGTACAATACAAACCCGATTCAATTTGTCTGAAAAGATATTTTGAAAAGTAATTTGGTACAACGCGTATATCAATCAGCCATATATTCAGCATATTAATTAATCATTTTGTATATGCGGAAAAGTTGATTTTTGCTTAATCATCGACCTTTAATTTATTGAGTTCAGAAAAATTTGCCTTTCTGGATAGGTGCGGCTATTTGTAATCGTTTACATTATTCATTTCTACTCTCTAGGTTACTTCCTATATATAGAAATTTTACAATTTCATTTGAAAAGATAAAGAATAGTAACATATTTCAAAATTAGTTCAATCATTGACCACTAACAAAATTTATTTTATAAATTTCATAACAATTCACCTTTTGAGACTTTGTCAAATCCCGAACAGAATTCAGCATTTTTCAGGGAAGAAAATTCTAGATTTTCATGATTTTGAACTTCTATACAATTCAAACCGTTCAAATTCTTCTTTTAATTTTATTCTAATCGACAACCAGCGCCACTTCTACAAACAAAAACTTAAGTCAATCTTCAGCTCAACCTCCAACTCAATTTACAACCAAACCTCCAACCCAACCCTCAAATCAAGCACCAAATCAACCCCAAATCAACTTTAAAATCAACCCTTAACCAACCCCAAATCAACACTTAAATAATTCGCCAACCGAGTAATTCACCTAACCCTAATGCAAGCGAACTAAACCCTAACTCAAGTTTAGCTCAACTTTGTTCGAACCAAATCTCAAGCGTATGCTCAACTCGATACTTAGTCCCAATCCCAAAGTCAACTTCATTTGAAAGCCACATGCGTGTATGAACTCAACTCAATCTAACCTACATATAAACCCTAAACTCGACCCCAAACTACTCCCTAACCGAACTTCTTACTCAAACAACTCAATTTTAATACAAACAGCAACGCACAAAATAGCAACGTAGAATGTACAATCATAACCTTAAACAATCGTTCTATCATACCATTATTCTATTATACTTGCATACCATCATGATGCTATACTATTAAACCATCATAAAATTATATCAACGTACCTAAGTAACATGCAGAGTTTGGCGTTTACCAGGAGAACGATTAAACCCTAATTGCGTGATGCCAGTCGTAGCATTTCATGGGGGTTCGGTGATGGTTTGGGCGGGTTTTTCGTGAAATTACAAGGCTGATTTGGTAGTAATACCACAACCAGCTTTAACATCAACACGATATGTGGAAGAAATTTTAGGGCTTCACATTCTTTCCATGAAAAGACAAATTGGGTGTGGATTTATTTTATGCATGCTCTCTAAACACATGCCAATTTCTGCAACGGTACCGCATTAATTTAATAAACCATCCTTCCGCGAAGTCCAGATATAAACCCTATACAGCACGTCAGGAATATGTTACAACGGCGTGTTACAAAACGGGGAAGGAAACCGAAAAAATTTGCAGGAACTCCGAGATGCTTTACAAGAAGAATGGCAACAAATACACAATGTTTTAAATAGGTATATGTCACGACTTATTTATGAAGTAATGTAAGATATGTGTGTCTCACTTTTTTGGTTATGTCTGGGTGACTATTTTTTCGAAAAAAAATTCTGTAGCGTTTTTATTTTGGCGCAGGGTACAATTATACCATCATACCATCATATAATAATACCAAACCATTATACCACTATATCATCCTAACATCACTCAATTATACCATCATATACATCATCTGACCAATATACCATCGTACCATCGTACCATCATACCGGCATACCTTTATAACATCATACCATCATACCGGCATACCTTTATAACATCATACCATCACAATAATACCACCATAATATCATACCATCGATGGTTTGATGACCATTAGGTGTCGAGTTGAGCAGACATTCTCATTTCCAACGCACATGTCAAATTTCATCATAATCGCTTAAAAAATAGCGCCAAGTTCCATTGAACTTGGCCGTATTCCGGAACTTTATCCAAAAATAATTTTAGAATTCCATTTCCATCGCGTTTGTCAAATTTCACTAAATCCGTTAAGAAATAGATAAGTTCCATCCTAATGGACCATTCATATAATTTGCTAAAGCATTAATTTTAAATGTAAATGGTTCAATTTGAGGTTTGAGGAGATATTAACAGTGACCTTGTCTTAAACAATATTTATGAAAAGTTGGTCAAGGCGTGTGGATTTGTTTAAATTTTGGATTTTTTTTTTTTGCCAATCTGCTTTTATGGACAAGGCGGAGAACTGAAAATCTTTTAGAACCTGTACGTTAAGAGAGTGGGCTACCTGCCAAACTCGTTGACCTAAATCACTTGGTTTTATAAATATTTACCAATTTTTCATGTTAGTTTGAATTTGGGGTTGACTTGAAGGTTAAGTTAGGGGTCAACTTGCGGGTTGAGTTAAAATTGAGTGGGAGTTGGAGTTAAGTTGAGGTTGGACTAGGATATAATGATCAGTTGACCATTTTTTATATATACTGGCTTGTGGATTGGGTTGGGCGTTTAGTTTGTGGTCAAGTTGAGGGTTGACTTGGGTTCCATTTACGAGTTGAATTGAGGCTGAGTTGGAGTTGAGTTTCGGTTGGATTAGGGTTTAGCGAGCAGCAGATTGTGTATATGTAAGAAAGCGATGTGGATGTTAATGGTAATGGTATAATAACAATGGTATAATGGTAACCGTATAATGGATATGGTATAATAATAATGCTGTAATGGTATAATGGTACAATGGTATAATATTAATGGTATAATGGTATTAGTGTATTGGTATAATGGTGTAATCATGTAATGGTGTTATGGTGTAAGGGTATAATGGTATATTGGTACGATGGTTCGGCGGTATAGTGGCATGATGGTATGATGTTGGACCTTCAATTTTGGGTTAAATTGATGTTGGGTTGGGGGTCGAGATAGACGCCCAGTTAGAATTGAGTTGAGTTCAAAGACACAAGCGGTTTTCAGATCGTGTTAGTTTAGGGATTGAGTTTGTGGTTGAGTTGAGTACTGAATTGGGAGTTGAATTGGGATTGAGAGTTCTGAGTTGAGTTGGAAATTAGCTTAAGTTGAGTTTACGTATACGCATGTATTTTTCGGACCACGGATTGAATGAGATTTATTGAGCTTTATTTGGGGGTTGAATATAGATTTCAGTCTTAAATTAGCTTGATTTCTTCTGACTTAAGCTCAGGTACGCATTTAATTTTTCGGATCGTATTGAATTGAGGATAGAGTTGGATGTTAAGTTAAAGGTTACGCCAAGCCTTAAGTTATCGATTACAGCGTTGAATTTGGGTGTTTATTTGGGGATTGAGTCAGTTCAGATCAATTACTCATATAGTTTTTGAATCGTGCTGATTTAGGGTTTGAGATAACGTTGCGAGTTTGGATTGGGCCTAAGGATTAAATTGTGGTTAAGTTAAAGGTTGAGTTGGGATTGAGTTATGGTTTAATTTAGGGTTACGTTGAGTTGAGGTCAAGGTAGGGTTGAATAGCGTTTGAGTTGAAGTTCAGTTTGATTTTAGTGAGTAATTCGGTTTTATGATTTAATTTGGGGTTTAGTGGAAGTTAGATTGAGTTGATTTGGATGGTGGATTGTGCTGGCCGTTGTATGGAGTTGAATGGTTGAAATTTGGTTAAATCTAAGTTCAGTTGAAATTGAGTTAAGATTTAATTAGCTTACGTTGGGGGTAAGTGCGAGGTTCGATTGAGGAATTATTTGGGATAAGTTAAGAGTTGATTTATATTTTGGCAGTTAATTTGGGAATTGCGTTCAGGATTGCAGTGCGATTAAGTTGGAGGTTGAGCTGAAGATTGAGTTAAGTGGTTTAGTTAGGGGTTGGTTCGGAAGTTGAGTTAATTTTCAGGACCGAAGTTCTGATCATTTTATGAGATTTCAGGTTTTTATATTTTATCAGTTTTTCTTTGGTATTGGAGCTTTAGGAGCGAAAATAAATTTTAAAATAAAGTTTTCATTTACCTAGAGCAGCGTTCCCTAAATTTGACCATGGATTCCACAAGCAATAAAAGAGAGAAATAAAATAAAATTGCACCCAACTTCTTACTAATTTTCTAAATTGAACCTTCTGCTTGAGTGAGATGAAGTGCCTTATTGGTGGACATAACTTTTGCTAATTCCTCTTCCTTCTTCCCCTACTGATATTGGATCGTCTGCTGATTAGTGTTTATGTCGCCAAGCCGTGTGAAAATATTTTTTATGGAAGCTATATTTTGCAAAATATTATATGTAAAATATCCGCAATTATCTAATAATATAAATCATCAAAATATGGAACTCAAAATTTACATAAAAATGCTGCTGCTACATAATAAGGAAGTGGCCAATAAATATAAATTAATTAAAGATCGATCAACAATTATGATGAGATATTCAAATATCGTTGTGTCCAATTTTTGTTTTTTCAATATATCATAAAATATCAAACCGCAAAGATGTCACAAAATAAGATTAGATAATACAAAACTTTCAACATACCTAGTGGTTAGTTATGCGTACCAATTATTGGATATTCTCTTTTGAATATGACCTCGTTTAGAGTTTTGCAAATTTAATATAATTTACATACAGTTTAACCAAGCCCCTAATTTACTACAAATCTAACCAATTTCAACTAATTAGCATAAAAATAAAAATCCGAACACTTATATTCCAATATAATAGCAGCTTGTATGTTTATCGTAACATCTACCATCTAATTATCATATCAAAGTCAATTTATATAAATATATTTAGTTATAATATTTAAACGCGCCCCAATTTCTTTCAATCGCAAGCAAGCAAAATAAATAATACGATCATCATCTACATCATCATCATCATTTATATTGATCCATCATACAACATACAAAACAAAATGCTTTATTTTTAAACATGAAAATCTCTCATGACGTATATGATGGGAACTTTCTTTTTCAATAATACACCTTCTCACCATTCCATAAAAATCATATACTCTTATTATTTTACAATAACAATATGCCATAACTTTTCCAACTCATTCAACTTAACTTACATTTCAAGATCAAGGTCTCTTTGAACACAGAAGAAAGATACAAACAATAAATTATAAGATAATGAAGGCCGTTTCATGAGGTTTCATAAACATAAACATCAACTTTTCTTTTTTTTTTTGTAGTTTTGTAATTGTAATAATCATGGTTTTTGTATTAACTATTATTACCATTATTATACTTTAAGACATTGTTGTAAAATAGGTACACTGAAAAAAAAACATACGCATATACAATAAAAAAAATTATTGTGGCAATGATTTTTTTAATAACTTGGATCCTTAAACTTTGTTGATTAATTGAACAAACTCAATGTTATTAGATTAGAATACCATTTATTAAAAGCTAACAAATTAATATATACAATGTAACTATTCATATTTTTTTGTCAAAAAAATCAATAAATTTTTTAATTAATACAACGCAACACAAAATTATCATTTTGTAACTAATTTGATTGATCTTACAACTATTTATTGAATCAATGTACTAATTTAATAGAAGTTTCACGACGTGGTTTATATTATTGATGAATTAATTAATTAATCTTATTAAATTATATGAAACAAAATAATTGATATAACACCTATATTTATTAATTTAATTAACTAATTCATTGACACAATGTAATAGATAATATTGAATTAGTAACCTTATTTCACGATGTATAAACTTTTTGTTTAAATCAACGAATAAATTAATCAAAATTGTCACAACAATGAGCGGGCGGGAGGAGGGGGGGGGGGAATATATATATATATATATATATATATATATATATATATATATATATATATATGTATATATATACATATATGTATATATAAATCGGGGATATATGGTTTGAAGGGTATAGCTTAAAACGCTTGGTTTAATGTTCAACATAAATTTTTTTTATTCATCGATATTTCAACTTATTAACAATTTTCAATAAAAATATTCAATATTCTTCAAATCACAAAATAAAACAATAAAAAAAACTAATTAAACTTCAATATTTAAAAATTAAATTGTAAAATTGTATAATAATATAAAAATTCTCCATTTTCTAAAATTTAATACATTATGTATTTAATAAATTAAGTAACTAATTCAAGTTTATTTACGTAGTATGTATTTCGTTCAATAAAACATTTACTTTGGTATTTTTAGCTGTTTTTATCCCATAAAATAGATCTTGTACAAAACAATAGAAATTCGTAGCAGCGGCAAGATACTCCAAATTAAAAACATTCTCTATTTTGAAACATTACCCGCAAAATATTATTAAATTCGAATCAAACACCATCGAAATATACAAAGGTCTCAGTAATTTATTCAGGAGAATTTCCCACACCTAAAATTAAACGCTGAATAGGCGTTTTTTTATCACTTAAACAGGAGATGATCTTCAATCTCCTGGATTGACTTTCCTACATATATAAAACACTCTGGTGAGTCTTTAATAGTGAATTTGGTAACCGCCTTTTGGCCCGTGTTGATTTCTGTTACGATTTCCTGTGTTGACACTAAACAGCCCATATAGCAACAATGAATCCAAATTATCTGTATAAACAAACATCACATTACGTTAATGTTATTATTGTATTTATGTATATCGAGTAATTTGGGACGAAAAAAACTGCACTAAATCAATTTCTACTATGTTCCGGTTTTTTATTTACATCATTTACATTTTATGTTTTTTTGGTCCCAAAATACTCGATATAACTACATTTAAATTTTAATGTAATATTTCACTTACTTTCCGAAATATCATTTTCTCTTAATTTATGTAAATACGAAACAATACCCCTGTCTTTTACATTTGATTGTTTGGTAAGAAATTTTTTAACTGACATTTTATATTCCGGCCATTTTATTAAAATATCACTCGTCTCTGCAAATAGAACCTTGAAACCCATGTCAATCTGGAAATAAAGAAACGTTTTGTTTATTATTATTTTAATCTTCTGCAATTTATAAACTTACTAAACGATATCCCGAAGACTGTTTGTAGAATGGCCATTTCCCAAATACTTCAGCGGTGCTACCTAACTTTTGCATATCAGTGAGCCTGTAATAGCAGCAAGCTTGCCAAATACGGTCAAATCCTTCGGCGGAGAATTTATCATATTTAGTGAGCTTTCATAGTACTCTACGTCTGTTTCAGGTACTAATATCAATTAGAAGATAACGAAATAAAGTATTTAGCTTATGCGAAAAATTTTAAAGATATCACAAAAAAAATTTTGAACGGCAGTCTAACAACTAACTATACCTTAATATTCATTTGATTTTTATAATATAATATGGCCTATTTTTAATATTGTTTGTGTAAGATTTGTTTTACAGGCTTTAAGTTAAAAGATGTTCTTAAAATAATTCTGTTTAGTGATATTTAATGAAAGTTGTAAGAAAACTATTTTTAATTTAGCCCAGAGATAATATAGGCTATTTATTCGAATAATAGTACATTGTGTCATTAGGATTAAAAGTGATACTTTGTTTGACGAGCAATTATATTTGCATGCGAGGCGAAGCGCAGCGTAGCCGAGCAAAAGCAAAGATTGCGAGTCAAACAAAGTCGCTTTTAATCCGAATAACACATACTATTTTTTTCTCCAACGAAGAGTTCATGTCGTGTCGGTTGTATATTACTAATTATACAAGTAAGTACAGATTATGTAATTAAAACTTCAAAATTGAAACTAATTTTGTTAAAATATTTTTTGAAACTAAGGAGACCATGACTTTTGTTTGGTTTTACCATAGACATTCATAATAGATCTCTCATTTGACGAAAAACAGAAAATAAAAACAAAAATTTTCCATTCAAATATTATCGATGTATTGCATATACGTATTATATTTGCAACGCATTCTAAAATCATTGCCTTATAAAATACACAACACAACGATACATTGGAATTATCAGAAGTTTTTGTTTTTTTCCTTTAGTTACTATGAAATGAGAAATCTAGTATGAATGTCTATGGTTTTACTATTGCATTGTATTTGACGCGTACAATAGTCAAACCAAACAAAAGTCATGTTCTCCTTAGTTTCACAAAATATTTCAACAAAATTAGTTTCAATCTTGAAGTTTTAATTACATAATTTGTACTAAAGCCCGGTACGCTGCTGAAGTGAAATGAAATTTCTCATATAAAAATGACACAAGCGAAAACGAAAATGAAAATTTCACCGCTAAATTTCACTTTGCGGTACACAATCTAGCTAGCGAAATGGGGGTTTTCGTATTAAAATACAGATGTCTCTATTTTACCTCTACACATTTTTCACTTCATTTTTATATTCCCGGACGATTAATGTGAAGCTAAATTTTAACGTTTCATCATTTGAGTTTCTTGTTTTTCAATCGCCTATTGCAGTCAATTGTAATTTTGATTTTAAATTGCAAATTGAAGTTTACTGATATAAAATTTTACGAGAATCGTCAAACTAAATTTTCACGTAAGATTTATCTTCCTATTTTTGGAGACCAGTGAAAATTTCATTTCACTTGAACAGCGTACTAGGCTTTACTCGTATAATTAATAATATACAACCGACACGACATGCACTCTTCGTTGGAGAAAAAATAGTATGTGTTATTCGAATTAAAAGTGACTTTGTTTGACTCGCAATCTTTGCTTTTGCTCGGGTACGCATAATATTTTTCTCCTAGTATTAAAAGTACCTACTTTTACACCAAGGATTAAAATTAAAAGTGTAGCTTAGCAACACACACACTTTTTTTTAAAATAGTAAGAAAAAGGCCAACTTTAATACCCAAAAACAGTATTAAAACAAGAGGCTTTTAAGACGTTGGGAGAAAAAATTGTTTTCTTCCAACTTTCATCTAAAATATAAATAACTAAACAAACTGTAGACGCTCTCTTTACTTAAGAGAAAACCGCATATGCGTCCTTATGAAATAAACGTGTTGAATCATTACAAATTAAATTTCTACAGCCACGAAAATTAACGTTTATACAGACAACCGTACTGTCGTGCTAAACGTATTTTACCTAACTACAGTTTTGGCCAAATTGAGTTATTAATGCCAATCGATAGTTAATAATAAACTTTATCATTATAATTTAAAAAAATAATAAAAACAGAAGTTTCATTTTTGCTTCAAAATACACTAATCTCAAAACTATAACATCGATTCAAAACACATTTACTGTAGTTATTTAAAACATGTTTAATACGGCATCATATATGCGTCGATTTCTCCTTTTAAAGATCAGGAAACATGCATTTATATTTTATTTTCAAGCACTTTTAATATTACATTGTAATACTGTAACAATTTTACACTTACCTTAATAATAATTAAATCTGCATGTATAAATTGTATATTACATATTTATCTATTTATCTGGATAATTGAATTTTAGATATTAATTTTTTCACAAAACACCTTTTCAATTAAACACTCAAAATCGAAATGAAGAGGAACGCCGCGCCGAACGCGGTTATTAGACCAACAAGACAGCGACGAGCACGATTTGGCGAAAAAGACGCGAAAAAGCAGAAAGTCGTTACAATTTTAACACTAAAATTCATTAGTTCAATTAAAATTTTAATGTTGTTAACGAAAATATTTATTGGCTTATATAAGCTTCATTGAATTCATTAAATAATTTATAAAATTCAACAAATAGTTTAAAAATTAATTAAAATGTTATTATTTGATTAATTTTTCCTTTAATGCCATTAAAAAATTTATTTAGTTTATAAATTTTTTTATTATATGTATAAGCATGTGCATTTTTTTTAAAATTTAACAAGAATATTTTAACATATAGCATTTTTGGTGCAATTTTTATTTATTTTATATGAAATTGACACTTGCTGTAGGATGAAATATTTTTTATATATGTGCATTTCAGGTTTAATCCGAGGATACTGAATACAGTCAAACCTGTTTTTGTGCGGTCCTTTTCTATGCGATTTTTTTGAACGATTTTTTATGCAGTATATGAATTAGGCCGCATAAAAAAAATCGCACAGACAAAATCGCATAAAAAAATCGCATATAAAAGGACCGCACAAAAACAGGTTTTACTGTATTTAAGATAATTCGGGATTTATATGTCTTGCTTTAACAAAATAAACATTTCCGATTGAGATGGAAGCTTTTATAAAATAAAACAAGCATACAAGATATTTTTATTTATTAAAATGAAGTTCAATTATTCAAAAAATACTTTCCACTTTTAACAACTTTTTTTGGCTTACATAACAGACGGCATTACCTAAATAAGAAGAAGTGTGAAACCGAATGCCTACTGTATAATTACAATTTTCCTTTCCTGTAATCACAAAACGAAATAGATCATATTTTTGAAACATTGGCAAGTAACAAGTTCGAAATCAGGCTTAAACCTCATTCCAATTCTGACTCTGAATTGCGGTCAAGAACACCATTACCACCAGACAATTTACTTATTTGGAAATTTTATGAAAATATCTATTTAGATTGAATCAATGTTTTTATATAATAATATGTAATATATTTTATATAATATGTTCTAACATAACAGCAATCTTAAAACAATTAAACAGTTCATCGATTCAACGAATTATTCTTTCAGAAAATCATTTAAATACGTATATTAATCCATTATCATGTCGAATAAACTGGTTTTTAATAGTTTTTTCTTATTAACTTAGTTTATAAAGTTGTTAAAACTTTTATTAACTTCCGTAGATTCCAGGATATCAATGAGAAATCGATCAATAAATGGCTATTCATTGAATTGACAACCCGGTTACTAATTTATAATCGTGTTTAATTTAGAATTAATATGACCAATTAATAAATTCATTGATTCAAAGAATTTTTCTTCCGAAAAATTTAATGAAATGGATTCATTGAATTATTTTTTTCAGTGTAGGCGGGATAATGTGTGTAAGTCTAAATAAGCAAAAAATGAAAATGCATTGATTTGATTGTCGTTGGCTTTACATTTTCAAACCACATATATGCTCTCGCATATAGTTTATAGTTACATGATAAATCCGATTCCAATTGAATCCGTGCACAATGAATAATTTTTCGTAGTTAAGATGAGAGAGATACAATTTTCTTAAATTATTAAAACAAAAAATCGTGATCATTTGAAGATTTATTATATTGGTTGTTTTATTTCTTTTCTTTAACCTTTACCGTATGTTTTGGTTTCATGTACATCCCATATCGAGAATATATGTATATACGTTGTTAATTGAATTATTTGTTTTTAATTTGTAATTTTTCTACAACATTACAGAAATTATGGTAATTAATTAGATTAAGTATATTATGGTTATGTGCAGTTTTATTGTATGCTAATCAATTTCATGTTTATAAAAGATTACAAGTAATCTGCAATAAATTGATATTGGATACATAAATTGTGACAATATCGAATATCATGTGCAGGAATAGGTTCATGAAGCTAGAATACGAAAATCACTACGGCAACACCAATCGTTTAACAGCTTTAGTGTTCTACTTTTAGAACAATTTAGCAGGAAAGTAGTTTGAGTGTTAATTAAAAAAAATAAAAAATTTTGGTTTTTCACTAACGATCAACCCAGTTTGGATTTCAGCATTTAGCCCATGATCATCCGTTTGCACTGTTCCATATACAGCAATTTTCATTGCAAAATAAGGAACGGTTAACGATTTGACTTCACGACAATTTGCTGGTCTAGGGAAATTTTGAACCGCACTAATTTTAGATGGATCACAGGCTGGAGTCCTTCTGTTCCTATAATATGACCAAGATATTTTATTTCTTTTTTCAAAAATTGGCATTTGTCAGGGTTTAATTTCAAGTGATTTTTACATAGGCATTCAAATACTTCCGTCAATTTGCGATTGTGATCCTTAAGGTTTTACCCATAAACGATAACATCGTCTAAATAAACCAAACATTTGATTCCGTTCAAACCAGATAATACTTTATTCATTAAATTTTGGAAAGTTGTGGGAGCCCAGTTTAACCCAAACGGCATTCTACTGTATTGATAGTGTTCTTGGTTCGTGCTAAAACCTGCTTTCTCTTTATCACGGTCATCCAGCATTACTTGATGTTATCCACTTATTAAGTCGAGAGTTCAAAAGTATAGTGATTTACCAAGTTCGCCATGTATGTCCAATATATTTGGTAAAGGACACATTTTTGAATCCACCATGGAATCAACTAGCACTCGCCATTTTTAACTACCATCTACTTATTTTTTCGGCACAGCCAATATTGGAAAATTCCATGGGCTTTCACTAGGCTTCACTATGTTTTGAGCTAACATTTCGCCAACTTGCCTGTTGACTTCTTCATTGAGTGTATGCGGTAATCGGTAAGGTTTCTGGTTGATTAATGGAGTCCCTGGTACTGTTTGAATTATATATTTTACTACATCAATTGCTGCTAATATATCTCTTTCGAGGTGGAATACATCATTATAATCTCGACATAGTTCCAATATCATTCCCTTTCCTTCTTTATTCAAATGAAGTAAATGCAGTTTTCCTTCAAGTATGTGCAACCTTTAATCGAGCTTATTATACCATTTACAAATTCAAATTTTGTTGTGTCAATTTCTGTGATAAACATAATAAATGTGTTCCAGCTGCTGTAGTAACCTTGCAACGAACAATTTTTTCACATCTCGGGGGAATGCTCACATTATTAGATATATTAATGGTGTCAAGAATAATCGAGTAATCGCTTATTGGAATTTCCAAACTTTTAGAAGAAAAATCAATCTAACATTTATGTTTGTTGAGGAAATTGTTTCCTAAAATACCATGACCATTTATAGGAAATTGGTCTTCTACAATTTGAAAGTCATGATTTGAAATATTTTTTTTATCATTTTTGGATAACGGCTCATATACGACAATGCAATGTAAAAATTTATTCAACAAATCAACATTAAAATTCGTCGACTTCACATGGGTCCTATTATTGTTGGTGGATATGGCACCTTGTGGATCGGTTAATTGTGGTATAGTTGAATGCTCGCCTTGTGGTGTCTCTTCAGAAGGAGAAATGTTCTCGACATGTTCACCTGGCGTTTCAATTGTTAGCTTCCAAACGATTTCAGTATTCGTCCGGGCCACTTTCACTGAGTATAAACGAAAATTTGTATACGACGCGAAATCAGAAATACTATATGGTATTTAACAAACACAACCCAAGTCACATTTGTTGGTTTTTTATTATCATTGGGTAACAACTTATGTATTAATTCGACTATAAAATCCCTACCCAAGTACTGGTTTCGACCGATTCAATCACACATTCACTCCAAAATATCTATAAAATTAATGACCAAAGTTAACTTACAGTGGTAATAATCTCGTTGAATTTTTGATGTATCAGTCGATTATTGTTGAAAAATTATCTCATTTCAGCAACTCAATACAGCAACCCGTTGTTCGTTGTATAACTTAACTAAAACTGTTTATAAGAAGTATTCATCACAAACAAAATTGCATTAATCACAATGTCGTGCATTAATCACAAACTCGTCCGCAATGTTAATATAACTGTTGTGGTTGTGACACTTGTACACCAATTTAATTTTCAAAGGTCACTAAAATTGAGAAATCAAACGCAGTGTTTCACTAAACTTTATCTGTTAACTCACCAGATAGTAATTTTAACGCTTTACAGTGCAGTAAATAATATTACTTAAAACAACGCGTCGGAAAAACTTGTTATGCGTGTGAGATGTAATGGTACCAAATGTACGTGGTACTATTCACTGTACAGTTCATGCAAGTTATCACTTGGAATACATCAATTAAGCTTCAATCGATCAATGGATGCAGATGTGAATTCAGTCCAACTATACCCGATTTATCCTACCAACTGCGCCATTTTGGTATGTAATGATCGCACGAATAAATACTAAATTGCACGTATCCACTCAATTGGACAGAATTGAAGCTAAACACCGTATTAGTTAGACTTTTCTTTTAATAATATTTATTTGTACTTAATTTACTAATTATACATACAATTACTCTTAGAAACTAGACTACAATTTTTGTTGATTTTCCTTTATTTTAATAAATTTATGTTACACTTCGTAGAGTAACGACTTTCAATGATAAAACAAGAAGAATCTTTTTTTTCTTGTCCTGTCAACCGCTACCGACTCGTTATTGTCATTTTCGCTCCGTAATTCGCCTTAAACAGGAGTACTTACTTTTATTTAATGCTTCACAAGCCAGACCTTAGAAAATTCTCAGAGAAATTTAAATTTATAGACGGAGCATGCCAAATAAACTGAGGCCCTATTTCTTTATTTAAATGGTGCAATGCTGAGCACTACAAGAAATTTGGTAGCAAAATGAAACTCGAAAGTCAAGATCTTCATGTACGTACCAGTGGTACAACAATAAATTTTATTGTTTTTTGAATTTATTTTAGTACTAATGTAAGTCTAGTACATATGTAGATAAAAATCCAGCTCTCAAGTCTCATTCAACGGTCAGAATCCTTGGTTAGGACATTATTTTTCCTTGTCTGCCTTGAGTGTTTTCTAGTGAAGGAATTAGGAAAAATTGCATGCCCGGTGTGAATAAAAAATAAAAGAGACCCGGAATAAGACTGAGAGTAACTTGACCAGTGCTGTTAAAGTTATTATACGATCGGAATATTTGTACTACCTGATTCGCCTAGTCCATACTCCTGTACTCCGCTATTTCAATTCGTACTCCTCTCTTCTAATTGCTGCTATACTAATAATACGTGACAACAATATTTTGGCGTATGCGCTTTTGCTTTTAATACATAAATATAATATTCTAGAAGAGAACCGGATTTATCATAAAGCACCTTCTTTTAGCACGCTATCAATACTCTCAAATCCCTTGTCCGGCTAAAAGTTTAAGCTAAAACATCCAGAATATAAAAATTATGTTACATATTATGTTATAGCCGAAGAAAAAATTTAAGAATAATGGATTGCATGAGCAAATTTTGCCTTCAAACCTTCTTCAAAAAGACATCATCAAATGATATTCCCCTGACGAAAGCGCAAACAGCTACCACTTCTATATACTAAAATTTAAAACGTGCAATCATTAGTTATGAATTTTCACCATGTATGTATGTACCAGGGTTGCCACCCGTCCTCGTTTGGCGAGGATTGTCCTCGTTTGACTATTTTGTCCTCGCGTCCTCGTCGATACTGAAAAATCCTCGTCAAAATGGTAATATTTAAACTATAGATTTAAACGGCTAATGATATTTGTTATTTATTTATTTAATAAGATAGATTTATATCCCGTCAATATTATTGATTGGGTTTAAAAAAGTAACAAATTATGTAGTTTACCTTTCTTCTTAAAAAACAACTGTGTAAACTCAGCTTATCAAATCACAAAAACGCTAGAACAAAATGGTTTTAAATACAAATTTCTCATCTCAATTAACTTTGCGCAATTATAAATGTGTTTTTCTATAAGTTACTCTTAACTATTTTTGTTTGCCTATCTGTGCAAAAAAAATTCTAAATAAAATTTGTTGATTAATTATTACTTTTGCAAACACTGACGACATTAAATTTGGCATGAATTTTCTGATGGAAGCGATTGTAACTTACTTCACGGATTATATAGAATTCGTCTTGATTAAAGGAAGCAATAATAACCTTATTTAAAAGTAACTTTTTTTTTATATAAGAAGAGGCATAACTTCCTATTTTATTATGTTGTATTTTAAAAGAGATCAGTTTAAAGATTTTATTTTTTATTGAAGTTCAAACCTGTTCATAAGTAATATTAAGAATTTTTGATTTTTAGAAAAATTTTAAAAATTCATTATTTTTTTAGTAACTGTCATCAAATGATGATGTTCATCAAATTCAAATGAACTTGGAAAAAATAAAATAAAACAAGAAATGAACTTTAGTGATTCTTGGTTGCAATTGAAAAGTTGGTTAAAAAAAATTTCAAACAATAAGGGTGCTGTAATTTATGTAGTGTGGAAATATTAGCTAATAAATGTTTTTGGGCACTAGAAGACCACGAATGAACAAAAAATGGTCCGACAAAATTAACAGATGCCGGTTGCAGTGCTGTAATCACTAATATGCGGATTCTCTTAGTTGCATCGTTTACTACGCCAAGTAACAATCAAGTTTTAATATTACTTCCATAAATACTAAACGACTTCTATGCAAAACATAGTATTGCTAGTCAGTATATCTCAAGTGACTACCAGCACAGCTACTGATCACTTGAAAATATACCATGACAAAAAAGTTTTTTGAAAGTAGAATTGTAGTAAAAGATCCTATAGTTTTTATAGAAGTAATATTAAAATTTGACAGTTACTTGGCGTGATAATGCGACTAAGGGAATAGATCCTACATTTTTTAATATAAAAGATGCAATTGATGAAGCACTACAGTAGAAGAACTTGTCCATATTTAGGATTGTATCAAACTTTGCTGCCTAAAATAATTTAAAACTAAACACCACTAGACACCAAAATTGGCAATAAAGTGAATTGTGGCCGATCCAAAGCTGAGGCGATTGTAGTAAACGTATTGGCTCCTCAAGAAATGGTAGACGTTATAAATAAAACAATTTCTAACAAAATTTGTTATTGAAAGCAGGTGCTTAGATTCAACAAAATAGAAAATGTTTTCCTGTATTACACGTTCGTGAACGGAATTGAAAATTAATTTGTCGATTTTTTTGAAAACGCTGACGAAGGAGAAGGTGGTATGTTTATTGCAATACATGAATCGCTTAATTCCTTAGGTTTATGTTTTAAAATCGAATTATTTATAGCAATGTCGTCCATAATTCTTTGAAACGTTGTTTAAATATGCTGTTGTTTGGTTTCGATAATTTTATTCAAAAATGTTTTAATTTGTTTTACTAAATCAGCAAAAGAACGGGAAAAGCTAATTTTTTCAGAATTATTGTAATCTCGAGATTAGGGAGTTCTCAAATACTGCCCGACTAAATGGGTTTCTTTACTTCCAGCTTTAAAAATATAATTCACTTGAAATGTACGTCTATTTTGTGCAGTACATAACCAATATTTAAGTAGCGTCCTCGCGAGGCATTTTCAAAAGGTGGCAACCCTGGTATGTACATATGGTTTCTATAATAAATTGCCTATAAGAGTTTACGTTAATTCATGTTATAAAAACAAATTTTTTTTCGATCCAGAGCTCCTTATTCTACTAATCTAATAATGAGCCCATATTTATGCTTTTAGAAGTGAAAAGATTTCAAAGATCGAAGCTAAAGTTTCTCTAAAATAAATTTTCTATTAACATTTGACGTAAACTAGCCAAAAGTTAAAAATGGCGTTTACAATTTTGCTGATCGGTAATCTTCTTCGTTAAAAACGTATTTAGCTCGGCTAGCATATAGCGAGAGCATAAAGCTTTAATATTAGAGCCCTAAACCGAAAACAAAACAGCTTCCTTTTAATATTTAAATTTGGCTCAAATTCTTTTGAATCGTAATTTATTTTTCATTTTTTACAAAAACACCAAAAATTATTTATGTCTAACTAATGTAATTCTTATGTACTCTTCTGTTGTAAATTGATGTCCTACAAAAAATATCTACTTACTACATATTTTTCGCTTTAGCTGCTACAAATGTTGTTGCTGGAAGTGGTAACCCTGGTCACGATGATGTATAAGAGAGCATTACCGTAATTGATCAATGATCACTCTTGGAGTGCTCTCTCGTACAACAGGGCTGAGTGGTTAATCTTATTTGCGGATTTTTCATAATTTTTTCAAACGAGCGATTAAAATTATGCAATGATATACAAGAAATGAAATATTGAAAAAAAGAAATTCCACAAATGTTAAAACGTAAAATTTGGAGAGTATTTTTAGCCTAGAGGAAGCCTAATTACAATATTTGTAATAGAATTCGTGCCTCAGACAGCTCGCCGGGAAACAGGCTGAATTAGCACTCTTGTATCAGCCCCTCCTCCTTCCACACCTTTTTTCTAACATTCAAAACTAATCTTCAATTTATTAAAACGATATTTCAGAACATATTCAGAGATTTAAAATTTTGTGTTATGATATTTTTGATTTTTCAATGGAAGCGGGGAAATGACATAATATAACATGGATTTATGATGCCTAATATTTTCCGTTTTTCTTTTATAAGCAAACAGATTATCAGCCCTTGAACATGCAACCTTTCCTACAAATTCCTGCCAGCTATACTTCCAAGGGCTGCTTTTGTATTTCGTCGAAAACTACCAACGCTTAGAACGCACATTAGTGAGAATAACTCAAATCCTTGTTATGAAGGTGCAGTCTCTTTTACGTCTGTTGGATAGAGTACTGTATAATGCTTCGTTGTCAGTGTTATTTGCTAATTTATTTGTATGACACAATTATATCATCCATCTCACCAACATACCTTCATATCATCATACCATCATAACATCATACAATTATTATTATGATAGAATGATTCATGGTAATATTCCACCAAACCATCATAACTTCGTAACATCGTACCATCATAACACCTTACCATCTTACCATCATACCACTATATCACCTTACCATTATACTATCATACAACATGTTATCATACAATATTCCGTAATACCATCATAACATCTTACCACCACACGATCACACCATCTTACCACCACACAGCATACCATCGTACATCATTACCTTACATTGAGCTGTCAGATATTGACAGTGACCGTCCTTAGGTCTTAAACAATAATTGTGTGCAGTTTGGTTCAAATTGGTGAACGCGTGTGGATTTGTATAACAATAACACAGACAAACAATCACTTTTATATATATCTGTGGCCACAAATTAAAGGGACATAAGTCGAGTTGTGCCCTTGTACATATTATTTAAAATTCGAATTCTCCATATTCGATTTCGTATAGTATCAATTGTGTGTAATATTCCGACAACTACAAATAACCGTAATTACTGTTACAAACATTAAAATTCAAAAACTCATACGAGTTTCAATGATTCTTATGCTGGAAACACATGAGCAGAATTTCTGCCAGCAGCACTGCCGGCAGAAATTTGGATGAATTACATGAGCGTCTTTTTTGACAAGCAGAATTTTTATTTGTGATATTTATTTGATACATATTTAGTTTTAATGTACAATTTTTTTAAATGAATGATGCCTTATATTGTCACATTATTTCATTTGTATCCACCAATTTGGCACTTGCCACACAAAACTTATTTTCTGTCAACAAATTAAAAAATTACACAAATTGTACTAGATTTTTTATCTTTTACGTAATGTAGCCTACTGATACACAGCAAAATTAGAAATAAAGACAACTTGCAGAATTCTGCGAGGTAAGCAGAATCCATGTATGTATTTCATTCCATATAAATTAGTGTATTCTAATTTCGATGCCAGCCGAATTCCGCACATTGTTTCCAGCATTAGTTTTAAAAACGATTTCCTGAAAAGTGCGAAATTTTGAGTTGTGCCCTTTTGATTCGTAACCACAGATATAGATAGATAGATAGATATTCTAAGAGTTATTGACACATTCAACGCAAAAACACTCTTGGCATCTGCTGGCGACTCGTAAGATAGGATTATTTCAGCTTCAGAATAACCGAGGGTTTAAAATCAAGTTATAAAACAATAACGGAAAATCATTTATTGTTTTAAAACAGACACACCTTGCTGGTCCACTACTACGACAATGATTACCTATTAAAACAATGTAAAAATTCGAAAAATGTAGAATAGTAATATAATTTTCCATTAACCTCTCTTTATCACTCTTCTTTCCTTCAATTACAACGACGTTTCGGCAAATGTATTACCTTCTTCAGGTCTATTTACACATACCAAATATAAGAAAGTTTTAGAAAAAGTCATAGAAAATTGTTTGCAATCATGCAAATTCAAGGGACAAAAATATATGATCAGTATAAGTATGATCGTTTGTTCCTTATATACATGGTTTGGTATAGACGGATTCTACTATGACCCGTATCATGTGTGTGTTGACACAATGTAGTAGCTTGAGGATTTCTTATAGGTACCTTAGTGTCCGATTTGTCTTGACTTATGCGATTTTTGTTGGAAGCTGTTTAGTAGTACCAATGTATTTCAACTTACAATTATTACTTAGTATTAAATATACCAAGTTAGCTCGCAATAAGTCCGGAGTTCTATCTTTTAGTTGCCTAAAAATATTTGTAAGTAGATTTCCAGCCGAAAAAGTAATGTAGCAATTTATATTGAAATTCCGTAAAATTTTAGAAATACTTATGTTCACTAAGACCTTTCACATATACCTATAATGGATTTGTATGGATTGGAAACGTTATTGTTATTATTTGTAGCATTATGGAAACTGCTGATTTGGCTAAAACGATTAATTAATTTAGTAATTAGGTATTTCGGGTATTTGTTTTTTGGTAGATAATTTATGGTGATATTGTCGGTATCAATTGTTGTGTCTGTTGTCAATTTCTTCATCCGATTTATAAGTACTACCCAAAAGCAGTATTAATAATTTGGCTTAATGGATGGAAATTGTTAAAATTTGGGATTCGATCAGACGATAAGTTTTTTGCGTACCAGACGGCGTCAATTTGGCCATTGTCTTTTCGAATTAATAAAGTATCCAAAAAAGGTAATTTCTTATTTATTTCCAATTCTAAAGTAAATTTGAGGCCGAAACAGTTACTATTAAATTTAGAAAGTACATCACTAATTTTGTCTTTAGGTACACATAACAGTAGGCCATCGACATATTTCCTAATAAGTGTAATGTTGAAATGAATAGCATTCAGAACCGTGTCGAGCAATACTTTTATCAAAATGTCTGCTACAATGGGTGATAAAAGTGAACCCATTGGAACACCATTGATTTTTTTGTAGTATATGTTCGCAGCACTGAAGTACTCTGATTTTAAACAGAAGTCTAAAATATCTAGAAATTCTATTTTCGGAATTTCTCCTGAACTAACCTGAGATTAATATTCGTAAAAAAGTGACACAAAATCTAGGCTTATGAGCACATATCCTTGTAGGATGGTTTGCTCTTTAAGGAAATCAATTAACTCAAAAGAATTTTTGCAATTGTTTTCTCATTGTCAATTGCTACCTTGTTGAAACAAGTCAGCCAAATATCTGGAAGTTTTGTATGTCGGACTATTAATGAACGACACAATAGGTCTCAGTGGTTGATTGTTTTTATGGACTTTGGGTAGTCCATAAAACTTTGGAGCAACTAATGTGTACATAAGTTGTGAGTTTAGTTTGGGTTTCTTTTGGTATGTACTCTTTTGAAAATAGATTTTTTATTGTTTTATTGTTTGAGCTCTGATATGACGTTGTTGGATCTCTGCTTAGTGTTTGGTACGTATCTTGGTCTTGTAACAGTTCCATAATTTTTGCGTCATACTCCGACCTCAACATAATCACTGACATATTCCCTTTATCAACGTTCAAACCAATAATATTTCGGTTATTCTTTATACAATTTTTTGTTTCGAATGTTAACTCCTGTTGTGGTTGTCTTCCTTTATATATAAATAGCTCTTTTTTGACAAAAAAAAATTTAAAACATGACATATTCTAAATCTAGCTATATCTCGTTGTTGTTCGTTCTCAACGGTTTGAATAACAGATTCTGTTTGGGCCAACACTTTCAAATTAGGAATATGCGTCTTATTAAAATAGGGCAAATTACAATTATAATTTTGTCTGAAAATCTGATTATTTTATGAAAATTAGGTGTACAATAACAATTTTTTTTTGCATGATCGAAAAATGATCACTCTTGTATTCTTTTGTTTCACTCTGCCCTTTATTTAAATAAGGATATAGACTGAATAGTCTAGTAGAGAATAATCATCCGATGCCAAACGAATAATCAACACAATTTGTTTTCTATTCCCTATTCAGATCGATCACGATCAGTAGCATAAAATGATTATTCGATCGCTAAAGAGCGAGTAATAATTTTTAAAGAGCGAGTTTTAGAACATTGTTTTTAGAAAATTAATTTTTCGATAAGATCTGATGCACAAATACTCGTGTTAACAGGCTAAATGAATTCTTTAAAATAAAGTAAACGGACGGGTGGAAGGAATCGATCATTGCCAGAATCAGTCAAAAATCTTCTATTAATCCGAATTAAATTTTAGAGAATTTGGCTGCTAGTAATTTTATGACAACTTCATTAATCATAAGCATTTCTGAAATTAGAATTTTAAAAAATACAACAATTGATAATCGGCTTATTTATCCAAACTTCCAATTAAGTGATTAGAGTGAAGAGTTATATATTTTAACTGAACTCATCTTTATTTAAAATATGATTTGTTTTTGTTTTAAGTTTAAATTTGTTCAGCATACCTAGAAATTTAAAGTGCCACATTGCTCTCTAAATGTTCCATTGTTCCGTGCTCCTTATAGATATTTAAATACTGATCAACTTTGACGATAGTTTCTCTCGTTACTTTTTCTCGTTAAGAATTTCAAAAAATGCTCGAGGGCTTAGTTTGTGAATTCTTAGTTTGGTCATAATTTCATTATCTTCTCGGTAGTTTCTGTTATTTTTAAATTGTCTTTAAGTTGAAGTAGAGTCGAGCATAAATCCGAAGGAGTAGCTTTAAATCCAATATTAAACCATGAGTTGAAAATCATATGGCAATAGCGTGATTTAACTTTATTTCTATAGTGAAATTCATTATAACTTATCCACATTCTATTTTTTGGGAGCTCTCCTGATAATAATGGATATCTATCGATTTGTTTAGATGCCGGTAACGCCATTTAGACATTTTTTCAGTGTTTTTTGGAAGATGCATTCCATCTTTTTTACAACAATTTTTATTCATCGAATCTAAAAAGTTGGTTTGCTCATCAACTATCCACCTGATTTCCCAAAAAACAAACTTAACCAAAAACGAAAGTTATTGTTGGAACAACAATTTTAAACAGATTTTAAAAATTCTTGGTTTTTGATAACTTGGTTAATTTAAAGTTCGGTGATTAGTTTAAATATTGATATTGAATATTAAACCAAAGTCACAACCATAAAAGAGAGCTTCTACACTCGTTTTGATTCAAGAAATGCAAACTAACATCATTTCTTCTCATAACATTCTCGGTTGCATGCACAATTCAAATTGCTTTTTTCAATGTTGCAACCAAAGAAATAGCTCCAGCCACTCAACCGAAAATCACACTAAAACTAATTTTTTTGGATAAATTTAATAACTAACAATTTCCGCGACAAAATGTGGAATGAAGTTTTTAAAAATTAATTGGCTGATTGGGAGTAGATGTCCTCAGCATTTGTGCTTTTGAGTTTTAGATTAATTTACCTGTTTTACTCGGCAAACCCATGATTTTTCCATTGTTCATGCACTAATTGTATCGGAGGTCGCTGGTATTTAGAGTTCCGTGCTAGTTACAAAACACCCCATGGTCACCCTTCCCTAGGCGCACGTGCCACACCTTGGATTTAGGGATTTATATCAAGGGCCATCTCGGGAAGGCTGTAATTCTTCAACACCTTTACCGATATTTAAATGAGTCAGACTATGTATTACGCGTCACTCGTATTGTTGCATACTTCACCATGTTGCTGAGAGTGTGCCTTTTACAGAAGTATTATAGATAAAATCCGTTGTGATTAATGCGGGATGTAAAGATTGAGTCACCTAACACATCCTCAATGATTTCGATTGGAAATGGCATTTGAGGATTCTAGTACATTCCTTGTAGCATTTTATTATTTTTACCATATAGTTGTTGTACAAGGGTCTGTTTCGATTACCTCTTAAAATGGCGCCACTCAACGGTAGTGTTACTCGAATGTCTCGTATCTCTCGAGGGATAGTGCTGCCATTGAAACAATATGACCTCTTTAGTTCTACTGAATTCTACTACCTCAATAGCTGCTGCTACAATTAAGTTTCAACAATTTAATAACAAACATTTCATAAAATCTGAAAATTTTAATTAGAAATCGAATTTAGTCTATACCAACCAAATAATACCCAAATTTTAGTTGACCAACTTTCAAAGTTTATAAGTTTGCTAAATAAGCAGTGGCGTAACTAGGTAACCGCAGCCGCGGGGCCCACGGCTATTGGGGCCCACGAGATTTCCTTTGATATTTTAAACTTAAGATTAAGCTTACTTTTTCAAATTTGTAGAACGGTACATTTCTAGGAAATTTTTAGGAAAAGGCGTTGTTCTAATTTTTAAAACTCGTTTCAAATCAAACCTTTCTACATCAAGCGACAATAATATTAGTGTTTGCCACGTTGATTTATATATTTTGCGTAACTCCAAATTTACCCGTTTTGCATTTAAAATTCAAACTTTTTCAAATCAAATTGAGCCGTTAGTCAAACCAATTCAACATTTTACAAACAAGTTTTGATTATGAAATGTTGAATTTGATTTGAAAAAAGGGAGCTTATTATAGTAATCATGCTGGTGTTAGCAGCTTCACATCAAAATATGTTCATAAAACTCAAGAAGAAATTAGAAGAACATATTATAACCGCATTCGTTTGACTTATAGTTTCTTATTTAGCGGATCTTTTGATTACCAGTAAACCGTAAATAAAAATTTAATTTACCGGTTAATTTTGAAAAACTAATATAAATATAAGGAAAATGCAAATGTCAACGTAATTTTGCAACTAGTGATGGTGTTTGTTTTTGGTTGTTTTTGGTGGGATTTTCTTGTTTTTGGAAATTCTCGCTTCCCGATGCGTGATGTTTGAGAATTAATTGGTGATTCAGTGTTATGAAACAGTCAGATTATTCGAGAATTTTAGAGCCTATTCGAAGAAATTACACAAAATAAATACACCGTTTGACCCGCTCATCAATTTTACTATCATATATCTGTTAAAAACAATTACACAACAATAACCTTTATATTCAAAAAGACGGATTACCAATGGGTAGCCCCTTATCAGGCACTTTAGCCAATTATTACCTTAATTCTTTTGAAAGAACACACATAATTAACAACACTATGGCATATAGATATGTAGATGACATGTTAATCTTATTCAAAGGAACATCAAGACCGTTAGATAGTATGCATAATCACATTAACAACATTCACAATAGTATTAAATTCACTTTGGAACACAAAAAAGATAAATCCATTAATTTTATAGATTTAACCATAAATAAAAATAACAACAGACACAACTTCAAAATTTATAGGAAGGCAACATAGACGGATAATACAATTCATATCACATCATATCATCCCACACAACACAAATATGCCACATTCAATCGTATGTTAAACAGAATGATCAACATTCCAATCAGTGAAGATGATTACAACGAAGAACTCCGCACAAGAAATGGATACACAAGAAACCCCATATAGAAAACATTGTCAAAAATAAAAAACAAAATATCGCAACAACATTTGACCACAATGCATGCGGCAGTTCAAAATGAAACCAAAAAATATGTCACCGTAAACTACAACAAAAATATCAGCACCCTGATTCTCTAAAAAATAAGATAATGGGTAAACGTGTAAACTTGCAAAAAGCTAAGCCTACTTTAATGAATTCGCAATTTTTCGATCTGATTACTACTTAAAATAAAATCGAAAAATTCAAACTAATAAAAGAAAGCTTTGCTTTTTACGAGTTTACACGTTTACCCATTATCTTATTTTTTAGAGAATCAGGGTACAGCCACATAATAAGTAAGATTTGCAATAATTACAACAAAAAATAAAAGCATAACAAAACATAGAAATTGACAGTGGCATTGACAGTTGCATATCGTTTTTTGAGCTTAGTAGTTTTAAGTAACATTAAGTTACTTGACAACTAATTTCAAATTTACACGAATTTTCGGAATTTTTCAAAATTCTCATAGGTTCTGAAATCAATCGACATTCACATAATATAGAGATTTTTCGAATTTATCTGGGGTAATCGAAATTGTTCCGTGGTTTATTGGAGATTTCTTAAGTTTTTCGACATTCATATGACTGACTATTCGAGCTTTTAAAAATTTTCGAATTTATTCGAATTTTGTAAGGCAATGTTCTTCGCTTAGCTTTGAGTTGTAAAAACTTGCAGAATTACACATATGGTGATATTTAAAAGATTTTTTGAGATTATGCCAAAATTTCGATATTTCTCCGATTTCCTGTAGGATATTCGAAATTATTCAAGAATGTCCAGGTTATTTACGTTGTACTTGTCGGTGATTAGCACGTGTAGGATTTCCTTTGGTTTTACATAACAACGATAATTTGATATTTGAGAACTTTCAAGAATATTCAAGATACATTAAAAATTCAATATTTTTGAGATTATTTTGGGATTCTTGATATTTTTCAAATTATATTAGAAATTTGTGAAGCTTTATCGATATATTTAGAACTCGTCCTAGCATATAGTTGCAAGATGTTTCGTTTTATTTGAGGTCATTCAAATGAATCATGTTCTGTTTCCTCTACTATGGAAACACATTTGAGAACAATATTCTGAATTTTTTTCCAAAAAATATCCTTTATTTATTTATGAGTAAAACGATTTGAGTTGAAAAGCTTTGATAAGTGAAAGCTCTTCAAACGGTTTAAAAAAGGCAGAATTTATGGAAAGGTACAAAAATTACCGAGAAAGTATAAATAAATTATCAAGCTTAAAGCTCATTGAAAACAAAAACTTTATAATAATCCTAAAATACAACTTTCCTTTATAATATTAAATATAAAAAGTCAAATGGTTTGGTTTGAAAAGCTTTTAAAACTAAAAGCTCTTAATAATTTACATTGAGCACTAATATACTAAATCCTACCCAAAATTCCTTCATCCCTTGTTTTATGAAATTTCGAAGTGAAATGATTTGCTTAAAAAGATTCAATAAGTGAAAGCTCTTAAAACTAAAGCTCATGACAATTTTTTCAAATACATAATTTATGGTCATAAAACATTTTATTGAAAACCAGAAATTATTAAAAGGCTCAAAAATGTTAAGTTCAAACCCAAAAAGTTTAAAATTATTATGAATCTTAAAGCTCATTGAAAACAAACATTCTAAATACATATATCCCAAAATTCCGTTACAAAGGGTAACGGAATTTTGAAATAAATTTTTTAAAAAGTTTCGATCAGTGAGAGCTCTTAAAACTAAAAGCTCTTGAAATATTTTGTACATATTTTTTGCACATAAAACAGGGTGACAAAAACCTGAAATTATTAAAAGTCTGAGAAATGTTAAGTTTAAACCCAAATACATAGTTTTAATTTATATCTAACAAGCCCAAAGCTCATTGTAACAAAATATTGTAGATTTATACGGGTGTGAAGTATCTGCTAAAGCTCTGCTAAACCAATTTTTGTTGTTGTAGATAATATTTTAAAAACCACTCATATTTTGAAAACTCTGCTAAACTAGCACTTGACGTTTTAAGTACATAGTTTAAAAAAACACTCATATTTAGCATACAGTAAAATTGAATACCAATAAACTACAATATCAGATGGAGTCCCCTCAGTAAACTATATTAGCTGCATTTCTTGACGCATAGTGATCCGGATCAGATCAAAATTTATATGTGAAGCAACTGCAACAACAACATTTGAACCAACATTGATTTTGGATCACAAATGGTGATCTAAAAATTAGTTCCGCTATTAAAATGTAGTTGAACAGTATTTTGTAAAGCGACAAAGAATAACATGAATACAGTACGAGTATGAAGAGACAGATTCATAAAAAAACGAGACAGAAAATTGAAATTTGGTGTTTGTTTGTTTTACGCATTTTGGTGTCGTTTCATGAGACATGATCTGATCTGGATCAAATTAAACGTCAAGAAATGCGGCTATTATTATCATTTGGAGAATCAGGGGATAAGGGCTCCATTTCCTTAAAACAGAGAGGGCCATATGCAATTTTGAGTGTAAATTTGATATTCATCGCTTTGTAAAATTGTCCCCAATGATTTGTCATTGGTCCCACCAATTTTTTTTAATCAAATGGAGTACTCTTAGTAAACTGTACGATTACCATTTGGAGAATCAGGGGATAAGAGCTCCATTTCCTTAAAACATTGATGTCCATATGCAATTTTGAGTGTAAATTTTATATTCATCGCTTTGTACAAGTGTCCTCAATGATTTGTCATTTCCCTGAAAACAGATGAACATATGAGTTTTTGGGTATTATAGGCTTGTTATTCATCGCTTTGTAAACTTGACCCAGATGATTTATCACATTAGTTTGATAGCTCCATAACTAAAATCCCATTTAAGTTTCCTTATCTGGCAATATTAGTGTTTTCATCGCTATACTCAAGCCACTCCGCCGCGTCAAGGCTGTGATGTTGGAGGGTTCTTTGGGATACTTAAAAAAATTATTACAATGCTTCTCACCTAAGGCCAATTCTGCTTGGTTGGATCTACCATGAGACGAACCTCACCCAGATTGCCCTTGAGATCGTTGAAGCAAAAACCAAAAACTCAACTACATATTTTTAACAAAACTCACAAGTTTCATTGTTAAATTTAGTTAAACATTTCGGGTGTGTGAATCGCAGACATGCTTTGCATTGTTCAGTTTCTTGTTTGGCGTAATCGAAGCATATAAAGCATTTATCATGAACTTCAGATTTTTCGATAATCATGTTCTGTATGCATTTGCGATATTCACTAAAGGCGTTTAGGTAATTGGCGCTACATCCAATTTGATCGGTTTCGTGAATTCCTTGTAAATAGTTTTCGTTTAGTAGCAGATCTACCGAATATATTAGCAATACGCCACAGTTGTAAGAATCCCTTTGCTTCGGAAACCTGGCTTCATTTGTGTGAACTGTGTATTGTCAATATAGCATATTCCACTTTGTATACAGAGCCTCTATAAAATTGTAGGTAAATGACATAATTGAATTATCGATTTTAGCCGGAAATAATGGGTCATAAAATATAATAGTATTTGCTTCCATGTTAATAATTATAAGTACCCAATGTTGGTGTTGGCAGATTGGCATAATGATGTACTTATTGGTTAACGGAACGTTTAGTTCTGGTTGATTAATGGTTTCGTTGTATTGATACCGACTAGATATATTAAATATTTTATTTATTTGGTATTGGTCTAGGCAAATCGTTTCTGTTGAATTTATTCTATCAACGTAGCCAATATGTAACCTCAATAATTCAATTCGAAGTAAAATAAATATAATTTAATTTGTTTGAATAATTAATCAAAAGTTATTAATTGAAATATAGAATATTATTAATAGGTTACGGGCCCAGCATCCTAAATAATACAAAAATAATAAAAATGTCTGGATTAAATATACAGATTGAAAAACTAACCAAAGATAATTATGATACCTGGAAGCTTTAAATGCAAGCTGTTCTAATTAAAAATGATCACTGGCTGTACGCAAATGTATCAAAATCGAAGCCAGGTGAAAAAGCTACGGAAAAATGATTTCTGAATGGAATATGCATGATGGAAAAGCAAAAGCTGACTTGATCTAGCGAGGTATGGACAAAACTATCACAAGTTTATGAATCAAAAGGTCCTGCCAGGAAAGCTACGGTATTGAAGCAATTATTATTTGCAAAATGGTCTGAAAATGGAAATATGATAGAACATCTGAATAAATTTTTCAACATTGTTGATAAACTGAAAGGCATGGCTATCGAAATAGCCGATGAGCTATTATCTATTGTCATTTTATATAGCATTCCAAGTTCATATGAGAATTTTCGTTGTGCCATAGAAGCACGCGATGAATTACCCAAGCCCGAATTATTGAAAATAAAATTATTGGAAGAATGTGCTGCAAAAAAAGAGCTTAGGTCAAAACATGAAGATACAAGTAATGAACCACAAGCACATTTTTCAAAGAATAATAATTGGAATCATAACGACAAACGAAAATTTGAAACTAATCCTAACCTCCAAAAATATAATAACAATAATAAACGACGAAAATTAATTAAATGCAATTATTGCATTAAAATTGGGCATATTGCATCTGGTTGTTGGGATAAAGCTGAAAATAGACGAAAATTCTCTGCGTCACATGAGGACGAAGAAAAAGAAGCTTGGACGATAACTGAAAACTATTGTTCATTTCAATTTAAGGATATGAATTCAGAAAATGTTTGGTGCATTGATAGTGGAGCTACGTCACACATGTCATATGATATAAACAATTTTTCGCATTTGGATCCAACGCACGAATCAAAAGTGACATTAGCAAATAATGACAAAATTGAAATAAATGGAAAAGGGTCCACTTATTTGAAGGTTAAAAATAATGAAGTAACCAAAGAGATTGAGTTGAAAGATGTCTTTTGCGTACCAAAATTGAAATCAAATTTACTTTCTGTATCGAAAATTACAAACAATAGACATTCTGTACTATTCACTCGTGAAAACGTTTTAATCACTGATAAAGCAAAAAATATTCGTGCCCAAGGGAAAAGATATGGAGATCTGTATTTTCTAACCTCAAATGTAGAATCTGCGAATGTTATACACTTGAAAATAATGAGTTATCACTTTGGCATAGACGGTTTGGTCATCTCAATGAGTCAGATTTGCGAAAACTTTTTTCAAAAGAATTGATAGCAAAAATTCCAGTCAATATACATGAAAAATTCGAAAAATGCGAAGTATATACGGCAGAAAGTCTAAAAAGTAATGCGAAGTATGTATAAAAGCGAAACAAACAGTAACATTATTTCAAGAATCACAGAATCAAGCTAAAAGAATTTTGGAAGTAATCAGTTCTGATATCTGTGGACCGATGCGTGTAAACTCCATAGGAGGGTCAAAATATTTCTGTACTTTCATTGATAGTTATTCTCGTTGGGTAAGAAGTGAGGTTTTTGAAGACAAAAGACCAAGTAAAACGCGAATTTATCAAATATCAAACCATTGTTGAGAACCAAAAAGAGAAGAAAATTCAAATTTTAAGAACAGATAATGGTTTAGAATACTCCAGAGAGGAATTCAACTAACATTTAGAAAAGAATGGTATCTTACATCAAAAAACTGTCCCTTATACTCCACAACAAAATGGAATCGCGGAAAGAATGAACCGAACACTAGTCGAAATGGCAAGATATATGCTACTCGAACAACTTTACCAGAAAGTTTTTGGGCCGAAGCAATTAGTACCGCAGCGTATATACGGAATAGATCTCCAACAGCAATTTTAAGCAAAACTCCGTATGAAGTCTGGATGAATATGATACCTAATATCATGCATTTAAAAATTTTCGGCCAAAAAGTATTTGCTCTAAATAAAGCGCCTGGAGCAGGAAAATTTTCAGAAAAATCGATAGAATGTATTTTCTTGGGATATTCGGCAGAATGTAAAGCATATAGATTGTGGAATATTAAGGATACAAAAATAATTGAACGCCGTGAAGTCGAATTTATAAATCCTATACTACCATCCATAATTCCAAACCAAGAAATAGCCATTTTAGAAAATCCAGATATGGACTCTGAAAATTTGAATGATTCACAGATAAATGAATCCAATTCTCTTGATAAAGCAAAGAGACCGATTATTGAAAATAATCCAGAACCAAATATTACCAAAAAATGTTTGAGACATTATGTTGAAAGATCATTCAATACCAACGAATTTGTAGCACAAGTAGCTTGCAGTGAGATGACGTGTCCATCTGTAGAAGAAGCTTTGGCTGGACCACATGCAGATGAATGGACAAATGCAATGAAAATAGAATTCGATTCTCTTGTTAAATGCAAGACATGGGAAAAAGTAACTCGACCGGTGGATAAAAACATTATAGGCTGTAAATGGGTTTTGAGAACTAAATACAATCCTGATGGAACAGTGGAGAAGGGAAAGGCTCGTTTAGTTGCCAAGGGTTATGCACAAATACCTGGAATAGATTACGAAGAAACTTTTGCACCAGTAGCAAGACTTGGAACAAATAGACTGATAATATGTATTGCTGCAAAAGAAAATCTTGAACTTCATCAACTTGATGTAGTGATGGCATATATCAATGGAGATTTAAATGAACAAATTTATATGGAACAGCCAACAGGATTTGTAAATTCAGATAAGGAAAACTTGGTATGTTTGCTTAAAAAATCACTATATGGACTAAAACAATCAGGCAGACAATGGTACGAAAAATTTAAAAATCATTTAACAAAAGCAGGGATGATTCAAAGCGATTATGATATATGCTTATATTATCTGAAAAGCAACGAAGGAGTCTTATTTCTTATTGTTTATGTCGATGATTTAATAATCGCAACAAATAACGATTCAATGTTATCTCAGATCAAAGAAAGCCTAAATTCAGAATTTAACATGAAAAATCTAGGGAAATTAAATTATTGTCTTGGAATACAATTTTCTCAAAATTCGATTGATAATACAATTACAATGTCACAACAAAAATACATTGACGATATATTAACAAAGTATAAAATGACTGATGCAAATTCGATAAAAACCCCTTTAGAACCCAAAATTCAGTTACAAAAGACTGACTCGAGTGAAGAAGAAAGCTGTAAATCAGAAAGAAATTTATATCAATTACTTATTGGATCATTAATGTATTTAGCTGTGTGTACAAGACCTGATTTAGTGTATACTGTGAGTACATTGAGTCAATTCAATCAAAATCCGAGTCAAGTTCATTGGAGTTCTACAAAAAGAGTTTTACGTTACTTGATTGCAACAAAAAGTTACGGTCTCACATTTACCAATACTACTGAATCACTTCATGGATATGTTGATTCTAATTGGGGAAGCAATATAAATGATCGTATATCCCAATATGGATAAATATTTAAATTAGGCGATTCGTCAATAACTTGGGAATCCAGGAAACAAAGATGTGTGGCGTTATCCAGCACAGAAGCTGAGTATGTTGCTCTCAGTGAAGCAGCAAAAGAAGCAGTTTATTTAAAAGAATTTTTAACAGAAATAGGGTACATGAAACCGGAAGAACAGATTATTATCTATTGCGATAACCAAGGAGCTCTAACTTCTGAGCAACAACAAAAAATAGTATTTATCATTCCCGTACAAAACATATCGATATCAAATACCGTTTCATAAGAGAAATCTACGAAAAAGGCGAAATCGACGTGAAATATATACCAACCAATCAAATGCCAGCAGATGTTTTAACGAAAAGCTTACCTATACCAAATCATGAAAAGTGTTTAATAGGACTTGGCATTAACCGTTTATAATTAAAGAGAATAATATGTTAAAACACACGATGAGAGGGCATGTTGCATTTATTCTATCAAAGTAGCCAAGTTCGGGTTCATCGTGTGTCTTTTGTTTTTTGGTTAGTTAGTTGATAAAATTCTCTCATAACCTCAATAGTTCAATTCGAAGAAAAATAAATATAATTTAATTTGTTTGAATAATTAATCAAAAGTTATTAATTGAAATATAGAATATTATTAATAGTTTCCATTCGAGACTTTTTAGCTAAGAGCATCATTGCTACATACATAGCATCATAATGGTCCCCACAAAAAGATTTAAATGAAATATTATCCAAATGTGTTTCCCAAGAACCAAAATTATAACGGGTGAAAACTAAATGTGTCTGGATACGTTCGTAATACTCAACAGAACTCATTAGACCATTTGGCAGGATTTCAACACAATCCTCGTTTTTTTTTTAAATAGTTTTTGATATTTTGCCAGCACTTTAGTACCCATGTATTTGGTGTAGTTCTTCCGATTTGTTTTCCTTTTCCATACTTCTGTTTTCTGATACAAGGAGTCAGAGACTAAACTAATACCCCCTTTTGAACACTCGTTTAGTTTAATTTTTTTCGAGAGCTTGATTGTCGCAAATGGTGTATAACTTAAATTTTTCATTAAAAGACCCGTTTTCCCCTTAAAATTTCTACAAATCGGAGTATTTTCAAATGGAGATCACTTAAATAAATATTTTTTACTAAATTGAACCAATTTTCTGCGATAGCGTTTGATGTACGTTTATTGGTTGAATTTTTTTTTAAATAGACGCTGCTCCAGAGTGGTAAAATACTCATATATTTTCGGCAAAAAAAATCCACAAATTCAGGACAGTATAATTCGTTTTTATCGTTGGAGCTCTTTTCGTTGATATTTGTAGAAATCACACATTTCAATCGAATGGTTTCGTACCTTTGATGTAAAGATGTATGGCTGATTGTGTGACCATCAGATTCTAACTCATGATTATTCAAATTAAATTTGTCATCCAAATGCTGTTTAATGTCGGTGGTATTATATACCTGATTTGATGGGACCAATGAAGTTGGTGGGACCAATGACAAATCATTGGGGACAATTTTACAAAGCGATGAATATCAAATTTACACTCAAAATTGCATATGTCCATCACTGTTTTAAGGAAATGGAGCCCTTATCCCCTGATTCTCCAAATGGTAATAATATATAGTTTACTGTTCGTCTTATGTTCGTATTAAATTTTACTCTATACTAAATATGAGTTGTATTTTTAAACTATATACAACAACACGAGCTAGTTTAGCAGAATTTTTAAAGTATGAGTGGTTTTTTATCTACAACAACAAAAATTAGTTTAGCAGAGCTTTAGCATACATATACTTCATACGCATTAGATTTATCCCAAAATTCGGAGTAAAATGATTTGATTCAAAAAGCTTCGATAAACGAAAGATTATATTATAATACCAAATTCCCTAGTGAAATGGTTTGGTTTGATTGAAAGTTCTTGAAAATTTGAGAACAAATATACTAAATTATCCCTAAATTCCGTTACCCCATGTAAAATGGAATTTCTTAAAGCTCATTGAAAATAATTTTTTTAAATGTATCTGAGAATACCACTTTCCTTTATAAGATCAAGTTTCGTAGTAAAATGGTTTGGTTTGAAAACCTTTGAAAACTAAAAGCTTTGATGGTTGATGATTAACTTTAAGATGAAATATTTTAAATTTTAGCCAAAATTCTACTACTAAAATCCTACTTCTGAGTAAAATGGTTTGGTTAAAAAAGCTTTGATAATTGAAAGCTTATAAAATTAAAAGCTCTTGATTTTTTGCATATACATAAAACATTTTAGCAAAAACCTAAAAGTATGAAAAAGGCTCAACATTAAAAGTTAAGTTAAATCCCAAATTTATTTAAATTAATTATCAAACTTAAAACAATTGACAATTTTTACAGATACATATTTTACGCGTATACCATTTTTTAGCAAAATTTACGGATAATTCGATGTTTGAGAACTTTCAAGAATATCCAAGATACTTTGAAAATTCGAATTTTTTTAGATTATTTCGAAATTTGTGATTCTTTATCAATATATCTAGAAATCGTAAGAGCATTGAGTTGCAAGATGTTTCATGTCATCTATTCTCGAAATTAGATACTTTTAATAGACAATAGGAAGAAATAAGTTTTTCACTTAAAGCTTTAATTGTTCATAGGTATAATAAGCATTTTTAGGGGCCCAAAAAAATTTTGCCCGAAATTTGTAGTTACGCCACTGTAAATAAAACGTAGAATATGTGGTGTGGTCATGGTTTGTGGACAGTAATATAATGTAACAATAGATCATAAACAACACATTATATACTATACTTAATTGAAAGCACCTTCGATCTTTATGAGCCATTGTCAAAAACACTTTATAACTTATACCATGACACATTTTTAGTTTTTATTTCGACAGCCCATATAAAAAGTAAGCAAATCACAATTAAGTACCAATTACCAGTTAACCAGTTATGCACTTATAGTTAACCACATGAGCATGTCAGTCTATGCGGCCATAAAATCAAACAACTTATTTACGGTTTAATAAAAATAGCATGAAAGTGAAATCAATTATAAGTAAGCGTTACTTTTATAGTTGATATGATATTATTAAACTAATACAACAAATTGCAACAAAACGAAACTTATTAGCAGTAAAATTACAAAAAAAAAATACAATTCCAACTTTCAACATTATATCGTAACACAAACGAAAAACTTGAAATTACCATTTACTACAATCGCGCACATAAAACGGTGAAAGTTTATGTTTTTATCTCTTTATCTATTTCATTACAGATGTGACAGAAGTGTCATTTTCCTCGGAACACATCAATCCCGAAGTTGTTTCAGCCGGTCTAACCACCAAAGAGTACATTATGATCGGAATTTGTAGCCTCTTACTCGGTTTGATTTATGTTGCATCGGTTATGTTGTATCTACATATGAAAAAACGTCGCAATGAATCACACTCCGGTTCGATGCGTAACCCAAAAAGTGAGATTAACTATCCGAAAAATGAGGAGGTTACCTTTGGGACGGGTTTCAATCGGAACGATAGTGCAAACACGTATGGTCGGACGGCTGGTAACCAGAATCGTATATTGGGTAATCGCAGTATTGGACACGATAGCGGAGGTCGCGGACGATTATCGAGCGGGTCAAGTCAACAGAATATCAATATGGTGGGAGCCGGAAGTCATCATCATCGGACAACACATGGTGGAGGAGTACCAACAAATAAATTAAATATTACGACGAGTGATGAGCATGTCATTGTTAAAAATAATCCGTTGCTGAATCATTTCGCGAGCATGAACGAAAATCCAAATTTCATTACTGATATGCCTGATTCACCGAATCCGGATCGGGAAGAAGATATGCAGCGGGTAATGGAAAAGTTGAAAACTGTAAGTATATTTTTGTTTGTAAGGGCCAACCTAACATATAGCTATAAATATAATTTGTCTAGTTACAGCAAACTGCGGCTATGGTACATCCAAATCAAAACGACTCACCTGATTCGGAGCGCAGTATCCGCCTAGAACGATCAATATCACCAAATTCTCAAGAAAACGAATGCCTGCCACAAGAAGACGTCTCAATCATTGAAGATCTAAGCAACGAAGATAAACTAGAAAATATGCGAGCCATCGTAAACGGTACAATGCGCCGAAAATTATATTTCAATCCAGCATATTTTGAACCCCATCTACTTCAACAACCCCCACCAGCCGCTATTGAATTTCTCACCAAAATTCGTGAAGTAATCACAATCGCCAAGTACAAAATGTCTGCTAAACGATTTCAGCCATCGTTAAATTTAATTCTCGAAGAGATCACAAATTCTGAAGCGTATAGCAACTCGAACAAACGAGCAAGTCGCCAAAACAGCACAATCAGTATGAAACGTGATAATTCTCGAAATAAATCATGTTCGGGTTGTCCTGGTTGCAATGATAACAAAACACCGGATGCAGGCGGAAATTGTAAAAATTGTGGCGATAAACGGAACAGTATTCGTAAATGGCTTGAAGAGGTATCTCAAAATGAGGAAAATGGCGCACAACATACTGATTTTCGTGATCAGTACACACTGGAGAAGGTTCCTAAAAAGATGCGAGAAAGTGAAACGTCTTCCAGTTCCGATAACGATACTATCAAAGCCAACAGTATTCGTAGCAAAAGCAGTACTAAAGGCAGAGCTCCTCCGATTCCAACAGCAAATTCTCCAGATCATAAAATTATTAATTCCGATGATCACGACACCTACAATAATCAAAATCGATCAACTGAGAAAATCTACGCCAAATCAATTGATGATCCGTACAAAAATTCGAATTATGGCCAAATTGAAATGTATCATAAATTGGCACAGAATGGTGGTGCTCTATTTAACAATCCGCAATTTCAGCATACATCGCCGATATTGTCGCATCGAGCGAAACAAAATCGATACACACAAAAGTCAAAAGTTTCCCGAAAACATATCGAAGTACTCGACCAATTCTCAAATCCTAATGATCATAACAAGCATTATGATATGATTCGGAATATACATCATATGCCCGATATGATTTATGAAGCGATGGCCATGGATTACACAAAACAGAATAACTCGTTGCGAAGTGTAGGTCGAAATAAACAGTATGGCATTTCGCTTCCAACTCCCGACTATCAGCTGACCGACGATGAAACGAAGAGCAAAAAAAATTTTGAACCTGACGACCCTTATGTGCCAACCCCGGATTACCACACACTGGGACGGGTGCCAAAACGCCCACATTACCAACCAGATTCACCAATATATTCACGTAAATCGCCACACTATTTGATCGTTGATTACGAAACTGACAGTTTAGAACGAACATCGACGAATAAAAATCGATCTAGTAATTCACCACAAACTGGGAGTAGTAGCGGTGAAAGTCAAGCAAGTCCATCCTTAAGTAATGCTCTTCCCCTTGAAGAAGAGGTCGAAATTAGAAACGCGGTTTACGATCGAGTCGAAGGGTTTCGTAAAGACGCTGATCCCATAATAAAAAAAAGTTTGATCTACGATGATGTGGCAAAAATGTATTCACGCAACCTACGAATGATCGTGCCACCAAAACAGGCCATAGTCAAGTACAATACACCGCATGAGGGTAGCATGACCATTGAAGTGGACCACAGTCCACAGGAGTATGATGTTTCAACAGACAGTGATCAATTTGAACCGGACACTCTAGATCGAAAGCCGAAGAAAAATAATTCGGCTGCTAGTAGAACCGTTTGGGGTTCTACGACGACTAATCATTTGACCAAATCCCAAGAGAATTTATATAATGGCACACAAGATGATAGTTTGAATTATCCTAGTCTAGAGAATTTAACCTCACTTCCTGATTTGCATTCACTGACGCAGCACAATGATCAGATGGTGCTCAAAAGTAGTGGTTCGTTTAAAAGTGACCTGATCTTAAACCACAGTACAAACGATTCAAGTACAGACATCCCGAAAAATGCTGAAAACGTTGAAACGACGAATCAACGAAGTTTTAGTAGTCTTCGGGAAATATACGAAGCTAAAAATAATAAAAATTTACTCTTACTGCAGAAACAAAATGCGTTCGCAGAAATGATGCTGGAAAAGGGACGATTATTAACACTAGATGCCCGTCACTCGAAAAGACAACGCAAAACTAATGACGGTTCGCTAAAGAAGGCCGCAGTCCCGCCAGATGTTGTACCACCATCATACCTAAAACACAATCAACGTATTTACAATGCTATACTACAGGGTGAAGTCGTTGACGAATCCTCAGACCAACAAATTGAAAATAATCATATGGACTACTTAAGTAACGATTTCTATAAAGACTACTCAAAGGTTGACAAACTATCGAAATTTAATAGTCTACGCAAATCGCCAGAGGCTCAAGAAATTATAAGCGAAAGTAACGGATGTTTCATAAATGAAATGGAAACGGAAAATCGTTACGGAATTTTAGAAAATTTTATGACACTCGGTGAAGTTAAGAATAAGCATTTTTTGAACTCATCAAACACCGACAACCAAAATAGTGATAATGAAAGTGTACATTCGATTACGACCACCTCAAATAATAACATCGACCAGGAAAATAATCCAAAGGATCGCAATGATAATATGCTGTACGATTTAAATAAAATCGAAATCCTGTCGTCGCATAATAATTCGCTTAAATCAAATAAAATGATCGATGACAGTTTGACAACGACAAAAATATTTCGTGTCGAAATAAATCCGTCAACCAATGGAATGCAAATTGCGCTCGGCCTAAAGGATCGTGTTAAAAAATCGAAAGACATAAAAAATGCATGGAAACGATTTATGAGCATTGCAACATCGAAATTTAATACGGGCAGCTCGTCGAGCACCAAAAATGATGACAGCCCCTATGAAAAGCATGACTGTTTAGCTAAGGCGTTAGAGAATCGATTGAGTCCACGATCTGAGTTGGATAGTGGCTATATTAGCACTGATTCGAGCGAATCAAAACTTCAGTATCACAAATATGAGCGGTACAATTTTAAAATTAAGAAATCGTGTAGTTTTAATAGTAGTAGTGGTGGTGGCGGTAGTGACAAGAATAATATTTACGATGTGATCGAGGATATTAAAGAGGTGGATACGTCTAAAGAGAATTCAAAGCAATCGACACCGGTACAAAATCGATCAGGAAATTTGGCTTCGCAAAAATGTATACTCGAGATAAAAGATGCGGCATCGATTTCAGGAATGGCACGTACTGGATATTTATCGGAGGATGATCGGTATCACAGTAGTGACATTTCATCGTCGGTATCCGAAAATGATGATGAGGATGACGATGATTCTGATACGAATGGAAATGATTGTGAATCGGGTGCCGAAAGTATTGAAACACATTCGGTGCTATTTAAAAATGTTCGAAAAAATTGATTTGGATATACGGTCGTTAGACCATAGTCGATCTTAACCGATATTAAAATATTTAGAATAACGTTTTACTCAAATAAACTCAAGTTTTGACAATTTTATGTAACAAATCAGTTTGAAAAATATCGGTTATGAAATACTGATCTAACCTCTAAAAACTACTGTGATAAATTAATAAATTAATTCTTTTAAAAACTAGAGTAATATAATAAACAATTATTTATTTATAAAATATATTTATTTTTAATAGTTTCTAATTTTGTAAATTTATTTTAAACAAAAAGCTCACTCAAGCTAACCGTAGGTTGAAATACGTGCAATTAATATATTTAGTTAATTAATTTATAAATTTATAATTAATTAAAAAAAGGCCGGAGTATGTGCAATCCATTTTATTTTTAAAAAAATTTATAAGATTTATTAATTAAATAAATAATAATTTTTAAAGAAACGATGCAATATTAGTTTTTAAGACGTATGTAGGTAATTAATTAGAATAAATTTGTAAATAAAAAAATATTAGTTAAATATTTAATTTAGTTGAATAAAAAATGGTGCAATTATTTTTATTTATAGTAACAATAATATTTTATAGCCTAATAAAATAAAAATTTGTCAGCTATAAATCCAAAATAACATTTAATGTTTTGTAATATAATTAATAATTTTTTGTTATGTTAATTTTTTTTTTATTTTAATTTTGTTTAAATATGTCGCCTAGCTTCATTAGTACCTGTTCATAATACGTTCATTAATTAATTTTAATTTCATATGTACGATAATTTAATAGTAAATTAATTTATTTTAATTTCGCGTTGTAAATTTTTATCTCTCTTAAAATGATGTCCGCTGTATCTGATTTTTGTATAATAGAAACAATTTTTTTAAATTAATTATAAATATTAGAATAAAAAAAGTAATTAATTTTATTTTAAATAAATTTTTGACAAACAGTATAAATATATAAAATAATTTTTAAAAATTTATTTAAAATAAAATTGACAGTATTTAATTTAATATTTTGGGGTGGTATACTCGTATTGTATATATGATACGGTAGGGAATTGTTATAAATAAATATTTTAATTATTTATTTTTAAGACATTTCAGGTTATGGGATCTATTTTAATTTAATTTTTTTTTAAATAGTTTTACATTTTTGTTTAATTTTAGTTAAAAAATAAATTTAAATATTAAATAAATTAATTAATATATTCATTTTATATTTATTGTAATTAAATAAAATAACTTAATATATTTTTATAAATGTTTTTAAAATTTTATACTTAAAACTATATATTTTTTATATTATATTAATAAAGTATTTTAACTAAAATATTATGTCTATTATTTCTGTTGTGAATAAAATAAAAAGAGACCTAGCTGATCAGAAGTGGGAAACCTCTTTTCGGAAATGTAACAACGACCATTGTGACAGGATTTACACTTACCCATAGATAAGAATGCACAAATAGCGCATCACGAACAAATTGTCGGCAATCACTCATTGTCATCCAGTATCAATACGTGTGGTGGAAAACTGGCTCAATCGTTTTCTATATCCTGAAATTTTGATGTTAGGCGTAGCAATACTGAAATTTCTAATGGTAGTCGAGTACTCGGAATTGGAAATATCATTTTAGAATCCCATTTCTGTCGTACATGTTAAAATTCATCATTATCGGTTAAGAAGTATCCTAGTTACCGCCAAGATATCTGTTGTGTGTCTCGGTATTTTAACTCAATGTCATTTAAAACATAGATTATCAAATTGCCCTATTTTCCAGCAATAATCAACAGAAAATAAGGGAAATTAAATTAAAAACCGTTCTACAATAATAACAATATGTATTAAAAAGAGAAAATTCAATTGAATGACATCATCATTTGTCCACATCTAAAACTAATGGAAAAAAAAAGACAACACGTCTCCGCTCAACAATCAAAATTAAAATAAATCAAAAAGAGCCAAACAGAAAAAATTAAATGAATACAATTAGTGCGAAGAAAACAAAAAATCAAAACAATCCAGCATGCTTTGCAAATTCAAAATAACAATAGAGAGATATTCGACAAATTTGAATAGAGACAATTAGACCTTTTTCCTTAAGCTCAGTATGCAGCTGGAGGTAAGATAAATTTTAGCGCGGTCTCCACAAGTCTCCATTTAATTACAGATAAATCGTCAAGCTAAAAATTTGTGTAGAGATAAATTTTGTTGATTTTGTTTGACTTTTATTCGTTATTTTTTGAATGAAGTTTCTTTTAGTTTATTACTTTCTGATACTTCTAAAAAATTATTCAAAATTACTAAACAATTTATAAAAAGGAAGAGGATATAATTAACGAAGAGGATATAATTTTTATTGGTGATGCATTTGATTGATGCTATCCACAGCATTATCGTCGTCCAAAAAATCATCGAAATACTCGACTTCGTAATGTTGGTCGGCCATTTTGATTTCTGTTTCTTTTTAATTTTACTCCGCACCTACTTCGATTATAAAATGAATCAAAATTCAAAATAGTCAAAATGTATCTTCAAATTATTGTCCTTGTGAGATAAATTGCGGCTAAAATGTTTGGAGAATTTATAGTGGCGCAATCTAGATTTGAATGAAACAACTGAAATTTTTTCAAATTTTTCACGCAAAGGTGCATACTGCTCAGCAAAATTATCAGCTAAAAAAAAAATATTTTATTTAGGCCCGATTGTATGAACGAGGATAGACAAAATAAAATCCGAGAGTACAGATATATCTATATCAGAGAATTTTATTGTTTCCTATTGTATGAACAATTTAAAATATTTTTCTATCCTCTGTTTTATTGCAGTTTTAGAACAGTTTTTATTTGAGTGGTAACACCTTTTCTTTGGCGTTTATGTATCATAATTAAAAATAAATTTTCATATTCTTTCTTTTTCATATGTTTAATCGGTGTAAATACAATTATTATATATAATAATTATTATTTGACTCCATATTATCTCTTAAGTATGATTATTAATTAATCAATTTTATCGTCACTATAACACGATACAAACTGTGAACATTTTAAAATGTCAAAAAAAAAACAACAACAACATTTTGTATCTCCTCTGTTCTATCCACCGAAAAGAGAAGATAGAAACAGAGGATATATCAAAAACCATTGATTTATTTGCTTATTCATTTAATGCAAACGACGATAAATCTGAGGTTTTATCATCTATCCGCGTTCATACAATCAGGCCTTACAAATTTTACGTCAAATTTGTATGAAAATTTTCTCTTATGGTATTATGACATTGGCTTGAAAAAAGTGCAAAAAAATAAGCAATGGGTGATTAGGACAGAAATAGTGAGGTAGAAAGAGACAACATTGTTTTATTTACAAAATTCAAATGATTAGACGTTTTTAAAATGGCCTACTGATAAAATAAAAAAAATTAACTATTGAATTGTTGATATGCCCGCAAAAAGTATACAACAAGCGCTGAAAAATACTGTGCCATGATTCTTTTTTGCTAGAATTGTGTCTAGGATCCCTAGTGGAAAAATTATTGAAAATATACCATAATGTATACTATAATAAGGACTGTATCGAAAAGAAAGTATCCACAAAAAAATTTAGTTTTCTTCGCCTTGCGAAAAGTTGCTTGCTTTTTTTTGTGGCTACTTTCTTTTCGATACAGTCCTTATATAGAAGGTATTCTAAATTTTCTATTCAAACCAATTTTATGTAAAAATGATTATCTTGAATGAATTTTTTTAGAAACTAAAAACAAATAAATGTATACCAAAATAATTTATTAGCAAAACGGGTGCGGTCAAGAATTCAGCCGCAGCGCAGCTTACAATGCAGGTCAGTCAAAAATTCAGTTTTGCAGCCAAAGCTGTTTGGCGAATATAAATAAAACACACACACACACACTTAGCTTTAACATTTTTATTAAAACATAATCGATTAATGATGCTCCCTGTATGTATGTATATCTGAAATAAACAAAAAAAACATTTTATTGTGTACAGCATCATACTTACATTAATAAAATTTTAATTACGTAAATTCAGTTGTAACCTAAAATATGTAAATATTAATTATTAAGTTCATAATTATCTATTATTATACTTAGCTTTTATAAATTTAAATCACTGTAACTTTAAAAACTATACATATTATTCGTAAACACAAATTGTCAACATCGATCAAATGTCAATCTTGTTCTTAATGTAAAATTGCTTTGTAATAGATTATAGTCAATTAAGAAGAGTTCGTTCGATGCGATTTTAGTACTAATGCCATAATTGCGCAAATTTTGAATATTGCTATAAATTAACTTAACATAAATTTAAGCAAAAAAGGTATCTTAAATTAGAAGAAAGCTAAAATCACTCTCTTCTTATTTTGGCGTTTGATCGAGGAACATCAAATTAAAACCACATTGTTTGGAAACATAGAAATAAAAACAAAATTGTATTTCATCTTGGATTGAGAGTTTTTATTTCACCTCCTGCATTATCCAGCCGCTGATTACAACAGTTTACAAGGGATAAATTTTACTTGAGCGAATCCAGCGTTATTTCATCAACAACAATTCGCTGCATTCACATACAAAAGCAGCGCAGCCTATCGGATAAAAATGCAGCAAAAAAAAAAACTGCGCAGTTTACGCAGCCAGAAAAAATAGATGCAAAGACTGCAAATGTCAATTAACCAAATTTTAGTCGTCAAGATGGATCGAGTGCAGTGAGTATTATTATTGGATTCATACTTAATGAAATATATTTTATGAAACAAATTTATTCCTATTTTTTTTTACTTTAATTATTAGCGATAATCTTCAAGAATTATTCGAATCCGACGAAGATGAGTTAAATTTAAACGAATGTGATTTAACCCAAAGGTAAGTTTATTTTTTTATACAAAAAATACGTACTTGTTCCTAATAGTTATTTTCGAAATCTAGGGATATTTGGAGCCCTGAAGCAACCAAGCTGCTAATAACTACCCGTCTAGAGATGGAAGATGAGTTTAATCAAAGCAAAATTAGCAAAACTACATTATGGCAAAAATGTTTAAACAAAATGAAAAAGAAATGCCAGAACTACGCAAATCCGTAGTGGAAACCAGAAAGAAGTTCAGTAACCTTTTGGTTACATATAAGAGGATTAAAAGTCGAAAAAAAGAAAGTGGGCGAGCGCCGGTGTATTGGCTTCATTTTGAAAATTTCGATCGTGTCTACGGTGTGCGCCATAATATTGTACCTCCAACAGGATTAACTTTTGACTCATCCAGGAGCAATCGAGCGGAAGATAATAATTGTGAACAATCAGTATCCACTCTTGAATGTTCAAGTGCATCAGTGAATCTTAGACCAACTAAGTTCAATATTGCGTCAGTAAACCCCAGACCGACTAAGTGCAATAAGAAACGAAAAGGTGATGGTATTAGCGATTTATTGGCATATTTAAAAGAAGAAGACGAAAAGGAGAACCACCGGCACGAGGATCTTTTGAAAATCGAACAGGAGAAAAATGAAATTGAAAAGAAAAGATGAAATAGCTAAAAGAAATAGTGCAATTAATGAAAAATTAAAGCTAATCTGCGAATTATAAGCCATATTTTAACTACCTATTTTGAAAATACTCAACTGAAATATTTTTAATTAAATAAAGAAAACTGTATTTATTTTTTTTTGTTAATAATTGTTTTTTTTTTTAAATAAAAGAAGTTTATTTCGATAATTGTTTAGTTTTTTACAATATTTCAGTAAGATAAATTCTTTTAATTTTTCCAGCATTATCAGTAATATTACTCGTTGCATCCGAAGTTTCAGAGAAAATATCCGAATCAACTTCAGTACAGTTTTCAGCTGTCTCAATAAATTCTTCTTTTTCCTCCAAAATAAAATTATGGAGAACAATCGCCGCCACCACAAAATATTTGCTATTTAGAAGGTTTGTAATATGAAGATACTTCAATCTCCTGAACCGAGACTTTAACATTCCAAAAGCCTGTTCGACTATTGTCCTCGTTGAACTAAGCTTCAAATTGAATGTAATTTGTTTAGCAGTTAGTACACCATTGTCTTTGTAAGGCACCATTAAATATTTTTTCAATGGATACGCGCTATCACCAAGCAAATGGCAATCAGTTGGTAAGTCGAGGTTTCCACTTTCAAATTTATTGCATAAGGAACTGCTGTTCCAAACACTGGCGTCGTTACTTCTTCCAGGCCATCCAAAAAATATATCTAAAAACTTCATTTGACTATCACATACTCCTAGGAAATAAAGGGATAATAAAAATTAAAGAAAATGATTAAAAGAAATAATTATTTATTTACTTGTAAAATTAGAGAATGGAAACCTTTCCGATTATAGTAGCTCGCTGAACCAACTGATGGATCGGGGATGGGAATATGCATCCCATCTATACACCCAATAACGTTAGAGAAGCTACGGGGTCCACGTAATGCGTTGAATTTATCTACAATTCCTTTGGATTCCTCACTTGAAGGCCACTTAATATAGTTTATAGACAACTTCGTTAGCAGCTTGCAAATAAACAACACTGTCCAAACAGCATTCCCTTTAGAAACTCCAAATCGATCTGCTATGTCTCGGTAGCTACACAAATTTCCAAGTCTCCAAATGGTCATGAGCAAGGCTGTTTCCGTGTCAACTTTTGGACGTCTTCGACTTGGTTGAACAGCGTTTTCTAATATCAATAACAATTTCTAAAATTACAGTTTTATAATTATTGTACAATACAATAATAAATTTTAATTTTCATTCGTTTACCTGAAAGCTACTTTTCATCATTCGGAAATGAGACTTAAACGTAATATCATCATATTGATGAACTGTCTCAATATAATTGTAGATTTTAAGAATATCCCGATCTATCGATACATATCGTTTATTAATTAATTTTAATAGTGCGTTTCTTTTACTTTTTTTTTTTAGTTTCCTTCGAATATCTTGCGAAAGTACTAAGTTACACTGAGATTCACATAAAGATTCAATTACGTAATTTTTTATAATTATATTCATTTTCAATATGTCGAAATTGATTTAATTTCCACAATAACTACTTTAATTCAAGACGATATTAACACAACTAACCTAAAAATTCTATAAAACGTCAAATTTTCTTCTCCCTGCAAGCAAACTCCAAATCGGATAAAAATGCAGTCTACATTTTGTGCATACCGTCTGCTTTTCAAATTTTTCGTGCAGCACAGACTGCGCAGCGGCTGAATTCTTAACCGCACGCAACAGACTAATTTATGAATTTCTTATGTTTATTTTGACTTTTGCTTTAGGCCGATATTATTTATAAAATTTTTAAATTAAGAACCGCCAAAAAATCAAAATTTTAGTATTTTTGCGGAATAATAAACAATAATGAATCTTGATAAAAAGTCATTTATTAAACTAATTATAGCAATATTCTTAAAATGTTTTATTCAGTATATGCTTAGTTTAATTTTATTTAATCGACATCCACGGAGAGATCTAAAATATACTAATTTAAGTATGTTTGCTTAGATTTATATATTTAATTAGAAATTATTACAATTTCGTTTACGATTTTTGCTTGTTTAGTGCCTCCCGGGCACTTATGGAGAAAGTGGGGCACCGAAAAAATTTTTTAAAATTTTGTTCCAAATTTCGTAATTTATAACATAATTTATTTGTTTTCTGCTGCAAAGCCCAGGGTTGGCCCAGTTCAGGTTGGAAGTTGGCTTGCATTAGATGGCGTAATAATATAGAATATTAGAACAATGGCAACTTCTTCAACACTATTTTGTACTAGAAAAATTTGAGTCGAGAAATCCTATAAAAGATTTAGCTTGTGTTATTTTGCAAAATTTATACAACATTTATTTTCACTTTATGGCCTATATCCTCAAATTAACTAACAATTTAAATAAAGAGTTTCAAAGCGAGAATCCTAAAATTTATAAATTACTTCCAGCATTTAAAAGTTTCTTAATAATGGTGATACATAATTTCATTAAAGGATCGATGAAAATAATTTAAATGAAATGGATTTTAAAGAAACCGTTTGTTTTGTTGAAATCGATAGAGTGTATATATAGGTGATAAAGCTGAATTGGAAGTTACACAATCTAACTTAATTCTTGAATGTATTCTAACCATCAAGAAACGATGTAAAAACTATTATATTTAACTATGCCAAAAGATTGTTAATCGATTTGATTTTAAAGATGAAACATTAAATAAAATTCAAAGCATAGATTCACAAAACAGGATAAAAACTCTCATACCTTTGATAAATTCTGTGGCAATAAGTTGAAGTAGCTTATGTCACTTTTGGTAATTTTCCAGGAGAGGAAAAACCAGCCTGTTTTGAAAAATTTTCTATGATCCACTTCAAATTAAGCTGTGAATTTTTTCAGAGATGGTAAATGTTGTATCATGCATCTGAATATCTATATTTTAAAAGCATTAAAAAAAACATTAAAGCTAATTTGAATAAAAAAGTTGTTAAGCTACTTTAACAAAATGGTTCCTGGATGTACACTTTATGTACACTTAAGCTATTTTATATATGAAGCTGTAAGATAAATAGGCCTATGCCTACATAAGCTACTATAAAAAATTATAAATTTATAAATCAATATTTCTCCCGTCATTAAATGTACATAAGCTTCTCTAAATATTTGATTTGTATATAAGCATATTTTGTAGAATAGCTTATTTGTAGATTGGCGAAAATTGTCGGCTTGTACGCGCTATAGAGAGGTCTGAGTTTGAGCAATATAGTAATTTGTACTTTTTTGTTTATATCTCAAAAAACCCATTTTTCTCTTAAGTCGACCTAAGCTACTTCAACTTATTACCACAGAATTTATTTCCGCAAAAAGTGACGGAAAAATAAAGGAGATAGAAGAAGAATATCCAGAAGTTTTTTTTCAGAGATCTATTGTGGTATCTTATAATTTGGAGAATTTCTGGGGTAAAATTTTTGAACTACGAAATGGAGTCAATGAATTTAGATTCCCAAATTTAAAAATATTTATTACTGGTCTTCAAGCCTTCCTCATAGTAGTGCTGCAGCACAATAAAGCGGTGCTTTAGTGCGAGTTTACGTAAATATTCTGCTGAAAAATTTTCACCAGGCAACCAATCGACGTAGTTTATTTCGTAAACAATTTTCCCCTTCCGAATAAAATAAATTGCATTAGATCCTGCTGAAAATTTTTCAGCAGAATATTTACGTAAACTTGCACTGCGAGGGTATATCTATACACTGTATGAATACCTATTAGTTAACTTTTCATTTAATTAAAATAAAATTTGTAAAACTGTGTAGTTTTCGCTTTTTTTTTGTGAGGCACCAGGAGGCACCCAAATTAATTTTTTGAGGTACGCAATTTTTTTTTATTGCGACAGCGCTGCTTAATGATGCATTTAATTAGGAGGATCTTGTTCAATTCTAAAACAGTAGCAATAATTATTTCAAACCCCAAACAGCAATAAAATAATAAATATTAATATAAAGTGCGGGTTGGATGAATCGCAGGAAAATATTTTTGGAGCCATTCTCGAACGATAAAATTCCGTTCAACACATTGAACGAGAAATAAGAAATAAAAATAAGACATATGAATAATTTTTCAAGTTTAGTTTATGTTTGATGGAAGTTAAGTTTATTTAAAATATATACCTAAATAATATTGTTAAGACATTAACAAAGTTATTAATATTTATAAATTTTAAAAATTGTGCAAATTAAAATGTGTTTTAATCGTAATACCTGTTCTTTGATGTTGGTGTTGTGAAGCGTGGAACGCTATCGCGAAAAGATTATAAAATACATAAAGCTTTTGTAGTAAGTCTAAGTTACATAGAAGGTCATATTCGGATTGTATCAAAAATCATTTATACTAAGATTTCGAAACATTTTTAATAAGTTCTACAAAAAACTAGACAATTTTTTTTCTTGAATGTAACTTTTTTGTTTTTAATGTTTTTTGTAATTTACATTAAATTCGTCGTAGAATTTTCTCTGACGAAAAATTCATCTGCAATAGCGTTCGTTAGGCATAGGCTGATCAAATACAACCTTTACCGACCAAACGGCGCAGTGGTTAAAGCTACGGCGGTTGGATCGGGAGATACCGGGTTCGAATCCCTATAGGGGCGGGATGCAAAAGGGATTTTTCATCATCTGATTACGATCGGTGATGACGATGAACACATCTATGACCCCCTGTTGAGAGTGCGGAATCCATGGGCCGACCCACCTTTCATGTCAGTACTATAGGCTGGCATGAAGCAATGCAATGTGCAGGTGGTTTAAACAAAAACGGGTCTATAGCCGTACGTCCTCGAGTTGGCTGGTAACGGCGTAAGGTAGGACGTTAAAAGGGAACTGCGAAAGAGTTGGGAGTGCCTAGAGCGCCAGAAAAGATTGCAGAGATAGAGACAAAAAAAAAAAAAAAGACAACCTTCACCAATACGTTATAATTATGGTTAGAAAGGGTGTCAGTAGAGACACTGTAAAAGTGAACCATAGATAGAATTAGTATAAGCCCGTTTAATAATTTAATGCGGTTCGATAATAAATTGTTTTACAATTTACTCGTAAAGTTGAATGATTATTGTTAGTGGTTTAACTTAAAATTTGCCGTCTAAATACCACTTTGTCGCACGAAAAAAAAAATTATTGACAGATCATAGATGGTACCAAGACCGTCAACCACGCGAGTGCGATAAAAAGTTACCATGCGGAGTGCGACAAAATTTAACTTTTTATTTGGCACCATGGGCCTGCACCCTGGGCTTGTACCATGATAATTACGGTGGTGTATTGCCTTATTAAAGCGCAAACCTCCATGGAAAAAGAAAACTGTTTACAGGTTTTTCGCAACAATTTCAAAACTTTAGCATTATTTTACTAACATTTATATGGAACTTGATTGAATACTATTTGTAATTTAAAGTAGTGATTATTTAGAAAATTAAATTTTAATTTTATCTGTGATATTTCATCTTTAGAAAACATTTAATTTCAATCTTCTAAGCTTCTAATTCGAACATTTTTTAATGGATCGTTTAGTTGAATGGTTCCGAAGGTTTTAAAATAAAGCAAAAATTTGCGAGTTATGGCAAAAACATGAAATGCAGCTTTTCGTTTCCTTATATGTTTAGCAATTATAAGGGTCAAATATACGAAAGCATGTGATCGATGTCAAAAATGCTTGTTGACCTTTCTGAGAGGTTTATTGGCTGTATTGAACCAATCGCCGTTACTTTTGCTGCTGTATTACCTTAAATTGTGATAAAATTTGTCATAATTAGGCAGTAATGTCTTGACCGAAGAAACTTTGAATGAAATAAATCAAAATTTATAGAAGAGTAAACTGAATTTATTCACGGGAGCTTTTATTGTACAATATCTAATTTGAAATTTGTAAATAAAATTACTCTAAAATTAGTAAAAATCTAATAAAATTGTGTGATGACAGGACGACTGAGAACTTCTTGTGATTTTTTTTGCTTTTGTACGTCGTGCTTTCGTATAGTTGTCCCTAAATCCAGTACTCACACCTGAAACCAATTCTTTGCTAGTGTATCATTAATTTTTGAAGATAGCGAAAGGACAAACAATTTTACTGACCTACAAAATAAATCGAATTCCAAAAAAAAAATTCTGGAGTATTTCTGCACTAAACAAGTAACGATAAAAAATTAATTTACAAGAGAAATTCATCTCTTAAAATAACATTTATACATATACCTAAACGTGCTAATAAAAAACCAAATTAAATACATACATATACTTATTAATTGTACAAGCATTGGTGTGATATTAGTGTATGAATTGTAATAACATCTGATAAAACTGACTCGCGCTCTTATAATTCTGCCGTTCTTGATATTATAAAAATTCTTTGTATGATTTAAACAGCAGCTATATTCAGGAATGCCCTTTCAACTGATGCTGATTGCTATCTCAAATTAATTTAGTTAATGCTATTGTTTGATGATTCCGACGTCGCAGTCGTAATAATAAATTAACAATTAAAATAATTTTCATTAATGGAAATTTAATTATTTTACATTCTTTTTTAAAGTTGATGGCTTTTACAAATTAGAATTATTTTTTGATAATTTTGTCATTGTAGAATTAAAAATGTTGTCAAAAACTGGAAATGTTGGTTTAAAAATACGCTCGCGGTTTGCGTTTAGCAATTAAGTCTAAAGCATAGTTTTTCTAAAGGCGCAATGAAAAGTTTCTCAATCTCCATATTCTTTACGTAAACACTAATTAAACACTCACTATGTACATATATACTGAATTTCTTGTAGACGAAATATGTATTGTTCGAAACCTAAATATATTTATATGTAATTACCAGTTTATACTTGCATTGTCGGTTTCAGTAGTAAGGTGGGTAAGTCGATTGCTTAGTAACTTGCGGTCCTAGGTTCGATTCCAGGTAAGGTACAAATTAGAGTTTTCGGAAGAATGTCACATGTAAACTGTTTGTAGGTAATCAACTACGACATTTAATGTTTGAAAGCTGAAGCTTGTTTAGGATTTGTAGGTTTGTGCTCCTGATTTTTTTAATTTTTCATGAATAGAGTTATGTATTACGTAAAAAAATCAGTGTTTTAGTTTATTTTTAGTATTTTTTTTTTATTTAAAATACACTATTAATATACCTGGATTAGTATTCATTCGAATACAAAAAACATCTATAAAATTGATAATAGATATACTGTTTTTGTTATACTATTTTGATTTAATAAAATACTAAAAAAGCCATTATGATTCATTATTAAATAAACAAAGAATATACTAGGTGATACTTGATAACTCATAATTAGGGCAACCAAAAATATGCAATAACATATTTTTTTCCAGTGCACGAATTTCGAAAAGAGCAAGATATAAATCCGTTTCATGAAAAACAGAGCATTTTAAGCCCTACTTGTTAGTGCATATTTTTGCATATTTTACTAAAATGGCATATTTTTGCATATTTCACCCAAAAGAACATATTTTGTGTCATATAAGCATATTTTGTCAAAATCACATAATTTCCAAATTTTATAAAAAAAATTTCGCAGAGAATTTTTATTTATTTATTTAATTTTTTAAATTTCCTTTTTACAGCAACTAGCGCTGCTACTAGCAGTAAATATCAAAATGAGGCTGTCTTTAGAGTGTATGTTATACGAATTTTTGATTCAGGTATTCCTCGATGGTGGCTAGTTTATACCAATAGTAATTTTTCCACTCATAGTGGTTTCATAGTTAGTTCACCATTGGTCGGCTTTTTGATGATCGATTAGAATTTTAGGGGATAGTTTTGAGAAAGATAAAATTTTACTGCTTATATCAGATGCAGCACCGTACATGATCAAAGCTCCCCGGGTAATACAAACTTTTTATCCCAAAAATACACATCTAAATTTCTTGCCTTTCTCACAGTCTTCATCGTGTATGTGAACTTATAGGAGGGTTTTATCCTAAGGTCCGCCTTATCTCGAATGTCAAAAAAGTATTTTTAAAAGCTCGCACTTCCTCCACAGCCAACAATCACAAGCTGGAGAAGTTGGCTCGCAGCTGTTAAGTTGTATGCCAATAATTTTGAAGAGATTATTGGTGTTTTTAATGCATTGGGCGATGAGGAGGCAGCCTCAATCAAAATATCAAAACAGCTGTTATGTGACAATTTAGTAGAGGCAGAATTAATTTTTATTGCAGCAAATTATGGTTTTCTCGACACATGCATTAATAAATTGGAAAGTTCTGGACTGCAGTTTGCTTTCATATTTTTTGCTGTCGTAATGTGTTTTTTAGTCGTTTTTATCAAATTATAAGGAACAATTATTTTGAATACATATTTTCAGTTTTTTAAAGCATATTTTGAATGCATATTTCAACATTTTTAAAGCATATTTTAAGAGCTTAAAAACGATTTTTTAGTGCATATTTTTGGTTGCCCTACTCATAATACTTTTGGTTTAAAATTTACAAATATACCCAAAACATCTTGCCATAACCTACTAAAAATATACTTAAATAATTGGTATTTTTTATATCAAAGCGTAAGTTTGATTTTAGTAGTTTCAAACCATTTTTTTCCACTAGGGATAACTGCTGTTAAAATGAGCTATTGAATTTTGCTTTATATTTGTCTATACTACCCCTATATTGTGTATACACTCATTCATTCGATAATTTTCTATACTTATTTTTTATCCCTTTTTCGTGATACTTTTGCAGCGCTCCTTAGGGTTTCTCAATGGAAGTTTTCCCTAAGGTTTTCCCAGTGTCCTAGAGCAAATGCTGGATATTGGTTATGGAATTTTGTATACGAGAGGCTAGTTGTATGGAAATAGTAGGACATAGTAGCACACGTCGATTGTAGCCATTATGGGGTCATCTTGCTTTTTAAGCTGGCCAGGATAATACGGCCATATTTGTTAACGCGTATCGAGTTTTAATTTCTTTGTGCTGAAGCGCAAACAGTTAGTATACATGCTCTTAGGCCATATCTTATTTTTGTTGGCTTTTTATATTTTTTGTCTTCATCAAATAAAAATGAAAGGAGTACAGCAGAAAAATGTATGAGGTTGCATCGCGATAATAATTCAACCTAAAATGTTCGAAATTTTGAATTATTGCCGAAAGTCTGTCGTGATAAAAGTAAAACATTCTGTTTGTAAGTTTTTTTAGAATGGTACATTAAAAGACATCGTCTGGCTGGAAAAAAGATAACGCTAGAAATGATACAAAAAGAGAACAAAATTTACTGGAATTTTGCAATGTAGAATATATGTGATGAAAAATAGCGCTATGCTTTCCGGCCATTGGTTGCTTTTAGAATTGTACAGTCCATAAAATCACCGCTGCTATCGTTCTAAATTTTATTTAAAATATTGGAATCATTCCGCAGAACATAGTAAAGTTGGAGGAAAGCGACCAATAATTGAAATTTTCAACTGCCATTGTACTTTCATAATTTATAAGTTAGCCATCTTGATTTCCAAGCTAAAGTAACATAAAAATAAATCATAAAAATGTACTCGTATGTACTCTATTTGGCTACTGCTATTCCAACTTTCAATAATTAGCACAAGGCTCGTTAATTAAGAAATAAGACTAATAACTGGGTATGTCCGTAAGCAGAAAAAGTAAACTTTTCCAGAACTGTGCAGAAATTTAACTACCGACGTAAAATGGTTGGGTGAACTGAAATTAATAAAAATAAGTAGCTAAATGCTTTTAATCTTACCAGATGTGGAAAATCGTTTTTTTACGTGCATTACTTGAACTTTGGAAAAATGACAGTAAAAGCATTTCCCGTTTTCATTAATCGCTTCTTTCGAGTCTCCTTATAATTATTTGAGACAACGACGATTTCCGATAATATGGACATACGCTTCAGACCAACCCTGACATACCGACACACACTAGATATAAAAACATTACTATTTCTTAGAAAACTATATCAAAATATCGCAAGGTTACAAAATAACGACTTATATTGTCCGCAACAAATTACGTGGTCAAGACAAAACTTCAACGTGTGTAATAAATAGCGAAAATAACAAACTGTCGGAATAATTCCTCGAATTGAAAATAGACGCAAACGCTTTAAACTGAGGCCTTTCATAAAAGTTATATCGTCTTTTATGATAAAATTAACACCATTGTGTTAACTTGTTGAATAATGTTCGATTCAACCAGATGTAATGATATTTGTTACCAAACCTATCCTATACCTACAAATACTTGCAATAAACAACAAATTTATCACTCTGAATTATTGTTTTGTATGTTGGCCCGCATATTTGATATTGTAATTCTTAGAAATGGTAACAATGATTAGATTAAGCTCGCAAATTTTAAACAATTTTCAAGATAACGATTTCATAAAAGGAGGTAGTTTCATAGACAAATAATTTAGTTCACCAATTAAACTGTTCGAGTGCCTATCAATTTTGTTCCAAGCCAAGGAAGTTTTATTACTTTCTTAACTAATTCAGTCAATTAATTTTTTTTTCACATTTCAGGTTAAAAAATAAAAAAATTTAAATTAGGTGTTTGCGAATAATGTGACAAGGACTAACTGATCAAAATGCAATTAGCTAGTAACTATTTAGTGATTGCAATCGTAATTCTGTTAAAATTAAGTGTATCGAGTGGCAGTACAAAACGTTTGAACTGTAAACATCATGTAAATATGAAAAATTTGGGTTCCTAAAACAATATTACGAATTTAATTTACTTCCAGTCATATGGTGCTGCACCTACACCAACTTTTGATGCTTCAGCCAGAAGTGAAAATTCAAATAAATTCAATCAGGTAATTGGTGGCGGACGATTTATACAAATCAAACGAAATCGACAGTGCCAGAAAAATTTCATTGGATTAAAGCGCCATCCGTACGACACAAAATTGTACTACATTTGTCGGCAGAACAGCATCATTCTAGCTAAATGTGATGAATCACAATTTAGTGAAAAATACAAAGATTGTGTCGCGACGAAAAATCAAACCAAAACAAGCACAGATACTACTGCGTGCAGCATGTCCGGCATCTATCCAAATCCTGGTGATACACGATCCTATTACACATGTGTATTTTATAAACGACATTTTATTAAACGAAATTATAAATGTTCCGACCATAATGTATTTGATGCAACCAAAAAAAAATGTGCCGAAATAACCAAACCGTCAAGTTGCAGTACAACCGAAAATTGTCGTAGCGAAGGTGAATATATGTCAAACAGAAAATGTAATATAAAACCACCACACGAGATTTTTGAAATTATAAAGAAAAAAAAGAAGAGACAAGTTCAAAGGTTATTTTATAATTATAAGCCAATAGAATTCATTGATTTCTCCAGTACCGAAGATAGCCGAGATAACGAAAATTTTCGTTATCTAAACTGGTTTACCAGTAAAAATAAGGTTGGCACCAAACGTTCAAAACAGTGCAATTGTTCAAATTGTAGATCAACTACGACTCGTCGTAACAAGTATAATATTACTGGCAGCTACACAGATGACGAAAAACATGAGAATGTGGCCGAAAACCAAAACGAAATGAACGGTGAAGGTATAAATGATGACGAACTCAGAAAACCAGAGAATAGGAATGGCAATGATGAAAATTTTGATATTTACAAAGATAGTCAAAACGATCACACAATTTGTAATGACAGTGCGATTACCAAAAATGACCAGACAAATAATGATGGCAATAAGGACATAGACGAAGATGATCTTAAAACTGAGATTGAGAATGGATCAAACATTGGTACTACGGAAGGCAACAAATGTGAAAAAGAAACTGAACAAAATGGTCAGATAGGAGAAAATGGCGAACCTAACGCTGAGCCAGAAAGTCTTGGTGGCGATAGTGACAATAACATGGAAATTAGAAGTGATAACGATGAGAAATTTAGTAACAGTGGCAGTAATAAACGTGATAAAAATGTTGATGAATGCGAAACAGACAGTGCGGGTAATGATAAAAATGGTAACATCGACAATCAAAATGAGAAAAGTGGTAACGATGATGCAACAGAAAATGAAAACGGTGGCAAGGCGAGCAGTTCAGGCAATACTAGTAGAACGAATAATGTCAATGAACTTGAGGATACCAAACGTAACAATTTTACCAATCCTGATATAGTCAATGTTCATAATATCAATGTACCAAACAATGACGAAATTACTCATTGTGCCCTTCAACCCCGCACAAATAACAAAAATAGTCTCAATACTACAAAGAGCAACGAGCAGACTGATTCGAAAGGTATAGGCGATGCCGCTACTAACCTGTCCAAACCTGAAAACAATGCAACAGATAAGGGTCAAGAAGCTGAGAAAGACACCACGATGAATATTGAAAAGGCAACCGGTACCTCCATAAAGGGAGTTAATGGATCTGAACCGAATAATGAAGATAACAACGCCAATCATAATTATCAAAGCAATGATGCCACTTTTAACAAAACTGAAAGTGGCATTGGCGGAAAAGGGCCTACAAATAATGGAAAAGAGGTTCAGAATAACAAGAATGAGGTTGCCAATAATCGTAATGCTGACGGTTCCGAAGTAATTAATAAGTATGCTGAAGGCAATAATCATAAGAGAGATGAAACCTACCCTGCCAATGGTACTTTGACAGAAAATCAATCAGATACAACTAAGGACAGAAATGATACTGGTAGCACAGATAAACGCAAAGAGCTTGACAAAGAGAACGTAACAAACAGCGACGTTCAAAGCCAAAACAGTGGCCCTGCGACTAAAAACCTATCTGAAATTGATTTACAGGAAAATCAAAGTTCTGCTGATATAGACAATAGTGAACAAGACACAGGTTCAGACAAAAGAAGACAAGACAAAAGTTCTGCTGATATAGACAATCATAATAAAACAGAAATGAGAGAACATGACAATGAAAATACTCGTGAGGCGGAAGAAACTGGTAATATCACAAAATTCGATGAAACCATCAATGGTACTGACCTAGAAATCCAGATCATAAAACAAAGCGATCACAATGACCCCAAACCTATTAACAATACAACTAAAGAAACCGCGAGAAATAATGCTACGTATGAAGGTAAGACCGGAACCGAAGCTAAAGGTGGCACAGTGAATCATGGCAACGACAACGTCCCATCTGATAATGAGAATAAAACTGAAGCTGAGGTTAACAAAGGGATCTTTGAAGAGACTGTTGGAAACAAAGATAGTGATTCCGAAATCAAAAATGAGAATAAGAATGATCTTGGAAATGACAAACCCAGAGAAACAGACCCTAAAGAAAATCAAACGTTTGTTGTTAAGAACAGTGATGATAATGATCCCAGATCTGATAAAAACCCAACAGCGAATGGCGGAACTGAAACTAGCAATGACGAGTATAGTGGTGCTAGCAGTGGAAACGAGCTTATCTTGCTCAACAAAGAAACTGAAAGTGGCAGTGACGCCGACAAACGCCAAGATGGTGGTGAAAAAGACAATATGGAAGATGCAAACAACGTCGGAGGTTCTGACAACCAAATTAACGGTACTGGTACACAAAACGAAACTGAAACTATCAATAATGAAGATCCAACTGCTGGCGCTAACTTTGATCCTAGCAATGAACCATTAGACAATAATGACCAAACTGACCAGAATACCAGTAGACATAAAGAAGTTGATGTACCTCAAAAAATCAGTGAAATTGACAATGGTGCGAATAAAAACCAGAATAACAAAGATTCCCTTACAGAAATCGAAAAACGTACCGATCCAACAACATGGAGTTTGCTTGAGAATGGCGTGACCATGCCTAATAATAACAATCCTGATGTCGGGGAAAGCGATCAGATGACTGACACTAAAACTGTCAATGAAAATATAACTGACCCGTTTATTGTTGCAGACACTGTTGAAAATAAAGACAAACGACTAGACAACAATGACGAAATGGATAAACAACCTGAAATTGTGAATCGAACAGACACTGGGACTGGCAGTAAAGGAGCGGATGATTACTCCAAAGGTAATAAAACTGTTCCAAATATTGAGAACACAACAGTTTTGGAAAATAAGGACGCATCCAATGTTGGCAATGAATCTGATGGAGTTCGAGAAAACCAAGATACTAAGGGTTTTGAGCAGGATAAAGAAGTTGACACTATAGGAATGGATGAAGTTGCCAAAGGCATTTATACTAATAAAGACGAAACCGGCACGGCCCCTGTTCTAAATACTCAGAACAATAAAGATCCAGAAACGAATGATACCACTGTTGATCATGAAACTGATGGAGCTCAAAGAAACGAAGATAACAAAGGTTTCGAGGAAGTTAAAGACATTAGCAGGGAAGTTGAAGGTACAGACGGAATAAATGGAGACTTTGCATTGACCGATAAGGTATCTGAATTTGAAGATCTATCAGATGTTGAGACTAACACTACAGGAATGGATGAAGATACGAAGGGAACTATTGCTAATAAAGAAAAAACGGATACGACAATTCAACCTACATCAAATATTGAGAACAATACATTTTCAGAAACTAGCGGCACATCCAAAGCTGACAATGAATCTAATGGAGTTCGAGGAAATGAAGATAATAAAGGTTTCGAGGAGGATAAAGAAGCCGACAGAGGAACTGAACCAGAGGCCGCAATACACGAGGACCTTGGAATGACTGATAAGGAGCCTGAAATTGAGACTCCAACAGATATTGGGAAAGGCAGTAAAGGAACGAATGAAGATGCCGAAGGTAAAAATTCTAATAAAGGCGAAACCGATACTGCTTCCCAAACTATTCCAAATTATGAGAATAAAACAATTTCGGAAGCTAATGACACACCCAATGTTGACAATGCATCTGATGGAGCTCGAGGAAACGAAGGTAATAAAGGAATCGAGGAGGATAAAGAAGCTGAAAGAGGAACTGAACCAGAAGCCGCAACAAATGGGGACCTTGGAATGACTGATAAGGAGCCTGAAATTGAGACTCGACCAGATGTTGAGAATGGCAGTACAGGACCGAATAAAGATACCGAAGGCAACAATGCTAATCAAGGCGAAACCGATACTGCTTCTCAAACTATTCCAAATTATGAGAACAAAACAGTTTCGGAAGCTAATGGCACAACCAATGTTGACAATGAACCTGATGGAGTTCTAACAAGTGAAGATAATAAAGGTTTCGAGGAGGATAAAGAAGCTGACAGAGGAACTGAACCAGAAGCCGCAACAAATGGGGACCTTGGAATGACTGATAAGGAGCCTGAAATTGAGACCCGAACAGACATTGGAAATGGCAGTACAGCAGTGAGTGAAGATACCGATGGCAAAAATGATAATAAAGGCGAAACCGATATTGCTTCCCAAGCTATTCCAAATTATGAGAACAAAACAGTTTCGGAAGCTAATGACACACCCAATGTTGACAATGAACCTGATGGAGTTCTAACAAGTGAAGATAATAAAGGTTTCGAGGAGGATAAAGAAGCTGACAGAGGAACTGAACCAGAAGCCGCAACAAATGGGGACCTTGGAATGACTGATAAGGAGCCTGAAATTGAGACCCGACCAGATATTGAGAATGGCAGTACAGGACCGAATGAAGATACCGAAGGCAAAAATTATAATAAAGGCGAAACCGATACTGCTTCCCAAACTATTCCAAATTATGAGAACAAAACAGTTTCGGAAGCTAATGGCACAACCAATGTTGACAATGAACCTGATGGAGTTCTAACAAGTGAAGAGAATAAAGGTTTCGAGGAGGATAAAGAAGCTGATAGAGGAACTGAACCAGAAGCCGGATCAAATGGGGACCTTGGAATGACTGATAAGGAGCCTGAAGTTGAGACTCGAACAGATATTGAGAATGGCAGTACAGGAGCGAATGAAGACACCGAAGGTAAAAATGCTAATAAAGGCGAAACCGATACTGCTTCCCAAACTATTCCAAATTATGATAACAAAACAGTTTCGGAAGCAAATGGCACAACCAATGTTGACAATGAACCTGATGGAGTTCTAACAAGTGAAGATAATAAAGGTTTCGAGGAGGATAAAGAAGCTGACAGAGGAACTGAACCAGAGGCCGCAATACACGAGGACCTTGGAATGACTGATAAGGAGCCTGAAATTGAGACTCCAACAGATATTGGGAAAGGCAGTACAGGAACGAATGAAGATGCCGATGGCAAAAATGATAATAAAGGCGAAACCGATACTGCTTCCCAAGCTATTCCAAATTATGAGAACAAAACAGTTTCGGAAGCTAATGACACTCCCAATGTTGACAATGCACCTGATGGAGTTCTAACAAGTGAAGATAATAAAGGTTTCGCGGAGGATAAAGAAGCTGACAGAGGAACTGAACCAGAAGCCGCAACAAATGGGGACCTTGGAATAACTGATAAGGAGCCTGAAATTGAGACCCGACCAGACATTGGAAATGGCAGTACAGCAGTGAGTGAAGATACCGATGGCAAAAATGATAATAAAGGCGAAACCGATATTGCTTCCCAAACTATTCCAAATTATGAGAACAAAACAGTTTCGGAAGCAAATGACACAACCAATGTTGACAATGAACCTGATGGAGTTCTAACAAGTGAAGATAATAAAGGTTTCGAGGAGGATAAAGAAGCTGACAGAGGAACTGAACCAGAGGCCGGAACATATGCGGACCTTGGAATGACTGATAAGGAGCCTGAAATTGAGACTCGACCAGACATTGGAAATGGCAGTACAGCAGTGAGTGAAGATACCGATGGCAAAAATGATAATAAAGGCGAAACCGATATTGCTTCCCAAACTATTCCAAATTATGAGAACAAAACAGTTTCGGAAGCAAATGACACAACCAATGTTGACAATGAACCTGATGGAGTTCTAACAAGTGAAGATAATAAAGGTTTCGAGGAGGATAAAGAAGCTGACAGAGGAACTGAACCAGAGGCCGGAACATATGCGGACCTTGGAATGACTGATAAGGAGCCTGAAATTGAGACTCGACCAGACATTGGAAATGGCAGTACAGCAGTGAGTGAAGATACCGATGGCAAAAATGATAATAAAGGCGAAACCGATATTGCTTCCCAAACTATTCCAAATTATGAGAACAAAACAGTTTCGGAAGCAAATGACACAACCAATGTTGACAATGAACCTGATGGAGTTCTAACAAGTGAAGATAATAAAGGTTTCGAGGAGGATAAAGAAGCTGACAGAGGAACTGAACCAGAAGCCGCAACAAATGGGGACCTTGGAATAACTGATAAGGAGCCTGAAATTGAGACCCGACCAGACATTGGAAATGGCAGTACAGCAGTGAGTGAAGATACCGATGGCAAAAATGATAATAAAGGCGAAACCGATATTGCTTCCCAAGCTATTCCAAATTATGAGAACAAAACAGTTTCGGAAGCAAATGACACACCCAATATTGACAATGCACCTGATGAAGTTCTAACAAGTGAAGATAATAAAGGTTTCGAGGAGGATAAAGAAGCTGACAGAGGAACTGAACCAGAAGCCGCAACAAATGGGGACCTTGGAATAACTGATAAGGAGCCTGAAATTGAGACCCGACCAGACATTGGAAATGGCAGTACAGCAGTGAGTGAAGATACCGATGGCAAAAATGATAATAAAGGCGAAACCGATATTGCTTCCCAAACTATTCCAAATTATGAGAACAAAACAGTTTCGGAAGCAAATGACACAACCAATGTTGACAATGAACCTGATGGAGTTCTAACAAGTGAAGATAATAAAGGTTTCGAGGAGGATAAAGAAGCTGACAGAGGAACTGAACCAGAAGCCGCAACAAATGGGGACCTTGGAATAACTGATAAGGAGCCTGAAATTGAGACCCGACCAGACATTGGAAATGGCAGTACAGCAGTGAGTGAAGATACCGATGGCAAAAATGATAATAAAGGCGAAACCGATATTGCTTCCCAAGCTATTCCAAATTATGAGAACAAAACAGTTTCGGAAGCAAATGACACACCCAATATTGACAATGCACCTGATGGAGTTCTAACAAGTGAAGATAATAAAGGTTTCGAGGAGGATAAAGAAGCTGACAGAGGAACTGAACCAGAAGCCGGAACAAATGGGGACCTTGGAATGACTGATAAGGAGCCTGAAATTGAGACTCCAACAGATATTGGGAAAGGCAGTACAGGAACGAATGAAGATGCCGATGGCAAAAATTATAATAAAGGCGAAACCGATATTGCTTCCCAAACTATTCCAAATTATGAGAACAAAACAGTTTCGGAAGCAAATGACACAACCAATGTTGACAATGAACCTGATGGAGTTCTAACAAGTGAAGATAATAAAGGTTTCGAGGAGGATAAAGAAGCTGACAGAGGAACTGAACCAGAAGCCGCAACAAATGGGGACCTTGGAATAACTGATAAGGAGCCTGAAATTGAGACCCGACCAGACATTGGAAATGGCAGTACAGCAGTGAGTGAAGATACCGATGGCAAAAATGATAATAAAGGCGAAACCGATATTGCTTCCCAAGCTATTCCAAATTATGAGAACAAAACAGTTTCGGAAGCAAATGACACACCCAATATTGACAATGCACCTGATGGAGTTCTAACAAGTGAAGATAATAAAGGTTTCGAGGAGGATAAAGAAGCTGACAGAGGAACTGAACCAGAAGCCGGAACAAATGGGGACCTTGGAATGACTGATAAGGAGCCTGAAATTGAGACTCCAACAGATATTGGAAATGGCAGTACAGCAGTGAGTGAAGATACCGATGGCAAAAATGATAATAAAGGCGAAACCGATATTGCTTCCCAAACTATTCCAAATTATGAGAACAAAACAGTTTCGGAAGCAAATGACACAACCAATGTTGACAATGAACCTGATGGAGTTCTAACAAGTGAAGATAATAAAGGTTTCGAGGAGGATAAAGAAGCTGACAGAGGAACTGAACCAGAAGCCGCAACAAATGGGGACCTTGGAATAACTGATAAGGAGCCTGAAATTGAGACCCGACCAGACATTGGAAATGGCAGTACAGCAGTGAGTGAAGATACCGATGGCAAAAATGATAATAAAGGCGAAACCGATATTGCTTCCCAAACTATTCCAAATTATGAGAACAAAACAGTTTCGGAAGCAAATGACACAACCAATGTTGACAATGAACCTGATGGAGTTCTAACAAGTGAAGATAATAAAGGTTTCGAGGAGGATAAAGAAGCTGACAGAGGAACTGAACCAGAGGCCGGAACATATGCGGACCTTGGAATGACTGATAAGGAGCCTGAAATTGAGACTCGACCAGACATTGGAAATGGCAGTACAGCAGTGAGTGAAGATACCGATGGCAAAAATGTTAATAAAGGCGAAACCGATATTGCTTCCCAAACTATTCCAAATTATGAGAACAAAACAGTTTCGGAAGCAAATGACACAACCAATGTTGACAATGCACCTGATGGAGTTCTAACAAGTGAAGATAATAAAGGTATCGAGGAGGATAAAGAAGCTGACAGAGGAACTGAACCAGAGGCCGGAACAAATGGGGACCTTGGAATAACTGATAAGGAGCCTGAAATTGAGACCCGACCAGACATTGGAAATGGCAGTACAGCAGTGAGTGAAGATACCGATGGCAAAAATGATAATAAAGGCGAAACCGATATTGCTTCCCAAACTATTCCAAATTATGAGAACAAAACAGTTTCGGAAGCAAATGACACAACCAATGTTGACAATGAACCTGATGGAGTTCTAACAAGTGAAGATAATAAAGGTTTCGAGGAGGATAAAGAAGCTGACAGAGGAACTGAACCAGAAGCCGCAACAAATGGGGACCTTGGAATAACTGATAAGGAGCCTGAAATTGAGACCCGACCAGACATTGGAAATGGCAGTACAGCAGTGAGTGAAGATACCGATGGCAAAAATGATAATAAAGGCGAAACCGATATTGCTTCCCAAGCTATTCCAAATTATGAGAACAAAACAGTTTCGGAAGCAAATGACACACCCAATATTGACAATGCACCTGATGGAGTTCTAACAAGTGAAGATAATAAAGGTTTCGAGGAGGATAAAGAAGCTGACAGAGGAACTGAACCAGAGGCCGGAACAAATGGGGACCTTGGAATGACTGATAAGGAGCCTGAAATTGAGACTCCAACAGATATTGGGAAAGGCAGTACAGGAACGAATGAAGATGCCGATGGCAAAAATTATAATAAAGGCGAAACCGATACTGCTTCCCAAACTAATCCAAATTATGAGAACAAAGCAGCTTCGGAAGCTAATGACACAGCCAATTTTGACAATGAACCTGATGGAGTTCTAACAAGTGAAGATAATAAAGGTATCGAGGAGGATAAAGAAGCAGACAGAGGAACTGAACCAGAGGTCGCAATAAACGAGGACCTTGGAATGACTGATAAGGAGCCAGAAATTGAGACTCGACCAGATATTGAGAATGGCAGTACAGGAGCGAATGAAGATGCCGAAGGCAAAATTTCTAATAAAGGCGAAACCGATTCTGCTTCCCAAGCTATTCCAAATTATGAGAACAAAACAGTTTCGGATGCTAGTGACACACCCAATGTTGACAATGAACCTTACGGAGTTCGAGGAAATGAAGGTTACAAAGGTTTCGAGGAGGATAAAGAAGCTGACAGAGGAACTGAACCAGAAGCCCCAGTTTGGGATTATAATGGGGCATCTAATATCGGTAATGAATACAATAAATATCAAGAGAACGCATATGATAACAAAGAAGCTGAAAGTTACGGTAGAACAGGACTGGCTGACACATATGGTAAACAATTACCACAGAGAAATAGATTGGCATCTAATGTTGGTAATGAATACAATAAATATCAAGAGAACGTATATGATCAAGGTACCGAGATGAACAAAGAAGCTGAAAGTTACGGTAGAACAGGACAGACTGATACATCTGGTAAACAGTTACCGCAGAAAAATGCAGGTGGATTGGTGCAGGTTAGAGCATCCCTGCCTGTACCATTTGTTCCACCTAAGAGAGTAAATCTGAGGTTGAGGATCTAACTATTTTTTTTGGTAATCAATATAAGCACAAAATGTTTCGAATTATTTAAAGCTAAGAAAATTGTTTTTTGACTTATTTCATTGTTCGTTTGTAAACCAAATATATGAAACCGTCTCACCGATATAGGTAGTCTGTTAAATTATTTTCCAAGTAGAACAGCTTATTTAACAACAACTTACTGTTTATTATAAACAAAAAGTTTACCAAAATAATAACTAAGATTATAAAAGGTAAAGCACTCGACAAAATTAAATCAGTTAAAAAATATTTTTGTGGTTAAGTGTTCAGTAGAAAAAGCGACATATTGGAATTAAGTAATATAAACCTTTGAAAAAGGATAAGAGATTTACACTCAACAATGGATTTATTAAATTATGCGACCAGTGTTTAAATATATGCAATATGAAATTAATTATAAATAATTTAGTGATTATTTTAGTGACAATTATTTTAACAAATTACTTATTTAGTGTTTGTGGTAGTGCAGTCAACAGTAAATATCGTGTAGGTATATACATATAATGTATGCTTATTTACTATTTACACACATTAAAATCATGACCTTTCATAATTTCAACGAATCGTAAAATTAAAATTCCAACTAATTCGCTTTTTGGTAATGAACATATTTCATTATCATTATTTTTGTTACCTACGTATACAATTTCAGTATGTGCTGCAAAAATTTTGAGTGAAAAAAATTGAGTGGAAATTAGTATTACGAGAAAAAATATTAATGATGAGTGAATTTTACAATAAAAATTTCACTCATCATTAATATATGTACTCTATTTTGTGTGTTCAGTTATATGAATTTTATTTACTCACCGCACTCAAGATTGTCAAAATTTTTGTTGTCTTCCCTGAAATAATTTTCATTTCGAATCAGCGATCGAAAAGCTTCTGCCGTTTATGATGTGTAAAGCTGTTAATTTGTAGTGCTGCTGGTATTTGTTTATACTGGCATATACAGTAAAATGTGCAGCGTTACCACACAAGACTTGAACAAAGAAATAATAATTCAAGGTTAGGAGTTAGGTTTAGATTTTAATGTGGATTTTACTTTTAGGGCGAACATCACTTATTCAAGAGAAATTAACAACAGTGAATAATGTACCTAAAGTGAATCAACCAGATAGACGCAGTTTTCTCACGTCATTTGGAACTATTGCTGAGTATAATTTTCGTATCTCGTGTGTTAGCTATCATACGCCTATTTTGGTTTAATTTGGAATTGATCAAATCAGTTTAACAAAGTTATTAGTTGAACAAAGTTTTCTATTTTGCTTAAAGGTTCGAAATTAAAAAAATGCGTGACAAACATTTCTATTACCCGATAAAATAGTTCAGAAACTTTAGCAAATCGTAATTTCATACCACTCTTGTGGTATCATAACATCCCCTTCATTTTGTGGGACCATTCGTTAAATAACGTTGAACAATTTTTAAATTATACTTCTTGGAAGCCCACGAATAGAAAAATATTAATATTTTGTTTTTGTTTTGATGATAAAAATTATCCAGCTTGTATACTGTATATTGTAAAGTTATAGCAATTGTTCGCTTGTCGAAAATTCTGCATTTTTTTGTCATGCAAATTTTGCCTCATTTAAATGACATGCAAATTACAAATGAAGTAAAGTCGTTGTACCGTTCTTTCTTTGGTATAAAAGTGATATATTAAGCTATTATTAAAGGTATCAGTGTACTAACGCTCTGTTACTGGAACTACTCCAGAATTTTCCACTTCAATCCACAATCTTATACAATCTATATTTAGGTCGCCTAACAAATATTCACGTTCGGACCGCTTTCTTAAATAATGCCACTCAATTCTCGGGAAAATATTTATGAGATTTTAACAGACTGTATGTTACTTGCCTGAGATTCGGAAATGTTTCTGCAATGATTTCCCCGCATGTCCAATTTTAACGTTTCGTCTTTCAATTTTTAAAAATTGTGGAAATCCACTGTTAATTTATTACTAAAATGTAGAAAAATGTTTAATATTTTAAATTGTACAAAATTAGCGAAACAATCCATAAACATGATTTTCAAACTCTTGTCTTTTCGTTTCAAGAGCTTCCTTTTTCCTATTTTTGTTAAATTTTAGCTGTAGCAGTCATATTTTTTTTTTTTTTTTTTTTTCGCTGGCGCTACATCCCATAGAGGGATTTGCCCGCTTCATTTGAAGTTTCGTAATCATTTTTTTTAACGGATAATGAGTGATTAATTCATTGATCCAACATTAACCAGCCGTGATTTTTTCATCACCCGCCGGGAATCGAACCCGGGACCTCCGGAGCTTAAAGCAAGCATGCTAACTACTGTGCCACCGGGGCGGCAGTCATATGCCTTAGTATATATTTCCTTTGAAGTGTAACAACCCAATGCCCAGAATCTGTTAAATATTTCTTAGGTAAATTTTCTAAGGTAAATTTTTCCTGACAATATAGTCTGCACGTGGGTTTCTTACCACGGTAAAAAAATTTTTTGTTTTCAATTTTTTGGTTTGGGGCTACCGTTTTCGGGTGGGTCTCTGAACAATTTCGGTATAATTCCGTTTTCTTGATTGATTATCGTTTAACATAATGCGCCATATATTGCTTTAGAATATTAACCTGAAAGCTCTAGTTCTATACAGGGTGTCCGGGTTTGGGATGCTAATCCGTTAAGGGGTGATTCCTTGGTTCATTCTGAGAAAAAAATCGTATGGGAGGGGGGGGGGCATTCGTTTTAAATCCTTCAAATGAGGCTCGCTTTACAATTGTACGTGTCTCGCTACCGAATTCATCTAGTATTGCATAAGGAGAATCTTCATCCATACCATATAACACCCGTTCAAGAACCATTATCGATAGACTACAATAAAACATTGGAGTTTTGTAATTGGTTGATGGAAAGGAATTTGAACAATGATAGTTTTGTGAAACGTATTCTATGGATGGATGAATTGAAACAAAAGAAGAACTAATACAACTAAATACACACAACAGCACAACATATAAGGGAAGAATTACCAAGAATTGAAATAACCAAAGGCGTATACTTAAACGAATATTAGCCTGTATTCAATCACAAGGAGGACATTTTGAGCATCTTCTACAACTCCTCGACCCAAACTTGGTATTAGGGGATTATAGGGGAGATGATGGCGAGTTAACATTAAATAAAACAAAAGAAAAATTATAATGGGTTTTTTGAGAAAAACTCAATTTAAAAAAAAAATATTTTGACTTTAAAGCATCATTTGCTCCTCAAACAAATTTTTTAAACACCCTGTATCTCAAAGGATATCAAAAATGGACCCACCTTCCCATTCGACTTTTTTCTCAGAATGATCCAAAAAATCACCCCTTAACGGTTTAGCATCCCAAACTTGGACACCCTGTATTTTTATTATTTTGTAACTCTTTTGATTATCCGTTGTCGGAAATAGGCGTTGTAATAAATGTTTCGACATCTAAATTTGCACATATGATACTTGAAAATAAACGGAACGAAGAGCGCGCATTTTGTGGTGCTAAGTTGTTTTCTGGTGATTCCCTTTCAGGTACATTCCTCGAGCCGCCATCAGTAAATCGCCATCTAAAATAGTTTTTGGTAAACAAAACGATAAAAACGTTTTAAAAAATTATCATTTAACCTAAAAAACTTTCTAAAGATCAAATCATTAACAAAAAAATAATTATACTTAAAATTAATAAATTAATATTAAAATATTTAATTATAAAGTAATAATAAAGGTCATAGCTTCCGTTTTTTAGCATTTTATTTTCTACCATATGTGCACCATTAAACGCGCTCTATACGACATTTCTACTTAAAAAATATACCTTCTTACGAATATCACAAATTATGTGCAAATCAATTTACGTTGTGTTTGACATTCAATTTCTGTTACAGTTTAAAGTATTACAAGTTGAATTGTTGTTTACAAGTTTATCGTATTTATTTTTATCTAAATATTACGAAAAACTATGACGTTTTCTACCTATATAAATACACTAAGACAAAATCACGAACAAAATTTAAAAAAATTTGTTTTAGTTATAACATTCTTAATGATCACAACGGGCCATTGCTGGCCTAAGTGTGCGATAGCAGCCACTTCAACCTAACATTCTTAATATTAAAGCTAGAGAGGTGAAATTTTCACAATTTGTGTGTATTCATTAGAGCTACTGATTGGTTAAATAAAATAAACTATGATTATTTGACTATATAGTATTAATAATAATGCATTGCAATATAATTTGTTCTAAAATTGAGTGACCGGTATTGCTTGATTTCAAAACTTTGAATTGGAATTTCAAACTTCAATATAAATTTGTATTAGAATACCATAACTTTTGATATTTGTTATGGTCGATATTCACATTAGTCTATTACTCTATTAGGTTCTATCCTGCTAATTTGTGGTCGTTTCAGTTTTTAAATGTAAAATATACGTAAAAATTGCTTGTGTTGGGACACAATTCTTAATGTAATTCGCCTCTATTTCGTATTTGAGGTTAAAGACATTCTCGTCTATATATTTGGTATTGGTTTAGTCGTTTTCTCCTCTCTAAGTTCTGTCATTCATTTTATTTCAATTTATGCGGTAGACTTTTTCGTCTCTAACAGATTTTTTTTTTAATTTTGACCGCGTTAAAGATGAAAATGTCGCTATGTGGACGAAAATGTCGCTGTTGTGTATGACAAGAATACTTAGACAGTTTAAACGAGTATTTACAAAATTAGGGCAAGCCAAATTAAAAGTCCAGTTGGATTATTATTATTATTATTATTATGCTGTGTCGCAGAAGCGGCATCTGTCTGTCTTACTTAGGCCCATTTTCTTAAGGTGATACCTTAAGGGGATGTGACCTGTGAAGAAATCAGTAAGCAGCCTCAACTCAGGTTTCCTAAGTACAAGACACTCCTTAACCCTGACTAACGAAGCTGAAATAAATTTCTTCGCCTGTCGCAAACCTGGAATTACCCCTTAGTGACACCACAGAAGGACTCCGGTCCAATGAACGGAGAAGCAGAACCCTCGCGGGCGAGGCCATCAGCTGCCTCATTTCCCACAATTCCAGTATGATCTGGCACCTAAATAAGTGTTACCTTATTTGAGCTTGCCAAATGCTTAAAAACCTTCAGACAGTCCCATACCAGCGTTGACTCAACAGTAAAAGACCTAAGAGCCTTTAAGGCCGATTGGCTGCCTGATACAATATATACCTTTGCATCGTTTAGGCCTTTTGCAATGCCTATCCTACCGCAAAGTTCTATAGCATGTACTTCTGCTTGAAAGATGGTTGTGTTATTACCCAAGGACTTCGAGAGGGTAGTCCCGCTCCCATATATTCTTACTCCCGCCCCGTCTTCCGTTTTTGATCCATCTGTAAACCATACCATTGACCCTCGCTCAAACGATGGTCTCCCTGTTCTCCACAAATCCCGGTTAGGTAACCTAACACAAAATGGTTTGTGGAAGTCCAGTTTAGCTGGCATACAGTCGGAAGGCATTCCTATGGCAGGGTCTGTCTGAAATTCCCGGAGAATTTCCAGATGGCCCACCATATTACCCGGTTTGATATTTCCCTCCGCCGCCTGCATCTTAAGGGCCATAATAGCAGCCTTCTTTTTACCATGCAGATGCAACGGAGTCAGTCCTAGGATAGCCTCCATTGCGGCGGTTGGACATGATTTCATTGAGCCCGTAACCCCAATGCAGGCTATACGCTAAACCTTATTCAATAAAGTTTGCGCTATCCTCTGTTCAGTTTTAGGCCACTAGCACTACACTACCGATGCGTAGGTTACCATAGGCCTAATGATTGTTAGGAATGACCAGTAGATCATTTTTGGTTGTAGTCCCCAAGTACGTCCATAGAGTCTCTGACAGACCCAAAACGCCTAAGTGGCTCAATTTTGAACTTTAAGTAAATGTTGTTTCCAGTTCAGTTTTTGATCTAGGATTACCCCTAGATATTTAACCTCTTTGGAAAAACGAACAGTAGTACCGTTTAACGAGGGAGCTATAAGCAAGAGCTTTTTCCTCCTCGTAAAAGGGACAACGACAGTTTTGTTTGAATTGACACTGAGTCCTTCCTGGTCACACCACTGCCATATTAAATCGAATGGATTTTGCATGAGATCAGAGATGACCACATCAAACTTGCCTCTAATTATGATAGCCACATCATCCGCATCGCCCTGGAGAACAAAACCATGGTTACTCAGAAGGACAAGTAGCCTGTCAATATCCAATGACCATAAAAGAGGAGGCAGCACGCCTCCTTGGGGACAGCCCTTTACGGCCCTGATGGTTACTGACTCACCACCTAATCTGGCTGTAATTTTGCAATGTTCCAGCATGGAGCGTATCCACCTAATTGTAGAAGGCAGAAACCCCTTCTTCATTGCTACCCTCTCTATCTACACATAGGAGGTGTTATCAAAAGCCCCCTTTAATACCCACAAAGGCACAAACGGCAATTTCCTTATACGCCACCGCTCTTTCAATCCTTGTGACTAGATCACTAAGAGCCATCACAGTGGATTTACTAGTTTGATAAGCAAACTAGTCCCGATGCAGCGGATTATTAACAAGGACTTCACATCTTATTTGATGATCCAAGATTTTTTCCATTGTCCTCAATAGAAACGATGTGAGCTGATAAGCCTTGAGCTGAGTCACTTTCCTCCATAGTTTCGGAATACAGTTAAAACTATAACTTGCCCCAAAACATCTGAATCAAGCTGGGGAGTATTTCCTCAATACCTTTTTGGAGTAAAACTGGAAAAATACCATCCCCTCCAGCGGATTTAAAAGGTTTGAAAGAGCCAATAGCCCATCTCACCTTGCTGGGTGTGAAAATTTTCCCAGAGAGACTCCAGATCCTACTGAGAGATGCATAGGCTTCTTCACTTGAAGGGTGGACTAACGGCTCCACTGGCTCCATCTGCTGGAGCAAACTTGAAAGCTACTTTCACATGAACTGCAATGTTAGATAAATTAACTAACCATTCATTGTTAATGTTAAAATTGTTCGAAAATGAATAAGTGTTACCTGTTTCTGTAAGTCTTCATCTTCAGTTTCTTGCGCTGATTAGGTACATTTGCTATACATATTGTTATATTTTCTAATATGAATTTCCTTGATGTGATCATAAATATCCTTGAACTAAATTTCTGATGTAATTTTGAATTTTCTAAAATAATAAGGCGAAATTTTATTTGTAATAGATTATAGTTTTTCAAAAAGTAATTTCTTTATTTTGCTTATGAGGACGAAGTTTTCAGTAATTTCTTCAGAAATCTTGGTTTTGTTAATATTTTGAAAGGAGATTTTAGAAAGAATCACTAAGATTAGAACACTATACAAAGTTACAAACAAGTAGGGCTCGTTTCTGGTACCTTACTATTTATACTGCAAAGCAAAACGATCATTCTCAAGAATACAACGGGTAGGTTGACTGATTTATTGTTATTGACTAATAATAACTGGATCGCCAAACCGTTGACGAATGATATTTGTTGACGTAAGACGTGTTTAAGAATTACTCTAAAACAACTTAACCCACGCTATGTAGTTTTCCAAATTTATTAACATTCAGAACAACTTCATCAAAAGAAACATTTCGATATGTGCGAAACAATTTTAACGGTACGTTATCGTTCAATTTTATCGAACAATTTTTTCACCTACATTAAAATGTTCCTTTAGATTTTGTTGTTTAGAATTTTCATAACTCGAGTTATGTAAGTAGTAAAACAATTTAATTCGATCACTAAACTTATGTCAGAATATTTGTTCACGTTTGAACGTCTTTGCTATCACAAATTTAATTAAAAAGACTAGCAAACACTAATTTTCTAACCGACAAATCAATAAAACGATTTTGAGGAATTTTGTAAATAAACACTTTAGCATCGTCAGCAGTAGGTAATATTTATTTTCATGAACTAGTTCTTATTTTCACGGCTTACATTTTTGTAAAATGCGTATACAGAATTATTATGCTGAAGGCCAAACTTTCAAGTATGTACTTATATGTTTTTGAAGATGCATGCAATTTTTCAATGTGTTTTCTAAGGTAAAGCTCGAATGAAATGATTCAAAAAAAATAAAAATTATATTTTAGTGATGGCGAATCTTCGAAAACTGGGTTAAAATTTAACATAGAATTTCATTCAAAAAATTCCACTTTTATAAGTTGACGTGGGCGGATTTCATGGTTGATTTACATATGCGACGTGCGACGTGTGACGGAAGCTTCTAGCCAATCAGAGACGAATATTTTGACATTCGTCACACGCCATCGAGAGATGGTTTAAGTTTATCTTTTCCATCACGGTCGCACAAACACATACACATTTTTTGTATGTATAAAACAAAATAGTAGGCTTTGACGAAGCTTTTTTGAAGAACAAATATTAAAATATAAAAAAAAAATTTAAAGTGTGCGTGGCGGAAATTTACAAAGTAAATTGTTGTCAAAAAAGCGTCACGTTTATTTCCACTTGTCACACGTCGCATATGTAAATCAACCTTCAGTTTGATGGACGCCAAAAAATATGGTAGTTTTTGTAGACCCGAAATATTTTTTTTTATAATTGTTTGGAATTCCGGTCAACATCCGTTGCGAATGTCGCAATGTATTAACAAAGGGGATCGGATAAATTAGTTCGCTATTTTAGAATTTTACATATTTTAATGAATCTATGAAAATGTAAAATTTTCTTATTTTAGAGGAAAGTCTCCTAAGTCGTACCGGTGCTTAAATCAAATGGAAACGGTAAGCGGGAAACGTTTTCTTGAGGGGTACGACTTGAACAACCTTACCCTACTTGTTTATAACTGATTTGGTTGGCTATAGTGCATTTTCGATGATATGATGAAGATTTTGAAAAATATATCATTTTTCAATCATCTCATCTTTCAAATACAATAAAATTGAAATTGTTAAAAGTTTTTAAAGAGGAATTGTAAAATTCGCTAATACTACAAGTGCATGGTTGATGATTCCTATATATAGGAAACAATCAGTGTAATATGTTAGTATAGATCATCAGTCGCTATAGCCTGATAAGATGATTGAAAAATGATATATTTTTCTTAACTGATAAAATTCGGTCTATACGATGGAAATTGGATTTTTAAATCATTTTTTGTTGAAGTTCTAGAATTTGGCCAAGAAGGGCTCATCTCGGCTTTTTCTTATCTGATTTTTTAAAAAATGCGAAATGTGTGATGGAAATGGGATCTAAAATGATTTTTAGATGAAGTTGTGGGATATGGCCAAGTGAGGATGGAACTTAGATAATTCTTATCCGATGACGGAATTATAAAATGATTTGAAAATGAAGTTCTGGAATATGGCCAATTAGAATGGACTTTGGTTATTTCTTAGCCGATTTTGTTGAAATTTGACGTGTACATTGGAAATGACGTTCTAAAATAATTTTTAGATGAATTTCTGGTAAACGGTCAAGTAGGGGAACTTCGCTATTTCTTAAACTATTATGGCGAAATTTGGCTTGTGCGATGTAAATGGATTCTTAAATGATATTTCTTATTCCGAGACCGCACGCTACTACCATTAGAAGTTTTGCTTGTAGCAATATAAATTGTAAAAAATCCTTCTTTCGTCATATTTTGTATTGAAATTCCAGTAAGTAAAGATACCTACACAAAGAAAACATTTACAATGTTAAAATCTTCAGTGCATGTGCTCAAAATGTTTTTAGTTTTAATTTTGTTTTATATTATATATTATATTATTGTTGGTTTATTTTTAACAAAATGGTTACACGGTACATGTGTAAGCGTAATCCGTTATTATTTTGATATGATTCGTGGTCAGCAAACAAAAATTTGGATAACGAATGGTGGACCTGCTCGCATTTCAAAATTGTATATTATCATTGTTTGGTTTATTGGTGAGAAATTGTTTTCGTTAAAGCAGAATGTTGCCTTACAGTCAATTTCTGTTTTTCAGTCTCCAGTCTTTAACAACAGTTATTTTTTAGAATAGAAAAAAGTACTGATCTTATAGGCCTATATTTGTAATCGCAGCTTTAAAAGTTTAGGTCTCGCAAATAACCTCGTCCGATTCATTTGAGTCGATTTGGTTCAAATCCAGTTTATTTCCTAGTTTCTAGTTCTCGAATTAGGTAGCTAAATGTAGTTAATGCTTTACAGCAATTTCAATGCGCATGAATGAATCGTATAGATATTTACAGCCCCTTTTTTAATGAGCTATCATTCTTAATTCTGCTTGTGGTCTCACGGATCATTGTATATTGCTTTGTTGTTTTATCGAATTTTTGGATATCGCGTTCTTTATTAACCCCGTTCTATCGGCGATTAATGAAAAACCTGCTTTGTACTTTGTTCCCTAATTTACGGTAGGTTCTCTTTCGGAAATTTAAAGAGAACCTGTTTTGTTAATCTATTGACTTCTGGCGATATAGACTAGTATTAGAATAAAATCTCATTAGCTGACTTAATAAAAAGACTCTCCTTTATCTTAATATATTCTTAATTTGAATTTATAAAATAGGCATAATTTACATCACCGTGATTCAAGCGTTTTAATGTTTTCTTTTTTTCCACAGTCAAAAAGGAATCGACCGTATCACAGATCATCCAAAAGCGATGCATTCTCGTCATCACAGGCAAATAAATCGGCCGAAAATAATTCTAACAGTAACACCACTGATATTGATATATTCTGCGACGAAAGTCGAACCAAACTAATCGGAGGTGGAAAGCTAATAAAAATTACGGAAAATCGAAAGTGTAAAAATAATTTCATAGGCCTAAAGCAGCATCCACGTAATAAACAATACTATTACATTTGCCAACCAGACCGGATCTTATTGGGGCGATGTGAAAATAGCACAATATACAGCGATACTTATAAATGTTGTGTCTCAAAAGTCAATCGCGAAACGACTCCGGCCGTGTATGACGAACCGAAACACAAATTTAATGTGAGTAAATGCTGTGAATCAGGAATATTTCCAATTGAAGGCAAAATTCATTACTACTACACGTGTGTATATTTACACGGTCGATTTATACAAAAAATTCGTAAATGTCCGCGCGGCTCTATATTTAATTCGAACACAGGAACTTGTGTTGAACAGGTTAATTGTGCCGCACTCATGAAAACGCAAGATTCAGCTGAACGATTTAAACCGGCATCTGAAGTAATACGGCCTAGAAAATACGTAAATTCAAATGGATATCTACCATGTGATACTCCTGGAGCCTACAGTACAGATGATAATCCAAATTATTACTACAAGTGCTGTGGTAATAGAGACGGGGAATACTTTAAAACAAAATTAAAATGTCCATCGGGAAAATCATTTGACAGTTCCTCCGAAGAATGTGTAACAAATAGCGAATTTTTTACCAAATTTCCACAAAATTCAATCGGTAAATTAAGACAACACAAGAAACAAGATTTAATGAACAATTTACCACGGTTGCTCACCGCACAGAGCAAGCGGACAGCCAAGCAAGCCGAATTCTTTGATGCAGCCGATAGTGACAAAACTGAAGAGGAAACTACTAAACCATTAGTAAATAAAAAATTTTGTGGGTGTGTTGGTGTAAATGAATACGCTCATAAAAAAAAGAACACCGATAGTTTTCAGTTGCAGAATACTAAGGAAATTGAAAAGATTGACGGAATACTTGAAAGACAACAAAACCGAGTAAAATATGGATCGGATTATAAAAATGGATACGCTGACTTGTCTCGACAGGATAAATCATATAGAAGTGGTATCGAGTGCATTTCAAATAAAAATTCATATAACAACCGATCACCAACAAATGTAAGATCAAAGCATCATTGCCATTGTAAATTTAGACCCAAGAATTCACCTATAACTAGTACCGTAAAATGTAAATCGGAAAATAAACGAACAGAATCTAAGCCAACTGTTGATAATTCAACAACACCAGCGTTGGTAGAATTAAATTCTACAATTTCCAAAAAAATACCGCCAATATTGATTCTTTCACCGTTAAAAACCTCTGTTTTAACTGAAAAAGAAGCGGTATTAAGCACTTCACAAGATGCAACGTCAGCAGAGGATTCAACATCTTCACATATCAATGCTATGACAAAACCAGAAGGGCAAACAACGATCATTTCCAATGATACCGAGCCCAATGCTGCAGAAAGTAACACAATCGTCACTATAATGAAAAGCCCACTAATATCAAATCTTAATTCTAATGAATTAAGTTTTCAAAAATCAAGTTCTAAAGAAGAGGTACCATCAGAGGTTACATTAATGCCGATCAAATCTAGTGTTCCTATTACTAATATCGCCACAACTTCAACACCAATTCCAACCAATCTGAATTTAGCCGAAACAGATAGCTCCACACTAGACTCAACATCGGAAGAAAATGATATGTCTTCAATTATGCTCTCGGCAGAAGAAAGCGCTATATTAATTCCAATCAGTACTTCATCGGAAGTATCACATATTAATAATGCTGGCTTATCTTCGAAGTATAATACCGATATGGAAAACCCCACAACATTAGATCCACTTACAACCCAGATGACTACGAACAAGATAACGATAGAAGAGAGCATATCAACAACAGACCCAACCCCATTTCTTGTTGCAACACCAATACCCTCTATTTCGGAAGAATCTGATTCGTCGTCAGCAAATTCGGCTTTATCGGAGCAATCAAATTTCAACAGATTTACTACAACATCGGTAACAGGAAGTTACTCTTTTGACACTAAACCTGCCGAGGAGTTAACTTCAACTACACCTCCACCTTCAGAAGATAATATGATAACTGAAACGCCTAATCCCACAACATGGACTCCAAATACAACACCGCAAATCCAAATGGCTATAAAAATACCTATACCCCATGTTTCTGAAGAATTTAATTCGACTGGGATTGCTGCATCGCCGCTGTCTCAGTCATCAGTAAACTCACCTAAACTAGACACTACAACGCCAATTCCAACAACGGCTTTATCGGAGCAATCAAATATCAACAGCTTTACTACAACGTTGGTAACACAAAGTGACTCCCTTGACACTAAACTTGCTGAGGAGTTAACTTCAACAACACCTCCATCTTCAGAAGATAATATAATAACTAAAACGCCTAATCCCACAACATGGACTGAAGAATTTAATTCGACTGGGATTGCTGCATCGCCGCTGTCTACGTCATCGGTAAATTCACCTAAACCAGACACTAAAACGTCAATTCCAACAACAACTTTATCGGAGGATTCAAATATCAATAGCTTTACCACAACATCGGTAACACGAAGCTACTCCCTTGAGACTGCACTCGCCAAGGAGTTAACTTCAACAAAACCTCCATCTTCAGAAGATAATATGATAACTAACACACCTAATCCCACAACATGGACTCCATATATAACACCACAAATCCAAATGGCTACAAATAAGGCAACGATAACAGATGATATGTCATGGTCTACAATTTCATCGGTTCCAACGACAACCCCTATACCTCAAGCGACTACAACGCCATTATTCAGAATTTCGGTAGAATCTAGTGAAACACAAGCACCAACTCCCAAAAAACTACTAACAGATTCGAAATCTCAAAAAGCGTTAGATAATGCTAAGTCCTTGTTAATACTTCCGCAGGAAGAAAGCAATGTACCAAGTATAATAACAACTTCTACGATACAACCAGGTACCAAAGGCGTTATACCATCATCGATAGAACCAACATTCTCGCAAACAACTCCTCCAACTTCAAATAAAACAACGCTAGAAGAGATTTCAACAAATATAACGTCCAAAGAAACTGATTCAACATTGGATCCTCTTTCAAAAATGACACCTCAGGCAATTATAAACTCGTATTTCACGACCGCGTCGGGACAATCAAACACTGGATCTACCGCAAATCCAGAATTACCTATTGCTGATCTCACCAGTACACCACATCCATTTATTTCCAAAACAGCTGATGCAACCACAGCTACAACAGAAAGCCTTTTGACCATATATAATCCAAGTTCCAGCATCGACATCGAGCAAGAGGCCACAACCAAATCTCCAACAGCCGAAAGTAATGAATTTGCTACAACTTCTATGGAAGGACTAACAACCCCAGAAATAACTACTCATGAAGGCATTGAAAAGCAAATGGAAAGTGATTCTGTTAAGACAAATGATAAAAACATTGATAGAAACTTAGTAGATAACGAAAATCACGAATATGCTTTAGAATTATCATCCTCTCTTAGTAAAAATAATGAATCGGATGGCCTCACTAATCAAAGAACACAGGAAAAAGATAAGATTGAAACTTTCGAGTTGATGTCATTTGACGCCAAAGATTTTGACTTAATACCTGAAGAGTCCAAAGATAATAAGTTCGTTGAAACACAATCAAAGGACGATAAAAAATTACCAGAAATTACAGGATCATCAATTATAGATAACCATGAGCCACAAGGAGTATCAAAAGCGACTGAAGATCAAGTAACAAAGCAAATAACTTCCAAAAATGTTGAAGCAATTAAAAGCAAAGAAATGGATAGCAGTAAATCGAATCTTTCAAATGTAAGTGATCGCGTAATCCAGCCCGAATCAGAAAATACCTTGGGTAGAAACAAGTCTATTGAAAACGAAACAATTAATGCTGAACATCTTAAAATCTTTCAACCCTTTGAGAATCAAAATAATACCGTAGATGAAAGCCAAAAAAATAATTCGGAGAATCCAAATTTAAATGAATACGATCATGTAAAAGAAATAGTCAAACCAAATTCCAGTGCTCAAAATAAAACAGTTGATAATGCTGCAGTAGGAGAGCAATCTGCATCCAAACCAAACGCTGAACAAAATGATAGCCCATCTAAATTATTAAACGAAGGCAAATCTCAACCTCATGATAAAATAAAGGACGATGACTTATCAAATGAAACTGTATCAAATGAAACGTATCAAATGAAACCCGAAGCTAGTAATGATTCGCCTGTTACAGTTAAAATAGAGGAAAATCGAAATAAAGCTGACGACCCTAAGGTAGATTCAGTTAATTTGAATACTAATGACCAAACACCTCAGAAAAAAATTGACTTTAATGAAAATTTCGAATTGTTATCGAATAAAAGTGATGTACCCTTTGAAGATACCACTAAAACCAAGGATTCTAACATATTAGCTGACAACATGTCCAAAGAGAATAAGACATCTAGCAAAAGTGGGTCTTTGAGTTCAAAAAACTCTGAACTTAATACAAGCAATAAAATAGAAACAAACAACCCGGAGGATTCAACTAAAAGTGACCTCAAAATCATACACGGGTCAGAAATTACCTCAAGTGGAAAAGAAAACTCAACTACAAGCAACCTTAACAATTCTGATTATCTTCAAATTCTTCAACCAAGTAAGAAACAACAAAATGCTACAGAAGAGAACCAGTATATTGAAAAGCCTAACGAGTCGAATTTCGGTAAAAACAATAAATCGGAGGATGATCTCGCAAATGATTCAGACAAATCGAAAGCCAGTGCTGCTGAACAAAATGTTAGTCCATCAGAAATCAAAGCTCAATCCCAAATTGCATCTATCAAAAATACTGACGCAAAGAAGCCAAAAGTAACGACGAATAATGGAGATAAGCTAAATAGTTCTGAACATCTTCAGAACCTTAAACCAAGTGAGAAGCAAAATAATGCCGCAGAGGACAAAAATGACAATGAAAATCCTAACGAATCGAAAACAGATACTCAAATTAAAACAATTGGAAATACTAAAGCGAGCAATGAGTTTAAATTATCAGACAAAGACAAACCTCAACCTCATGATCAAATAAAGAAAGATAACGCATCAAATGAAACTGTCATACCCGAAGCTAGTAATGATTCGCCTATTACAGTTAAAATAGACGAAAATCGAAATAAACCAGACGACTTCAAGGTCGATTCAGTTAATTCGAATACTAATGACCAAAGCCCCCCGAAAAAAACTGATATTAATGAAAATTTCGATTTGTTGTCGAATAAAAGTGTTGTACCCTTCGAAGATACCACAAAAGACAAAGATTCTGATCTATTAGCTGACAACATGCGCAAAGAGAATAAGTCATCTAGTAAAACTAAGTCTTTGAGTTCAAAAAACTCTGAACTTATTACAAGCAATAAAATAGAAACAAGCAACCCGGAGGATTCAACTAAAAATGACCGCAAAATCACAGAAGAGTCAGAAATTACCTCAAATGGAAAGGAAAATTCTACTAAAGACAACCTAAATAGTTCTGATTATGTTCAAATCTTTCAACCAAGTAAGAAACAAAAAAATGCTTCAGAAGACAAAAAGTATATTGAAAAGCCTAACGAGTCGAATTTAGGCAAAGACAATAAATCGGAGGGTGATCTCGCAAATGATTCAGACAAATCGGAAGCGAGTGCTCAAAATAAAACGGTTGATAAATTTACAGAGGGGAAGCAATCTACAATTCAAACAACTGCTGAACAAAATGTTAGTCCATCTAAATCATCAGATAAAATAAAACTTCAGCAAGCTAACACCAGTGATAAAAGGGTTGGACCAACCGAAGATTCCTCAAAAGATAAAAATTCTGATCTTTTAGCAGATATTCCCAAAGAAAATAAGCTAAATACAACACAATCTGACAGAGATAGAAAATTACCAGAGAGCACAGTATCATTACTTATAGATAATAAAGAGCGACAAGAAGTATCGAAAGCTACTGTAGATTACAGCGTTCCTGATAAATTAACGACACAAAATGCATCTATGAAAAATACTGACGCAAAGAAGTCAAAAGAAAGAACGAATAATGAAGACGAGCTAAATAGTTCTGAACATCTTCAGAATCTTAAATCAAGTGAGAAACAAAATAATGCCACAGAAGACAATAATGGCAATAAAAAACCTAACGAATCGAAAATAGGTACTCAAAACAAAACAATTGGAAATACCAAAACGCGCAACCAGTCTGCATCTAGACCATCTGCTAAACAAAATGTTGGCCCACCTAATTCATCAAACAAAAGCGAATCTCAACCCGATGATAAAACAAAAGACGTTGATTTATTAAATGCAAATCTAGTTCCGGAAGCCACTAACGCTTCGCCCGTGACAATTAAAATAGACAGTAGTCCATTAACCGCTCAACTTAATGAAGATGGATGTCTTATAAGCGCACCTGATGAGATACCTTTTAATCCTTGCTGTCCAAATATTGCTTGCGATACGCAATCGGTGGATGATCAGTGTAAAGTGTCATCAGATAGCAACGCATATTTAGATAAACTATTAGAAAATTTCGATGATTTAAGCAAGTATATATTTCAGGCAAGAAAAGCGATGATGGCTGCTGTTGCATAATAAAAGGTAAATTCGGTAATGGCCCAGCAAATATATCGTTACTTATCCAGAAACAATCTAAAATGCATATGAAATATGAACTGCGCCTGTTCCAATCAATATGATGCAATATGTGTTAAAAAGAAAGTGTTACATTTTCGATTGATCATCGAATCGATGGAAAATTCGATTAGTTCGCCAAACCAATAAATAGGATGTCTTTTTTTTTGTTCTTTGAAAGAAAACATTTTTTTTTTTTACTTTTCAATAATTTAAAATAAAATAAAAAAATATAAAAAAATAATAATAATAAATTGTAAAATAATAATACTTTTTATGTTGTTAATAATGTTCCAATTTGGTTTTTAGTGTGTTTTGTTCTTTTGTATTTATCTAAAGAAATTGAACTCTAATTTTCCGAGAAGTGGCATTCTTTTCTAGCGCTCAAATTGTCTAACGAATGTGAAAACTGTTGAAATCGTCAGATGTGTACTTTGTGATGTCAAACTTTTCGCGTTTCTCGGAAAAATTTTCCCAGCTTATTTTTCCACCTTCAGGCGCTTATAGCTCCTCGAAAACTGTGATTGCTTTCTATCAAAAATGCGATTGAGTTCTTTCACTGAAGTGTCTTTCCTGAGTGGCAAAATTGTATTGGCAAACTTTTGGTAGTCGGTTGTAAAAAGTTTTTCGGTCAGCAAATCCACCTTCTATGATGCATACATCGAAGGTGCATCTTTATTTTCTATTTGTATGTTTTCCTACCCAGTCATTCAGTGAGGCTGCCGTCTACTCTTTTCGACATGCCTCCTAGACTTCTTTTTCGCATTCACTACTTATCAGTGTTGTCACTTCACAACCCTACAGGTCAGTGCTGCCACATCACAACAGAATCAATCCTTGGATGCGACTTGTTTGAGTTTTACTGTTACAGAACCACTGTTTTTATTTCCCGAATAATTAAATTGGATATACCATTATACTTGCATGATAAATTAAATTTTTCTGTGTCATTGCGAACTAGAAACGTTAATTTTGCCTACTAAACGGTTATCTTTTAATTTAGGTGGCTTGGTGTCTATTGGAAGGGGCTCCGTAACCTTCCAGTAGGCGCAAGTGTACGTACTGCCTCCTCGTGGCAACCACCGGTAACTGTAACCATTAGGCTGAATATAGACTTTTGTGACAGGCTAAAGTACGGCGCTAAAGGAGAAAACCTTGACAAAAAATCCCTAATCTAAGGTGGAACAGCATATGCCGATGGATGAATGGCTGATAGGTTAATCAGTCTATATATGTGGACTCTGGATACCAGGCACCCTCCAGTTTTATTTAGCCTTCATGTAGTAAACCTGGGTGACCTACAGGCGACTTTTTTATTCCCAGCAACTCGCAAGAGTCAAATCAAAACGGTAGACGAGGCACGGGAAGGAATACACGGGAGTGGGTCTGCCCTCTCAAAGTCCTTGAGTCCCAATGCTACCGCTTTTCTAGCAGAAGTAAATGTTATTACATCTAGGAGGGAGAGCAATGAGCCCAGATAGTATGTAACGCGTGTAGAAGTATTTCCTACAGTAGACATCTAGGAGGGAGAGCAATGAGCCCAGATAGTATGTATCATGTACCGGTCGGCAGTATTATCAGGTTCATTAAGAGCCTGAATATTGGCTGGACGGATAATTAAAACATTTAGGAGGGAGAGCAATGAGCCCAGATAGTATGTATCACGTACCGTTAGGCAGTATTATCAGGTTCATTAAGAGCCTGAATATTGACTGGACGGATTATTAAGTAGGGTACATGCACAAAAGATCTTTCAGGTCGCAGTGCGGGGTGGCTTAAGCCCCCACATGGCCCTCAAGTAATAATAATAATAATAATAATAATCTGTTAATTTAAAGTTGTTCTATACTGTTGTAAATATGTAAGATGTGCAAAACCAAGGCTTACGCATTGAATAAAATATTATTATTATTATTATTATTACATTTTATTTACCTTTTTTTGCATTTGTTAGGAAAAATAAACGAAGACACAAAACAAAATGTTTAAGAAACAACGAGACTCCACAATCATCAAAGCACTTTAAGTTTCAGCCTTGTACCGATCGGTGTAAGCAACCATTACACGATCAATATTAATGTCATTACCAGTAATGTCAATACCTGCATCAATACTACTTCAATATTTTTTAACCTTACACAATCATTATTAATGACAGTAATTCCATCATTACTAAGCTTTTATTACTGCTAGTAGAAGCATTTTTTTCTTAAATTTTATATGGATCCTAAAGAAAAAGCGTGTATTGTATCTGTATCCTCTAATACATAAAACATATCATCCATGTTGATGAATTTTTACTATTTATTTACAATTTAATAATTATTACTTTTTTTAAATATTTATTAAAAAAAATATAATTACGTAGATAAGCTCAAATTTATGTAATATTCAATAGTAATGACACACAGTAATGACGCGAACCCTACACTATCATTAATAATGACAGTATCCCCACCACACATCAATAATGATGTCTTGAAATCAAAAAATCCGGATTTTCATCATTACCGACCATCATTCCTCATTACTTCAAGTTACACGATCAATATTAATGTCATTATCAGAAAGTAATGACATTATTATTGACCGTGTAATGGTTGCTTAACTGTTTCTTTATTCCCTTTCTTCAGTATGAAAATTAATCTCTAACGTCTAACCTTTAATTTCAAACCACGATTTCAACATTATCGTTCTAAAACCACGGCGAAATTTTAATGAAGTGACCTGACATCTATATTGAAATGACTATAATTATGAAAAGTCGATATGTCGATAATGCAGTTACATGTTGACGTTTGTTCGGCAGAAAATGTTTACAATTTGATTTTTGTGAGTTTCGAATCGTTTGCAAATAAAAATAATTATGGATCATAAAGAGAAAATGTAAGTTATAAAATATACTGTCCAGAGTATCATTACCTAAATTGTGCTTAATTTTTAGATTAATTTGTGGTGATGTACGCGGGCAATTCAAATACCTGTTCAATCGTGTTGAAACCATTAACAAAAAGAACGGCCCATTCGAGCTGCTTCTATGTGTTGGAGAATTTTTCGGAGAAAATAATGATGAGCTCATTGCTTATCGTAATGGATTTAAAAATATTCCAATTCCAACATACATTCTTGGGCCGAACTGTGAAAAATTTGGCGACTTGTATGAAAATTTGAATGACAACGAAATTTGTACGAATCTGACATATTTGGGTCGAAGAGGACTGTATACGATTTCATCAGGATTAAAATTAGCCTATTTAAGTGGATTGGAAACAGAATCGGATAATGCCACTGAATGGACGTTTAACAAGGATGATGTGGTGTCTGTGAAGAATTCATGTTTCGTGAACAAAAAAACAATGGGAGATTACCGGGGTGTTGATGTGCTAATCACATCACAATGGCCTTACGGCATTGGCGACAAAGACTTGGAAGTTAAAAATCCGTCAACATTAATTTCCTGGTTGGCGAGAGAGATCAAACCGAGATACCATTTTTGCGGTGTGAACAATATTTATTATGAACGCCTGCCTTACCGGAATCCGATCGATAATAACACACAAATGGAGCTGGCTACTCGTTTTATAAGTCTAGCACATGTTAATACCGATAAAAATCCCAAGACGAAATTCATTTATGCCCTAAGCCTAACTCCTGTCGATAAAATGCGAGTCATCGAATTAATTCAGAAGACCACTAATGAAACACTGTCTCCCTTCAACGAAATAAATTTCGGTAAAGTTATGTCGGGCATGAAGCATATCGACACTAATGACTTATCATCGAATCAATATTTCTACGACATGGAAAATTATGATAAGAAACGAAAATATAACCAAGGGGAGGGTAGAAACTTCAAACGGATGCCGCGCACATTCGACCAAGAAAAATGTTGGTTTTGTCTTTCTTCACAGAACGTTGAGAAGCATTTGATCATATCGATAGGAGACAATTTTTATATAGCACTTGCCAAGGGCCCGATTAACGAATATCACGTACTTATCCTATCAATTACACACATCCAATCATCTGCGCTATTGTCGGCCGAGGATTGGGCCGAACTTGATAAGTTTAAAACTGCCCTTCGTAAATTTTATAAATCACTGAAAATGTCTGCAATATTTTACGAGAGAAACTATAAATCATCGCATCTACAAATTAATGCAATCCCTTTCGATGAGAGTCTAGAGTGGCAATTGAAGCATATATTTACGGATAAATCGGACGAGTATAATATTCAATTTGAAACCGTACCAAAGATTACCGAACCATCTGAACTACCAGATAAGTCGCCATATTTTCTAGCTGAACTACCTGACGATTCTACTTTAATTACGAAGCAAATGAAAAAATTTCCATTACATTTTGGGCGGGAAATAGTTTGTTCCGAAAATCTTTTGAATATTGAGCAAAAAATTGATTGGAAGGAGTGTGAGCTACAGCGGGAAGAGGAAATTGAATTGGTCAAAAAATTTCGAGAGGGATACAAAGAGTTTGATTTTACATTGTAACTATGTATATCGCAGGGAAGTGTAAATTAAATAAAATTTTCTTAAAACAACTGATGGTGTTTATTCGTAAGTCGGTTTATTTGTTAATAATTTGAGTTACTCTATAAAACTTTACTCCTTTTGTTCAGAACTTTTGCTTAAACTTGGTTCTGATTACCAGTAAACTGAACGTAAGAAAATAGAAACACCAAACCATAGAGCAATGCGGCCAACCAGCAGCTTGTTGTATTCTAAATCGTAAAAGATAAAAATAATTCTTAAAAGTGTTTATCTGTAATCTGTAAATTAGTACTCACGTTTTCGTATGCTTCATCAATGTCAGCATAAAAAGCAGTTAAATTAGTATACGTTTTCGAAATATTAAACGGTAGATCTTCACTGAACGCAACACTTTTCAAGTGAAAACAGAACCCCATTATAGTCTATTCAGAAGTGAGAAAGAAAAAAGTTTTAATCACCATAAGTTGGCGAATCAAGCAAGAGATATCAGTAGAGCAGTGAAAGCTGTAGTTAAATAGGCGATCTTAAATTTAAGAACAAATTATGCCATTATTATTGCCTTATAAATAAATTTAACTTGAATTTACAATTATTAGTTTTACACAAGTTTTTTGTCGACGGTATTAATTTTCAAATATTTAAGTTTTAGGGGGTTAATCCCTTAATGGACTTTCAACACTGTTTATGTACAGTTGATGTCCTGATAGCACTAACATAAAAACGTAAAGACAGGCGGCAATGTAACAGTTAATGGCAATCTGTAAATAGAAAATATGGATTAGCAAAGGTCTCTTTCTGGTGCGACAAAAAAAATTAGACGGAACTTTCTCTTACTTGATCGTAACAGTAATCTGCAGCTGCAAAAAATGTATCGGGACTCGAGAAATGTTCAACCAAAGGAAGATCTTCAAATACACTCAAAGATCTAGAGTAAAATGCGATTCCCATCACCGTCTAAAAAATAACGATATATAATATTACAAATAGGTCACCAAATTTAACATAGTATGTACTTTGTAAAATCCAACCCAAATTTTACTGACTGTTTTTGACTTTCAACTTACTGATAAACGATCGTTGGAATTTATGTTATTGAGTGGCTTTTGATTTGTACTTTTGGAACGGATGGAAAGCCAAAGAGTATGAAAACAAATTAGTAATTTTTTTAAAAAAACATTTAACTCTGCTATTTATATTCAATTATGATTCCTTTAACTTATCGTAAATGAAGTTTATGGATGCAATACAAAAAATGGAGCAGGAGATACCTATCTAAATTAATGGCCAATTTTAAATTTACATTAATTTATTTATTTTGCTAATTTGATCTAAATTACAATTTATCATTTTGGTAATCTGTATCAGATAAACACATAACACAAGAATATAATACATACTTTAAGCACAATATTTAGAGCTGAAATTTGAAAATATTTACAAAACAAAGGTCTAGGAATGTCGTAGATTTTTTGTAATCTGAGGAAAACGAAATATTGCACCTTAAAAATTTACATGAAATAAATTTATATTTTAAGTTGTAATATTTATTTTAAATACATATATAATTTAAACTTTATATATTTATTAATTTTTTATTAATTATCAAATATGTACTTTTAGTTGGATACTGAACGACTATTTGAGTAGAATTGTTGGCCGGAAAAAACCAACAGCAAAATGTATATACATGCGGCAATCCAACAGTTGAGGGCATTCTGCAAAATATATAAATTAGTAAAATAATTAGGTGATTGTTACTAGATAAAATTCTAAATTTGCACTTACTTGGTCGTACGCTTTATCAGCAGCTGCATAAAACAGTTCAGGTGAGGGGTAATGTGGCTCCAATGGAAGATCCTCAATAAGAGCCACACTTCTAATGTGATAAAACACCCCCATTAACGTCTAAAATTAATTGGTAGATTATTAATTCAATGGGGTCAAAAAATTCTACTAAAAATCTATTTAAATTCCATACCCAGTATATTAAATCAGGTGCAAAAATTAATTACAATGAGTTTGATTAAACCAATAAAACACAATTGAATGAACACGAAATAAGTAGATAACATGCAGGAAAAGTAAATGACATGTACTGTAACACCTCTCAACGAGCCCCAATTGGGTTCATCTTAAACAAAATACCACATAATACAAGCAAACCAATATAAAACCAAATAAAGCATAATACATAACGCATTGATTAGAAAAGCAAATTAGTAGCATAATATGTAAAAAAATTAATGAATTATGTGCATCAAATCGATATAAAACCAATAAACAAGCTATTATTTGACAGGAGTGCCAGTTTTTTCGGGGCTTCCAACTTACCAATTGAACAATACCCCATATCGAAATGATTAGTCCGCATAGTGATAGTTTTGGTCCACAGATTGGCATTTTTATTGTTGATTTAATTTTATTTAATGACACAAAATGAAATTATTTGAGTATATAATTTAATTGTGATAAAAACTCAAAACTTCTAATCACAAGACTGATTTTTTCCACTATGGGATTGTGTCGCGAAAAATATCATGTGATGTGACAGATAGAATTGTGTGAAGTTTGTAATAATTTGCTAGAGAGCACCAGGACCAGCGCTGAGTCCGCTGAATACAAAAAATAAAATGTAGGACTTTTTTTATTGGATTTAGGGAAATTTTAAAATTTTGCCTAAAATTATACATTAATTTTGCAAATTTTACAGTTTTTTAGTATTTGTCCACACTTTTATATTCGTAAATAATTTTTGGAAAATATGGAAATTTGTATGTCTATGTATATATGTCTAATTCAGGAACCTTATCTTCTTGATGTTAATGGAAGAATCTTTGCGGTAACATTCCAGTTATTTTTAGAACGTAGAATATTATTAATAACAATGTTAATGGCTCGCTCGTTGTTGAGTGTAGTGCAACTGATCTGACAGCTGAATTGGTCTGCGTTGGATTACCTTTCCCTTGACTTTTCTTTACCTCCTTCGGATGATCTTAAGAACCTGGTGTTATGGAGTAAGCAGAAACACACCTTCTTCCTAGTTCATAATATAAGGCATAACTATACTGTATGCTGTATATGTTTTTTAATATGTATTAAACTTAAAATACCACTATTTAACCTTTACTATGATAGTAAGTTTTCATAACATAAACTTATAGAAGAGTCTCTGAGACTATCGACCCAGATCTTTCTATAGAATTGTACTAGAATTGTAAAATATTACAAAATATTTTATATTTTTAAATTCGTAATTTATTAAAATTAAGGAAAAATTACTGATTTTTCAACTTCATAATTATATTTTTAGCAACTGAAATCATTATAAAATAAAAAAATGAGTCTCTAGAGACTCTTCTAGCAGGATGAAGGTTAAACCTTACCAAAACAGAATTAACCGATTGGGATCTTTTGTTAAACTGAGTCTATTGACAGTTAAAAGAACATTGAATTGTCGGTAAGCGTCTATGCTTACAAAGAAAGGTAATTTCGACTACCTTTGAACATTTTTGTCCTCTTTTTTCACTAACCAGAAGCCTCGGAATAAAGATTTCTAGAGTTTTCAGCTTAAAAGGTTAAGAAAATTAGTTAGGAAACTAAAAAATAGAGCCAAAAAATCTAAATTTCAAACTGATTGGGTGCCACTTCTTAGTGGCTTAAAAGGAAGTTTATGGCACGCTCACAGAACTTCATGGATAAACTTCTGTGAGGAAATGAATAGCCTAAAGCATAGAACATAACATCGGGGGAAAATACCACGGTAGTAAAAGTTAGAATTTTTTCAACTAAAGCACAGTATAATAAACAACCAGAAGCGACATTACATGGACCAAGAAATTTTTGCTCTTACCTTATATTTTACATGTTAATTTTGAATTTTCAGCCACTGAACGATAATTTAATACATACCGAAAATCTTACTTTCTATAAACCAAGGTCAAAAAAATGAGTACATTTTTCTACATATAAAAACCGCGTTATGTCGCTTCTGGGTATTCTGTGACTAAAGTATGAAATAGGTAGCTGGGGCTTATAACATTTAAAGTGATTTGGTTGGTAGAGAATTAGTCCCAAGCTTAAGTAGGTCGGTTATACCATAGAATAATAAACAACCAGAACCGACATTACGTGGACCAAGAAATTTTTGCTCTTACCTTATATTTTACATGTTAATTTTGAATTTTCAGCCACTGAACGATAATTTAACACCGAAAATCTTACCTTCTATAAACCAAGGTCAAAAAAATGAGTCCATTTTTCTCCATATAAAAACCGCGTTATGTCGCTTCTGGGTATTCTGTAATTATACTTAGACACAATAAAGCTTGGCTAAAAATGATGTTTTACTTAAAAGGTCTAATTCTCTACGTTTACCAAACGGTCGCCCAGATCTGCCAATAGGGAGGTTGGCGGGTTGCTCCTATCTTTTCCTTTCCGAGGTTGTGATATTATCAATTCTGATTTTGTTGCTTCCAAGCCCTCTAACTTGTCTATTGAAACCCCAGATTGACGACGTTTTGCTCTACATTTCCAAGTGTGCATTCCACGTGGCATTGTTCAACCATCCTTGAGCAAATTAATTAAAGTGGTTTTATCCCGAAGCCTGGTAAGTCTGACTAAACGGTCCCTAAAGTCATTTAGACATGAACTTGATTGAAAGATCCCTCAATAATAAAAAATTTCTTGTGGGTAATTTTCTGAATGATGCGGGAGCTTTTGATAGTACTTCGTTTTTAATCGCGCAATTGTAATATGGATCAATCGTCCAATCGAAATAGTAATTTGGTTGGATAGCTTATCCGTTTATTAATAAATCGTTAGTTTTACCAATCCTCTTATACGCCTCCATTGATTGGTGGCCAGTGGTAAAATTAAAGGCTTCTTTAATCAATCTTAATGGACTACAAATTATTAAAATAGAATTCCTCGAAATCCATGTTTCAGTAAATCAAACAAAACCAAAGCCATTAATATGGAGTACAAGTTATGACAGAGGGAGCGCAAGAGAACGCGGATGAAGAAATGTGTATAGCGGTCATTTTAAGTTAATAACTCCGTAAAATCTCCAATTCGGGCATTTGAGTTATCAATAATCGACCAAGCGCGGTGGTGAGGCGGCTAAATAATTGTGAAAAACAAGTTAAGGGGTTTAAGGAGAATCCATAAATTTAAAAACAGAGGCGACAATTTGTCCATAGAAGCGTTGTTCAATTGCTAGGAGGAATGCATAAGTGTAGATGAGCACATCATGAGAAGATGATGGAGATGAGCACATTGAGAGAGAGAAAGAGAGCAGTGGTTATATAACTCTATTTCAAAATGTATCGAAATTTAAGCATAGAGAATGTAAACGTCAGGACGATCACACTTCAGGAGAAAAGGATCTCAAGACGAGTCCAATAAGGCCAAATACTGAGAAGAGGATGTATAAATACGTTTTTAATACACTCGCCTTGATTTTTTTAAAATTAGAATTTCTCTTTTCCGCACTCATTTGTAAACTCAAATTTAGGTAATTTTAAAGACCAGGAAGCGTTCCAGAATTATTTCCGCGCAAGAAGTCGCATATGTTAATTTTATATTTTCGCAGAGGTTTTAATTTTTAAGGAATTTTGCGTAGGATTACTAGGCAATTTTATATAGGATCAAAGCTTGTTGTCAAGGACATTTAATCGAACCAGCGGAACCCTTATCTTCTAATAACGGTAAGAAGGCTATACAAAAGCTTCTTTCTCAATGAGTTAAGGCTGAAGGGTTGCTTCTTTTGGCTATCGCGAGGAGAATCACTATCGCGACCTAAAAGATCTTTTGTGCATGAACCCTGCTCAATAATCCGTCCAGTCAATATTCAGGCTCTTAATGTACGTAAAAATACCGCCGGCCGGTATATGATACATACTATCTGGGCTCATTGCTCTCCCTCCTAGATGTTTACTGTAGGAAGTATAATATGAATGTACATATTTGGTGGTTTGGTGCCTATTGGAGGGGGGGAGGAGGGATTAAAGTTGAGTAGATTAATTTACCAGCTTCATAACTGTCCAGTAGGGTGCGCATCACGTAAGCTGTTCTGGTCATGTATCAGGCAAAAGCGTGATGGGTACAATTGTGTAAGGGGTAATTTGATCACAATTCGCAAGTGTATGTGCTGCCTCCTCGTGGCAACCACTGGTAACTGATACCATTCGGCAGAATGTGGCCTTTTGGCCCAGGCTCAAGTACTGCGCTAAAGGAGAAAACCTTGACAAAATACCCTAATAAAATGTGGAACAGCATATGCCGAAGGATGAATGGCTGACAGGTTAATCAGTACAAAGTATGCGGACTCTGGATACCAGGCACCCTCCAGTTTTATTTAGCCTTCCTGTAGTAAAGCTGGGTGACTTATAGGCGACTTTCCATTTCCAGCAACTCTTTTACTGAGTAAAATCAAAATGGAAGTCGGAGGAGGACTAGGAATACATGAGAGTGGGACTGCCCTCTCGAAGTATTTGGGAACCAATGCTACATCTCTCCAGTAAAAGTACTTCCTACAGTAAACATCTAGGAGGGAGAGCATTGAGCCAAGACAGTATGTATCGCATACTGGCCGGCAGTTTTAGTATTATCAGGTTCATTAAGAGCCTGAATATTGGCTGGACGGATAATTAAGTAGGGTCCAAGCGAGGACGGCTAAACGCCCACATGGCCCTACAACATAATAATAATTAATGTATGTATGTACATACAACATAATAAAATTTCCTTCAATTCAGCAATTTCCCTTCTAATTTTATATTCAGCAAGCAGCGCCCTCTTACAAAAAATAAAAAATCAATTGGAAACGTCAAAGTCAAAAAAAGCAAAGAAAAAAATCAACCAACATCATCCATTTTTGTAAAATTCTAATTGAAACATTTTTTGTGCGTGTTAATTTCTGTATTCCAGACAAAAAGAAATTCTCAAAATTGTAACAAAACAAACAATCATTACATTAAATGTCGAAATATTTTATATACACCTAAATGTTTAACATTACCGAAATACTTGGGGAATACAGTGGTATATTTGAACTCGAATTCTATCAGCTAGTCGACTACATTTTCGATACAATAAAATTAATTAAAACGTGGATAGATTCATATTCAATAACTAATAATTTCAATCCGAATACAATTAGTAACAATACTACGAGTAGATTTTTATTTAAATTTGAAAATTTAATAGTTTTTTCCGAATTACAAAAATTCTTATTGAAATTATTTTTCATTGTATTGCTGATTAATTTGGTGCTGATTAAGATTTATTGGAGAAAATACGGGAAAATTATTACGGATCGTTTCATTAGACCAAGTAAGTAGACCTATATCCATGCAAGTACAGCGCTTTCATTATTGTTGGGATATTCCCAAAACTATAGTTTATTGTGGGATATTCCACACTAACACATATGTTTTCCATTATTTGTTGTGACATTTTGAAATTTATCATTTGAATAGCTTAGTCATCATGCACTTTCGTTTTAACACCTTAATGGTGGGTAATCGACGTTTGAATGGCTTCATTAGGTTACTTTTGAAAGTTCAAAAATCTATAATCCAATAGGTACCATCGTAATCGTTTTGTTATTCTGCCAAATTGCTTGCACAATAGGGCAATGAACTTGCAAATCAATAGCTATTACACGACCAATTATGTATTTTGTTAAATCTAGTTCACACCTCTGAACTATAATATTCTATATAATATGGGTCGTGTAAGACCAATAAAATTAAACAAATCGATTTCAATTAATTATCTCATTTTATCACTTGCAGGCACATTAAAAGAAATTGAAGAACTTAAATTATCAGTCGCCCGCTTGAAATTACCAAAGGAGCATTCGCCAAGGATATAAACATGTCGATAGTAAAGAAATTTTTCTCCAAAAAAAAAGAGGAAGCTAAATTCAAATTATCATTGGGACCAGGACACAAATTAAATTCATCGGAACCATCTTCATCGTCATCAAACAAATCGAAAAAGCCAAAAGAAATTTATGTACCACCAAAACGAAAGAATAATGATTTGAGTGAAGAAGCTAGGTATGGAAAAATATTTACCTATTGTCTAGGAATATAGTTTAATTTATAAAATATTTAGGGCTGCTGCAGCGGCAGCCATGTCGAGAATCGAGAAAAAATCAACCTCATCGGATTTTAACACGTCATTAGCGGCAATAAAGGTAATTTGGTAATTTAACCCAGACATGAATTATAGCAGGAATAAAACTCTCCAAATATTATTTTATGGTGATTTCATATTTTTTAATTGATAGCTAATTTTATTTTGTTATTTTGCAACTTTAATTGAGAAGATGATTTATTGGGTTTCTTTAATTATTTTAAAAAGTTGCTGATATTCTATTAATTTCAAATTTAGCTGATTTTACAATTTAGCGAAGACACATTTTGTGTGTTAACTCATTTGTGGAGAATGTTTTCATTTTGGTGGATTTTCTTGCAATAACCTTTAAATATTAAAATGAAAGGTTGCGTTTTAGGTTCAGAATATAAAATTAGGGAAAATTTAAAAATAAATACAATTATTCTTGCGACAGTTATTAACTTACTGATTATTTCGGAATGTGATGGCGAGGAGTCTAAATGCAAAAACCGATATAATCCAACTATACAATGTGAATTTATCGGTTTTTGCATTTAGACCACTTATCGAATTTGAAAGAATAAGATTGTATTTGATTTAACTAAGGAACGAGCAAATCTGATTCAAACCAAGTAAGAATCGTACGCTTAACAAAAAGAATTTTTGCTCGTTATGTTAAAAGTTTTATCATTGTGAATAGAGTAACTTTGTTAAAATATACATATGTATTTGGTTTCGTATTCCAATTTTCCGACTTTCCGAGTTTAGTTAAATTTTTTGAGGAATAAACTCGGAAATATAATATTCTGCTTAAATTTTCACGCTCGTGTGAAATTATGGAAAATGGGAATTTCAAAGAAGAGAAAAAAAAACAATAAACCGCGGAACCTCAGAATCTGAATTTGTGAGTTTAATTCCAATTCTTCCCGAGTTTAATTCCATTTTTTGATATTAATTCCAGCGATCTTATTACTTCGTTGCCCCAATAATTCTTATCGTGTTCAATTTAAAGGTTAATTCAAATATGAGTTAAGACTGAGCTAAACATTTTTTCGTCAAGCTGATATGGTTTAATTTTAAATTTTATTTAAGACCGCAATTTATCGAGATAAAATTTTATTGTGCTTAGCAAAATTAAATGAAACAGGATGTAATTTCATCTATGTACAAGTGGAAATCTTGACAAATTGAAGGTAGATGTTAGTATTTTAATTTTTACTTTATAATGCTAAATGAGAATCATTTTGGGGTTTCCATTGTTCTCAATCGAAATATCTAATTATTATGTTTATTGTTGATGTCAACCGCGGAAAATGCAATAACGCTGTTGAATCATTACTAAAACGAACTCATCACAATGGCATTACAACATGCCATTCTAAAATTAGTGATACATGATATTCATTATAAAATAAATAAATTACAAACATTTCTCTATGCCCTTGTGCTTTAGTTTTTTTGTCCCGATCCACGCGTTACAATTTTATTAACATCTCATTATCTTTAACCACATGAGTTGATCTTAAAATAAACATCCATATACATACACGTAAAGAGATATAAATATTTGCAAATAAAGCAGCGATCTATTAAAGAAATGTAAATATGTACTACAAATGCTGTAAAACGATATTTCTTTTGAATAACAACAATTTTAAAAGGCGAAAACCAAAAATGTTGAATAAGCGATTTTAATCGATCGTTTTCAAATAAATTATCATCATGTCAAACAATTAAAATAATAACATGTGCAAATTGAATTGTTTTTTTCACGATCCGCCAGCAACACTACCTCTATTTGATTTAACAATTTGTATGTTATCGGACGATCAAAACAAATCAATTTCTTGCAGTTCCCCATTGACGACATCTGACATTTTTATGATTAGAAAAATATTTTATTTATAAATTATCAATTTTGCAGAAAAAATAAAAACTATTTGAATTTAATTTTAGCATTCATATCTCAATCCAAATAAATATGTATATTTCTTTATGTAAATATTATTTTCTTCTCCATTTCAACATTATAATGACGAACAATAGTAAGTAGTTCGCGAAAATAAATAGTTGCTGCTTACTGTACATTTTATCACCTCATTTAATGTTTGTTCGTACATAACCGCTTAAAGAGTTTATTTTTAAAATAATTTAATTCCAAATATATAACATTGAATGTTATAAATAAAATGTAAAGCTCTTGAATTACTCATCTTTTTGGAGATATTCCGTAGGTTTAGCTCCCGTTGTAAGGCTTTTATCAATTTCTAAATTAGCATTTGGTGGTTCGGTTATGTTTGATCATATTTTATTGTCAGGTTTGAATTATTTTCAGTTGAAAATTTATATAATAATTTCTTCATCTATTTCTCTACTAGGCTCAAGTGCGCCGCGAACTAGATGCAGAGAAAAAAGCTAAAGAAAATCAACAAGCACATCAAGCAACTGAATCTGAAGTAGAAAAACCACCACATGAAAGTGATTCGCGTAATTTAGCCGTAGCCGGTGTTTATTTCCGTTGTCCCATGTTAAGCGATGAGATTCTCTCAAAAAAAGAGTGGCGTGTTAAAATCAAAGATTTCCTTTATGAACAACTCGAAGAAGAACGCGGCCTAACCTCAACACTAATCATACACAATTGTAATACAAAAGATAAAGTTGAACCGTGTGTTGAAACGCTACAAAAATACTTAGAAAATATTGTCAGTCATCCGGACGAAGAGAAATACCACAAGATTCGTATGTCAAATAGAATATTTTGTGATAAAGTTAAAATTGTTGAGGGCGCAATAGAATTTCTACTAGCGGCCGGTTTCAAAGAGGAAATGATCGATAATGATTTGTTTTTGGTATGGAATATAAATAATATCGATAATAATATTGAGCAATTAAATATTCTGCTAGATGCATTAACCAGCGCAGAAACGATAAATTTAGATTTAGATCGTAATATACAAGTATTACTAGCATCACAGACGCGACAAAATCAGTTACCGCTCGATTTTTATCGAATCAATCCGGAAGAAATTAAACGGGAACAAGAATTGCGCTTAAGTGCAATTGAAAGTGCACAAATTTTAAAGACCAAAGCTATGCGCGAAAAGGAAGAGTTACGTACAGCAAATCGTTATCGATACGCATTGATACGAATTCGTTTCCCGGACGGTGTCTATTTACAGGGTACATTCAATGTTTTTGAGAAACTAACAAATGTTTATGAATTTGTACAGTCGTGTTTGAAGGATGAGAATTTAGAATTTATTTTAATTGCACCGACTGGGACTCGATTCTCGCCTGAGGACTATGAAAAGACATTATTTGATTTACGGCTAGTCCCAAATACTATAATGAATTTTGGTTGTGAACAGAATAACGCAGAAGGTGAATATTTAAAAGAAGAATTTATGATGTTGATCCAACAACTTTAAAACAAAATAAAAAAATACAATTAAAAATAAATTATGTATACCTATTTTTGTTAATTGCTTACAATTCAAGTTATGAATAATAACTATTTGGTTTTGTTTAATTTTAAATATTACATAAATAAACTAAATTAAATATCAGTACAAGATTATAAAGAAGAGCACGCGCAGATGAGGACAAATTATAATTGGTTTGATTTTTGATTATTGTCAATTTTATTGTTTATTAAATTATTCTTAATTAAAAATTATTCACGTTCTTAAAAATATATTTGTAATTTACTACATGTTGGAAAAAAAAATAAAATAATAAAATAAATAAATTATAGCATAAAAAAATTAATAGTTTCATTGAAAAAAGAAAATGTGTAAATAATAATTTTTGTTTGTCGATGTATCGTGAGAGCTGACCACGTATGACTGCTTAGGCTTAGTCCGAAGAGAATCACGTGCCTTATTTTCTTGATTTGACTTTTATTATTTTATTTCAATAATCCTTTATAAGATAATATAAGTCAAACAGGATTTGCCTAGAATTTGAGTGAACCCAGAAGAGTACAATGCGCTTTGGAAATTGGAAACGAGCACTCACAAGTATCAGCAAATTGAATTCTCTCAAGATGTTACAGTTCATCAGATGGTTAATGTAACATAGAAATCTGCTATCAAGACTAGAACGTCTTTATAAATGACCTAAAATTTTGCTGAATAGTACAAGACTAAAAAACTACCACGCCTCAAGCATGGTGTTTGGTGTATCTATTAACCAATAACCAACTAATAACATAAACCAACAACCAAAACGTGGAAAATTCTTTCTAATCAACATGTTTACTCTTAAAAGAAAACAACAAAAAATATTTATTTTAAAAATTGTGTAATGACCGCACTACAATAAATAAAAAATAACTTGACAAAGCCGGAATCTTAATCCGGGCTTTTAAAAAAAAAGCCGAATTATGATTCCGGCGTTGACAAGTTTTACTATATTTACCTACATAATTACAAAACTTTTGCAATCAGATGTGTGTTCTCTTTAAATAAATTTTCTTCCAATCTTTTTCGAAAACAAAACAATACATTCATACATTTTTTACAACTGCGCATTTGTAGTTGTAAAATCATCTGGTTTTTTTATTTTCATATTCACAAAAATATTAAATTATATCAATGTATTGCTTTATTTGTTTAGTTTTATATGATTTTGAAGCTTGGTAGTGATGTTGGCGTACGTGATCTGAGAATTTTGCGCAATGGTCGTCAAAATTTAATTTATAAACAATAAAAAAAAAAGCTAATTACATTTTTAACTATATTATGAATTAAATTAATCATTATATGAATAAAAGTATACATATTTATGTTGTAATTACAATATAACGGTATTTTGTTGTTATTATTAATCGATTTACCAGAATTATTCGACCAAGTTTAATGCATTAGTGAGCGCGAACATAATATTTGGTGAAATTTTAGTGCCATGTAGGCAAAATACACTTGTCTATCGGTTAATAATAACAACATAATTTGGAAAAATTAATATTTATTAAAAATTCAACATTTATGGCTTAAATAATTCAAATTTTGCCTTTTCACAATATTACACAGGTAGTTCTGACACGTAAAAAATTTGGAATATTTGCTTCAATTCAAGTCATTTTATACTGATTGTTTTCTATCACATGTGATAAATTTCCATCAAATTTTACGCCTATTTTAAGATCTAGTTCACGGCTATTTCTACATTTTTGTTGCAATGCAAATTTTCCAAAGATTTGTTCACCCTTTTGAACGGTGAGCGATCTATCTAAATAAAAAATTGTTTGCTTCCAATGTGTATATGGTTTTTCAGGCGAGGTACTGAATCCAATAAATTTATGTGATTTGGTAAATTCAACATTGAAATATGTGACAAGTGCTTGTACGTAATCATTACGACTAGCAGTCAATGCAAATTGACTATTAAACTTGAAAGTACCGATTTTTGCAGTATACAAATCAACTTCTTTAATTAGAAATGAATCTGTGACCATGTGCTTCGAATCAACAGTTGCGATAACAGGTTCGCTTAGTGTCGATTTACGAAATTCATCCATATTAAAGCCGTACACATTATCCCACCAATTAATTTTATAATTTTTAAATTGGCGATGCTCGACAGCCGCAATAAATAATGTACACCTATCTGGAAAAATTAGACCGTTCAATTTAAGCCACTTATCGCGTGCATATAAAACCGGATCTATTTTAGATTTATAAAATAAACAGTATCCCATCCAATCGGATATTATAATATCTACTTTGGTTAATCCTTCTGGTAGGCGAACTTTTTCGATTGAACCGCTCACAACTTTTATCACACTACTTAAATTATTTGCTGCAATTATTTTTTTTGTATGTATCGCAATCCTTGATTTTTCGTATGCAATTACTTTAGCTGCACCCGCTTTTGCCGCTAACATTGATAAAATACCAGTACCACATCCTACATCTAAGACGATCTAGAAAAATTGAAATTTTCATGGTAGAATAAATTAATATGTATAAAGTATTTACTGCACACTACTCAATCTCATACTCACTTTGCCCTTAAATAAGTGCTGATTATGAAATATAGCATTTTTATACGCTAACATTGTAATCTCATCTTTTAACAATTTCTCGTGTGCTCTAAAATGGGCATGTTCATCCATATAGAAATCTTTTGATGTCATCTCGTCAGGTGAAATGTGCTTCGATGATGGAACATTGCGATTTTGACTCTCTCTTGATGATGGCGTTGGTAACAATCTTTTTGAATTCCCACGATTTGCCCTACTTTTGCAATGAGAGGACTATGTAGCAAACAACATAAGAAAAAAATTAGTTTATTGGTTCCACTTAATCTAACCCTACTTTTTTTTTGAACTAATAAAATTCAAAATTTTATTGTACTCCTTAATTTAATAACGGAATATATTTGAATCTCACCATCTTTAAATATTTGTAAGCCGAACGATTAGAGCTAAATATGTAAATAAAGAATAAACTGTTAATTTATAAAATAGAGATTTTCTTTTGTAACACAAAGCGTGTCAAATTTCTCGAATTTTGTTTTGTTTTTAAATGATGGTGGACAATAAAATTCACCGGTTTGTAGGGTCATTATTTATGTATATTTATTGTAGGGGTTGTGAACCTGTTTTAAAATCGTACTACGATTCGTACCTTTGTCTTTGACTTATTTTTCCATGACGAGGTTGAGTTAGGTTGGATTTCGTTAAATTTCAAAATGACGTCGATCGTTTTCATGAAATTGAGTCAGGTTGAGTTGAAAGTTTTTGACAGCCCGTTATATTATATTAAATTAGGACTTTTTTATTGTATCCTTAATTTTTTGTTAATATTTTTTTTGTTGTATTTAAATATTGTAATATTTTTTTATGGTGTTAATAATAAAAACCATAATATTTATTCGCTGCGCCATTTTGAATTTCAACTCTACTCAACTCAGGTATTTTCGTTGAGTTCAAATTAACTCAACGAAAATCCAACTCCACCCAGTTTCCATGAACGCTAACCTATGTGGTTTTCCGCTGCAACAAATTTGACACATAAAAAAAACCCGAGCGAAAACGGGGCGACACCAGCTGTCATTCGTCTCCCGGTACAATTTTTCGGGCGATTATTAACCCAATTACATTTATAAAATGTCATCAAGAAAAATTTAAGGAAAAATATATTTATAAAATATTAAAATAATTAATTCATAATTTTTATGTTTTAAGAAAAAATATTTGCTATGGGAAAAGAGAAATGTCAAAAAACTGTCATTTTTGAACCCGGTTTTTGTTTTTTATGTAACTGGAAAACCACACTAGGTACAACCTACTTAGGTTGAACTCTGCATGGATACAAAGTAATTGTGCCGTAATTACCAAATAATAAGCCAAAATTGAACATAATGATTAAAAATCGATCATTTCAACAGCTTAAAAACACTTTCATGTTTCTCGACAATAAAATGCACAAGTTATTTACCTACAACTGGAAATATTTCAGCATGTTTGTTTTTATTCCGTCTTCGCTCTTCCATCATATGTGTTATGTCTTATGTACACATACATTGTGTTTTGTGCATGTTTTTGTTTATTTTCCTATAAGAATGTACACACGGAAAAATACAGTAACAAATTGCAAGTGTATTCGTTTGTACAAAAGGGGCCATTTATTATAAAACTTTTATCAGTCGATAGAAAAACCTCAATATAACTGTTGTGATTTGCCAAGTGGCATAAAATTATAAAAAGTTCATTTATATAAAATTACAAGTAAAGTGTGTTTATTTAATAAATCATAGTGTAATTTAATAAATTCTTCACATTCAAATTTCTTAAATGTGTTAAAAAAAAACTATCTAGTAAATTGTTCGAGAAGCAAATATTAAAAGAATGAAAACTTATTGTGACGTAACATTATAAATTAAAAAAAAAAAAAAAAAAATCCAAATACATAGTTTTCGTTTTGTTGTTATTTTTTATTTTGGTCTGTATGTATACAATAAAATATTTACATTAAAAAAAAAAGAAATTCAATAAACTTTCCGTTCACTAAATAATTTATTCGCGCAGTTTTATTGTAATAATAATCGAAAAATTAATAAAAAAACATGTTGTCGTCTTTTGCTAAAAATTCGCTACTACAAAATGTAACAAAAACATTGATCGCACGTAGTAGTGAAAATATTGGTTGCGCCGCTACTGGTGTTGCAGCAGCAACAACAAACGGTGTACTACTTTCTTCGTCGCGGTTCATCTCAAAAAGTAGTGAAGTTCAAAATTCTGATTATTTAACGAAAACATCATCAACGATCACCAAACCAGATCAATCGAAGAAGAATCACTACAGTAGTATACTAAAGAAGAAGACCTCAAGGTAAGTTCATTGATTTTTATGATTTTGTAAATTTGCAAAAAATATTTTTTTTTCGAGAAGAGGTTACGTGACTAAATCCTCATAGTTTTCACGGTACTCATTTTGTTAGAAGAGTAGAATTTTATACGGATAATTTTTTCAGTTTTTTGACCTAAATTTTTGTCTTGTTGTAAGCGAGCGCATGTTCTATGTGCATGATACAAAAGTGAATGGTTTCGGTTTGGTAATCTAGCGTGAAATCGCTCAACATATTTTTTGTAATTTCTCATAGGAAATTTTACGCTGTTAGACTTGGCTAATAGTTGCTGATATTTTTGTTGAAATATTGTATTTTAGCTTTAAAATTTCATTACCTATAAAATTCAGGATATTAATTATCTTGCCACTTTTAAACAATGATCAATTTTTATACTAATCTTGACCAATCTTAATGTCAAGAAACGTCTTTGGGTCTTGTGATCAATTTCATACTATGCTTCAATTAGATGAGGTGTTTCTTAAATTTGAAAATCTTACTACATTACTAAATACGCATCGTTTTTATTGTGGTAAAAACTAAAAATATTCGAATAAAGCCGCATCATTGAATTGAAGAAGTTAATCTGTTTGGGTGCAAAATTATTAATATCAATTAAGAGATACAAAATTAATCAGACAACAACATTATGTTTTATGTACGCACATTTATTTCTTCAGTTTTTTTTCTATACAGATCAAAGTGCATAGAAAATAACAAGATTTTTTAGATTTGATCATAACCATCTTTAAAACTTGATTAAAAATACTTATGTAATTACGTAAAAATTTGCGATAATGAGACAATATCCAAAAATAGTTTTTTTTTATCAACGGTCAAACATGATTTCAGTGTTAGTTCATATTATTTCAAGTCAATTATTAAGCTTTGACCAAAATCCAAAATTCATGTTTCTTGATCTACCTCAATGTCAATGATTTCAATGACGAATTTTTGTTTGGATATTTTAGCCTCGAGACTTTAGTTTGGTCTATTAATGTTGTCATAATGTCTGATTTATCGGAATATTGAGAACCTAAATTAATCACTAGCTAAACACTGTCATGGTGAAAATTTAGCCCTTTCCACATAGTTTGATAGATGGTAGACAGTTTTTAGATTAAGACTTGCGATTGTGGCATTGTCACATTCAAAATTGGAACCCACAAGAAAAATGATTAAACCACACAATTTAACCCACTGCCGCGAACAACGGCTATAGCCGTCCAATTTTTGGTTATAGGCGAATTACGGCTATAGCCGTCGTTTGCGCCACTGGGTTAAATACGAACTTGTAATTCTTGTAAAAAAAAAACTAGAATATCCACTTCATTAAGTTGATAAACTTCCTTATACCATAACATTATGATTATAACAATAATTGCGGTATAAACTTAAAAACTAACGTCATATTGTTTTGTTCGTACACCTATTTATAGATAATTGAAAACGATAGTTTAAATTTGTAAACACACAAGTTTTGCTTCGTTTTGTTACCAATTTATGAACGGTTAAAGTAAATTTCCAAAATTAGTTGATTATAAACTATGCAAACTTAGTTGTACATAAGTCAAGTGTTATTAACCTTTCCGGTATGGAATGGGGCAATACCACCCTTGGCATTCGATTTTTTAAATAGAAAACTAGTGTAGCTTATTTTATACAACAAAAAGTTCAAAATTGAAAGTTTATTTGTTATTTGACGCAAAATTTTATTGTGGATGATGGAAAATTGAATGGAAAAATTTTCTAGAAAGACGACGTCTTTATATGAAGCTTGTATTAAGTTGCAACATCAAACAAAAAACAAAAATCACGTTTCAATATCAAGTTATTCGCTTACACACGCCACATGTACATGCGATGTTTGTTGGATGATGGGGAGATATAAAATAAACAACACCGCAGAACACATTTAACTATTATTGCTATTGTGATAAAAATATGGTATTTGCATAAAACGCGCATTTTATTTTAAGTATTCACAATTTAATCGAATTCAAGGCTGATCGCGCAAAGTAAATTCTTAAGATGTGTGTGTGTATGTGTGTGACATGTTTTTTTTTATTACACTTCTTTATTTAGAAGAAAACTGATGCGATTTGTTTGATTTTGAAATCGATCGTGATCGTATTGACCACACATCAAACCATTGTCAAATAAATTTCGCCATACTTTTTTTTTGTATATCATGAAACGTAATCATGATCGCTGCAGACTACAGAGGCCCACGTACTCAAAAAGTGATCATGATCATCAGTAAAATACATGGCGTGTGACTCAAAATATATTTCGAAATTATTTTGTATAATCAAAGAATCTATGATAACACCACCGATAGATAAATAATTTAATTTTTATAGCGTTTCCTTTTATGTATGAAGAATATAACAATACAGTTAATCGCTTGTGGTTTTTATTAACCGTAATAAAAACGAACAAAACCATAAATTAGCCTTACTTATTATATGCAATTGTTTTAGTTTTTTGTTGCCGCGATCGCGATCGAATGATTGATCACTGGTATAATACACTTAATAACAAAACTGAATCGCGATATTCACGCAAAACAATATCATGTGTTTAGTTCATGATCAGGAATTTTGTTTTTGTATTACAGCGAGGTTATTAGTCTTATTGTCGTACACACAGCACAGAAACTAAGTAGTTAATTTGGGTCAATTCATCAAAAACCAACCAACATCTCTAATTACATTTTTCGTGCGCATGCATTTTTTTAATTGTATTGACCCTTCAAAATCTATTATGATCTCTATGTTGTTTGTTTATGGAACTTATTACAATGTAAACCGTGTCTATTTTGTTCAGTACACATTGAAGACAAGCCCGTTCCAGATTATTTCAGTTAAAAATATTATTTTCAATTCAAATTATTATGTGCTCTCCAACTGAACCAACAATTTGATAACCTCGCGGATAAATATAGTACAAAATATGGCTTTCGAAATGCGTCATCCAAAATGGATGATTAAATAAAAGCGATCACGAATTTTATCAAAAATTTAATATTTTATTTTATTTTCAGGACTCTATCAACCTTAAATCATTCAGTACCAATTGCCGCCAACTACACAGCCGTATCAAAAAGTGAAAGTCTAGAATTCATGTCGGTATTTCCTGATTTAGTGCGTGAACTCACCGAAAAAGCAAAAAAATACGATTCCAAAGATGCAGCAAAATGGTTTGCAAAATCATTACAATATAATGTACCACGCGGCAAACGTAATCGTGGCCTGGCCACAGTATTAGCATTTAAAACATTAGCGAAACCGGAAATTATTACACCCGATAATTTACAGCTGGCTCAGTATTTAGGATGGTGTGTTGAAATGGTAAGTGTTTGTAAAATAAATGATAAAATGATATTCATAATTTCACTACAATAATAATACCTAATAATTAATTCGACCTTTACGACATTTATATATTTGAATTATGCAGTTTGAATAATAAACTAAACAGCAAAAATTATCGCATTTGTTATAGTTTCGCATGAACTTCTATTGAGAGATTTGAACTCGGACAAAAATCGTTCGAGTTTTGCGCACGTAGTTTATTCTGCGATAAAATTGTGTTTTCGAGGTCGCGCTCGCCTATTTTGTAAATATTTAGAATTGAAATGTAAATATTTTCATTTTGGATTCTTTTATGTGTCGAAATTTATCGTAATTGCTTAAGAAATGTTTATTTGCCTAAATATAGATTGTCAGATTATCTTACAAATTAATATCACGCAATTTTTTTTTCTTTTAAAACTACCTAGCGACAACGTTTTGAAATAATAAGCTTGCGATGTTGATAAGAAAATTATGTTTATTAAGCAACAAGGTTTTTAAATTTTTCGATCGTAAGCGCGATAGGATTGTTTGGTTTGAAATTTATTTAGTTTTATGTTTCATTACCTCCCCTCCCCCCCGGGTAATTTCATTTATTTTATTATAATTACCTAATCAAAGCATTAAAAAAGTTTGTTCCGGGTGAAATAAATTCATTATTTCGTATCAATTGCATTAATCATTTTACGACACCAAACATCGTCATCGTTTAATTCTCTTACCATGTTTACAAACCGTGATAAAATGTTCACCTTTTCTAAATGTTAATAAACAAACTGATTAAAAAATATTGCGTTGAACATTCCAATAAACACAGTATTTATTTGCGTGCCAAATTTACACAATAAAAATGTAATTATGGATTCTTCGATACAATTTGATAATCCTCTGTAAACCTCTCTCTCTAACTACCTGATAATAAGAACGCGCGCATATCAAATCAAAACAGTTGCGATAAAATTTACAAATAACTGATAAGCGGTGTTTTTTATTTGCGTAGCTTTTAGTTTATTATCACGAGATAACAAACATTTTATAAACCTCGTTTGGGGTAATCAATTAATTGTCATAATTCAATGTTTTACACTCTATTTTCTAATTATTTAACTTGATGCCGATGCCGAGCATTAGAAAAAACCTGTTTACTGAGTCATGAATCGTTTGACCCAGTTAGAAGCTACTGCTCTAATTAGTATATACCTGCTATTAGTAATTTATAAAGCTCAACAGAGATTTGTTATTGAAACAAAATTATATAAAAATAATTTTGTTTTTATTTATTTATTTCCAGTTGCAATCAACTCTTCTTATCACCGATGATATTATGGATGGTAGTGAAACAAGACGTGGCTCACCATGCTGGTATAAATTGGACGATGTTAAAATGACGGCCATCAATGATGCACTCATGATTGAGAATGGCATATATGTACTACTTAAAAAATATTTTAGTGATACTAGCTATTACGTTAAATTATTGGAACTATTCCACGAGACAATGTTCATTACAACAATTGGTCAATCATTAGATTTACAAACAGCTAATAAAACTGTTGATGCATTCACAATGGAACGATATAAAGCTATTGTTTTAAATAAAACCGCATACTATACATTTTATTTACCTGTTTCTTTGGCGATGCACATGGCTGGGTAAATTAAACACAAAATATACTAATCCAAAAGTAATCTTGGCTAATCAGTTTTTTTTTCTATCTATCCACAGATACACAGATCAAGAAGTGTTTCGACAGGCAAAAACAATTCTACTCCAAATGGGTAATTTTTTCCAAATTCAAGATGATTTCCTAGACTGTTTCGGTGATCCCAATGTTACAGGTAAAATTGGTACCGATATTCAAGATGGTAAATGTACATGGTTAAGTGTAGTTTGTATGCAACGGGCAAATGAAGCACAAAAAATTATAATGCGTGAAAATTATGGACACAGTGATCCGGAAAAAATTGCATCGATTAAAAAATTATACGAAGAGCTAGGTCTACCAAATACATATGCAATATACGAGGAAGAATCATATAATATGATTAAAACTCATATACAGCAAACATCGCGCGGCATGCCACACGATATATTCTTTAAAATAATGGAAAAAATTTACCGACGAGATTGTTAAAAATAGAAATTTATTGTATTTATAAGTGGTTTTCAATATAATTTAGGTTTAGAATCTAATAATTTGATATGGAAATGTTTTAATTTATATAAATAACACTTCTACTATCGTTTATTTATCGAAGTGCTGCTTATTTCGGTAAGAAAATTATCAATTTTTTATATGCAATAAAAATATTTGGTTTATTTAAAAAACCATTATCATTGTACGATTTATGTTTAAAACAAAAATTTTTTATAGATAATAAATTTTTTTTTGATAAATAAAATGTATTTAAAACAAATAAGTTGTATTGTCATGAGAATGGTTAATGTTCACGTTTGCTTTAGCAATGTAATGTAAAAATATCCAGTTTTATTATCTCATTTAGGCTTGACTGAAAATATTAGTCAAAATTAAATTTGAAGAGGTACAAAGTGCAATCTGTATGTCGGCGTTCGCGGATTTTTGTCAATACAAATTATAATCAAAGAGTCAAAAACTTTTGATTATTCACAAGGCACTTGATCAAAATTAAAATAAAAGTTAGGGATTGTCCACACCAAGTGCGAGTAGCGAATTGCGAGTAACCAATTTTCAGAAAATGTTGACATAAAATACACTTAAACACAACGGATTTTTCGTTTTATAATATAAATATGATTACTTTATTCAAAGTAAACTAAATTGAGCCCTAAAAAAATTCTTTAAAATAAGAAAAATTCGTACAAAGATGAAATATTCGTACTTTCGCCACAGATAACTATACCAGATATCCATCTTGTATGGCCAAAATTTACATAAGTAAATTCGAGCTATGAAAAGTAATCCAACTGAAATCTAACCCGACGAGAAATAGACCGATGCATATTTTCATCCTTTACTTTTTTATTTTACGCACGGCTATTGACGATTGTAAAAGTAAAGAAAGCGCCTCTCGAGGACAATAGTTAAAATGATGCACCTGATAAAATGACATTTGTCACAAATGCGACGAAAGAGAATTTTGCAATGCGGTTACACCCCTATTATGGTTCTCACCTCACCTCACCAAACTTCAAAAATGTGAGTTGAAGTCACCGCTTTGAAATTTTGGTATTATCGTTCTCGCGGTGAGTCTAGGTGAGGTGAGTATAATGTCAAAAATCCTCACCTACAATTTTTTGGTGAGTTCATAGTTTTTTTTGTTATTTTGTAACAAATATATAAAAAAATGGAAGGCAAGAGCACGTAAGTTTTTTTTTTTTTTTTAAATATAATTTTTTATGGTTTTTGCATGGAATTAATTTATAATAAGTAATTAAAAAAAAATTAAATTTTTTATGTAAACACACCCAAAATTATTTAATTATTTATTTATATCAAACACAGAAAATTTAATTTATATACACACAAAACCTTCACGTCAAACGTCAGAAATTTTCAAAATCCAATAATACCAGCTTGACAAAAAGAAACATGTGAAATGACGCGCAGCGCCGCATACTTACACTCACCAAAAAAGAGGTGAGAACCAGAATACAAAAATATGAGTCGCGCGACTCAGAGTGGTGAGGTGAGGTGAGGTGAGCTGTTTGGTGAGGTGAGAACCATAATAGGGGTGTTTGTATAGTCCCAAATTGGAATTATTTACAATTATGTATTAGCAATCCGATAAGTAACAATTGTGTTTACAGATCAAAATTGGAATTATTTACAACAATTTCGAACGTCAAATTATCAGGTAGCTCAGTTTAAAAATGTTCCACTAGGTGGAATCCGTGATGCTCCAATCGTCAATATGATTTAAAAAAAATAAAAACTAGAAACCAAAACAAAGTTGTAAATGCTTTGCGTTTTTTCGAGTTCACGAATTTGCTTACACATTCATATTAGAGAAACAAGTAATTATGAATGAAATTACAGGCGCATTTTATTTGCCCAAATTCATGAATTCGAAAAAACGCAAAGCATTTGAAACTTTGTTTTGGTTGTTAGTTTATTTTTTTTAAATCATGTAGTCGTGCGTAAAATAAAAAAGCAAAGGATGAAAATATGCATCGGTCTATTTCTCGTCGGGTTAGATTTCAGTTGGATTACTTTTCATAGCTCGAATTTACTTATGTAAATTTTGGCCATACAAGATAGATATCTGGTATAGTTATCTGTGCTTTCGCTAAAAAATAAAATTACGTTCCACTAGTGTTCTAAATAATTTTTATTCGTACGAGAATTTTTTATAAATCATTTCAAACGCGATCAAAATGATTTTTAAAGACTAAAATAATATTATTTATATCGAATTATGTACTATGAACTTTGTTAAAACGAATAATATAAAAAAACAGATGGTATTGATTTTGGCATATAAATTCGCTCGCGTTTGGTGTGAATCGAATTTGCGAATTCGAGTTTGGAATTTATTCGCAACTTACAGTTCGCGTTTGGTGTTGTGAGTAGTCTCTAGTCTCTACAGTTCACAAATAAATTATAATACCCTATAAAGGACATCATGACACTTTTCCATAGTAAACTTGCGGTCAATGATATTGGCAGATTTACCGATAATGCAGTATTATTTAATACGGGAAAACATAGTACGGGATAACTTCTAAAGATGTCAGCTTTAACAATTTTTAATTTTTGGTTAATAAATCAAAAATAAAATTAATTTTTTTTATAATTCATGTCTAGTTGTAAGTTTTATTCGTGTTTTTTGCTTTTGTTTATATTTTTGTTTCGATACAACAAAAAAAAAATTTAAAAAAAACTACTAGTGCCATCTTAAGATTTAATCTATCTATCGCCGTTTTTTGACCGTTAATGTCCTTTATAGGGTATTATAATTTATTTGACAGTTCAGCAACTGATTGCGTGCAGTTAGTTGCGTGCGAATTGGTTAAAATCCAATCATATTCCACAAATTGGGTTACATTTTGAATGTCGCAGACTCGAACCAAATCGGTATAGTAGAGTGCAAAATTAAACAAAACTTGAAAATTATGCTTATGTAGTTTAAGGTGCTTTAAGTGTAGTTCAAGCGAACAATCGATCGCATTCGAACCGGTTAAACACAAAGTATAATTTGTAACAACCGCTTGTGGTTGTTATGTTCTATTTAATCTAAATCTGTAATTACGGTTGGAAATCCCAACAAGGTTGCATGTTTATCCACTGCGCTGCATAAAATCTCTTCCACTACACGTCATTCTTTCTTTGGCTTAATTTGTAATAGGAAATATATTTTTTTTTTTTGGTAGAGTGTACCATTTAGCATTTTATACTTCTCCGTATTTTGGTCGGTTACTCGATTCGTTTTATCATTTTTTGTTTGATGGTATGTAATGACGTGTAGTGGTTGGTGTGTTGCTTCATCTGTTTTGTTTTGGTTAGCGCGTGGATTTTCCATGTAAATGGAATGTTCCAGTGATTAAATTAAATAGTATTGGTGTGTGCGAGTCGATTTTTGGGTGCGGTTGTATGTATATACGCCACCCGAAATTTATCGGTCGGGTTAATGTTTTCTTTAGTAAATAATTTTTGGGTGGGGGAATAAATTTTTATTTTGTACGCGTCGGGAATTTTATTTTGGATAGTCTAGTTTTTGTTTTTCGAATGGAGGGTCTGTTTTGAATATTGTGAAAATACGGTCGAGTTTGTGAATTTTAAAGATATCGTTGGATAATTCTGTGTTTTTTTTTTGAAAAGTTATTTCTTTTCTTTGGTTACTTTAAAATTAAAACTAAAGTAAATTAAAAAAAAAAAAAAAAGTCTGATTAAAAATATTAAAAGAAAAATAACATCAAGTTTGGGTTGGTCTATTTAATTAAAGTTTTGAAAGATTGTTAAATTTTTTTTTGAGTTTAAAGTTTGTTTTTGCCAATATAAATACTTAGTGGCAGCCATTATTTTTTATAAATAAATTTGTAATTTAATTTAATAATGCCAAGTGGCTTGATGATTCTTTGATTGACATCAATTATGATATAAAAAAAAAAAAAATGTGTAAAAACTAACAATTTAATTTTATATTGTGAATAAAACTATATTCAAATAAAAAAACAACAAAAGAAAAAAAAATAATAATAAATCAATTTAAGTCAAGTGTTTGATTTGCTGATATGGGGGAGAAGTTTTCCTTTGATTCCCAAGTGTCATATGGATATTGTCTGTGAATTACGAAGCTTTTATTGGCTGCCGTGTTTGACAAAATTGTGTTTCATCGTGAATTGTTTTGAGCATACTCTGGTAACCAAGCAGGGTCCAGGTGTGCTGTTGGGTTTGTGGCAGCAACTCCGCCAAACGGAGTGGGGTTCGTGCGAGGGATCCTGCGTCGGCTGTGGTAGCTGTTTTGTGGTCGGACGGGCCAGAATTTTTATTATTATTCAGGTAAGGTGTGTGAGGCCAAAATAGATAAAGAACGCCGCTCACACCGTGTGGTTTTTTTTTCATTAAATTTTGTGAACCAAACTTGGGTTTTTTTTGTTTTATTATTATATTTTTTTTTTATTATATATTTAAATTTTTTAACGGGTTTTACAGGTTCCGGGTGGCGTCATATGCGACACCCCAAATCGATTCGCACCACGTTTTCTTTTGTGATTTTTTTTGATTTTTGGCTAACGTTTTCTTTCAAAATTTTTCTTTCATTTCATTTTCTCCGTTGCTTTTCTTACCGTTCGATTTCCATCCGTAATTACAGTTTTTTCTTTTTATCATTTTTTAATTTTTTAGTGATGTGTAACTAATTAGTTCTTTGTGATCGCGTGAGGATGGGCGGCCTTGTGCTGACCTAGGCCTTGAGCAGGGTCGCCGGAGTGGCACCGGCGTCCTTGTCGAACGCTCCCATTTATAATTATCTACCACTGTGGTCGTGGCACAGTAGAATAATTTTCTTGTCCCCTTCGTTTTATCTCTATGCGGTTTTCAAGCATAGTAATATGTCTGGTAACCCCCACGCCTAGCGGCGAGCTTCAGCCAGTGCAATACCGCAACCAGACCTCTATTGCTATGTTCTGTTCAACAAAATCCCTTTTGGGGGATTTTGTTACAGTGGCGCCCAAAAATCGGCTAATTTTTTTTTGCATTTTCGTCTTTAATGTCACAATTTTTTTTCAGCTTACTTGTTGTGAGTACCACGTGCAAAGTCCAACGCTTGCGTTGTTTGAGCTTGCACGGGTGCTCACATCAACGTTTCCTGCCCGATCAACATTCAAATCTGCATTGCAACCAGCGTAAGCTGTTTGATTGCATGCAGATGAGAATGTTGATCCCTATTCTCAGCTCGTCTGATGAATGGGCTTACCATTTCTGCCATGTGGCATTGATTGTGGTTAAGCTCATTCTTCTTTCGTTCTGAGTTTAGTCTTATTAAATTTTTTAGAGTCTTCGTACCTTTTAATTAACGTAATTTTCTATTTCAGTCCGACTACCTTCATGGGGAGGGATCACAGCATGTTCTAACCTTTGGTTATTTGATCTTGCTGGATCGCTCGTCATGTTGGTTCCATGTGTCATGGGTGTTGGGATCGCGAACTTGTTGTTTCCACCAATGTGGTGTTGATTGGACAGTTCGTGGTCGCAGTACTCATTGGCACATCTTTAGTCAATTTCTACTTTCAGGTAAAATTTTATTTTTCAAATTTTTTTTGTTCAATTCTAATTAAACTACTGGGACCACAGTGGTAATTTTTATTATTTTTATTATTATAGCGTTCGTGTCTGGCTCAGCATGGGGCCGTGATCATCTCTCGCGTGATCACATTTTGTATTTTTTGTACAAGTAATACGCTTTACTTATTTTTCTTTTGCTTTTTCATTTTTTTTTGGGAATTTTTTTTGATTATTGGTTGTTTTCAGTTTTGGTTAATGGAGCAGCTAAAATACTATTAATAATTTTGGTCAGTTCATTTTTTTTATAATTCTATTTCGGTATTTTGATTTTTTTGTTTTTGGTTATATTTTGCGTGCGAATGAATTCAGGCAATAATAATCTACCGTGGGATAGACCGGCAAGTGCGGTTGTTCATACAGTGTTTGAGTCGAGTGAAAGTAGTGCTTTACCGCGGATAAGTCCTTGGGATAACCATAGTAATTTTCCAGCTCCTCAATCCTTCCGACTTGTTGATATCTACGTGATTATTATAGTTATAATTTAAAAAGTTCATTCTAATTTTCATTATTTTGTCAAATTATTTTCATTAATTTTTTTTCGGTTTTGGGATATTGATATTTAAATTAATTTTTTTCTTTCGGTAATTTTTTTGTGTATATACATATATATATATATATATAAATATAATTCATTTTCTTTATTTTATTTTTTTTGTCTCTCACATTCAGTTCAATAGTAAACTCAGTAAACATAAATTCTTTTTGTCCTTTAAATTATATTGAAGTATTAAGCAACACTTTAGATTCCAACACATTACCTTGGGATAGACTGGCGAGTACGGATGAGAAAAAGGTTTTGAGTTGAGCGCTAGTTCAGTATTGACGCGAGTGGTCCAGTGGATAGTAATTTGTGCTCGCAGCTCCTCAAACAGCCCGGCTTGTGGATATCTACTTGGTCATAGTGAGTCTAATTTGAGATTGGTGCTTCAATATATGTTCTCAATAAATTTCTTTAAATAATTAATTAATAATTTAAAAAATTTTTTTTTTCTGCTTTAAATTAAGTAATTCTATCTTGTTTTTCATATATATATATATATATATATTCAAATATTTTTATAGTTAATTTTTTTTTTGATGGGTAAAATTTATTTTTTTTCAGTAATTGCTTCAATTAAATAATTTGTTTGATTTTTTTTGTGGAATTGCCAGTATCGCTGGTCTTCATTTGGTATTCAGTTGTAGCTTTAAATTTTACTAACTTTTGGTTTAGGTAACTTTAATTATAACTATAATTTATTCAGTTTTCTATAAAGTAAATATAAGTTAGAAATTTTTTTTAAAATAATATTGTTAATTTACATTTGTCGAGAATTAACTCTCATTACGTTTAAAATCACGTTTAAATTCAATTTTGGTTAATTTTTTTTTGTAGCTTTAAATTTTTTTTTTCTCTGTTTCACTCAATCTTTTCATAATGGACGAATTAATTAAGGCATTTAATGTGGATCCTAATTCAATTGATCAGGCGGAAATGATGAGAGTCTTGACGGCTCAAGTTCAACTGCTGACCAACGAAGTGAGAATACAGCTGGATGCGGAACAAGCAGCCGGTGTGCATAGTCAGTTAAATCCAACGTTAAAAATTCCTGTTCCGGAGGTGTCTTTTGGGCCACCTCCTCACCCTGATTTTGCTGGTCCTGCAAGAGGTCCACTAGTTTCCACGGCGCTAAATCTGCAGGACAATAATTTGCCTGAATTAACTCATTCTTTCATGGAACCTGTCTCTAAAGAGCGTTCATCTCCGGAGCAGGCCACCCAACGTCCTAATTTTCAGTCAGCCCCAGACGCTAGAGATCTTCATAATAGTACTTTGAATCCCGTGCCTTCAGCAATTCATAATCCATCTACTCAATATAATCCTGATTTCAATAGACGTTCTTTATCTCGATGTGGGATTTCCTACACAGGTTCACCTTCTGGCATAACTGTGGACATGTTCCTTTTTCAGCTGGACTCTGTAGTGAAATCCAACAATCTATCACCTTCCTCTGTACTTCTGGATCTGCATCTTGTCCTGAAAGATGTGGCACTGCAGTGGTACTGGACCTACCGCAGGTATAATCCTTCAGCACCTTGGGATAGCCTCCGATTAGCCTTCCAAGAAAGATTTAAAGATAGGCGTACTCCCTACGAAATTCGTCGTATGGTTGAGTCTCGCAAACAGTTACCTAACGAATCATTCTTGGAGTTTTATCATCACATGTGGAATTTGGCCCTGCAGTGCCACACCCCTTACAGCGACGATGAATTCATACAACTACTGATGAACAATATGAAGCCTGTCCTTCAGTATCAACTTACTGATCGACACTTCTCACATATCAATGAGCTCATCAAAAGTTGTACTTCATGGGAGGATTCGCTAAAACGTTTTCGTTCTCCACCTGATTACTCGATGCACCCTCGTCGTAGTATCAATGAACTCGGTGTTGAGAGAATGTATGATTCAGAACCAATCGTTCCAATGTCTAATCCGTCAGTTCCATCCGCAGATACGTCAGGATCCGCATATCGCGTTCCATCCGGTGTTTTTGTTCCGACGTCCGAATCTGTGCAACATATTTCTGCTATCAGCCCTAGCCATTCTTATCGTGCTCCAATGGGAACGACTATTACAAATTCTAAGTCTTTTAAACACACCTCTACTTCTCCTTCACCTAATGTAACCAATACCTCTAGATCTGGCCGCAATTACATTTGCTATAATTGTTCTGATATAGGGCATGGTTTTCAAGACTGTCCTCGTCCTCACTTGGGTGCCTTTTGCTATCGTTGTGGTCTCAAAGGCACCATTTCAACAAATTGTGTTCGTTGTGCGGGAAACCAGATCAGTGGTTCATGGAGATCGGGGAACCAGGAACCACAGACCATCTCAACCCCAACCATAATTACCAAAGTAGATGCAGTCAGCAATACCGACCCAGAGTTTCGGAAGAGACTGATGCCAGATGGAAAGAATCAGTCGAACCAGTGAAAGTTCGCGTTGAGTCCTTTGACTCCGCAATCTCTTCTGGATCTGGTTCAGCTGGTTCCGACCTAATGGTATCGGACTCTTGCTTGCCTGTTTCTCCACCTGAATGTCGAGTAAATTCCTTTTCCAAATTGGAACACTCCATTCCTTCAACTTCTTCATTTAACAATAGTTCTAATTTTTCTGATTCCGTTCCGTCTCTCCCCAACACTTTTGGGAAACTCATCTCAGCTCAGTTACTTCGCTCAAAAAAATACTGGGAGCAACGTCGGATTTTGCGATCCTTTGTTGTTTCTTCAGTACTCGGTTCTGAGACAAGCGATAAACGGCCTTATGCCGATATTCTTGTCAATGATGTTCCATACCGAGGTCTATTAGATAGTGGAGCGAATGTAAGTGTGTTGGGTTGTGGTTCTGAAAAGTTGTTGGCGGACAACAACCTTCATATTCATAATTTTCCTACTTCTATTCAGACTGCGAGTGGTCAACCTCAGAACGTCATTGGTTATATAAATGTTCAGATTAGCTTTAACTCTCAATCTCATTACATGCGCTTCTTTTTAGTACCTTCTTTAAAGCAATCTCTCTATTTAGGGATTGACTTTTGGAATAAATTCGGCATTACTTTGCAAATACCTGCGTTGAGTGAATTACCGGACTCCGCAGAACTATCTAAGTCTCCTGTTATACAAGAAAATGTGTCCAGTTTAAATTCTTCAAGTGACAATTCGGTTCTACATATTGATCTTAACTCTTCAGCTTTTCAGGACGATGAATATGTACAACAGATCAATCGAGTACAACTATTAAAAGATTGCGATCACAACTTCAAAATCCGTGATAATAAACTCTTGATCTTACCTTCCTACGCTTCTCGTTATACGTCCACTGATTTGTCTGAATGGAAGTTAGTAGTTCCGTTGTCCTTGACTGCAAACTTAATTGAACTGGCTCATTCTTCTCCTACTTCTGCTCATATGGGTATTAAAAAAACTGTAGAACGACTTCAACGGCAATTTTTCTGGTTTGGTATGACTAAACAAATCAAACTTTTCATCTCTAATTGTGTACAATGCAAGATGAATAAGCCTGTAAATTTTAGCACTCAACCTTTGATGGGTTCTCAAACTGAGTCTACCAGACCTTTTGAAAAATTGTTCGTTGATTTCCTTGGACCTTATCCTCGCTCCAAACGAGGGAATACCTGTATCGCTATAGTGTTGGATCATTATTCAAAGTTTGTTCTAGTCAAACCATTGCGTGAAGCTTCCGCCTCTTCTCTGTGTAACTTTTTGGAAAATGAGGTGTTTTTACTTTTCTCTGTACCTGCAGTGATTACTTCTGATAATGGCAAACAATTTCTATCTCACTTATTTAAAGATCTTTTAAAAAAATATAATGTTGATCATATACGTACTCCTATTTACTCTCCTCAAAGCAACGCTTCTGAGAGAGTTATTCGGACGTTACTGTCTAGTATTCGTTCTTATCTTGATGATCATGCACATAATGAATGGGATTGCCATCTTTCTGAAATCACTGCGGCATTGCGAAATGTTAAACACGACGTCACGAATTTTTCTCCTCACTGTTTGGTCTTTGGTCAACACATGTCATTAAACGGTTCAGATTATGCTTTACGTAAACTTTTATCTCCTCAGGATGATAACGAAATACATGTGTTGTCCAAATCTAATAGATTGAATCTTATTCGTGATCAAATAACTCATTACCTGAAAGTTGCACATGAGAAATCAGCGGTTCGATATAATTTGCGTAGTAAAACTAGGAATTTCCTGCCTGATCAACCTGTGTTTGTCCGATCCTTCGCACAAAGTAGTGCTCCTGATAGATTTTCTGCAAAGTTAGCTGCTAAGTTTATTCCTGCTTTTATCACTGATAAAATCGGAACAGTCTCTTATAATATCAGAAATCTTGATGGAAAACCTTTGGGAGTTTATCATGCCAAGGATATACGATTGTGACAAATTATTAGTGAAATTTTTTTTTCTCCTTCCCTCTTACTTTCATGCCTGGCTCTGAGATCTTTTCTCGGGTGTGAGTCGTCCCCACGCTGTAACAACCGCTTGTGGTTGTTATGTTCTATTTAATCTAAATCTGTAATTACGGTTGGAAATCCCAACAAGGTTGCATGTTTATCCACTGCGCTGCATAAAATCTCTTCCACTACACGTCATTCTTTCTTTGGCTTAATTTGTAATAGGAAATATATTTTTTTTTTTTGGTAGAGTGTACCATTTAGCATTTTATACTTCTCCGTATTTTGGTCGGTTACTCGATTCGTTTTATCATTTTTTGTTTGATGGTATGTAATGACGTGTAGTGGTTGGTGTGTTGCTTCATCTGTTTTGTTTTGGTTAGCGCGTGGATTTTCCATGTAAATGGAATGTTCCAGTGATTAAATTAAATAGTATTGGTGTGTGCGAGTCGATTTTTGGGTGCGGTTGTATGTATATACGCCACCCGAAATTTATCGGTCGGGTTAATGTTTTCTTTAGTAAATAATTTTTGGGTGGGGGAATAAATTTTTATTTTGTACGCGTCGGGAATTTTATTTTGGATAGTCTAGTTTTTGTTTTTCGAATGGAGGGTCTGTTTTGAATATTGTGAAAATACGGTCGAGTTTGTGAATTTTAAAGATATCGTTGGATAATTCTGTGTTTTTTTTTTGAAAAGTTATTTCTTTTCTTTGGTTACTTTAAAATTAAAACTAAAGTAAATTAAAAAAAAAAAAAAAAGTCTGATTAAAAATATTAAAAGAAAAATAACATCAAGTTTGGGTTGGTCTATTTAATTAAAGTTTTGAAAGATTGTTAAATTTTTTTTTGAGTTTAAAGTTTGTTTTTGCCAATATAAATACTTAGTGGCAGCCATTATTTTTTATAAATAAATTTGTAATTTAATTTAATAATGCCAAGTGGCTTGATGATTCTTTGATTGACATCAATTATGATATAAAAAAAAAAAAAATGTGTAAAAACTAACAATTTAATTTTATATTGTGAATAAAACTATATTCAAATAAAAAAACAACAAAAGAAAAAAAAATAATAATAAATCAATTTAAGTCAAGTGTTTGATTTGCTGATATGGGGGAGAAGTTTTCCTTTGATTCCCAAGTGTCATATGGATATTGTCTGTGAATTACGAAGCTTTTATTGGCTGCCGTGTTTGACAAAATTGTGTTTCATCGTGAATTGTTTTGAGCATACTCTGGTAACCAAGCAGGGTCCAGGTGTGCTGTTGGGTTTGTGGCAGCAACTCCGCCAAACGGAGTGGGGTTCGTGCGAGGGATCCTGCGTCGGCTGTGGTAGCTGTTTTGTGGTCGGACGGGCCAGAATTTTTATTATTATTCAGGTAAGGTGTGTGAGGCCAAAATAGATAAAGAACGCCGCTCACACCGTGTGGTTTTTTTTTCATTAAATTTTGTGAACCAAACTTGGGTTTTTTTTGTTTTATTATTATATTTTTTTTTTATTATATATTTAAATTTTTTAACGGGTTTTACAGGTTCCGGGTGGCGTCATATGCGACACCCCAAATCGATTCGCACCACGTTTTCTTTTGTGATTTTTTTTGATTTTTGGCTAACGTTTTCTTTCAAAATTTTTCTTTCATTTCATTTTCTCCGTTGCTTTTCTTACCGTTCGATTTCCATCCGTAATTACAGTTTTTTCTTTTTATCATTTTTTAATTTTTTAGTGATGTGTAACTAATTAGTTCTTTGTGATCGCGTGAGGATGGGCGGCCTTGTGCTGACCTAGGCCTTGAGCAGGGTCGCCGGAGTGGCACCGGCGTCCTTGTCGAACGCTCCCATTTATAATTATCTACCACTGTGGTCGTGGCACAGTAGAATAATTTTCTTGTCCCCTTCGTTTTATCTCTATGCGGTTTTCAAGCATAGTAATATGTCTGGTAACCCCCACGCCTAGCGGCGAGCTTCAGCCAGTGCAATACCGCAACCAGACCTCTATTGCTATGTTCTGTTCAACAAAATCCCTTTTGGGGGATTTTGTTACAAATTTATTATTGTTATATGTACTCATGTTAATATTCTGTTAAAATCACAATTATGTAGGTCTAGGTATATTTTTGAAATATCGAAGATACGAACCAAACATCGGTATAGTAGAGCACAAACGGTAAAAATACCGCAGATTTGAAATTTTAAACATTTTATCGAAAACATGGCTGCATATTACCGTAAAGTAATTCCCATAATTTCTGATATTGGCCCGAATTTTGGCTGTACCTTTTCTCGCGTTCCTTTGTACTGGATCTAACATAATTTTCAAATTTCCTGAGTGGAATATTTTTTGATGTATCGAACCAGGGGCGCTATCATGAAATCCGGATTTTATCAGTAATAAACAATTCTATGAAAAATTTAGAATAAATTCAAAAAATGGTCAAAGTTACCCAAGTTATTTTGTATCAAATCGCAATTACATGAAGGTTTAACGGCAAATTTCTGATCGTCATGAAATATTTGTCGCATAAAAATGAGTCGTTAAACTTTCATTTATTTGCAATTTCATACAAAATAACTTGGGTAACTTTGACCATATTTTGAATTTATTCTAAATTTTTCATAGAATTGTTTATTACCGTTAAAATTTACCGTCCGGATTTCATGATAGCGCCCCAGGTCTGAGCACTTTATTATCGCCTAGAAATAAATCAAATTTTATACATAGTTGCAAAAATTATCATTATCATCTTTCATTCTTGTCTTGATCAAACTTACCAAAATTACTTGTCTTATAATCATTTTCTTCAAAATGAGCACTACATATTTGGAACCATTTTGACGGATATTTTTAATATTTAATGATCCACTTTTTTTAAATGCGTTGGTTCGGAAAGCGATGAAATTTTATTCCCGAATTTTTTAATGTAGCATTTCGGTTGTAACCATTTTTTAAGATTTCTTTTCAACTCAAATTAAAGTAAAGAACCACTTTTTTTATTAAATATGAGATTAACTTTAATTTTTTATATTTTTCTCTTGTACTATTATTAAATTAATTTTTAAATGCAATAAAAATGAATAAATGAATGAAAGTTACAATACTTTTCGGTATAAAATACAAATCTCAAAGGACCCCGCAATAATTATTATGTAAATTGAGTTTCGGTTAAATTTTCTGAATTTTTGATATGTTGTATATTTTATCATCCTGAACAAAAGTCTCCATGGGCACAAAGCTCCAAATTCAATATTTTGGCATCTACGGAGCTCCAAAGCTCCACAGATCCCATACAAAACTATTCATTTTTAATACTATTTATAGATGGCCAAAGCATATTTTAATTATTATATATTTAATAAGTTTATATTTTTGAGGTCGCTGAATTCAAATCTGATGTCAGATTTTAATTCAGCGACCTCAAAAACATAAACTTATATATTTAAATAATTAAAATATGCTTTGGCCATCTATAAATAGTATTAAAAATGAATAGTTTTGTATGGGATCTGTGGAGCTTTGGAGCTCCGTAGATGCCAAAATATTGAATTTGGAGCTTTGTGCCCATGGAGACTTTTGTTCAGGATGATAAAATATACAACATATCAAAAATTCAGAAAATTTGACCGAAACCCAATTTACATATGAATTATTGCGGGGTCCTTTAGTGCTATCCTTTAAACTGACATGCTGCCATCTGGTGTCTGGTAAAAGTGCTATATCCATTTTGCATGCCCATTGGCGATTGGAAAACTGCAAAATGCGATAGCTTTCGGAAATAATATAAACCCTAGGCTCTTTTATGGTGTTTTTGTTCGATCGTGATTTTTCACCTTCCGACGGTGGTTCAAGTTGCTGGCCAACTATAGTTACTTACTTGGTAAAACAGTTTACATAGCCAGATCATTTCGGATCTCTCACATGTTTATCGATTAACTATGAATAACAAATACTTATAAATTACATGTTTTGATAATTCGTAATTCATAAATCTGCTATGAAAAGGACATCCCTGTACACAGTCTATTCATAGACTTTCAACAGGCGTACGAAAGCATTAAGAGGAATACGTTATGGAACGTATTGTCCTACCTGGGCATATCGTCAAAATTGGTTTCAATGTGCCAGCTTTTAATGGATGGCTCAATATGTAAGGTGCTAATAGAAGGCAAAATTTCGGATGCCTTTGAGATAACATCTGGAGTGCGGCAAGGAGAAGGAGACCCAATAGCTCAAACTCTTTTCAACCTATCATTGGAGTATATCATTCGTCAGCTCAATATGGCGCAGCGTAGCTGCCTGTATTATAAATCTACCCAGCTATTAGCTTACGTCGCAACATCATATCACTGAAAGGAGGAGCATCGTTGAGGCGGCCAAATCCCTTCATGGGATGTAGCGCCAGCGCAAGAAGAAGAAGAAATTCATAAATCTCAACACCGGTGGCAATTGCGACAAAGACATTTAAAAATGTGCATCTAAAAATATTAAGAAAAATAGGGAAACTCGATTACCCGGCATCCTAAAATGCCATTTATCTTCAATTATTTGCAAAATTTTTGTCAAGGAGGTGAGAACCTTAATAGCGGCATAAAATGAGAAACGAAAATTATTAGCACATTAATAGGTAATTATCTAGAGAAGACTTTGACAAAATATTTCGAATTTAAAATAAAAATGTTTTAGTGGGGATTTGTAGAAATCTATTTAAAAAAATCTTTCGGAATTTTCTCGGCCCATTATGATACCCCGAATCTGATGGTGCACTGGGATACAATAAAAACTTTACTTTTATTGTTTTGTACTAAGTAGTATGTGTTGTGAAGGAAATCTCTGCGCGTTTATATATTGTTGGAATTCGATCACCTGCAGATCCTCCTGCCTTGTCATTTTTTTTCTTGTCTGGTCAGCGTCTATTACTTTTCAAATTAATACTTACTTACCGAGATTCGTAGGGCGTACGGGAAACAAGCCAAACCAATACAAATGTTTGTGGTGATGTCATCAACTGGAATATTGGTATTAAGATAAAATTACGCTAACTTTTAAATTGAAATATAGAAAAATTAAATGTATTATACGACGTGTCCTAGAAAGCGGGCTAGGCAAAAAAATCACCCCAAATTGGGACCCCGACAAAATAGAAAAAAAAATTAATTAATTAATTTGAGGTCATTCATAGCCCCTATCAGTGGCAGGAGCTCAGATTAAAACAAACAGAAACATCGAAATTAATCTGAAGTGTTAGGGCGCTTAGATTAATAATACAGCAATAGCCACAACATTATCAGGAGACGTCCGTGCAATAGAGAAAAGGAATTTAGATCAGACAAAGATAGCACATCAAAATTCAGAGATCAATAAGCACAATTTGGATACGACTTTAAGCCTTAATAAAAATTCAATCTAGAGGACGGTCAAATTCTAACAGTTGCAGATAATTCAGTGACTCGAACAAGATCAAATTCACGAGCATAAATGGCGTTGAAGTCGACACTGCGAGATTTTTCCACTTTGACGGTTCCGCGCGTTCTGAAATCCCCAGTGAGCTAAAATAAAAAAATCAAGAATTTTTTGAAAACATACATATAGAGTTATGGTACTAACTAGGATCTAAGAAAAAAAAAAATAAAAAACCGTTTCTTTGATAAATGACCATCTTTTGACTGCTCTGACTGGGACGATACTACCGTAATTCGTGGCGATGAAAACAACGCTGTTGTCCTTCCATCGAACGAATAAAATTTTATTGTTTTTATCAGTTTGATATTCATAAGAACCTTCTTTTTCTTGAGCATTTTACTAGCGGTTAGTGGGCACTTTTTGGTTCTGTTTTTTTTACGGTCTCCATAGCTCTGAAATTTTTCTTTTGTAGTATTTCCATTAGCTCTTAGCTGGTTAAGAATTTGTCAAAAAATACAATATTGTCGGATGGAACTTCAATATAGTAGCATTGGTTTTTTCATAAGTCTTTGCCCCACAAGAGGTGTCAAAATTGTTGCAAAATCCAAAAGCACTACACATTAGCCAATTTTTGTACCCGAATTATACCGGTTTTCTCCGAATGAATTTCTTTGATGGGTAATGACCAAAATATTTCATCATTGATTCGTCGATCGATAAATTTTGATGGAAAACCCCACATTGGTGAAACTTTTAATTTAGTAGGTTTGATTTTGAACATTTTGTCTCTTTTATCAATTTTATAATTATCAGCCAAATCCAAATAATTTTTTATTTCCTGAAAACTATTTCGGGACATCTTATCTACAACAAAAAGAATTCGGGTATCTTCATCTAGACAACAAAATAATCTATCCCGTGCAAGTGGATTGTATCCGGAAAATAGCTGAAAAAAAAATAAATAATAAATATTTGTATGTCACTGGTTGAAACCGAAAACGAATGATTATTTTGTTGCCTTACAGCTTACATATACATAAATTTGTAAAACTTCAGAATCAAAAGCCTTTTCAAATATTCGAATTTCATTCATCCCGAACAACTCGTATTTGAGGTTTGGTAATCGCTGAATATATCCATTGGTGAATTTTATATTTATATCTATTATATCTGAGGTCCAGCTGGGCATCTCCTTATTCATCATTCTAGGCCTCTTGTTGTGTATCTCTTGGATTTCATCCTCTTGACTGTCTACATCAAAAACGTGTATTTCTATAGAACCAGGCACTTCTTTCGGATATGTATATTGCTGAAACTAAATCGTCTTCATCGAATTCTTCGTCATCACTAATCGATTGTCACAAGGAATAACCGCTTAAGTCAAATTAGATAAATTTTCTAGAGAGGTACAAAAATTCAATATTAAATTCATTTTTCCCTTATGCCCACTAAAGCTACTACGGCTTGTGACTACAGGTTTTGGCCTTTATAGCATTATCACTTAAGTCAAATTTAGTGAAGTTAGAGCAGAGACAGAAAACTTTAAATATTTAAAATAATTTTTGTCTTAAGACGACTTAAGCGATTATTTCTTGTTTGTGACCATCGACTTATAATATTTGGTTTAGGGGGAATAATTACAAAATCGATTTCATTTCTATTTGAAATGTTCTCAATTTCATTTAATGCACCCTTTAAATAATGGAAACGGCGCCCATAAAAGGCATTTGCTGGAATCTCTCATATTATATCCATTTGTAATACTAAAAAAAATTGCAAACTATAAAAAATCACGGTACAAGTATATTTAGTTTGCAATTACACATAATATTACACAACCTTATGATTTATTATATTATAAATACTTACCTATAACTATAATAAATGGATGCTTAAAATCAAAAACACTATTATAAAAAACGCAACAGAGACCATGCGAACTTGTTGTATAACAATCGAAATCCATTCTCAACGAATCGAAAATCGAAACATGGTAAAACAAACTAATAATCATGTATAATGGTAAAAAAAAATACCGAAATTCGACACGATAACGAAAGCCGCAATGGCGTTGAAAATGTAGTGATTTGTTTGTACCTGTGTACATATTGTGTAGTTACAGTGAGACCAAATTTTATTGAGAATGCACAAGGAGTTAAAATCTTTTCGACGACTAACAGAGCATTCGCAATGCAAAAACTTTTTACCTTTTACTTACAGGTTTGTATGAATTTTCAACTTGACGAACAAAAATTTTTACTCGTTAGTCGTTATGTTGGAATTTCATACAAACCTGTAAGTCAAAAGTAAAAAGTTTTTTCATTGTGAATACACTGTTACTCTTTGAAATAATATTTATTTATTTATTTATTTTCAGACAAAAAGTCTACAAATTTGACTTGACATAAAAGATATCCATTCCGTACAAAATATGTATATCGAAATCACTTTTGTTCACACGAAATCAATTCTATTTATTATGAAATCAATAAATAGAATTGATTTCATGTGAACAAAAGAAACCGACAAAAAACCGAGTTCAATAAATTATATTACAAAATTGATTCTAAATATAATATGAATATGCAATGATTATGTGGGTTGTGCGACATTGACCATGAGTACATTTATTTATTGCATGGTTGCAATGTCGCAAAATATAATAAGGTTAAATTTACTTTTTACTGATTCCACTAACAAAATAAAATAAAATACGAAGTTAATGTACTATACAATGATGACATGATATTTCTTCGTTGGAAAACGGTTTTAAAATATGTACATAATTTTTCCGTGCGTATGAGAATGAGAATGATGGATTCCATCGTCCACCAATCATCGAATACCTTGAGACTGCGGATGTTCCAGTAATACGTTGGCCCGCTTACAGCCCAGATTTTAATCTCATAAAGCATATATGTGGGATTAATTCGGGAGACAAATTTATGAAGTCAATGTTGCATTTTTTTCAACACAAGAACAAATTCCTCAAGATACTGCCAGAGAGGGTAAGATGCATGAAAAATTCTAGAGAAGGTAGAAGACGTTACTAATTTTTTAGAAAAGCTTAGAGCTTGATTTTGAATCATTTAAATATTTTAGAAATAAAACCAACAAATGCATCAATTAAGCTAAAATTGTATATTATTTTGGGAATTTGTACAAACCTAAAACAACGTGGAGCCATTTTATAAATACTTGGTATGTCATGTAAGTCAACCGAAGCAGTGATTGACTTTTCTGCTGATGAAATTTTGGCAGGGATCAGTAAACTTAACGAATCGTTAGGTGTTTTAACTTTACCCGATTTTGATTTTATTAGTTTTGATAGTTATGGACTATGGTTTTCCTTTTGACTGGGTTGATGAACTTATGGCATTCAATGCAATTCGTACAAGTCGAATTCGATGGCATATGATATGCTAAACTAAAAAGTACTAAAATTATTTATTGATTAGTTTCTGCCCCAACTCACATTTATCATTAACCAGTGTTTGATTAAATCAGTATTTCCCGATGTGTGGAAAGTGGCTTCGATTATTCCTCTTCCTAAGAAGGATGTAATTTCCAATATTTGTGACTTTCGCCCGATTAGTATTTTGCCTGCCTTACCAGACCTAAGGTCCTGGAGAAAATTATACAGCTACAAATTCTTGAGTACCTCAAGTACTACTAATGCACATTATTGATGATCTATCTGCTATATTCCCGAGTAACCAAAAATGGTGATCACAAAATTTTACACCAATTTGTCACAAAATGTAAGTTCCTTTTTGTCACAAAAAAAGTTGACAATTTGGAACTTATTTATGCGGATATTTTGTGACAAAATGAATGTTAATTTTACCACCCAAAAAAAAAAAAAAAATTAGTCACCAATTTGTCACAAAAAGTAAGTTCCTTTTTATCACAAAAAAAAGTTGACAATTTGGAACATATTTATGCGGGTATTTTGTGACAAAATGTATGTTGATTTTTCCAACCAAAAAAAAAAAAAATTTTAGTCACCAATTTGTCACAAAATGTAAGTTCCTTTTTGTCACAAAATAAGTTGACAATTTGGAACTTATTTATACGGGTATTTTGTGACAAAATGAATGTTGATTTTACCACCCAAAAAAAAAAATTTGAATCACCAATTTGTCACAAAATGTAAGTTCCTTTTTGCCACAAAAAAAGTTGACAATTTGGAACTTATTTATGAGGGTATTTTGTGACAAAAGTGACAAAATATATGTTGATTTTTGCAACCAAAAAAAAAAAATTTTAGTCACCAATTTGTCACAAAATGTAAGTTCCTTTTTGTCACAATATAAGTTGACAATTTGGAACTTATTTATACGGGTATTTTGTGACAAAATATATGTTCATTTTACTCCCCCAAAAAAAAAAAAAAAAGATTTTGATCATTTTTGATTTGGTGAATTTATATGTAATTCGCTAAGTCACTACGTTCTTGCCTCATACTTAATGTATGAAGTTGGAATTTTATTTTTGTAGTTTGTGTTTGGTCGTAAGTACCTGAGTACCTGATGAGTAGACCGAACTTTTGTTTGTGCGAGTTTCTCTGCATGAAACCAAACTACCACATAGAAAACTCATGGAAAGTTTTCATTTTTTTAGAGTCGATACATTTTGTATTGACTCTCGGCTCGGGTTAAAGTACGGGGGGATTTAGATATTTCTACATTTTTGGTAGATATTTTTTTAAAATAAATAACAATAAAAATATCAAATAAACCATACAATGGAGTATTTTTTACAAAATTATTTAAGTAGGGTCATAAAAACTTTTTACGCATAATTGCATCAATAAACCAACAAATATCCACAAAATTGTTGATAATTAGGTGACACTTTTATCATAAAAAAACTGTCGAATTTGTGACTAAATTTTCAACAAATATTTCAAAAATATTCCACCAAAAACCGGCAAATTTGATTTACCAAATGTTCGTTTACGCGTGACAATCGGCGTCAACCCCATCCACCATTTTTCATCCATATTGTGACAATTTTTTGTCACATTTTTTTCCACCAATCACCATTTTATGTGAAATTTTTGTCGCTTTTTTGTGACATGTGGTTACTCGGGTTAGACAAAGCTAATTCATTTGCAATTTTAGTCCTATTAGACTTTTCTAATAGCAATTGATTGATTATTAAAGTAAAGAAATCGATGTTGACATTAACATTTATGATTTCACATAAAAAAAAATTTAAAATTAATATAAAACAAAAACAAGAAATTTAAAAAATAATAAAATTAAATTGTCAAAATTTAAAAAAAATTAAAATGGTATTATTAAAAAATTAATCATAAATTTAAACAATAAGTTTTCAAATTTTTTTTAAAATTGTTTTTGATAGATTAAAATCGAATTGATCCTCTCTGCGTTATTGAATGATTTTGCTAATCTATTGATTGGGTTATTATTGCCATAATAATTGGTGGAATGATGTTCTAACGCCAAAAATCGGTGATTACGCAATATCCTGGTTGGAACATTTACGGATACGTTTTCCAATATAAAAGATGAATCGATGTGGCCAAGTAGGACGTTTCCGATAAAAGCAGCATCCAGAAGAAGACGTCTGTTTCAAGGGTGCAAATTTCATATTCTTTGCACCTAATCGAATATGGTGGTAAGCGAGCCACATTTTGATATAAAGGTATGTTATAGTCATATTCCCAGCCAGTTTTTTTCAACAGGAATATCAAACACTTTTTTTGTATGCTTTCAATTCTCTTGACGTAAACATTATAGGAAGGGTTTCAGACGATTACAGCATATCCCACTTGAGATCTTATATAAGCGAAATATGGTGTAAATTTGTGTGTCACTGAATTCCCCAGTCCATCGTTTGACAAAGCCAAACATACAGTTTGCTTTTGAAATTCAGTTATCGATGTGCCTGTTAAAACTAACGTTTTCGACGAAGGTGACTCCTAGATCAGTCATCTCTTGTACTCTTTGAACTACATTGTATTGTCATTGATGTTGTATGTAGTTATTATCGGATTCCTTTTACGACCAAAAAAAAACATAATTTTACATTTCTTGATGTTTGAGTGTAATGAGTTTTGGTCGCACCACTCACTAAGTCTAAGTCTATTGAGGTCATCTTGCAGTTTGTCAGCATCACAAATTTGTTCAATCGTTCGATAAATTTTTATGTCATCAGCAAATATGAGAACATTTGAGTTTTTTATGATCTTGGTTATCCGATCAATGAAAACAATAAAAATCCAAGGTCACTTTGATATAACGTTTGATTTTGAGGTGCTCATATTGTCGACTGAGAAAATGTCGTCTGAGAAAATGTCGTCTGGGGAAATGTTGTCTGAGAAAATGTTGTCTGAGAAAACTTCCACTGGAAAAATTATGCCTGAGAAAAGGTTGATTGAGAAAAAATTGCGCAGTTTTTTCTCAATCAACCTTTTCTCATCAGGCATAATTTTTCCAGTGGAAATTTTCTCAGGCAACATTTTCTCAGACAAACAGAAAGTATAACCAGAGAAAATAACATTTGGAAATAATTTCTTAGCTGCTTTGCCGTTGGCTTTTTCAAAGCCGGACAATATGAATTTAGGATTTAACTTTAATTGTTTTTGGTCGGCATAATTCGTAAAAAAATACCGACTGAGAAAATTTCGATTAATAAGTTACCAACAATTGAAGACAAATTTAAAATTTAAAAAAAATATACATAACAATATATTTTTGTAGAAACAGTAAATATACATACATTCGCAAAAAAGAAAAAGAAAAAGTAAAACAACAAGATAAATAAATTTACTAAAAAATGATTTTTAGTATAATTTAATGTTCCGCGCTAATACATATAAATATTCAAATTTAGAATCATAACTATTCTTGTTTGCAATAATATTTCATAAACATTCCGTTTTTTTGATAAGTTTGGCTTCTGCTTATGTTCCACGGTTATAGTCTCTTCACCTAAATAATTTAATAAATTCATACGTTCCAATATGAGATCTTCCAGCCAAAACTTTTATTCTCCTGTGCCAGCTCTCTTGATCATTAATAGCTGTTGGTGATATGTAATCTATAACCGGCCACATTGACCAAAATATTGGTTCATAAGAAGCCACATGACTTTTTCCATTTATGTAATTTTTGAACGAAAATTTTTTAATTTTTCGAAGTGAACTCTTCTCCAAATTATTTGTCCAAAATGAAAGTTACAACCAGAGAAAATAACATTTGGAAATAATTTCTTTGCTGCTTTGACACTGGTTTTTTCGAAGTCGGACAATAATGAATTTTGGATTTAATTTTAATCAGTGCCGGCTCTAGAACACTTTGCGCCCTACGCAAGTTCTTCTTAGGCGCCCTTTTTTTAAATTAAATGGTAAATAAAAATTACTTAAATTACCAGAGAGACTTTAAAGCATTAATGGTGGGAGAAAAGCTTTTAAATTTAAAAGGAAAAATAAACAAACAAAAAAACTAAGCGAGTACCTAATTGTTCAATAATTCAATAATTTATTTAAAAATAAATAATAAACTCGTATAATTCAGGTACAAACATTTAGATTTTCTTGCCTTTAAAGTAGCAAATTCATCAATCATTTGACTTAAATCGATTTTGTCACCAATTTCTTTGTGAATTGCTATACTCGATAATCTAACCAACCTTTCCTGAGATATACTTGATCTCAAGTAGTTTTTGATTATTTTCAGTTTTGAGTATGATCGTTCGCCACTTGCGACGGAAACTGGAAGACTTAAAAGTATCCATAAAGCAATCGTTACGCTCACAAATATATTTTCTAGTGCAGTGCTTCTTGAGCTGTGGGCCGCAGCCCCCTAGAGAGCCGTGTAGCTTTAAAATATTGCCTTAATATCTATAATAAACCGCGCACAATTTCCTCGCACACAAATTTCTGAATCTGCCTATTATCAATGACCGCTACGATTTTCTATGCTGTTAATGGTTTATGTAAGATATGTGATGTGTATATCAATTCCACAATCACGGGAATTTTGTTAGGTAAGTTCTTATTCTACAATGAACATGAAGAGAAATTTCAGATCGCAAACCTTGATCTGCGGGACAAAAAAATCACGATTAAAATTGAGTCCTTTTATGAAGTAACGACATTTTTAAATCAGAGGTCGATATCCGAAGTAAATTCTCGGAAATTTTGGAGCTAACTTTAAACTAAAAACTATAGGAACTTAGGTCTATGAAAATTTGAGAAATTGGATATCGAAAATGTACGAATTTAGTAAGTAATATTAAAAAATTACTCCTACTTTAATTTAATTTGAAATTTCAAATGGCGGCTTGTCTAATTTGGCTTCAACTTCAACAATTTCAATTTAGTTAAATTGTATATCATGTTATAGTGTTGAGAACTCCAAATCGAAAATTCCAGGATTCTACTGCCGAGCTTTACTTTGGTTTTACACATAAAAATATCATATTCGTCATTGGTGTCATTCTAATTTTCAAACCAACCAAATCTAAAGAGAATTCATTTAATCTGATCAATTTATCATGCAAGTTGACAAAAAGTAGGCACCAGGTATAAAACCCTTTACGATTCAACGCAACATTTAGTTGACTAGATTTATAAAATGAGTAGCTGTTTTGTTTAAGTAAACAATTACGAGGGATTCTTTTTAGTTAGTCTGGCAACACTTTTTAACTATAAAACTAACTTCCGTGGAATCGAAAGTGCCTTTTCGGCTGTATGGCAGTTTTGCACAAAATGTAAATTTTTTCCTTTAAACAATATGTAATCATAACTATTGATAAGCTTTGTTTAAGACTCCCAACGACCATATAAAATTTAAATTAAACGTTTATTTTTATTTATAGCGTATGTAGACCTCAATAAAATAATGGGGTCAGTCAGTTTTCTAAAAATTAGGAACCAAAATTTGAGCGTCAAATTACTAATATAAACAATGAAAATATTGAGCTTCAATTCTGGCAAATTATGAGCTCACTTAGAATTTATAAGGGAAGTAGGAATATTCTTTAATTTTGTTCTAGGGAAAGTCAATTTTTCGGTAAATTACGCCAGGAATGTAATTATCGCCCTTCCCCCACAATTCAAAAGTTTGGTAATTTTCTATTCCGTAGGTATTTGGGACCAAAAAACTGATTTACCCTCATTTACTGAGCTATCATTTTAAATACTATGGCGCGTTCCGTTTTGTTTTGAAAAACTCGTCGAAAATAAAATTTCAAATTTTGAATATAAAATTGCTAAGAGGGCCAAAGCTTTCAAATTGGTTGATTACGTTGAAAATTAGTAGTAGAAAAAACCTAACAAAATTTTTGGATAACTCCGAATTTTTAGAAGAATATATTAAATCCAAATTTGGTTTTAAACTGTAAGTAAAAATAATTTGACACAAAAACTAAAAACGATCCAAATTCAGATTCAACGATCCAAAGTTATAATAGTTGTAAGCTCAAAAATGTTTAGCTTTAACATGAGTTTAGTCTTTCGGAAACTGTTCTGCTCCACTCATGTGTCCAGCTAAAATATTTAGTTCCGGAGTTTTCTCAGCTACGTCTAATTTTTAATAGTTCCTTATATAAAATCCTCTCATGTTTTTTAAAACCAAGCTTTGCATTTTCCAAAAAATTAGAATTCTACAATTTTTGCATATAGGAATATTTTACATGTAAATCGGATGAAGCTGAAAGAATATTTTGGGCTGGTAAAGCATTTTTTTATTTTAATTGGCGGGACACGGATATGAGACATCTGAAATCCATGAAAAGGGATACCTAAAATGCTTAACTGTAAATTCATTATTAATGAATACAATTTTTGGGAGCCCTGGATTTTATTTTTTCGATTTCGGAAGCACGAGTATTGAAACTATTAATCATTATTATCATGTTTCGATATAGTTTAAAAACGAGTTGGAGTTCATAGAAACAGAGTTGAGTTAGGTTTTCGTTGAGTTATTGTAAACTCGATGAAACTAGTGAAATCGAGTTGAGTTGAAATTCAAAATTTCTAATGAAAAATATTTTTTTAGTAGAAGAATTTGTTTAGAAAGCGTAAGAAGTATTGTGAGCGCCCCTAATTGGTCGGCGCCCCTATGCGAGGCATAATCTGCTTAGTGGGTAAAGCCGGCCCTGATTTTAATTGGTTTTGGTCGGGCATAATTAAATGTTTCTTGAAAGATTTCATTATAACAATTTTCAGTTTTCGCTGTCATTAAACAGTATCTGGCCGGGATTATTATATAATTATCATTTTATCTTATTCTGCAAAAAATTGAAAATAACTCTTTCATTAATCCGGGAACAATGCTAAATGTTCTATCAAAAATCCACAAATCAGAGCGCGAAAAAATTTTGAATTGGTCCGAACGTGCCAGTATGATAATCCGACCACCATTAAATATCTTATGTGCTATTAAACAATTCTTATCTTCAACCTTTTGTAACATGGATATGGTATTTCCAGTTCATCTAAATTGTTAGCTTCCGAATACAGCATATTTTTTACGAGCATATTTAATTTTTTGATATTGAGCTTCATTTGAGGGCAAATAAGCTCGAAAAATTGGTGGACACATTATTGTCGCTGATTGTAATATTTTACAAGGCTGCCTAATAGATTGTACTGAACTCTGTCTAATCGAGCTGTTTACTTCATTAACATCCTTTTCATACGCTGATGCTTCATGTGTATGTTCCTTTGCTGGAGATTTCTCGATTACACATTGCAGTCTTTTCTGTACTTGAAATTCTAGTGGGACAAGAATGGCTTTTACTCTTTGTACAAAGAACTTGGCCGCCAACAATACAATTTAGTTCCATTAACTGAAGTCATCTTCTCACAATGAAATATGTATATCATCCAAATAGTAATTTTTTACAGTTTTTATAACTAGGAATTATTTGCCCGTCCATTTTTGTTCGCGTACAATCAATATTATTTTGTATACTTCTTAAAAACTATTGAATGATTTATTCATACTGGAAAACTAGATTACATGCAATCAGTATGTTTTTTTATTAGAGTGTTGAATAAAAATTGATAAAAACTCAATTAACTATTTCACTGATAAAATGATGCCTGAGAAAAGGTTTATTCTCAATCAACCTTTTCTCAGATATCATTTTTTCAGTCGCCATTATCTCAGACAACATTTCCTCAGTCGACATTTTCTCAGTCGGTATTTTTGTTACAGTCGATATTTTCACACAGTCGACTTTTTCTAAATCGATGTTTTCAACTTTATCGCATATTGGCAGGGTACCCTCGATTTCACGCTTAGATCTAAAATATTTCCAGAACTGTTTTTGATTAGTTCTAATTTTTTCTTGGATGCCAGCCGTACTTAAATTTGAAATTGAGACATCAAATTCCTCACTGTGTTGTAAAAAGGACAGCTTATCCAAGATTGCTAACTAGAAATAATTCACATAATATTATAGCACCTGCGTGCTCTTTTCAAACAATAGTATAATCTTATTTGTTCCAACAGTTAATAACTTAGGATTACTAACTTACTTGGAGTGACCATGTAAGTTCTTTGTGCCAGCGTCTTAATTATACCTATTGTCAGCTATTGTGATGTGATATTTTCTAATTGTGATAGTTCCTCAAAACAGTTACTTGAGGTTACTTTTAATAATTGTGTGAGATATGTTCTTGACCTTAGAAAGATTCAATCATTGGATGCGGCTTGCTTGAATTTTACTGTTATAGAACGCTGTTTTTATTTTCCGAATAATTAAATCGGGTGTACCATCATTATACTTGCATGATAAATTACATTTTTTTATGTCATTGAGAACTATAGGAACGTTAATTTGCCTGTTAGTAGAACTAATGTTTACAATAACTTCGGATTAATAAATGGTAGTATAACTTGGAATTGGAACAGTTTGCCTACAGAAATAAAAAATATAATGGTCATGTTAAAACTAGTAACTTAAAATCAAAGTTCTTGTACATATTGTAATTATTATGTACATTGTTGTATACATATGTTAATTATTCGTATATTGGAAATTGAAATATATGGTGTACAAAAGCCGCGGTTTATACATTAAATAAAACATTATTATGTATTATTATTCAAATGATTTTGAAATACGAAGTGAAATTTACCTTATTTTATTTACTTTAGAATAGATATTTCGTTTAGAATTCCCCGTATAAATGAAGCAAAAAGAATTATGAGTTTTGCTGTCCATAAATATATTTTTAGGCGCCCTAATTAATAGCCGATTACCGAGTTGAGCCTGGCTCCGACATGGTTTTGAACTTCGCGGCCCAACTTTGTTCTCGGTTTAGCTCGCGGCAAAATAATTTTTTTCAGTGTAGCTATATGATTTTAAATTAACTAAATTTGATTATTCAACGCGTCTTTAGGTTTGGTTGTACCAAAGAAATGTACGTTACAAATGTAATTTATGTGTACTTATGTTATTATAAACTAAAGTGCTCTTTCATGTAGAATTCGTGAAACAAAAAAAAAATACATATATATGGTTTTGGGTAGTTTATTGTGGAAAAATCAAAAGCGGAACAAAATGATATACCTGATAAAAAAAACCGGATTTCAATATAATTTTCGAAAGAATTAAGTTGATTTGCGGCAGGACACGAACCCACTAATAACAACGACAAGCACGCAATGAAAACAACACGCACACAGTATATACAACCATAACGGTTGGAGTATCGAAGATCTTATCATAGCTAAAAAAAAAAGTTACTTAAAAACGAAATTAAATTGTTTGAACAAATAAAATTATACACATGTTCGCTAAATGCTCAAATATTCAACGTGAAGATATTGTATACAAAGAAAAACACCAAAAACTACTATTCAAATACATATAAATAAGTAAACAATTAATTGTGGCAGTATATACTCGTTCATATACTACTTAGTTTGATAAGTTGGGCATAAAGACAAGTAGAAAACATATTTTTTGGAGTTCTTTTAATTTTTCACGGTCAACTTCGAAGGTCTCTATCGAATTTCAGACATGCGAAACATATTTAGTGCGTTTGGCAGCATAATTCTGTTCTCTTTAAATATTTAAAATAATTTTATTTGAATCTAGTAATGTAAATAGCTATGTAGATCAAATCCGAGTTTATGAATGAAGTCACCCTACACTAGCGTTGAAGACTGTTTATTGCTATGTGTAAATAAATTCAAACCACATAATTATCTCGTGTGTGAGAAAATTAATTTTCATGTTTTTTATCAACTTTATCTCAAATACTAATACTATTCCAGCCTATAATAAAAAATCAAATATTATAAGAATTAATGAGGGGATGTGGATACACCGCAAAATTTGTGCATTACAACTTTCAAAGATTATCGATCAAAAATTTTAAATTTATGTGTATAATTTATCAAGAAATTTTATTTTCGGAAACTTGCGAAGATAAAAATTTCGATAACATAATTATATACGTAAATTTGTGGAGTTTCTGACTTAATCTATTTTCTTTATATAAAAGTATAGATATAGACCTGATGAAAAAATTGATTTAACGAAAAAGGGGTCAGCGTCAGCGACTTATGATCGCATGAATTAAACAGCAAAAAGTAGTTGAATTAGACTAGTTGCCACCCTGGTAGCACAGTGATTAGCATACTTGCTTTTTAAGCTAACGAGGTCCCGGGTTCGATTCCCGTCAGATCTCAGATGATAAAAAAATGACGGCTGGTTTATTTGGCGGCATGTTATTGGATTTTAACCGTTTGCTGCCCAATTGATAAAATAAATAAATAAAATTAATCACGGATACATTTGCTTATTTGATACCGTTATTCTTTTTAAAATTAAAATCGGGTACGGATTACGGAACAGTATAAACACTACATTTCATTGTTTAATTCCATTTTTTTACGAATTTAATTACTACGACATTTATTCGTAAAGCCCTATGTAAATGGTATTTTGGGTGGGAAGAAAACGGTGTGGTTCATCGCAGGTAGTTTTCAATGACACCTCAAGGAGTCATCTGATGTACGAAAAAATCATCCATAGCTAAAAACTTGAGCAGTGACTGACCGATTTGGACGAAATTCTCTTTCTAATTCACCGATAATTCCGCCTATACAAAGTTAAGTGATTTTACCCATAATACAATTTAAGAGAGTAGTTTGTGTGCCTGGATGGATATCCTTAATACAAATTCCCCGTCTGTATTTGAAAAGTTCCACCTGCAGTCTGTGACACAAGTTGAACATTAGTATATCAGAAAAAGTTTGTTCCGTGTGTCTATACCTTTACAACTTTAAATTGGGACTACACAACTTCAAATTGAGACTAAACAATTTTAAAATGGGACTAAACAATTTCAAAATTTGCCTTTGGTCGTGGGCAATTACTCATCAACTGTAAGCATTACCTTTAATTTAAATATACTGTACCGCAAACCTCTGATTTCGCTCGATTTACACATATATAGATTAGGAAGGAACTTGGCCATTTCTTATCCGATTTTGATGAAATTCAGCATGTACGATGGAAAAGAGATTCTAAAAAAAATTTCAAATAAATTTATGAACTACGGCCAATTATGTAGAAACTCGGTTATTTCTAAACCAATTATGATGAAATTCGATAAATATAACTTGAAATCGGTAAAAGAACAACCAAGTACCTTCCTAATTGAATTTATTCTAAATCTTCATGTAAAAATCATTTTAGAACTACATATCATCATAATCGGTTAAGAGACGGTCAAGTTTCTTTCTTATTGGCCATATTCCATAACTTTATCGATACAACTCTTTTTAGAATCTCATTTCAATCGCACGTGCTGAATTTCATCTTAATCGATTAAGAAACCACCAAGTTCCTTCCTAGTTGACCATATTCCAGAACTTCATCTAAAACTCACTAATCCCAGAACTGTATGCAGAAATCATTGTAGAATCCCATTGCCAAAGTTTATGTCGAATTTCATCTTCATAGATTTCAGATGACGTCATTGCGATAATATTATTTATGAGGCATGAAGCCTAAGGATCAACCTAAGAAATCATACATTTAAATTAAAGGTATGCTGACAGTTGATGAGTAATTAATTGCCCACGATCAAAGGCAAATTTTGGAATTGTTTAGTCCTAATTTGAAGTTGTAAAGGTATAGTAAGAAACCGGGGATAAAACAAAATTGTTGATAAACTGAAAATTGATACCGGAAAGCTTCTGGCTTTCCAACATGCTAATTTAATCAGTAAGCGGATTGATAGAGTTCATTTTATTAAATTAATATTATCGGAGAGCCAAAAAAATTGGTTATTCACCTCTAACCAGAAAGAGTTAACAGTTAGACCGGTAGTGGAGAATAATTTTCGATCTAAAGCTGCCCCCTAACATCTATACTAAATTATTTGCGCTTGGTACTGAATCACCTTGAAATCTGGGGCCTAACTATGCAGCTCGACACTATTTTCGCCGAATATCATTTATTGGAAGGTACCTTCCAATACAAAACGATACCCATCGAATTGCATACTTAGTCTCCTTACAGGCCTCGCTCGCGCTTAGAAACGACATTTGTTTAACATTTTTACCACTGATATAATAGTTTTGCGATTTTTATATTTTGCAATAACGTTTTTTATTTTTATACAAAATCGTAAACGTTATTATTGTTTTACTTAAAGTAATTAAATGTCTAATAAAAGTTGTAATATAGAAATTTTATTTGAAACACACCGTGGGTCCAATTTATTAGAAATTTTGAAAATTGAAGTATAATGAATGACGATCAAAATATGAGAAAAACACATTTTCCGATTTTCAATTAACCAAATATACATGAAAACTTACAAAAAATGTGAAAATTCGTATGCCATGTTTCCATGTAAGGTTTAAGTTGAAGGGTTGAGTTGAAGTTAGTGTTCGTGGGAACGGGGATTGGAGTTAGGTACCATTTCTAGTAACAAAGAGAAACTTGGTATAACTGAAGTTGTCAACTTAGTACTACGTTTCCATGACAGTGTTAACCCGTACTAAATGTTTCGTTGAGTTAATAGCAAGGTGGCTCCAATCTGTATCGTTTCCATGAAATAATAAATTCTTTCAAATTGTTCAATTTTTATCATGGATTCCTCTGCTTATAAATTAAATTTGAATTGTTTTAAATGAAAACGTAGTATTGGTTGGTGAAAATAGAAAGTAAATTTCTGAAATTAAATGAAATATGTGGATCGCACTCGTATTCGTAAAAGTGTCAGTAAGACAAGTATTTTCCAAAAAAATGATTTTAAATAAACACTTTTGCAAGCCAAATGAGATTTTTGATAAATTTTCAGAGCAATAAAACTTTAATTATAAAAAAAGAGTCAGCTGGACAACGTAGTAACAACGTGGTTTAAACCATTTTTTGCACATATCATCATATTATTTAATGAGAAAAAATTTATATTTGAAGTTTACATCTTCTACAAGAAATATCCTTTGCTTCAAAATATTATACGCTTAAAACCGGCTTAGTTTTAAAATTTCTTTTGTTTTTCGTAATGTCATGTGTTTGTGAATTAAGAACGAAACTAGCACTTCAGTTTAATCTATCTTTTATTTTTTATTTAATTAATTCTTAATACAAAACTATTAACTCATTCACTGTATTATACAACAAATTCTTTTAAGATCATGTTAGTTGAGCGTAAACTGTCTCCCACGTCATAGATCTGGAAATAAACAAAACATTAAATTAGAGTATAAATAACTCTAGACTTACCATTCATTTTTCTTGTAGTTGTAACAAAACATAAATTTTAATTTGCATTCATCACCTGAAAACAAATAATATTTAGTTTATAAAATTGTAACCTATTGATGTATACATCATGTTCAAACACACTCTACCTAGTCGCAGTGAAACGTTTCGCAGTGAACATGTTTTATAATTGTTTTGTGTAAATACTCAATTGTACACATCCGAGAACCCGTTACTCCCGATTGTTTACACACATTTAAACAATATACTAATTAGTGAATATTTTTCAGGTGAAATTTTGCTTCAAGTTCATATACATTCTTATTGGATTTATGTTTTCACTTTACAAATGTGGCAATCTGTGAAATTCGGCTTGAAGTACTTCGTTCAAAACGGCGTGAGTTAAAAGCAGCTGATACAACTGAGCAATGTGAATTGAGAATTCAGCAACTCCAAAATATATAGCTTATTCTTCAAGAGTTGCTGAAACAACTGAACAGCGTGGTTCATGGACATATAGAGGAGATGGAAACCATTCAACGTTGTTCTATTGGTCCCGGAACACAGAGTTAAGCTGTCAATTATCCAGCAGAGTTTCTTAATTTTTTGAAGCCAACGTACATACTATTTTAGAAAGTCTCATGAAATTTGTCTGACGAGTCAGCGAAGAAAGTAGTAACCCTGTTGTCGGTGATCGCCCCCTTATACCTCATCAAAATTATCACTTTATGCCATAATTATTTCGTAAAAGAAGATTGCGATTTACTCCTTAGTCGAATTAAGGAAATTAATACATCGGGAACCAGGAAAAACTTTAAGTCAAATAAGCCAAATGGTTCAAAAAAGTGTTTGTACATTGCAGTACATCATAAAAAAATTAAATTAAGCATCAAGTAGAGAACTTACCACGAAACACCAACCGTAAAAAGCTTACCGAAGTAACAGAACGCTTTATCGTACGGGAAAATAAAGTTCCACGATTAAGTTCTCGAAAGCTATGTACTGCATAAATCAGCGCTTCTTTACGTGTTGAACGTTTGCTGAAGAGAGCTGGGTATAAAAAAATTCAACGGGTAGAATCTCAACTTATGTATAGTCAAAATAATATCTCGCTGAAAATTCCTAATCTTTCATTCCCGAGTAAATACAACAACAAATTCATTTTTTGTTGTTGTTTTTCTCGAGAATGAAGGAATACTTAGGAATTTTCAACGAGATATTATTTTAACTATACATACATTAAAAACCATGCAATGCGAATTGTGTAATCAAAAATTAAAATAAAAACCTACATGCTAACTATGTACAAATTTCTATTTCGGTGCTTAATAATATTTAAATAAAAGTACGAAACCCATATTACAGGATGTAATCGCATTACCGGCATCTCAACAATGTCGTCTATATAATATCTATTAGGCACCAATCCTACAATAAAGACAACAATAATAATTGGACTTGCATGCATACTACTTTATATGCATTCAAACAAAATAATTTTCATTCATTCATTATTCATAGGCAAAAAAAAATTTTAACATACTATGTATTCTATTATCAGAACCATCTTGATGTGAATAGAGCCGGCATGTGAAAAATGAACTTAAAATAAGGGATATAGAAACAGTAAAAATTCATTTATTTTCATAGTGTTTGTATGAAAAAACGCGATTCAGATTGAAGATAAAACATGAATTAAAAGTTAATCCCAGTTAAATATTTTTTATGAGATCGCTAATAAACAACTCAAAGTCTTACTCATTTGAAACACAGATTCTCAAATTTCCCTATTTTCCAGCAGTAATCAAAAGAAAATAAGGGAAATTAAATTAAAAAACATTCTACAACAACAACAATGTGTATTAAAAAGGGACAATTCTGTTTAATAACGTCATCATATGTCCACATCTAAATCCAATGGTAAGAAAAAAGACAACACGTTTCCGCTCAACAATTAAAATGAAATAAATCAGAAAGAGCAAACAGAAAAAAACAAATCAATACAATAAGTATGAAGAAAACAAAAAATCAAAACATAAGCATGCTTTGCAAATTCAAAATAACTATAGAAACATACTTATTCGAATTCAAATTTGAATGGAGGCAATGAAAGAGATGATTATTGTACTGTTTATAAATTTCGAGTTATATTGATGACGTATGTATATTACAAAACAACAATATTTAAAATTTCAAAAGTACCTTATTTTTCATGGCAATTTTCACTAAGAAATAAACATTTTCAAGGCTTGATTTTTCAATCAAATAATATTACATGTTTCATGAACATTTTCATATAAAAACAAAATAAAAGCTAACATTTATAATAAACTAAAACTGTAAATGAAAATAACCGTTTCCCCATATAGTTTCATAGTAAAGGAAAAATTGTTTGTACCTTATTGTAAGCTCAGTAAAAAATACAGTCGATACTGGAGGCTCTTATTTATACAGTAGGCTCTGCTATTATGTACTTTTATTGTTTTTGTTTTTTACATGAATGTATTGCAAAGGAAATCTTTACGCGTCTATAACTTTGGAATTCGACCACCTAAAGATCTTAGCCATACCACTTTTTTCTTATCTGATCAAGGTCTATAAGCCTGTCTTTGTTTCATGAAAATCGGATAAGCACTTTTTAACTTTATACTTGTTAACAGACAAAATAGCGGGGATAAAAGGCATCTTTCTCGCTCTAGCGCTTCGCTTGAGTTGAGATGCCTAAAATGAGTTACAAAGGTTATGTGCGTAATGTAAAGAAGCTTCGAAATCAAATTCTACTGTAAACACTGAATATAGCATAGAAAAGATAATTAATATGAACAAATGTAATATATTTGGTCTTGCAATTAAGCTAACAGCTTTAAAAGGAGAGGTCTTCAATCCTGTTGAAAGACAAGGTCATCAAATTAAACAACTACCCAGAATTATCCAGTTTAACAATACGTTATGTCGTTGTACATTGAATGTGACAACATCTTAACTAAACATAATTTAAGGTTAAGAAGATTGAAAAAGAAAAAAAAATTATTAGTCACTAATTTGAGATTTAATAAACACAATGGTAAGCAAGTTTGTTTGTTACGGATCATTTGACATTATTTAAAGAAAATTTGCTCAACAAAATAATAATGTTTTAATTAGGAAGACAGTTACATAAATAAAATAATTGCAAAAGCTGCAATAAATATTTTTAGTAACTCTAATAATAATTTCGATTACACAAAATTTCTGTTAATTTTACTTTATGTAATTGTTATTCTAGTTTTTGTAATGTTCCAATTGTGTCTGTCTCTGTATATATTTATTATAAAAAAGTTAATGACCTTAGAACCAAATTAAATCAATTTAAATTTTAAACTAAATTTATTAATGAGTGATTGTGACGTGGTTTATTTAACGTGGTTGTTTCATGAACTGTTTACTTCTAATTGTGTTGCTTCTGTGTTTTAGTAAATAATTATTTTAATTTACCAAATCTTAAATGTCAAGAATACAATTATAACCTTAAAGTACAATGGAAGAGATGGAGAGGCGTTGATGTTGATTCTATTGAATTTTGTGAAGATGAAAGAGTTTTGTCGGAATAAACTTAATAAATTTAAAGATTGTAAATATTTTCCATGTTCTTTATATTAAGACGCAGCGCCAAACAGGAACAAATATTTGATAGCGGTTGAAAAATCAATTTTTAAAAATTCCAAATTGTTTTGGTCATTTTGTAAAAAAACAACAAAAATTCAATAGTATATGATGCTTTAAAGTCAACACTATGATGCTTTGTAGTCCGGGTGACAGCTTTCGAACTCCAACAAGGAATCCCAAGGCGAAATTGAAAAAGTAAATTCAAATTTACTAAGAATAGGTTCCTAAATTTCCAAATAGCTACTGAGTCATATACCAAGCAGGCTTATGTAAAATATGGTTTGAAAACTCTTCAAAATAGGTGTAAGTTGAATGACGCTTATTCACACGATTGAGGTTATTCTTGTGTATGGGGAGTTATTCACGTGACTGAACAAACCAATTTACTCGATGGCCAGAAGCTACTTCATTGGTAGATATGCGAATAGCCGCAGTAGTGCGCGCATTTGTAGACCAGTACATCTCGAGGTTCGGTGTACTGCTCGAGATAATGACCAACCAAGGTAGTCAGTTTGAAAGTAAGCTTTTTCAGGAGTTTTACTGTTGCGCACCTTTTGTGTCGCGCATTATTGAGGATGTCTGTTTATTTACTGATCATGAATGGATTGGTGCGTCATATCTTTAATATTTTGTGTTAACAATTCTGATTCATTATTGATTTACATTACCCCTCATTATTATTGATTTTTAGTTCTCCTCATCGATTAACACCGATTGTGAATTGGTTTTGGCGTATTTGTTGTATGAGTTGAGAAAAAAACGATAGGTATTGTTATCAACTGGGCGGATGATGATTAAATGTTAAATGCTGATTCTGTATAGAAAAGAAAATATGAGGTGATTTTGACCATGTGTTTTGAACAGAGTATTTACTTGTTTTACTTTGTGGGCCATGTGTTGGTGCTGTTAGGATACGTGATTGCATCATGGTGAGGGTGAAGAAAATTCGTGTAGGGGATTTAATAATTTCGTGCCATCAAAACGTAAAAAAAATGAAAAAGAAAAAGTCAGTCAAGTTTGGAGAATTGGAGATTCAACCAGGAAATAAGAAAAAATTTAAAGCAAAGTGTGGTGATCTACTACTCTTCTTTTGAATCGATTAAAACCACAAAATATTATGAAATAAAATTAAATAAATTTGGTGCCTGATAAACAGAATATAATTGATAAAAATGGGGGTCAATTCTCGTTCGCGTTTCTCGCTGTTCCAAATGAAAAAGAACGCTGAAAATTGGCTGAATACTACACAGCAAAACATATTTTATCATATACATATATTTCCCCTAGGTGCGCTAGGTAAATGGTGCAAATAATAACTAAATAAATGTTAAAAGAGATTATAAGTAATTTGTAATTAGATTTAATCACTCTCTCAAAGAGAGGTAAATAGAGAGTTAAACCAATTTTCGTCATTGCTTGTCAAAATATAAAATAAATTACTAAAATGGCCAAATTTTATTAAAACTAAACAAAACTAATTATTTAGGGATTTTTCTTAAATGAATTGAATTTTTTTTTATTTATATTCCCACGACCAAAATACTCGGTGAGAATTTTTTTTTCATATGAGAAGATTTTGACGTCATTTTTATTCCTTCTCATGCAACATGAATCGGAAATCTGTATTTCTCACTGAAAATACTTTTCATTGTACTTTTCACAGAACGAGAATTGACGCCCTGTGGAGATGTGGCAGTCGTCGGTTAGGTTTTTTCTAGTTTACCTACTGAGTTTTATCCGGCTAAATAAACCGCACCAAACCTCTGTTACTATGATCTGATAACGATCTTGATACAGGCTACGGACTACGACTTATCATCCACAGGCAAATAGTATAATGGAACGATTCTATCGTACCTTAAAAGCCACACTATATGCTAGAGAAACACTATGAACTGGAGCACATAGCTACCATTTATACTAAGAACTTCGGTCAAACCTGACCTAGGATGCACTCCAGCTGAACTTGTCTACGGACAATCACTAAAGGCTCATGGAGAACTAGTAATTCATTCTATACTCGTGCCGGTGCGTCATCGATAGATTCTACTTCACTGGTCGATCGCTTGAAACAGTCGATGCGTAACGTCGTACCATAAAACATTCGAAGTCCACCTCTAACGAATATTTTTATACACAAGGACTTGACGGACAGTGACAATGTTTTCATCAGAGTGGACAGAGTTAAGAAGGGGTTTACCCTTACATATGAGGGGCCACTTAAAGTAGTGTAAAGACTTCGAAAAAGTTTCATTATAGATATGAATGCTAATAACGTCTGTATCTATATATACCGACTTAAACCAGCATACATGACGGACTCTTTGCGCGATGAGTTACCATTTGCACCAACCTCTTATAGAAAAGTCAATTTTGTTAGCTAAACTATAATTTATTTTTCGTAAAGCTTCCACTGCGGGGTGAGTTAATGTGGCGAACTAAATAAAATTTTTATTTGATTACCAGTTCACACAAAATATGTGTACAGTCAATTTATTTCAAATCATTTATCAAATTTCCTATTTCACCTACCTGCACACTATATTTCATATAACTTTTTAACGTGAATACACCGTACCACAGATAATATTCCGTAATAAGTGATTACATCTCCACACATAGTACATAAAGGTAATATATGATCGAAATTACTATCATACTTGTGATGCGTACATAGAACAACTATCAAAGAAATCTCGTTTCGATTATCTATTTTATAACTATCCTATTCATTTGGGCGGGAGGAGCTGGGTTTAACTTTTGGTGGGAAACAAATTTTATTGTATCTTTCGCATTTTGTAATAATACATTATAATACATTTTATATCGATTACAGAAATCATCAAGTTAACTTCGTTTTAATTTTAAAAATTAAATAAATAAAAATCATTTATTGTTAGTGTTTTAATTTGTTGATGAAGAAAAAGTTAAACTAATTGACAAAAATATCGGTTATTCGCCTTTTAACGCAAAATATCTGACATCTGGTGGATGATTTTAAAAATAGAGCCAAAGAGGGTCAACATTTCTAACAAATACAAAATATTACATTTTGTCGGTGATTTCGTTTCAAAATTTGCAATATTTTGCCTTGGTAGTATAAAAGTGGCCCCATAACAGGTTGAAATTGCAATAGGTATTGTGATATAATTTAGCCCAAATGGGCTTACGCATAAAACAATTTAAATATTGTTTATGGCTTTAAAATTATAATGAAATGAACATAATTTACCAATAATGCTAACAATACAGTTAGGCCCGAATTTATAGTCGTGGTTATTGCTATTGTTATAGCAAAGATTTTCGAAAATCATTTCCAAATCGTGTTTAAAATTCTATACGAACTTCGGATTTACTTTCTTGTTTTGGATATTTTGTAGTAATGCTTATAGTGATAGATTTTGATTACTATAAGCATATTAACATTACAAACAAATCTTATAGTGAGGTTTATAAATACGAAAACTGTTACTATAACAGTAGTTACAGTTGTAGCAACGACTATAAATTCGGGCCTAAGAGATTTCGATTTCCCTAGAAATTTTATTTCCCAAGGAACCAAGAATTTTGTTTTCCGACGAATTTCATTTCTCGAGAATTCGAGGTTTTAAAATTTTTTCTAAAGCATCTCTGGAATTCTCGGGAAATTTATTATTTTTTAAATTAGTAAAAATTTAGGCTGATTGGGCATCGAGTAATTTGACAAGCCCAAAAAATCGACATCGAGGGTTTTTGAGCAATGGTAGATTGAACTGAATTGGAAAAGTTTTTGGTGTGCATTGCCCTGGAAAAACAATGATTTATAAGTGGCAACGATTATTTAAACAAGGTAGAGAGTACCATAACAATTCAGTCGCTATAGCTTGATGAGATTGACTGGAAAATAATTAAATTTTTCGTATTTCTCATTCAGATCGAAACTTAACTTGTAATTCTTAATAATTTCGCCCTTGTTAAATGATATTACAAAAATCGAAATGGTGATAAAAGTGAATGATACCATCAGTGAAAATGCTCAAATAAAATTTAAAAATTTCCACAATGTTCTAGATATCCAATACAATAGCCAAATTGGTAATACGTGATTATCTTGGTATGGCAAAAGCCGTTGCAAGGTACCCCAAGAATGCTCACACCGAATCAAAAATTCCAAATTTTCCGTAAACCAACTCAAACATTTCAAACCATTCATCAGCAATCATGGCATCCATTCCAACACAAACTATCGGCATACCGCCTATGATCCATAGGCTAAATAGTATAACAATGGCAGAGGAGAATTACAAAATTGAACTTGACATCATCAAGTTTGTAGCATACCACAATGGATATGATACAAAAATGATCGATACATTGAATATTAGTTATAAAAGGAAATTAGAGTATAGGTCGAATACAACATTGTCTTTCGACGATAATAATAATAATAGAAAATACCTAAGTTTGGAATGGAGCCAGGTTAGCCAAAAAATTCAAAATATTTTCATAAATTTCGGATATAGCATTGCTCACAAAACTCAACATGAATTAGAAAGTTTTGTTAAAACCAAAATTAATTCCACTTTAGACACGGGTGTTTATAAATTAACATGTTCAAATTGCCCCGCTTTTTACATAGGCCAAACGGGACGTTCATTTAGAGAGAGAGATTTAGAGAACATATCAGAGGAATCGGGAGAATGAATACAGAATCCAAATTCGCACAACATATAAAACACACGCTGCATACTACGTGAATTTCGAAACAAATTTAGAGGTGCTGTATAGGATGAAAAAAGGAGATATGATGGATCGTGTAGAGGAATTGGAAATATGTATTTAAGAACAAGGAAAATCAATTTATGTTGAACAGCAAAATAAACACTGCTACAAATAAAATGTACGAGCTGATTTCCAACGGTTAATCAACGTAAGCGAAGGTTTTTGTAAATTTGGAAAATATTCAACGCAACCACTGGAAAAATTTTGGAAAGCGACGAAAAACGTTTCAATTCAATAAGTATTGCTTCAACTGAAGATGAGGTTTGTTGGCATCGAAATCGATTTTGAATCGAAAATTAAAATTATACTTATTTAAAATATATAAATTAAAAATAATATAAAAGTTGCCTTTTAATTATTTTTAAATGAAATAGCTACAACAATTGAAAAGTAATTTTTTAAAAAATGAGTTTCAATTTTATTTATTAGATAACGGTCGCCATCAACTTTATTCATCAACATTCATCAACTTGTCTGCCTCCGAGTTCAACGGGCCCGGCCCCCCGCGAGAACTTTTTCTGTTACCATAGCTATTTTTAAAGTTTTTCGTAATATACAAGGGAAAATTATTTTAATAAAAATTAATTCTTCAGCAAAATACTCGCAATTCGACATTCGAAAACTAAATTTACGAAAGCAGTTATAATGCAGTTTTTGCAATCTTTCCATACCGTCTGCATTGATGGACAAGACTGCATTACTTAATGACTGCATTAGCTGCGTACTTGTTGAATTTTTGAATGTACTCTTCCTGTGTTTTAGTTTTGTATTCGGCTGCACATGACGTCATCTGTGTAATTTGTTTAACAAATCTTATAGTAAAATGTAAGGTATTTAAAGAAAAATAAATATGCACTTAGTAATATATAGTAAACCTGTAGTTTTTTAAATAAAAAAATATTTTGGTACTATTACATTGTTTTTATTACGTCAACCATTCAAATAAAGGGTGTCCCAAAGTGAACTAACATTTTCAATTTACCGCCATTTTTTTATTTTGCGACAAAGCCAGCGTAGACATTTGTATTTGCTATCACACGTTTACTTTGAGGTTACATTATGGAAAGGTAAACGAACCAGTAGCCGCCGTCTTACCGCTGATGGATTGAACCTTACTTCTTCAAAAATGTAGATGGAATTACCGTTACCGTTCATGTTATTCGATATCGGGAGATGATTACCAACTTTATGGAACTTTAGACGGGGCATCATGTCGCAAATGCCAATGCAATAACCATGCAGTTAGTGCAACCATAATTTATAGATCGTGCTTTCCCACGGCGAGGTGATATGAATTGGCCCCAAGATCATATGACTTGATATAGATAAAGTGTATATTAACAAACAGCCGAGGTGGTCATTTATCAGTGTTTTGTTCTACATATAACCTCCTATCTCTATACACTTTCAAATAAATTAAAAATAATATGAATATTCAAAATAACAAATGTGTTGTTTAAAAATATTAAAACGTCAGTTCATTTTGCGATACCCCTTTACATATACTTAGTTAAGTATAATCAGTAGTTTATATTTTCTTCGTCTTCTGTAAAATAGATGCCACACATTCTTGAAGTGATTAAATTTGCCTTTCATTCACCTTCCAAAATTAATTAATTCGTTCTTTGGAAACTAATGATAAATAGTTTTTGTTAATATTATATTTAAGTAGCACACGTCATTTTTACATAATTTATAAAATTAATGAGTATTCACAAAATTGTGGAGATAACAAATAGACATGCGTAATCTTTTTATGAGTGATTTGTATATTGGCATGGTATCAACCAGTGAGGTGAGTAATGTGTTCAATCTAAATCAATTCCAGAGAAATAAATTCAATCGTGAGTTTTGGTTTGTTTTTTACACGAACAAAAGCATAAATAAACTTACGAGTATGTACCGCGGGGTACTAAACAGTGGTAGAGAAATAAGTTTTTCGTGTACACATTTTGTTTTCATCTTTTTCTTATTTACATATACATAATACATAAAGACACATTTTTTATTTCTCGAAAGATCACTTTGTGATTTATAAATAGGAATTACCGGTTTATGATAATAAAAATGAATAGTTAGAATAATGAAGGGGTATAATTTTAAAGCCCTCATTTATATACGGTGAAAAATACGTGAAATCCCAAATCTTTGGAAATCATCATTTAATTTTATGATTTTTATGTTTTCAATGTATAATAGTATTGAGAAAAAAATTTGAGGAAGATAATTTGTTGCAGTACTTGTTTTATTAGATAAAGGGAGAAGGTCAAATATTTCAAGTAATTGATGAACAAAGAACATGGTGGTGTAATTCTGGCTATATAGGTCTACAGTCAAAAAAGAAAAAAAATTATTGTTTGAGTGTTAATAACTAATGGTTATAAAGAATATTTATCAATATGTATAAATATTTATTTTTTAATATTTAACGTTTCGAATGGCTATCCCATTCATCATCAGAAAAAACAACAAAGAATAAAATTGTCGTCAATATTTTATAAAAAGAAACATAACAAATTAACAACCATACTTGATCACATAAAACACTCCTTTTTCTTTATATTTGAAAAACATCGTCATAACTATAAAAAGTATTCCCATTGGAATGTAAAAATTGAAAAATTGTAGCAAGAAAATCAAGATCTCAAAAAAAAAAATTCCACCGAAAACTGGAAGAGTTGTGGTCTGGGGAGTTTTTTCTGGAGAAGAAATCGGTCGAATGTGCTTTCTTAGTTCCTTAATTACAGCAGCCGTTTATCTGCAAATCCTACATAACGAATTCGAGCCCTGTGTTAGAGCTTTCCGATAATACTTTCAAATTTACTACATATATTTTTCAATTCCATGCAATACTGCGAAAATTGTGAGTAACTATCATATTTATATACTATATTAATTTTGAATTGTAGATAATAAAATTGACTTTCAGATAAACAACAATAATGTTTGAAATGCATTTTTTTCCTTATCTCTTCGTTTACACGTAAAAAAGTACTTATTCGCAGAAAAAATATCGATGTGTTGTTCTGGCCCCCGTAAAGCCCGGACTTAAATCAAATAGAAAATGTTTCATTTATAATGAAGCTAGACTTTAAAAAGTTTATTGATGAACTAGGAATACATAACTTCTGCGATTTTGAAAATTTTATAAAACATAATGAATCGGAGGTGCACCGCCGTAATAAAAGCAAAAAGCGTAGAAACAAAAATTTCTATAAACCAATTTTTGTTTAAATGCTGCCAATGGCTTTATTCTTGAATCTTTCTACATAAGAAACTAACAAGAAGTAATCAAATCTTAAGTTAAAATTATTACACATTTCAAGTCTTGACTTATTGTTAGTGCTCACAATTCAATTAATTTAGATTATACTTAACATAAACATTTAATAAATTTACAGGTTCATCAGTGCGACTGGGACTCTTATTTTCAGTCGTCTAAATCGCGCGTGTTTTTTCGTATATCCCTGGTTTAATAATATTTAGAACTGAATTCTTTAATGGTTTTAATCCCAAGGTCGACATGTATACATTACTATTTCGAATGTACCATGGAGCAGTGGTAATATTGCGAAGTATTTTCGCTTGAGTTCGTTGCAGGATTTCTCTGTTTGAAGCGCTGGTGTGGGTTTTATTATCGCTTTGTACAGTAAAACTTTATTGGCTAATGACAACTGAGATTTTCTTCCCATCAGCCAATACATTTTGGAAAACGTAATTTTTATTTGGTTGCGCTTTGTTTCAATATGGTTTTTCCATGTTAACCTTCTATGCAGATGCAAACCTAAGTATTTGACCTTCGTATGTTGAGGAATATTTTTATCGTTTAATTTCACTGGTGAGCAGGTGCATTTGTTCAGCGTGAATGTGATGTGAGTTGATTTGTTTTCGTTCACTTTTATTCGCCATGTTTTTAGCCAGTCCGCGATTTTGTTTAAATGATTCTGTAACTCCTTTGAGGCAATTTCTGGATTAGTGTGTGATACCAGGATGCCTGTATCATCGGCAAATGTTGATATTGCTACTGTGTTGGTTACAGTTAAATCGGCAGTGTACCACAAGTGTAATATTGGTCCTAGAACGCTGCCTTGCAGGACACCTGCATTAATATCATTTAAGCAAGTAGTTGCGCCATTTTGTGAAATAATTATCTTCTTCGTGTGGTGCGAATACTGTTGCTAGATGATCAGCAAAAGCATTGACTTTTTCTTCATGACTTCTCGCCCAATTTCCAGTTGGTCGATTCGAATTTGTTGGCCTTTTTAAATTTTTTGTTGCCTTCCACAAAGAATAATCTGTCCTACCGGTTGCCGAGAGATCACTTAAATAGTTCTGGATGCTCTGGTTTTCTTCTTCCCGCAAAGCAAATCTAAATGCCTTGATAGCTCGATTTAATTTCCATTTCAATAACGGTGATTTTGTTTGCTGCCATTGCAGGTGAATTTTTCGCTTTTCGTGGATTAGTTCCTGTATATTATGTGACAGTTTGTTAACTTTTTCAGAACTACTTATGGCGGGTGTAGCCTTTTCAGCTGATAATGCCATGACGTCTTTTAAATTTTCGGCCGCCGCATCAATGTCAACTGGTGTGGTCAGAGAAATGTTAAGTAGACAATTTTGTTCGACTAGCCTCCTATATTGATCCCAATTAATTTGCTTGTTTGTAAGACGGTTGGGCATTTCATTCCCTAGGACATCGGTACTCACTGTTACTATTACCAGTGAGTGATCAGAAGACAGATCATTACAATCGGTGGCCTTAGCATATGTACGTGGAATGCTCTTAGTTACACAAAACTGAATTAAATCAGGAATTTTATTTTATCCGTGGGCCAGTAAGTTGGATTACCGGCAGATAAATAATCCAGGTATTGTTCCTCTATAGCTTGATAAAGTTGTTTGCCTTTCGGCGATGTTAATCTGGAACCCCAATGAGTATGTTTGGCGTTGTAATCACCTCCCGCAAGAAATTTATTACCCAGCTGGCTGAAATAATCCAAGAACTGAATTTTTTTTATAGCATGTTTTGGAGGACAGTACACTGCCGATATGACACAGTTTCCAGACCACTCCTTAAGACAGATGCTCGTTGATTGTTTATGTTCTTTCTCATGGTGTTTTAATCTTCTTTTAATCATCATTTAATCAAATGCACCTTCCGTAATAAACTCGATCGTTTTTGCAAGTTCTCTATTTGATTCTTCCCTCAAATAGATTGGTGGCGGCTTCTCAGTTTTTGGAGTTTTTGCGGGTGGCGGATCTTCAACAACCAAGTAAAAATACCTATTGCAATTTGTTAATTCAACGGTAGCTAACTTAGTGAACCTCGTGTCCTCCTATACCCTCGTGAGGCAAAATATTTATCGAGCCATTTTCAGACATCTTCAATTTTCGAGAATAGCTGGTCACCAAATAAGACTGCATCGATCTAAACAAATAGTAGTCGGACATGATAGATTGTGTCCCTTGGCCCGTGAATGGTACTTTTTTTCTCTAATGCATCATCCATTTTGTTTAGTTGAGCTTGATAACGTTTAGCCGTGATAGTTTGACCAGGTTCAAGAAGTTCGTAGTAAATGATTCCTTTCCAATTCCACCAGACACACAATAACACTTTCTTGGAATGAATATTGGGCTTCGCAACGGATGAAGATGGCTGTCCTGGATTAAACCATATTTTTCTTCATTTAGGAACATCGTATAGAATCCACTTTTCATCTCCATTAATGATTTTTTGCAAACCATTCCTTTTTTTGTAGCGAAAAAGCAAATTCAAACTTTGGTTAGCTCATGAGGAACTCATTTTCTTTTCTTGTGGATCCTTACCATTGCATGCAATCGATTTGAAATTACTACTTGAGTAATTCCTAACTGTTTTCTAATTTATTGTTGAGTTAGACATGGGTTTTCATCAAGTAAAGTTCTTCATCTTCAAACTGTTATTCAGAAAAATTTTCGCCACGAAACTTTGTAAACCACTTTCTAACGGTTGAAGCACCAACATAATTATCTCCCCAAGCCAAATTAATCATTTACATATCTTCAGCAGCATTTTCTTCCCAGTTTAAAACAGAATCTTGATTGATACTCTTAAATTTTGCTTTGACACATCCATCTATTAAAAACTTGATACACACTGAACGATAGCTTGCAATTGACTGAAACTTTTGTCGTATAAACAACAACGACTAAGCTATAAATACCATATTTATGAGCTACTTTCCTACATTAAAAAGCAATAGTGAAGCATAGGAACTTCATTAATAATAAATGCACAATTGCAAAATAATAAAGAACACGTCATTCCACTGTTAACAGGAAATGACTTTAGTATATAAACAGTTTAGCATATAATAACGATGTCTTTTATTCAAATTACTTTATACAGCTAACACGTACTTTTTATAAATCTAAACTTTAAAATAAAATTTGTTATTGGGAATTAAAATAAATTCCAAGTGTTTTAATCTTTGTCGCATCGACTGCAGAACCATACACGCGAAACCCATAACTGGCGCAGCCGTTTAGAGTTAAAGTCTCAGCTTTAACACAACAAAGTACAGTAAAGTGTTTAGTTTAAACTCAGTGCAACTAAATTTTAAAAAGAAATCAATCGACAAGCTCCCACCAGTGGTAAGCGGGTTGATATAATAATTTAGTGAGAGTGAGTGAAGTAACAAAAGTAAATTGTGCAACATCAATTGACGTATAGGTGACCAGTTTTAGTGAAAAAAAACTCGCCTGAAAATAAAAAGCAGTTTCGAACGAGGAAACGACATGAAGATTAGCACCTTCATATTCATCGTCTGCCAGATTGTTGCAGGATAAGTTAAAATTATTTTTGCATCCCCTATAATTGACCCACTAATCTCGATCCATAAGAAGAATCGGAGAATACTACCTACTAGTACAATAAACCTTAAATAAGTTTTCAATAGTACTTGAGGCCATATAAAACACATAACAAAGTGTATAAAATAAAGTAGCGTGGAAAGAAAAATATATAAAGCGCAAATTAAACAAAACGAATCAATTTTTTATTTTTTTTTATCAAATTTCATATCTTCCGTTATAATAAATTAAATAAAATACGCGTTTATGCAAAATACAAGTAGTATCACCGACAAAATATAACACGAAAAAAAAAAACTAACGCGGGAAGTTCTTAAAATTATTTCGGTAAATTAATTAATCAAATCAGTGCAGTGTAAAACGTTTGTGAGACTACGCAAAACAAACAACGAGCGTCGAAATGAGCGATAACGAAGACGCACCAAAACTAACAATAGTACCAGCAGATATAATGGAAAAATTAAATTCAGCTTTCAGAACACCTAACATCATTAAGGATTTAACGGAATTTACAGGCAACACACGACTATTACAAAGATTTATAGACGAAGTTGATGACATACTTACAATGACAAAAGCCATGCTACCTAAAACGACAGAGATACCAGTGACTTACATAAAAGCAATAAGATCAAAAATAAAAGGCAACGCTAATGATGTACTGATAGCCAACGACACGGGAGCATCAAATGACTGGAACAACATAAAACAGATACTGATAAAGCACTACGCAGACCCCAGATCGGAAGTAGCGTTAATACGCGATCTGCATAGAATACGACAGGAAAATTTTACATCAAGATAATTCTACACAAAAATGGTGGAATTTCAATCAGCATTAGTCGCAAGAGCAAACCTGAACGGTGCAAATGGAGTAAAACAAGAACTATTTCAAGAAATGTGTCTAGCACAATTCATCTCAAATCTTAGAGAACTAATAGGATCATGTATACGGAGTAGAGACCCTGAAACATTAAGCGAGGCCTTAGAACTATGCCTAGAAGAAAAAATATGTATTATATAAAATAAAATACAAACCCCCAACTACACGTTTTCAGAGATTCGGCATAACTGGCGATAAAGAAGCAAAACCAAAGGTAACATTTCATAATAAAACAGCACAGCCTGGACGATCCAACATAGAAAAAAGTAAGTGGACACCAAGAGCAGAATAGCAAATGAGCAGAAATAAAATACCAGCAATAAATATGGAAAACGCCGTGAACACCACAGAAACAGACAACGATCAAACAGAAGATGAACGCGAAGACGAGCATAATAGTGACGATGAAGAAAACAATACGGTTTTTCGGAACAGAGCCTCGGACCAGGAAGACAGCGGCGACCTAGATTAGACTCAAACAAATTCAAATCGCTTCCATATATAACGATACATAAACGCAATAGACCAATTCATCTTTTAATTGACAGAGGAGCCGATGAATCATACATAGACCCAAAACTTATAAAACCAGATAAAACAATTAAAATTAAACCAGTAAAAATTAAAACGGTTTTAGGCAGCATAACAATAGACAAAACAATAACATTTAAAATTAAAGAATTCAAGACGAACGAAAACCTAAAATTTCACTTACTGAAATTTCACGACATTTTTGATGGGTTAATTGGCATAAATATTATGAAAAAACTTGGCATAACAATAAATCTGAAACAGGAGACACTACAATTCGTCGCCGTAGTTCTTTCTTAGTGTACGTCCATTTTAAGTCATTTTCAGTTTTTAGTAGGTATGTAAATAATTTTTTCTGCTCTTTTTAAACGTCTAGTCAAAATTGTTCTATCTACCGTAGTTTTTGAGTTACATAGTGTGTCTTCTAGTTTAAGTCCATCCAACTACGACTAAAAAATATTCATTTTTGTTGTATCTCCATCATTTAAAATTTTTTGTACGCATTTGAACATTTTTACATGTATTTCGAACATTTAATTTTGCTCATTCTGTTTTGTTTTAAATCCATTTTTTTTTCTTTTCTGATGTAACTGCCAATATATTGTGATTTTTCTTTTTTAGTGTATCTCCTTTAATTAACCAATGTCAGTTGATGTTTTGAGTCACGTGATATTTTTCTATATAAATAGAACCAAAATTCGGGAAAGTTATTAGTCGTTCATAAATTACTGTGGTGAAAAGACGTCAAGATTATATTTATTTTTTAACATTTAAAAATTAATGAACACACTTAGAAAGTGAACAAAAATGGATTCCTGTGATGAAAAATCATCACCAGTTCAACCAATAGAACCGGAAGCTGAACGGTAAGTAAAGCGAACATAGTACAATAACTTTTAATTATAATTTCTGTTGTTAGTATTTTCAATCTGATTAACTTAAGTGGTTCCTGTTCGGATAATAGTTTGTTCGACGATTCAGACGTGGATCCTGATTTTCGTCCAATAAATGATCATTCTACAGATGACGAAGAAGAAGGAAACAAAATATTCAATCGACAACGTAATACAAAAATATGCAACAACCGTTATGAATTTTTATAGCTAATAATTCATTTAAAATTTGTTATAGGTATCATAAAGCATAAGAAAAAAAATAAACAAGATGATTCTGTTAGTGTGCCTTTATCAACCGATTTGGCTGAAAACTCCGTAATCGAAAATATAACGCCTGAAATTGAAGTTGAACCTGATATTGCAGCAAATGGAAAACAGCCAAGTCGTAAAAAGCAAAGCAATCCGTCAATGTGAAAAAAAAACATCAACAAAAATTTGCGGAATCAGGGGAAAGAATATGAAGATTCACACGGAAACGTACGAAGATCACGAACTGTTTCCGAAGGATGTGCCATAGAATGTGTTTATAAATGCAGGTCAAATTTTAGCGAAACAGATAGGCACAAAATTCACGAGATGTTCTGGAGCCTAAGTGGGGACGAGAAATTAGGTTTCTTTTCAAAATTTACAAGAAAAGTACCAAAACAAAGAAAACGAACCAAAAATGAAAAATCCAGACGACAAGACACATTCCTATATTTTTTTAACAAAAACGTTGCCTTGGTGCAAGTTTGTAAAGTTTTCTTCCTTAAGACACTGGACGTCAGTCAAAATAGAATTTATCACTTTTATAAAACAAAAACAACGGACATTGGCACCAATAAACCATCATGTCAAGGAAGATACGTAAAATTTAAAATTTCTGAACAAAAATTGGATAAAGTACGGGATCACATTAAAAGCTTCCCAATAATGGAATCTCATTATTGTAGAGCAAGTACCACTAGACAATATCTCGAAGCCGGTTTAAATATAAGCCGGATGTATTCTATGTACTTGAGCAACAATGTCGATCCGGTCAAATTAAACATATATTCAAAAATATTTAATGAGGAGTTTAATTTGTCCTTTTATAAACCCAAAAAGGATCAGTGTGATCGGTGTGTGGCACATAAGCTTGCAAAAAAATCTTCTACGTCAGAAATATCTGTTTACAATAAACACAAACAAAACAATATGTTGGCAAAAATAGAAAGGGACGCTGATCGTAGTTCTGCGGATCCTTTAACAGCTATACTGTGTTACGATTTGCAGAATGTGTTTGCCCTACCCAAAGCAAATGTTTCGAATTTTTTCTATAGGCGGAAATTTTCGGTTTACAATTTGACAGCTCACTGCAGTATCAACAAAATTACGTATTGCGCAATATGGCACGAGGGAATTAGCGGAAGAGCTGGAAATGATTTAGCGTCATCTTTAATCAAAATTTTGGAAAATGTTGTAACTGATAATCCAGAAATAAACAGGATTATTCTTTGGTCGGACTCATGCGTTCCGCAAAACAGGAACAGGATCACCGCGCTTGCGCTTCTTAAATTTATGGAAAAACATACCCAAATAATAGAAGTTCAACAAAAATTTTCTGAACCTGGACATTCACAGGTCCAGGAAATTGACGCGGTTCACAGTACCATCGAAAAATTTTTAAAAAATTTAGAATTATATAGTCCGATCAATTTAATAAGAATCTTAAAAAGCATGAATTATACCAAAGTAAAGCTTAAAATTATGCAAATGCGACTCACAGATTTTAAGAATTACAATGCCGCGTCGATTGGAATGGTTTTTCCTCCATTTGCTTCTACGTCAAGCTTGATTTACGAGAAGTCAAATTTATCACAGATTAAGTATCGGTGTGGATACAATAGTGGTATAGAAACATGTAGTTTGATAAAAATGTCGATTACACGTAAAGTAGTGTCGAAACTACCAATTTTTAAACTACCTTCCGTTGGCCAATGCCAATTTCAATACAAAATGTCTGCTGAAAAAAAACGTGATGTTCGTTCCATGTTGGCTTATATGCCAGAAGTAGACAAGCAATTTTATAAAGTTTATGTGGGATAGTCATTTATTTGAACATAATTTTATTTTATATTAAATTTGAATTTTGAATTTGTTTTAGCATATTATACGCACGTACAAACGAACTTAGTACGAATTGATATTATTTTGTGATATTTTTTTTGAAGTATTTTTAAGTATAATTGAAGTAATATAACTTATTGTTTTAATAAATGTGTAATGGAATTACATACAACAATAATGTTTTATTTTACAAATTCTACGTTGAACAAAATTTTGTAGTGTTCTTTTTACTCACAACCTGAAAGGATTTACAATGTTATACAAGCTCAAAAATGGCTGTTTTGCAGCCACACCTCTTGGCTGCCCTAAGATTTCACATAGAAAGAATATTTATATCCAAGTTTTTAATAGAATGTATCAATTTTTTTTGATAGTTCTATAGAGGTGTATCTCCATCAAATAGGTTTAAATCCAGGAAATAATTGCAATTAAGTGACATACACCAAAATGATTTGAAAAACAATTTTTATGATCGCATTTTCCGGGAAAACGAGGGACAGCTAAAGGAAAATGTGATTTGCAAAAAATGGAGAATATTACTATATACATATTTAGATAAAAAAAATGTAATTTAATCATAACTGTCCTGCTTGATAAACATTTGAACTTAAATGTTAAATATCTCAAAACTTAAAAATAGACGCTTAAACCAAGTAAGAACTACGGCGACGAATTTCCTACACACACAATAAAACTAAAAAATTATAGAACAGGAAGCAACAGTATCAATTTCCAGCAAAAACCAAAAGTAACAACATTGCAAGAAATATTTCAAAAATTTCACAAAATATTCGATATGACATCAACATTACCGTATACAGGAAGTATAAAACATGCTATTGAGTTGACGAATGATACACCAATACATAAGAAGCAATTTAGATATCCCCCTTCACAAATTCCAGAAATACAAAAACAAATAAAAGACCTGCTGGAAAACAACGTAATACGAGAAAGCAAAAGTCCATGGAATAGCCCCCTCATCATAGTTAACAAAAAAGCCGACGAATCAGGAATACGCAAATTTAGAATGGTCATCGATTATAGAGCATTAAACGCTAAAACTATAGACGACAAATTCCCAGTACCAAACATTGAGGAATTATTAGACCAGCTGCACGGGTGTAAATATTTTTCAATCATTGACTTAAAATCCGGATTCCACCAGGTACAGATGAGAAAAGAAGACATCGAGAAAACAGCATTCTCACCTTTAGGAAACCACTATGAATTTACAAGAATGCTGTTCGGACTTAAAAACGCGCCATCAACATCCCTAAGACTGATGAACAGGACATTGGGTAAACTAATAGGTAACTCATGCCTATGCTACATGGATGATATCATAGTGTACATCAAAACAAAAGGAGAACATCTAGGACATATTAAACAAATCTTCGAAACCCTACAAAACGCAAACATGTGAATTCAACAGGATAAATGTAAATTTATGCAGCACGAAATAAAGTTCCTAGGCCATATAGTCAACGAGAAAGGGATCCAGCCCGACCCGGAAAAGATAGAAGCTATAACGAAAATAAATATTCCAAAGACAACCCGTCAGATCAAACAATTTTTAGGCCTAATCGGATACTACAGGAAATTCATAAAGAACTTTGCCGAAATAACAAAACCGATGTCAAAGAAGCTCAAAAAGGGAGCAAAGATCGATATAAACGAAACAGAATACAAAAATTGCTTCAATAAATGCAAAACACTGCTAACAACTAAACCCATACTGGAATACCCCAACTTTCAAAAAACATTCCGAATAACTACAGACGCATCAGACCATGCAATTGGAGCAGTACTATCACATGATGACACAGATAGTCCGATTGCCTATGCCAGCAGAACCCTGAGCGAAGCAGAAACAATGTACGATGCAACCAACAAGGAGCTACTAGCCATAGGGCTTGTAAACACTTCCGACCATATTTATATGGAAAGAAGTTCGAAATATACACAGACCACCGACCGTTGGAATGGCTCATGTCATTAAAAGATCCATCATCAAAACTAGTAAGATGGAGGATAAAATTATCGGAGTTTGAGTATAACATCAACTACAAAAAAGGATCATCAAACAACAATGCAGACGCGCTGTCAAGGTTGGAAATAAACACCAAAGAAAAAGAAAGAAAAAGAATACGAAGAAGAACATTTAAACATCAATTCATATTTATCATCGGAGAAGAAAAAGTGAAAGGAACAGCTGATCTTAAAATAACAAATAAAAATAACATAGTAACAACATATAAAAAATCGGAATATAACGAACAAATCATACGAATCATGTTAAACAACCAAATAACCGCCAAAGGAGTAAAAGGTAACATAGCAATCAAATGCAACGACGAAGTTGCAAAATTTATTGCAAAATGGGTGCTAATAAGCAAACCTCCAAGTGTCAACATAGTATGAATAATCGAACAAACCAATTTAACATCAAATCCGACAAAACCTGAACAACCACCATCAGACAACAGAGAAGTTTTAAAAGATCCTATACAGCAATTACAAATAATAATTGAAACCCACAACAAAGACCATAGAGGAATTACAGAAAATATGGCACAAATAAATAAAAAATACAAATTCGCCAATCAACGCGAGATAATAACCGAATATATCCGAAAATGTGAAACTTGTAACAGTGCAAAATATGACAGACGCCCATTACAATTGACACAACAAGTAAAATTAACACCCAGAAGACCAAACGAACGAGTACATATGGATACATCCTCTCTAAACAATAAACAGTTCTTAACTATAATTGACGGATTTTCAAGATTTGCGTCTATATACGAATTACAAAATAGAGAAACTTCAGGTATAATAAAAAAGTTGAAAAACCACTTTTCTCAGGAAGGGATACCACATACAATAATATCAGACAGCGCAACAGAATTCACATCAGAAGTAATTAGAAAATTCAAAGAAAAATATAACTTTGAGCACCATGTGACAACACCCAAATCCAGCACAGGCAACAAAGGTTCCATAATACATTAAAGAAGATAATAAAAATCAAAAATTCCGAAAACCGAAAAATTAGAACTGATGAACTCATGATAGAAGCAACGATGGCATACAATAATTCAGTACATACAGCAACCAATCTGACACCCATAGAGCTTCAGAGAGCACACATAGTAATGAAATCAATACCTGATGATTTAGGAACTGAACAATTCTTGAAAACAATACAATCAGAATACAATTTACGAACGAACAAAATTGCGAACAAGGAAATACAAAATAAACAAATTAGAACAGACAAATACAATAAAGACAAAATAAAACCAATGACGTTAACCCTTAAATGACACACTTAAGAAAAATCACATAAATACCACACTGGGGTCTTTTAGACCTCAGCTTGAAAATTGCCCATTATTTCTTGAATTTTTGGATATTTAGCTCTGACAATTTTTTTCAATATAGTTTAAAGCTTACTAAAGGAGACCAAATTATTACATTAATGAAATTTTATTTTAATCATACCAAAAAAAAGAAAGTTCTGCGAAAAAAATAAAAATATGGCTTGTTTTACATAAACTAACAGTATTTTTTTAATTTTCAATATTTTTAGCTAAAACTTTAGCGGTGTACTCCTGAGATAGTACTTTTAAGATAACAATAAGTTCGATACTGAATCTTTAAAAAAAGGTATTTATTTTGCAATATGAACATTGAATTTTTTCTTATCGTCGAAGATGGCCGATCACGGCTTTGGCCAGCCGCTTGACGCTCTGCTACATACAAAAGCCGTTGATCCAAAATACCCTCATTCATATCTTTCTGGTCTACTTTCATGGCACTCTCTGGAGCACTGCACATCGAAAAGTCTGAATCATTGTCTTTACTGTCCTCAAACACGTTTGGTTCTTCTCCTGAAGATGCTTCGTCGATGAGTTCTAGCACTTCTCGTATGGTTCGACTCCGAAAATTATACGCCATCTAGTTAGTCATACTATTGTATGTCAAAATCAAAAGAAATATGATAAACTAAACAAATTTAAGCAACGAGCGCAGTCTTACTCACGACCAAAACAATAAAACAACACAAAACAACGGTAAAAACACCTTTGAAAAATTATTTCGTATACAATACAAATATTTTCATTCAATTTTTATCAAATCCGATCACCTAGTTATCTTTGTCATATCACATTTTTCTTGTTTGGTCAAGACCTATTAGTTTGTCTTTGTTTCTTGAAAATCGGATAAGTACCTTTCGAATTTCTTTGTTTATAGACAGATATCAGCAGCGGGGATATAATACATCTCTCTCGCTTTAGATCTGCTAACGTTGAGATGCCTAACAATTATTCCGATTTACACACAAATATACGTATATGACACACTGGGGTCCATTGGACCCCACCGCGATTTTGGACTTTTCTACACAGCTGCTAGCGGTCAACCGGCTTGCGCTGAGTACGCAAACAGGTAGTATGATATCTCAACTATAGCAAGGGGGGGGGGGGGGACACGAGATGCATTTCCGGCGAAAACATTTAAATATGTACGATTGAAAAAGCTCTGGGGTCCACTGGACCCCATGTGTCATTTAAGGGTTAAAACAGAACGACACTGTATACGAAAAGACGCACATACGCGACAAATTAGCACCTAGATATACATATAAAACACATAGTAACCAATGACAACGACGGTCCAACAACATCAACCAACAAAAGAACAGTACACAAAAAGAACATTAAAAAACACTGTATCATTGCAGGGCATTAAAATAGAAACAGAACAAGAAGTATACCAATTTTTAAAGATAAATACTTATTTTTATTTTAAGCAACCAATGATAGTATTCTCAATTTTCATTCCTAAATACTCAAAAAACATATTCCAAAACATCAAAATATTTCCCCTTTCTATAAATAGTACTTATCACATAAATATCCCAGCACCCTATATCCATACCATATCCATAAGCAAAATGCAAAATATTCTAACGAAAAATGCAATAAAATCGACGGCACTTACTTCTGCATGGAAGAAGAGCTAAAAACAACAACAGAGACCTGCGTATCAAAAATTATAACGAATGAGCCGGCAATATTAGAAGGCGAAATACCAGAGTACATAGAACAAATAGAAGGCAAATTCCTAGTCATACACCAACACCAAGATATCGAAAATCAACAGTGAAGCATAAGAACTTCATTAATAATAAATGCACAATTGCAAAATAATAAAGAACACGTCATTCCACTGTTAACATGAAATGACTTTAGTATATAAACAGTTTAGCATATATAACAACGATGTCCTTTATTCAAATTACTTTATACAGCTAACACGTACTTTTTATAAATCTAAACTTTAAAATAAAATTTGTTATTGGGAATTAAAATAAATTCCAAGTATTTTAATCTTTGTCGCATCGACTGCAGAACCATACACGCGAAACCCATAACTATATATATATATATATATATATATATATATATATATATATATATATATATATATATATATATATATATATATGTTATATAATATATTATATATACTTAAAATGGCGGGCGAATTGAATGCGTTTAATTATGTTTTTTATGCAAACGAACTTCAGTGCTATGTTTTCACTTATACACCTATTATTCGGGAATGGTTTTATGGCTTGAGCCCGTTGAGTTGGTTAGGTAAAGGACCGATTTGAAAGTTGATGTGGGGTTGAATTAGAGATTGAGTTGTTTGCTGATTGCATTGCGATTGAGTTTCAGGGGGAGCTACAGAGTTAAGAGGTTCAGATAGGGATTAGTTCGGGAGTTGAATTAATTTTCATGATGTTTCAGCCCTTGAGAGGGGCCTCATGGCCTTGAGACAGTTTGCAAGCGCTTGTTGAGTCACTTTCAAAGTTTCAGCGAGCTTCATGTACTCACATGCTTTTATTGATGGAGCATGTTCCCCATATGCTTCCCATAGCAATCGATATCCATCAACTGCACTTTTCTTCAAATCAAAGCAAAAAAGCAGCGCTTCCCGCAAATTATGTTTTGTTGGCAGGTCGTTTATGTTGTTTACACTTCACACTTCAGCGAAATGACACATACTAATTTTTACAGGGGAATGATGACGCTTTAACATGAACATAGTTACAAGATGGCCCGATGAGATTTAATACTAATTACACCATCTTTTGTAAATCCCTCAAAACTTATTTGTACAAACAAAACAAAACAATTTTTATCAAATAAATGCAAAACTCAAATATAGGAAAACACTGCAGTAATTGTCCACTTCTATTGTCAGCATATGCGTTTTATTCATTTTATTAATTTTTTTAAGAATAATGATTACAATTGCATTATACATTTTTGATCTATTTTGCATAGATAAGATCATTTTAAAATTAAATTGGCTATCGCAATAATCTTTCAAAAAAAATAATAAAATTCAATGATTTTTAACTCATCCATGAGTTTAATAAAATAACTTAGTGTTTGTTTATTGATAACGCTTATCTTGAAGTGATCGATAAACATTAAATAGAATGTAATTTCAATAAACACCTTTCGATTGTACAGGGTAAAACATTGGACTTGGAATGTATAGAGTTATTACTACACTTAAACAAATATTTAATTTTATGTACATACACAAGCATAACGTACCATTATGAGACATAATAGTCTATTAAAAAAAAGAACACTATGTGCATATTTATTTCTATAAAAAATTTATTTTTGGTGAAAAACAATCTCGATGCCACCATTTATCGATATTATGATAATACTGTACAATATTCTCATTATCGGTTTGGTGTAATTTAGCACATAAATCACAGAATCCAAGCATAAAGCCACCCATTCGTTTGTAATATTTTTTCCACCAAAAATATTTTATATATTCCAACGGATTTTCACTCAAGTAATTTAAGTATGTGACCAATTCCTGTACGGTCGTATAATTATTGGCGTCAATGTACGAATGAGGTGGAGCAAATTTATCATAATCAGCACCACCATAAACAATTGGTATTATTAATCGATCCATATTATTAAATAGTTTTTCAGTCACATAATCCCGACAAATTGTATTTTCAAATGACAAATAAAATTTATAGTCATTATCCAGTAAATGATTGCATTCAGTAACGTTTGTGCATCTACATATAAAAATTTTAATCAAATAATTATTTTGTCTAAAAATTCATGGAATTGTTACATACTTTAGCGGTCCACATTTACCGTACACATCGACTTGACCCATTTTTTGTATGGCAGCGGCTAATTCACCTCGTTTCGAATGCACATTATTACAATTTGAAACAAACCAGGCAGCGAATTTTGTTTTGGTTTTAATCCGTTCTATTAGGTCAGGATCTGAAATTAAAATTGTATTAAGCACAAACACAAAAAAATATTTTATATCCAGTATACCATAAAAATCATTTTCAAATGATCTCCAATTTGTTGTTCGATGCTTCACCGGCTGTATAGGTATAGACACACTACTTAGCTTATCATAAAATACGCTGTACATCCATGCAATGTCAGAATCCAATCGATAAGTCATGGTCCAGTTAAAAAAATTATCGTCCAATGTTAAATCATGTATACTCATGCCTGGCGGTTCTAATCCGCACGAAACATATCTTTGCTTTGGGCTTCGTATATTTGGTGCAATATCGAAGAACTTGTTTATCTCAGCTGTATGAAATAAAATTGCATCAAAATCGGCTATTGATTTTAATAGTGTTCGATTTTTAGTGATTAAACAATTTGTAATCGGGCATATGCCTGGCTTCAAGGAGAACTTTAATAAAAACAAAACATATGGTATGTATTAAGTGACTTAATTGTTTCATCTTTAAAAATAGTTTTTAAGAATAATTTCGATCATAAACACGCACATATATTCGTATAACTATCAGGCACTGTATATTATACTCACATTATCTTTATCAATAACTTCGGCAATTCCCTCTGGATCATAATCAAATTTCCAACTGGGATCACCCCAAAAATCTTGCCACAGCAGAATATATTTATGCTGCTGTTTTAACATTTTTGTTTCCACACTTTCTGAATGTATCACAATTTTATAATAATTTATTGCTAGTCGATGCATTACAAATAAATAAAATAAATAAATTAACAATAAAAAAGTAGCAATCACGATAACAATTGTTAACACACATTTTCTAAAATTAAATAAAACAAAATAATATTAGATAATTATTAGATTTGAGAAAAATTTGAGCGCACCGCACCTCTTATTAAATTTCATCTTTCTAGGAATTAATCGCATTACGCGTTATATAGTACACATTAAAAAAAAATATCCAAAATTTCTAAATATAACGTCGCGAGGTTTACGCGCCTAATATTGAAACTAAACTGAATTTTGTGTATTGAATATCGCGCTTTGTGTATTAAAACAAATTTACAAATATACAAAAACAATACAATTCTTTGAATGGTTTTAGTTTTGTGGTGCCATTATGTCGGATTCTCTTCATTTTCTCTTGTTGTTGGTCTAATATATATCTAACAGACTCGTTGTCGTATGCGTTAGTGGCTCGTGAATGGTGTTTTAATTTTGTGCTCATTCCATCATTAATTCTAGAAAATATTCTCTACCCCATAGGTATTTTGTATACAAACAAAAATTGGGTGTATATACATAGTTAGTTTTCTTTTTAGATAAAGGTAGGGAGTAGGTTTAGAATTGTGATAACAAATTTACATTATGGTTTATTATTAGTACCTATATGAGTAATTGTATAGGTGTAACTAAAATTATTATTTGAAATTTTAGAATCAATTCCGCTTAGAATTTTGGGATGTGTGTATACCCAACCCAAATTCTAGGAATTCGTAGCATCAAGTCCGGATAAAACTGTAGAGTGAAAATCGCTGATTGTAAATTAATCTTATGTAGATTAATTATGTTTTGCTTTTAGTTATTTAATTTCATAATAGTTTCTTGTTTACCAAATCATCACGAATTTACATAATTTAATTGTGTCATCATTGTGCTACGGGTAATAAAAACAAATAGAACATGATACGTAATAAAATTGTATTAACAAAAGGCGTAGGGATTCAGTATTTCGAAGAGAGTAAGGCTAAAACTCATATCTAGAAAGTGACTTTGATTGGGAAACCATGGCACACAATTGGCGTTTTCGGAAATAGACTTTGGGTAACTTCACTAAATATAACTTTTGCAGATGAATTAAAGTAGGAATGTTTAATCGTTCAAAGTTGTAGGGCTTTGTACGTCACTATGAAAATGATATTTTTTAAAAATTCGTAACAAACATTTTATAGCTTCATAGATTAAAAATAAAAGTGTATGTGAATTATGTGTGGGCGTTTGAGAACAAAAAAAATTTTTTTTTCTTGTAGTATTTATAGCGAAGCAAAATTAAAAAGAACGAGCATATTTTTTTCGGGTACTGTATTATCACGTTTGCTTCACGTTTACAAAAATAATTTTCAAATACTTTCAATAAAACTCAATACTACTACTGCATTGATTGATTGATTTAGAGGATTTACTGTCAATTGACCGTAAACAATTGATCGTGAACAATTGATCGTACAACAATTGGCCGTGGAAACTATTAATCGTGGATACAATTGATCGTGTAACAGTATAATTGAATTTAACTAAAGAATTGAAGTGAATTGCGTTAGTTATTTATTTCCAAACGAGTTTTAAATCAAATTGACCACATGGTCGAGGTAAAAAAAAGTTTTAGAGAAACATTGACTGTTAATGAAAAGTTAATCCATTTGTTCCGGAAACATATTTTGGGTTTTTATTCATTTCGTATTATGTAGGGCCTACATAGCCAATCTTTCTGTATATTTTAATAGATAAGGCTATTTATACATATTATATATATATATATATATATATATATATATATATATATATATATATATATATATTATATATATTATATATATATATATATATATATATATATATATATATATATATATATATATATACAGGGTGAGTTTTTTAAAAAATGCCAGGCTTTTACCTCGAGAACGGTGCTAGACAGGAGAAAATTACTTATAATGAAATTTGTTAAGGGTCGAGGGGGACGTCTAGTGGTGATCTTGAATGACCTTGAAACTCATTAGTTTCGGAGATATAGACTAAAGGTAGGATTTTTTAAATTAGAACCTATACTATTGAGCGTTTTTTTTTATTAAGCAATTAAAAGTAAACACTCCTTGCTCACAAAAATTTTTTATAAAGTGTATGATTTCAGAGATATGAGCAAAAATTGATATTCACTAAAGTAAACGAGTTTTCGCTAATTTCTACATTGTTACATTGTAACAACAAACAAAAATAGATAATATCAATAGTTCTTTGATTTATTATGCAATGGTTTATTTTATTACTATGTTATTCACTGTTAAGTATGTATATGCAATTTAGTGTGTTTGCATATACTTAAGTTCTACATCGTTAAATAAAAATATAAGTAATTAGAAAAAAAAAACAAAAATTGTTTCATAAAATTGTTTATTAATTTAATAAATGTTCAAAATGTCCGCCATTTAATTCCAAACATTTTTCTACTCGTCCTACAAAATTTAGATGAACTGCTTCTAATTCAAGTTCTGAAATATGATTTCTAAAAATATCTTTAATTCTTTGTCTCATATTTGCTGCAGTGGTAGGCCGATCAAAATAGGCTAAGTCTTTCACTTTTCCCCATAAATAAAAATCCATACATGTTAAATCGGGTGATCTTGCTGGAAAAGAAGTAGGTCCATTTCTTCCAATCCATTTATTCGGAAACAATAAATTTAGTTGTTGTTGGGAAGCTGTACCAAAATGGGGAGGTGCACCATCCAACTGAATCCACATTTCCTGTCTTTCCCGCAATGGAATGTCTTCCAATAAATTGGGCAAATCTTCTAATAAAAAATTCACAAATTTTTGTGTTGTTAGTGTTCCATAAAAAAAAAATGGTCCGATTAGGCGAGATCCAACTATTCCAGCCCAAGCATTTATGCTCCAACGATGTTGATGGTCAACGGAACGCATCCAATGTGGATTCACGTCATTCCAATAATATAAATTATGCCTATTCACATTACCGTCACTCTTAAAACTTTTTTGAAAGATAATTGTAATCTTACCACAGTTACAATTCAAGACTAATAAATGCATTTATTTTTTTATTATCATAGTAATAAAATAAACTATCTAAGAACTATTGATATTATCAATTTTTATTTGTTGTTACAATGTAACAATGTAGAACTTAGCGAAAACTCGTGTGCTTTAGTGAATATCAATTTTTGCTCATATGTCTGAAATCATACACTTTACAAAAATTGTTTGTGAGCATTAAGTATTTACTTTTAATTGCTTAATAAAAAAAAACGCTCAATAGTATAGGTTCTAATTTAAAAAATCCTAACTTTAGTCTATATCTCCGAAACTAATGAGTTTCAAGGTCATTCAAGATCACCACTAGACGTCCCCCTCGACCCTTAACAAATTTCATTATAAGTAATTTTCTCCTATCTAGCACCGTTCTCGAGGTAAAAGCCTGGCATTTTTTAAAAAACTCACCCTGTATATGGGGCATTTGCATTTAAATCTCACATGATTTTGTCCCCAAGCATTTTCTTTGTCCCGTTAGCATTTTCCAGATAATTTTTAACGGGTATAAGTTAAGTATTTGATCACAATACAGAAATTTATGAAAATGTATTTTTTTAAATAATGTAGGGCTTTTATTTTTAAAAAAACGGGTTTTTTTGTCATGAACGTTACTTTATTTATTTTACATAAATTGTGAAATTTAAAAACATAAATTTAATTTATTGATGTATATTCTCATTGGTGACATGTCTATTTGCAAATGGTATATTAATCTTTTGTATTTTAAAATTAATAATTTTAAAAATAATGTAAAACGTATTTTTAGGTAACGTTCATGACAGAAAAATTAAAAATAGCACAAAAGATTATTAAAAAAAATGCAAAACACAAATCTGCTCACGCCCAGATTTAAAAGAAACAGAAATATGATTTAAAAATTATATTTTAAATTTTTTTTTAATTCAAAAATTAATTAAATTATGATTCAAAAATTATATTTTAAATTTTTTTATGTGAGATTTAAATGCAAATGCCCCATATATATATATATATATATATATATATATATATATATATATATATACGCAAATAAATATTTATGCATACATTCAATATGTATACGCGTAATGTAAACCAATTTTTTCCGAATTTAATTCCACTTTTTGTAAAAATATTTCCCCTTGTGGGCCCCTAGTAGGGTTCCCAATTTGTAATTTAAATAATCGGTAAAAAAGGTTGTACTGTCCTGTGTAGTATCAATGCCTTCTAGAATATACAAGCCAACGACTACAAGCAATTTTTACAAATTGAAACACATTAAGTCTCCCCGCTAGGCTGACAATGAACTAATCAGCATCAACTTAGATGTTAACGTGGAGAAAGGGCATTGCACTATTTGTTCCTACCACTGCTTTGGAATCGAACAAATACTATGGTACGACGTTAAACTTGTCAATCTTATAAGAACAAGAAAGACAAAGCTTACACAAATCCGAATCAAGGAAAAAAATAAGAAACGATCCAAAATATTTTTGAAGATTTTTTAAAGAAAAAGGTTATATCAAACATATTTGCGGAGTTTTTTGATAAGACATTGATAGGTAAGTATGAAAATTCAAATAATGGTGAAAACACCGTAACCATACTAACATCAAGGATTGAAACCAAGGAGATCGATGTGGTCCTGATGGCATTCCAGCTACATTATTGAAAGATTTCACATACTGGCAATTGCTCTGTGTCTTCTATTTAAGCGGACATAGCACCTTCAAATTTCAATTTTTTTTTTTTTTAATGTAAATTTTTAAATGAAAACGAAGATAATCTTAATTAAACTTTGCACATATGTTTAATTAATATTTAACTATACAACAAACATTTTTTTTAATTTTTTATAATTTAAAACAAAAACAAACAAAAAAAAAATTTCTTTAGATAAAAATATAAATTTTTTTTTATTTTACAAAAGGGGAATGGTGAATGACATATTGCATTACTTTTCATATGGTATGATTAAAAATGTAAACAAACGCATTCCAATCGTTTGTAAATTATGAAATATAAGATAAGCTTGTAGTATAAGAATTCTACTACGTTTTACTATAAGATAAGCTTGTAGTATAAGAATTTTACGGGGTACCGAATTAAAATAGGCTGAATTAAAAAAAGTGTTCATTAATGAAATAAAAAAGGCGAAAAAAGTAACAGGTGTTCATACAAATTCATACAAAAATCACCATTTTTAATTCTCTTTTTTTAATTCAGCCTTTTTTAAGGCCTGTATTACATTATCACTATTCTACGTCGTAGAATAATAACAACATTTAAGTACGTAAAACTACGACAACAGAAATGATACAAATCATTTTTCTATATTACACTATGAATCATTTTGTTCACTATAGTTACCAAAGAATGGATTCGTTGATAAATTTGTAATCGCTTGTTGCGATTTTTGTAATTTGCATGAAGCGTATTTTTCGTTGCTCTCGTATTCCGAAATTAAGATTTTGGTTATTTTCATGATCCAATCCTATTTTTCGTTTTCTGTTATTTTTATGAGCTGTCAGAGAGATATTGCAATAGTTAGCTTCATGAGGCTAATTACAATCGTAGAAATAATACAACTCAGAAATATGGCAACATATACATATTACACTATCGTAGAAGTATATTGATCCATTTCTACGTCGTAGAATAGTGATAATGTAATACAGGCCTAATTCATGTAGCCGAATTTTACTATATGAAAACTCTGAATCATCAACATTAAGTGTATTGCTTTGGTAAAAAGGGATTAGATTTAGGTTTGGATTTAAAATTTCAGAAAGCAACCCGCAAAGATTTATTTTTGAATTTAATTTTTGTTTGATGTGTTTCATGTGAAGCAAATTCTAGTGGTAGGTATTGAAACTAAAAATCGGATTTGATTTAAGTAAATTCAAAAAATAATTGGATTTAGCTGAATCTTTTTTGGATTTATTTAATGCAATTGTTGTTGTATTTTTTTGTAAATTTACCAAAGCAATACACTTATTATTGACGATTGTAAAAGTAAAGAAAGCGCCTCTCGAGGGCACTAGTTAAAATGATGCACCTGATAAAATGACATTTGTCACAAATACGACGAAAGAAAATTTTGCAATGCGGTGATTAAAAATTGTTTTTATAGTCCAAAATTGGAATTATTTACAACAATTTCGAACGTCAAATTATCAGGTAGCTCAGTTTAAAAATGTTCCACTAGGTGGAATCCGTGATGCTCGTGTATAGTTTGTGTATTAAAATTAAGTATAAATAAGTAAGAATTTGTAACCGAAATCAGAATAATAAATTGGATTTAATTGAGTAACAACTAAATCTTTTTTTATCTGGACAACGAGTCATCCCTGCCGAAATCAAGTTGCAATTTGCTTTGCAATATAAGGTGAGTGAATAGCGAGGGCCAAATAAGTGCTTTACACGATGCATTAAATTGCATTGTGAAGCATAGGTCTCTCTTCTATCTTGATCCATTAAAAATCCTCTATTCTATTTAGTACAAATATTTTGTAAAAGTATAAATCAAATATATTTTATTTCATCTTCAATACCCAAATTATTTGAACTCATAGTATGCAACTCATTCAGATCTTTGGTCCCTCGATTCATCTTGCAGTGTCAGCATGGTTTTATGCCCAAGAGATCAACATCAACAAATCTTATTGAATTTACCAGCAACACCGTTAACCTTCACTCTGTGTATAACTTACTACCACGTTGTCTGTGTATAGGGAACAATCTGACCCCATGGGTAATACAGAAAGAAAACAAAAATTGTTTATTTTCTTATTACAATTTTTATTGCAAAGTAATTACATTCACAAGAAAGTCACATTTTAATTAGTGAAATCTATGTTTTAACCAGATGCGCCATCTAATACCACTTAATCTTAATTCGAAACCACTTCCTATTCTTTGGTGCATTCTATGCATAGGATTTTGGTGTGGTTTGGACAAGTTGGCTCATTACAAAAATGACATCTCGTTCTGGTTTTCATATTAGATCAACGGTCTTAGCCGCCATTTCTTCGGCTGTCTTATTAGAAACACATTATAACCTATTAGGTCGATTGCTGTCCTTACATTTTTTTATTTTTCGATGGTTGGATAGCTGCCTTGCACCAGTTCCACAACCAATTCTTTTGGAAATGATTTTATTTAGGATACAACTCTCAAGTGTTAGGTTGTTATCGAAACAAAATTTTGAAGATTTTAGTTCTCGTTTTTTTTTTTAATTCCGCCTTACTAGTACTAAACTCTTTAGGAAAATCGGGTTTATTTTGTATAATTGTTCCAATTAGTGTAGTTTTTTCTGCAAAAGTTTGCTCGACTAAAGTATAAATAGTGAAAAAGTTTTTCACGATAATTCTTCCTTTGTCGGCATACGGTGTTGATATGGCCTCCCTGGTTTCCCATCAAGTAACACTTCTATGTTTAATGGGTAAGAGTTCTTTGCATTGCATATAGCCAGAATATTTAAATTTCATACTTCCCTGGTTTTGATAGTGTATTTACTCGGGAAGAATATCTCCCTCAAGTTAGAACCAATTGTTCATCAATGGTTAAATTTGCTGACGGTTTATAAGGTTCTCGAATCTTTGCCAAGAACATTTTCCATTCCAAAAGTTATCACTATTTTTTTCTATTTTTTCATAGTATCACCACATGACCTTACCAATTCCCAATAAAAGTTTTTATTTAATTTTGTTATTTTTATTTTAATATGGTTAACAGCACCATAGAATGGACAATACTCCACTTTTTCAGATATAATGTAAGAATCGGAAATAAAGTTTTCTATTATTCACAATATAATTTCTATCTTCATAAATTTATACATATATTAGGTTGTTCAGAAATTAATCCAGGTTTTCAACCATTTTATTTAAAACGACATATCTCAGTTTAGAATAAATTTTATTAATCGAAATAAGAACCATTAGAATCTACACATTGTTGCCAACAAGATACAAGTTTATTAATTCCAGTTGCATAGAATTCTGAAGTTCTGGAAGCGACGAATTCTTCGAAGGCATTTTTTGCGGCTGTAGTCGGTTAGCAGAGCTTCGTAGCCAAGTTGGTTCAAATTCTGCAGCGTCGGTTGTGTAACATGTGGTCGCGCATTATCGTGCAGAAGAATTGGGCCCTTCCTATTGACTAATGCTGGACGCAGACGTTTTAGTTCTTTGTGCATTTTGTCAATTTGTTGACAATATTTCTCGGCTGTGATATTTTCGCTAGGATTCAAGAAGCTGTAGTGGATAATTCCGGCTGACGACCACCGAACAGTCACCATGGGCTTTTTTTAATGCAGCTCAGATTTAGAGAAGTGTTTAGGAGCTTTGCCACGGTCCAACCACTGCGCTGAACTTCGTCGGTTGTCGAATAGAATCCACTTTTCATCGCACGTCACAATGCGATCGAGAAATGGTTCGTTTTTGTTGCGCAAAAGAAGTGAAGAGCAAACTTCATAATGGCGATTTTTTTGGTTTTCGTTCAATTCGTGTGGCACCCACTTGTCGAGCTTCTTCGACTTTCCAATTCGGCTCAAATGTTCCGAAATTAATCCAATACTTACGCCTAGGTCCCCTGCAAGCTCTCGAACAGTCGTGCGTGGGTTTGCTTCCACCAAAGCCTTCAATTCATCGTCGTCAATGGCAGAGGGACGTCCGCGACCTTTCTCATCTTCAAGACATGAGTTCACCACGACGAAATTTTTGAAACCAACGTTGTATTGTGCATTCGTTAACACTTCCTTGGCCCTAAACTTCATTGATGTTTCGAGCCGTTTGTGCTGCACTGCGGCCGAATTTAAATTCATACAAGTAAATTTGGCGAAATTCTTGTTTTGACATCTTAACTTCAAAGGTCTAAAACTAGACAAAACTACAATTTAGATTACAAATAGATTATGTGATAAGAAAGAGCATAAAATAAGCTTTAAAATGACTTATAATGTTAAACTCTTTGCGAATTCTTTATTATTGAAAAATTGTTGAAACAAATAAAATCATAAAACCTGCATTAATTTCTGAACAACCTAATAATATTATATAAGGATATATATTTTTTTTTATCCGAAACCAAATTTTATTAGTGTTTATACGAGTATTTTTAATTTTAATCAGCAAAATACTCAAATATACATATTTTTTTTCACAAAAATAATTCACAGACAACCTTTCTGTTTAACCCTCCAAACTTGACCTTTTAAAATTCAAAACGAGATTAATAAAACAAAAAACCCCGACAAGTAAAAAAAATATTTCATAACCCTGTTGTACGACTGAGCTCTCCAAGACCGGTTAATAATCAATCACGGTGATGTCTCTTATACCTCACCGTGAGCATCACTCACATGTCCCCATGATTCGTATAAAAAGGACGAAAAAAATGCGAACATTGTAAATTTACTCATGATTCATGAAAAACAAATTTAAAAAGCTGAAGATGTCGTTTTTGTTTGCTTTATACTTCTGTTTCATTTTTTAACGTGCCATCTCAAATAAAATTTCTCGATTGCTTACGCAAAGTACAACTGGAGATCTCGATTAAAAATAAAAGAAAAAAAAACAAACCAAAATTCAGCTTCGTGTGGCGCCACATACACCAACACCCAAATTGATTCACATTTACGTAAAGAGATAAAAAGAAAGAATCCAGAATGCTCTTTTTCCATAGACTCCGCACAAGAATGATAGATTAGAAGATTGTCCAACTCCGATGGAGAGTAAAACGACTGGTTCCTATGCTTTATTTTTTAATTTTATTTTTTATCCTCTCTTCTAATACGATAGTGAATCAAAAATGTTGTACCTAAATGAATTGCCGTGTTATCAAATTACTATGAAGAGAACGATAATTTTGTTTTCTACTGTATATACAACATAAATATTAAATTAAATAAATAACCAATGATGAATGAGAGTGAATGACCAAATATATTATACCACCACACTACATGCAATAAGAGGAAATGAAAGGTATATAGATTAACACTTTCCATCAACGATCATGTGATTTTATTTATTCATGTTTCTCGCTCACACCGCTGTAAAACCAACCAAATATTTGAAGAACCAAGGGTGAGTGAAACAAAGAGAGAAGGTTAAAGAAATTGAAATGCATAAGCAAGTTGATGTGGTGTATACTGGCTTTGCCAAAGCCTTTGACTCCATCAGTCATTGTGAAACCTTGGAACAGTTATACAGATCGGTTTTTCTAAACCGTTTGTTGCGTCGTTTAAATCATATTTGAGTAATCGCATTCAGTATATTGAGCTTAGTAATAGAAGATCAGAATTAATTCAAGCTACTTCAGGGGTACCACAAGGCTCTCATGTTGGTCCTTGGATCTTCATAATTTGCATCAATGAAGTTACTGAAGTAATACATCATTCTAAGGTATTAAGTTTGCAGATGATCTAAAAATTTTTAAAACAGTAGAAAATATCGGCGATACCCGCTACAAGAGGACGTCGACAATCTAGCGATATGGTGTGAGTCTAACCTCCTCAGTCTCAACATCAACAAGTGTAAGAGTTTATCGTTCCATCGGAAAGTGAACCCTGTTATATTTAACAACAATATCAAATAAATGGCATACAATACTCCTCAAATAATTTGACGTCACAGTTTAATAATAGGCGCATTTCTTGACGCATCAGTGATCCGTATCAGATCAAAGTTTACATTGAAAACAACAACAAAAATTTAATTTTTGTTGTTGTTTTCAATGTAAACTTTGATCTGATCCGGATCACTATTGCGTCAAGAAATGCGGCTAATAATGAAAATGGCAAGAGACTACTAGATAAAATTTCAAAAATCAAATAATTTACTTGGAAGTATTGAATAATGAAAAAAAGACTACTAGATAAACTAGCAGTGAATAATGAATATCATTATAATTGATGAAACAAACGTATAATGAGCATATTATACGTTAGTCTAAAAAGAAAATCTTATTACAAATCGTGTGCATTAAGTCAATATACATTACATAGATGGCAGTGATGGCAGTAAACATTTTGGAAAATCGTACCAAAAATTGCCACCTGGGGAAGTTTCAAGACATCTAACGTACACTAGTAAAACTAAAGAAAAATTTAACAAGTATTATTTTAATTCGCCCGAGCCAACTTTGATGTATTTTTCAAAATGAAAGTTCGAAAAATATATTTTAGAAAAATTTAATTTTAATATTTTTTGCAGTTAATATTTACTTAATACCAATGTAGCCTTATTGTACATATATTGTTGTTAAAGATATGTAGAAAACTTTTATGTAAACGTTTTATAATACTTTTGCTTTTTTCATTGAAAAACTTGAAGCTAAAAATCACCATTTTTACTATGGATTCCTATGGAAATCAGTGAAAAGTTATACCATTAAAAAAGCTTCTAAAAAATACATCATAACGATTGACGATTGGAAATACAGAGAAAGCACTACCTATCGGAGAAAAATAAAACAGTAACTACAATACAAAATTAACATCAGCGCTTGCAAAACGACTAAAATATGGCATAGCGGATTTTTTTTGCAGCGAAACTATCATACAATAAATAATTTGTCTAAAATCACGTCTCCAATCGTCAATTATGGCCCTATACTCTAGCTAGAAGGCTCTGGTTACTTTAATTGAAAACATTTGCTTTACTAAGCACATTGAGCAATGCGTTGCTAGAGTCAATTCCATGCTTGGTTTTATTAAGCGTTGGACTGGGGTTATATATGACCTTGAGACAATCAAGATCCTGTATTATGCCTATGTCAAATCTCAACTTGAATGCGCTGTCAACGTCTGGTGTCTTTTTACAACGAACCTATCCGAAAAATCGAGAGTGTCCAAAAAATGTTTATACATTATATAACGTGGAAAGATGGAAGGGATTACGACCATGACTTACCGCACCACGTTAACCTGAAGTGATTAGCATCATATGCTACTGGATGTAAAACCTATCAAATGACAATATTGGCAAATAGACGAGAGCAAAGTATTCGTTTGTTGGAAATATTTTACTTGATCAAATCGATGCACCATAAATACTGAAATCAATTAAAATAAAGGCACCGATGGCAATGAACCGGTAAACGTGATGTCGAAGAGTTTTAATAAAATCGACCATCTGTTCGACTTTCACTTAAGTAAAGACAGCTTTAAACGTAGGTTGAAGCAACATTATGTTCCAACCTGAAAATATTTTTATGTCAATTTTAATTCTTTATTAATTTTAATCTAGTTTTTATTCTACCCCTTCCAAGTCAAAATTGTAGACTTTTTTTCTCTTGTATAAAACACCTATGATAGAATAGAATAAGTTATAAATATCACAAATTTACTGTACTACAATGGAATTTTCCATGATAAAACTGTCCTAAATGTGTCTAAACTATTCTTACCGGAACAATCATGAAATTTCGCAAAGTTTTGGTTTGAGTATATAAGGAGGGAACCAATTCAAATTAGAACATTAGTTTTTGGTAAGCGATCAAGTGAAGATTTTCTCATGGAAATCACGCTTAAGTAACAAGCAATGCAAACATTCGAAGACTACATGGCGGATCTTAAGTTAAAAGCCAAATCGTGCCAGTTCGGTGATTTATCAAATGATTTGGTAAAAGATATTTATATTTGCGGATTGCGGCCGGAATTTCAAAGAAAAATTATTAACGGAGAAAGAACTAGATTGGACTAAAGTTTTGGAAATGTCAAGAACTTTCTTGATGGCAAAAAAGCAGATGAGAGAAACCGACCAAATTTCTATTAATAAAATATCACATGCCAAAAACAGGCTACAATAATTATAACAGTAATAATAGTGGTGGCAATCAGAATGGTAGTTACAGTAAAAATAACAGCAAGACTGCTAGTTTTAATGATAATAATAAGGAATGCACAAGGTGTGGTCAAATACATAAAACAAAATGTCCGGCAGGTTTTTCAAAATGCAATTTTTGTAGGAAAGTTGGGCATTATGAAAAATGTATTTTGAAAAGAAAAAAAAATTATTAGTATTGAAAATAAGACCGAAAGTGATGAATCAAATAATTTATTTGTAGGAATTATTAAAAATTCAAATTTATTATCTAGTTTGATAATTAAGATTATAATTAACGGTGTAGAATTAAAAGCTTTAGTAGATACTGGAGCACAAGCAAATGTTATGTCGCTTGTTACATTTGAATCATTAAATTTAGATAAGAATATTATTGACTGACAATGAGTTAACGTCTTTTGCGAAAGAGAAAATTTGTCCTATTGGAAATTGTAACGTAGAATGTCAGATTAATAATCGCATAGAAATTTTGAAATTTTTTGTTGTGAATGTAAACTGTGAAACGATAATTGGCATAGAATCTAGTTTCTCACTGGGTTTAATAAAGAAGACGTTTGTAGTCGGGCAAATTGATTTGTTACAGTCAGATATTTTGAAGGCATTGGCTCTTTACCAAATATTATACATTTGACGGTTGATCCAATTATTAGCCCCGTAATAGAACCGTTGCGTAAATTTCCCTTTAAACTAGAGAACAAATTGAAAGAGGAATTGAATCATATGGTACTAAACCTTCTGATTGGGTAAACAGCATCGTAGTGGTAGAAAAGCCAAATGGTAAATTACGAATTTGCTTAGATTCCAGAAATTTGAACAAGGCAATTAAAAGATCCCATTATCCTATTCCCACGATGGAGGAGATTCGAAGTAAATTAAATAAATCATGTGTATTTTCAACACTTGATGCAAATTCGGGTTTTAGGATGCTTTCATTAGACAAAGCCAGTTCTGATTTATGTATATTCAATACTCCCTTTGGGCGTTATAAATTCTTAAAAATGCATTATGGAATTAATTCGGCGCCTGAGATTTTTCATAGAATAATGACGGAACACTTCGGAGAACTTCCTGGTACGTTGGTATATATAGATGATATATTGGTATATGGAGAAAATGAGACAGAGCATAAAAAAAATTTTAGAAAGAGTTCTAAATAAAGCTAGAGAAATAGGGCTTAAATTCAATAGGGAGAAATGCAAATTTAATCAGGTCGAGGTTAAATATTTAGGGCATATTTTTGATAGAAATGGTATGAGAATAGGCATTGCGACGAAAATAAAAGCAATTAAGGAAATGGCGATTCCAGGCAATATCAAGGAACTTCAACGATTTTTAGCAATGGTTAATATTTTAGGTCCTTTCATTCCAAATTTGTCTGATAAAAATGAAGTTTTAAGGCAGCTATTAAAAAAGGATAACAGTTTTCTGTGGGATCAAAATCATACAAGGTGTTTTAATAGATTAAAGGAGGTTATAACCGAATCTCCTGTGTTAGTGCAATTCGGTCCGGTAGTGCCTATAGTCCTATCGGTAGATGCAAGCCAATTCGCCGTGGGAGCTGTAATTTTACAAAATGGAAAACAGATCGAGAAGGAACTTTTAGCGATAGTTTTCGGTTGCGAAAAGTTTCACCAATATTTGTATGGCAACAGGTTTTTGGTTGAAACAGATCATAAACCTTTAGAAACCTTATTTAAAAAACTAACTAGACTTTAGAGAATGATGTTGAGGATACAAAAATAATATTTTCGTAGTGAAACATGTTCCAGGCAATAAAATGTTTATTGTGGATACCTTATCGAGATCTCCAGTGTCCATTGATACTGAAGATTATAATGACCTAGATAGTGAAGTACAAATACACGTCAACTTGATTTATAAAAATTTATCACTGACTGAGGCAAAGCTAGAGAAACTTAAGGAAGTCACTTCTTAAGATCAAATTAGTCGGGAAATTGTTAAAAATATAGAGTCAGGATGGCCAGATAAAAAGGCAAGCACAGTAGACTGTGTTAGGCAGTATTTAACTATCAGAGACGAATTTGTTACGGACCATCCTACTGGCTGCACGTATTTATTCGGGTAGCGTCACGGCTAGGGAGGTTCTTGCCACTAGGATAAGTAATTGGTCAAACAAACTCTCTACGTACATGTTTTTTTCTTTTTTGTATTTATTGAAAACTAAAAAACATCACATGGGCCACTTATCACTCACATCACCAATAATAAAAAAAAAATTACTCCATTTCAAAAAAAATAATTATATTCTCAAATACTACAAATTTGACACATTTTGTCGATTACTTTAATTTTTCTTTTCAAATAAATATAACAACTAAATTTAGTAGTAAAAATTTAATTAAGAAAAGAAAAGAACAAATATAGTGCTAAGATGAAATAATTGAATAACAAAAAAAACTCACCAGACAACCTTTCCGAGAGTACTCTTGGTAACCTGTCCGTGTGGCTGTAAGAAAAATGGTTAATTTGCACTAATCCACTATTGGAAGTTATATTCCTTTTTTTCCTCTTCTCAATAAAACTTCTTATAACTTATGTAGGTATATAACAAAAAAAATTTAAGGCTAACTTCCTTAATCTAATTTTAAGACTTAATTATTATGATTATTTTTTTTTTTCTTTATACTACCCACTATACAGGTACACTTCACGCATAAGCAAATTCATATGTAAATTATAATAAGAATAACAAACTATTTTTTTTTTTTTTTTTAAATGCACTTAAAATAAATCATATACTATAGTATGTTAGCTACTGGATACGACATTATTTAATTTGCACTCCACCGGAATTATTATTATTTTATAATACACTTTGATACGCCCTTGTTACATGCGTACGCAATTCCAGTGCTTCCTGCTCTCGATCCTTGTTACTCAAAAATAAGTATCCAACATATAGCGTAAGCAAACACCTCGACAACTCTCAATGGGTTTAAATGACGGGCTCGTTTTGCTTACGTGCTCATTATGTTTTTGTATAGTTGCTAATCCAAACAAAAAAAATTATGGAGAGGCCAGAAAGTTGCCCTTCAGGGTTAACACACATACAGCTGATGATGTGATTACGAATGACCGTTTTTTTTTCTTTTGTTCAAAAATAGAAAAAAAAATCCGCTGAACAGTTAATTGAAAACAAAACACTATGTTGATTAAATAAAATTTATTTAGTTGCTGTTTCTTTCCGAGCAGCTTGACCTCTCAGTTTGAATCCAGATATTATACTCATTCCAACGCAATACTGTACAAGCAAAAAAAAAACAAACAAAAATTTCCCCTACTGGCCATTCCAATTAAACCTTCCACAAGTTGTTAATATAATCTGTATACACATAAACATAACCAATTATCAATATGCAGACCAATTGTATGAAATATCGTCATCGAACCATACTTAATACTTTGACATTGTAATGTATATAATTAGGAATATTCAATTACAAAGAAAGTTCTGTACATTATATAAAGTACATAGAACTGCACTCTATATCGCAGCCAGTAAATATTTATAACCATCAGAAAATATAGGTCATTGTCCGAAAATGAAGACAACATTCATATTTTGTTTTTGTATTTATATAATCAATGCAGCCGTAACAAATTGCACTTAATAAACGGTTTAATATGTAAAGGTACGGCAGTGGTGGTGCCTCAAGAATTAAGAAAAGAGTTTTTGAAGCTTATAACATACATGAAGGTCATTTAGGAATTGGTAAATTTAGAGATTTAGTGAAAGGTAATATATATTGGCCCGGTATTAATATCCATTTAATTAATGAAATAGAGAAATGTGAGATTTATCTCAAATTTAGTAAAAATAATCCAAAAGAATTGTTAATACTACATGAAATACCAGAAATTCCATTTGGAAAAGTCGGCATTGATTTATTTGAAATCAAGAATAAACATTATATTGTGGTAGTTGACTATTATTCGAAGTTTATTGAAATTGCACAATTATGTAATATGACGGCTCAAGAAATTGTGTTGAATTTGAAATCTATTTTTGCTAGACATGGCATTCCATTAATCATAATTTCAGATAATGGTCCACCATTTAATTCAGAAGAATTTAAAACATTTGTCAGTAATTGGGATATAAGTCATAATACAATTAGCCCATACCATTCTCAATCAAATGGCTTAGCAGAAAGGTCAATACAAACGGTTAAAAACTGAATTATAAAATCGGAGGAAGAACAAGTAGATCCTTATATAGCTTTGCTACATATACGTAACTCTCCAATAAATGGCTCTTTCTAAAGTCCGGCAGAACTTTTAATGTCAAGAAAATTACGAGCAAAGATTCCCACTCTAACAAATACACTAAAGCCTAGAATTACTGATGAGAATCAATTTAGACAAGAGATGAAAATAAAAAATTAAAAAATGTCAAAACAAAATTAAAAAATGTCTTTATAAAAAATTAAAAACTGATAGTTACTGGTCGTTCGGTAAAATAATCGAAAAATTGTCAAACAGGTCATATTTGATCGAAGATAACAATGGTAGAAAGTATAGGCGAAATAGATATCTTGTAAAAGATTTATCTACATGAAAATCTAAAATTTAAGGTATACATATAACAAAAACATGAAACTAATTATAAATAAAATTACGAATAACTGTGACATATGTATGTAACAGAGGAAACTATGATAGAAATTCAATAAAACCAAAATTTGAAAAAACCGAAATGCCTTCAAACAAAAACCAAATAATCCATGTAGACACTTACGTAAATAGAAAACAATCTTTCTTAATTTTAGGCATCTCAACTCAATTAAAGAGCGAGAGAGATGCCTTATATCCCCGCTATGATGGCCGTTAACAAGTATTAAGTCGAAAAGTACTTATCCGATTTTCATGAAACATAGACAGACTTATAGACCTTGATCAGATAAGAGAAAAGTAATATGCCTAAGATCTTTAGGTGGTCGGATTCCAAAGTTATAGACGCGTAAATATTTCCTTTGCAATACATTCACGTAAAAAACAAAAACAAGAAAAGTACATAATACCGTAGAATACATAGTATGTTCAACATTTTTTTTGCCTATGAATAATGAATGAATGAAAATTATTTTGTTTGAATGCATATAAAGTAGTATGCATGCAAGTCCAATTATTATTTTTATCTTTATTGTAGGATTGGTGCCTAATAGTATATGTAGATATTATATAGACGGCACTGTTGAGATGCCGGTAATGCGATTACATCCTGCAATGGGTTTCCTACTTTTTTATAGAAGGAAGGTAGAAAATAGAAACCATATACCGAATTAATAGAAAAGTTTAGAATGTACTTTAATCACAAAAAATCTTTAAAAATTATAGCAGACATTGAATTCAAACATATTAACATCAAAGTATTCCTAAATCAAGAACAAGTAGAATTACATTTAGCTAAACCAAATAGCCACACCGGAAACGCAGATATCGAGAGATTAAATAATATTTACATACCATAACTGAGAAAATAAGAGTTTTGAATATAGAATAAAATAATCCCATAAGAATCCAGATGTTGGAAGCTATAAAAAGTTACAATAACCAATACCACAGGCTTAGAAAAACATTTAATGTTTAAATTAAAATTAAATGAGTAACAAAATTGCCTTAATCGAATGAACCATTAATATATATTCAAGTAATAACTTTTTGAATAGATTTAGAGAATTTATTTCCCTAATTGATTCGGGAATTTTGTTCCAAAATAAAATGCAACGAGCTAGCACCGAGTAATTAATTTCGCGGTATGACAATGTGACCCGTTCTGATTATGATATAAACTCAATTTTATCAAATAGATATTTCGGTTCACGAAATTTGATCAATTTGAAAATAAATAAAACCAAGCACAAAATCCACAAGGTTTTGAGAAATCTTCAAATTAAAAATTCACAAGCACAAAATCCTCAAGTTCAAAATTCCCAAGCAAAAAATTATTTGCATATATGTGTCATTAATATGGATTTTATTTTGTTTTGGGGATTTTAAGCTCAACCCGTTAATAATAATAGTATGTAAAATTGTTTTATCTTGCACAGTATTTTCCTACGCTAATCATTATACATATGTTAGAATTGTGGTTTTTTCAATTTTTTTTGCGTTTTGATTATTCTTGATTTTGTTTAATCTTATTTAACATTGATTGTAAATCGTCGCTGTGTAAAATAAATAATTAGTATGGAATTAGTGCTTCAAAAATCGAACGATGGAACGAAAAATTATTCGTGGATGGATATGCTTATCATTTGCATTCTAAAAATAAAAAAAAATGATTATCGCTGGTCTTGTGCACAAAGGAAGCAACTGTTGTGGAAGAGTGTTGTGACTACAACAATAATTGATGACCGACATCACATTAAAAAGTCGCCTGTATGTCATAATCACGACCCAATAGCGCATTTTTTGTCTGTATCAAAATGTAATAACAGTTTCAAGGAAATGGGAAGCACATCTGGGCTTAAACCATCATAAATCATCCGCAAATCCATTGTTGACTGCCAACCAGATTGCCGCGTGTATATTCCATCAAAACGAGCCCAAAAGCTGAAAATTTCACGAATAAGGAAATCCAACGAGGCCATGTGCCGCAAAGTTTGTCAGACATAATTATTCCGGAAGTTTTAAAATATTTAGAAGGCAATCATTTTGTCTTAAAAGAGACTACTTTCAACGATAGTAAAAAAATTATATTGGAGACTTCGGCCTCATAAAAAACATTGGGTAGTTGCAGGTAATGGATGGAACATTTTATGTTGTTCCAACCATTTTCCGACAACTATTTACTATTCAAGACCTTATTGCTGGGCAATTTGTACCATTGCCATCAGTGCCTGATGAGCAAAAAAACAATGGAGGCGTACAATTAATTTTTTTATCAACTTTTCCAATTGGCGCTCGAAAGGAATATAAATCTCAACCTCAGTAGGATTATCAGTGATTTTGAGAAAACCATTTCGACTGCCGCCAAATAATATTTTCCGGATGCAAATTACAAAGGATGCTAGATTCTATTGAAGAAAATGTTCCTCGTACACAAAATTCTATAGAAGCCTGGCATATATACCGCGAAAATATGGGCAAAGTAGATTATTTGATATGAATTGCATATAACATTACGCTGTGTAATAAATGATACTGTAGCGGTCACATTATGTTGCATTTTTTTCAGTTGTATTCGCATATTTATGTTTACATTGACAGTTCATAATAATTCCGATCTGTCGGTTTGTCGGGTTGTTATATCACCTACAAACAAAATACTGTACAACCCTAATTTTAATTGCTGATAAAAAATATACTGTACAACCCTAAAAAAGAATAGAAGAAAAAATCAAAGCGATCGGACGCCTTTTACTTGATTTTACCTTTTGTAAAAATAAAACTAAATTCTTGGTTATAAAATTAATTGTAATTAATAAATATACGTAATAGTTAAACATTATTCCAGAGTGTATTATTTACGGAATAAAAATTGTGTGGGTAAATTATATTGGAGTCAGATAATTGTCATAGCCGTGTCACACCAGCGACACGCAGTATACCGTTACACGGTGTGCCCCAATTTGGTTGTTTCATCGACTACGAATATATACATCATAATTGGCACTCGACACGAACCCACAATACTATATTTGTTTTAAATTTCTTTTTAAATGTTGATTAAACTCTTACTTGTTTTATTTTGTACAATAAACGTTTGTGTATATTAATTAAACCTGTTTCTTTAAAAATTTTAATCAATATAAATCAGTGCTAAAATTATTTTGCTAAAATTTCCTCAAATTTTGTTAAATAAGCTTGGGTTAGCTAACCCAAGCTTATTTAACAAAATTTGGGGAAATTTTGGGGATTTTGAACTTGGAGATTTTGTGCTTAGGGATTTTGAATTTAAGGGTTTTTAATTTGGGGCCTATGATTTGGGGATTATGTGCTTGGGGATTTAGTTTTTGGAGATATCAACCCCAACCCGATTAAGATTATAAACATATCTGATAGCATTATTAAATGAAACTTGTAAAATATACGTAGTCGCTGTCGCGGCATCGCAGTTTGAATAAATTACTTCGCAATAATTTATATGCGGAAGAATAAGAGATTTAGCTAAATAGATTCTCAGTTTAGTGGAACATAATATGCGCTTATGAAATTTTAAACTGTACAGAATTGAATTAATTTTTGCACATATATTATTAACGCTTGCTGAAAAGGTTATTGGGTTATGATCAATGTAAACCGTATAGGTGGGTTTGATATAGTGTAAGAATCTATGCATCTGAAACAATTGGGTTTAAATAAGGGTTGGAGACCGGATGGAACTTGTCCTTATGTTTTACATTGGACTGCTGAAACAATCAGTCTTCCTTCCTCTATTATTATTATTTAACATGTCATTACGTGAATGTACATTTCCCGATATTTGGAAAATGGCAACGGTAGTCCCGAATTTTAAATCTGGCGACAAATCTTCGGTATTTAATTATAGACCTATTGCCCTACTGAACATTGTCACCAAAGTATCCGAAAAGACGGTATTCATTGAACTATTTGAAAAAACTAAAAATTTGATTTCATTTGAGTAGCACGGTTTTTTACAAATCTTGAATTTTACTGAATTCGTTCATAATTCATTGAACATAGGGCATAGTGTCGACGTAATTTATATGGATTTTCCGAAAGCTTTTGATAAAGTTAATCACAGAATCTAGTTATCTACATAAACTTTATTCGTTTGGATTGGATCAAAACATTGTTCAATGGTTCAATTCTTACTTAAGTACCAGATCCCAATATACATATGTGCAAATTCTTGATTCTAAATCATAAATATGCATTCCATCATGTGGTGTACCTCAGGGTTCAATTCTTGGGCCTTTACTGTTTTTATACTTCATTAATGGTATTGTTGTTGGCATCAACAGTGAGGTTTTGTTATTCGCGGACGATTTAAAATTATTTCGTTCTATTCAATCGATACATGATTGTGTGGCTTCTCAATCTGACGGAAACACCATTGTAAATTGGTGTTATACCAATAATATGAAACTAAATATTACAATATATTGTGTACTATGAATTAAATGTAGAGAGATTATTTTTATAAAATTCAGGATTATACGCTCACAGCTTGCCCAGTTGTCAGGGATTTGGGAATTATAATGGACTCAAATTTCTCATTTAATACTCATTAAACCCCATTCGTAATGAGAACTGGCTTTAATTTTAGTTCTCCTAAAACCTTTATAAGCATTTACTATGGTCTTGTTCGAAGTAATTTGGAGTATTTAGCATCCATTATACAAACATTTATTCATACAATATTGAATGAGAACAGAAAAAATTTGCACGCTTTCTATATTATAAAACCAATAATCTACATGATGAATATGAGCTGCGTCTGTCACGGTTTAACATTATCTCATTTCATAATAGAAGGATTATAGCGGATGAGCTAACACTATTTAAAATTATTAACAGAATGATTGCTTTCAATCTAACAGATAACATAAATTTTAGATCTCAGAACCGATATAATATCCGCAATCCCTTTTCTTTCACCGCTCCCACTTATCGCACTGTAATCTTAGAAATAACTCTCCATTAATTAGACTACAAAACACGCATAATAATCTTTTTAACTCAATTGATTTGTTTTCGTTCGGGTCTCTCAAAACAGTTAAGCTTAATATTAATAATGTTAATGTCTTATTTTCGTAACGCACTTTTATTTAACATACATTTACTTATTATTGTTGTATTATTATAATTTTTATTATTATTGTCTTTCTTTTTATGTATATTATATTGTTAATATCTACTTACATATGTGCCAACATATAATTGGATCGTGTGATCTGTTTGTTGTTTTTTTATTTTTTTTGAAGAATAAATAAATAAATAAAAAGTTTATGTACATCCAAGAATTATTAAGGCCAATAGGTATATACTAAAGAGGGAAATAAGGAAAGCAGAAAGGAGCTCTATGGAAATTTCCGTCACCAGAATAGACCCAACACTAAACAATTTGGAATATCAAACTTAAAAATAAAAAACGAAATGGATTTAACCATAGTTGAAATGGATAACGAAATGGATTTAACCATATTTAATAATAGAAGACTACCAGTTAGCAAAAAAATTTACGAATGAGAATTTTCCAGTTACAATAGAAGAAATAATATTACTGTTAGAAAAAACTAGAATAAATCAGCAAAACTTTAATGAAAACTTAATAAATAAGGGAGAAAACATAATCATAAAAAGCATAGCAGAAATTAACCCAAACTTAACTAACATAATAACAAATTATTTTAATATTATTAATACAACTCAACATTACCCAGAAAATTGGATAATCAGATGAAACAGAAAATTATAGACTGATATGCCTATACTAAATACTTTCTCCAAAATATTTAATAAAATAATGCAGAAAGAGCTAAATCAACATCTCGAACGAAATCAAATACTACCGAGAAATTCATGGACAGAAAAATATACATCAAAACAGAAATAATAATAATAACTACAGATATAACCAAAACATTCGGCCACGTTAATAAAAGCACCCTAATAGAAAAACTAATTCAAATGGATACACCAAAACACATCACAAACTGGTCGTATCAATTCTTAACAAATCGAACAATCTTATATATAACCAGTAAACCCCCCCGATTGTGCAAAGAATCGAAATTTTTATAAGAAAAATTTCAATCACAATTTCTGGCTATGGCACAATTAAGTGATACTTTACGAAATCCGAAAAGCTATATTTCTTAACCAAAATATCCTCAACGAACAGAGAGAAATCCGTTTCTCACCAACGGATGACCGAACGGATGCAATGTAACCACCAAACGGAAAAGACGAGACGGATAACGATGGAACGAAACGGGGCGGATTCATTGTGACTCGACCTTTATACTTGGCATGCAGCGTTTGCACAAAAATTAAGGCATCCCTCTTTCGAGTGAGTCGTCGATCTTTTCTTCGTCGAGTTCGTCGATCTTCTTAACTTGCAAAAGAGTATTTGCAATACCTGTGGCACTCACTATTCTGGTTTTCCCGGGGAATTGCGAATTGGGAATTGATTTATTGTGATTTTTTAGTGAATTAGGTATTTTCCCAAATAGAATTCCAACGCTTGCTGACTGGCGGCTAAAATATTTCGTATGTAGTTTTATATGGTCAAACATGTGTTTGAATGTTTCATTCAAATTATTAATTTCAATTAATTTTAAAATTTGATATTTATTATTAATCGCAACATACTCATCTTTATTAATCATAAAAAAAAGTAAGGGGACATCCACTAATTTAGACAAGAAACTTGTATTTGTAAACATGATTTTACTTGTTTTTGCATGTAATAAAAAAAAAAGTAGTCAGCGCTGCCCAAGCGTGGGGACAAATGAACTAAAATCGATTTTGCAAAAGTCATTCATTTCGTTTGGTTTTCTTTTTTCCAAAGTATACTAAATTTTGTGGAAAAATAGTTCCATTTCATAGCAATTTTGTTGGTTATTTTTCCCTAAAAATTTCGTTGGGAATCATTTTTTCCCAAAGCACCAATCGCTCAGTATACTTTAAAAAAAATAAAAGCAACCCTCCCGGCGCAAAAATGTATACAGCAAAAGTGTACAGCTTACGAACAGTTTATGAACGCTTTTTTTATACCACACTACTGCGATGTCAAATTGTCAATTATGTATAACAGAATTATAATAGTCCATGAGTAAAGTTGACATTTGAAAGCTAAATTGGTTCGTGTTTTGTGTGAATTTATTTAAATAATAATTATTTTCTGTAACTAAATTGTGTTTAAATTCGTATATATAAACATTTTGTTTTTGAAATACAATATCGAAATGTCGAAACAAATATAATATAGATCAATTAGGAATTAAATTAATAATATTTGCGATATCGCAACGGCAAAAGTGATTCGGGAAAGTGCGTCTGTGAACAGTACTTCTATTGTTTCTTCCCACCGAGAAGATAATATTGATTCAGACGATGTGTCATCAGATAGTACCTATTGATTATGATAATGTTGAAAGTGATAGTGAATGTGACCAAGAAAGAATTTTATTAGACCCAAATGACAGTGATTACAGCGAAAATCATACCTTGGATCAGGATAACGATTGTGACAGTGAAAATGAAAATTTGGGTATAGACTATAAATGGAGTATGATATTCGCGAATGGAGTGTAATACATAACATTAAAAGAGATAGTTTAAATTCCTTGTTAAGTATTCTGCACAAATATCATCCAACTTTACCCAAAGATACAATTGTGATTTTTAAATTTAATATTTTTTAATAAGACAGAATATAAAGTCCTTAGAGTATGAATTAATTTAATATGTAGGTATGCATGTACAAAAACAAACAAGTGTGTTTCTAAAATTTTATTTTATTAATTTTTTGATTAACACAATGAAAAATCCGAATTTTAAAAATTTGTTTTATTCTTTAAAATTAAATGGGCCAATTCGCACTAAACCTTTCGTAAGTGTTACGTCTAAGCAGTTCGGAAACGTTACGTATACGCAGTTCGGAAACGTTACGTATAAGCGTACACATTATGAACATTATATAAGTGTTGCTTCAGTTCTCTCTATTCAAGGCCATCTTTACCATGGGGCTATAAGGGCTGCAGCCCTGGGGCGCCGCATTATTAGGGCGCCACCAAATGTCCAAGACCTAGTCAATTTTAGAGAACATCTTTTTATTTGAATTTCATTTTTCACTTCAAAGGAAATGCAAACCGTTTTAATATAATAAATGTATTCTATTCGTCGCTTGGAATGCACGAGTCGCGGTAGTTATTTTATGCATTGACGGACGACTGGTAAAGTTGAAAAAGCGCCTTAAGCGGACAAACGTAAACTACGAGACTTCTAATAGCAAACATTTGCTATATGAAATTATATGGAAATAGTGTCTATTTAATTTGAATTGTTATTTATTAAAAGTGTGATGGTTGGAAAACCTAGTTAATCTATTATGTAGTTTAAAGTGTGATTTTTGTGTGATTTTTGTATGTTTGATTCATTTGGTACCACTTTTTCATTTTAGATGCCACAAAATTTTGCTTAAATATTGGATAAATTCGATATTAAGCTATTTGATACTAAAAACATAACTGTTTTAAAAATATTAAATTTTGGCTTGTAATTATCTGTTAAAACGTGGTTAATATGCTCTAATTTAGCTTGAAAAAGGTTTAGTGACTCAAAGATGTATTTATAGTGAATTTAAAATTAAATTTCTGCAATTTTTAAGCACGGTTTTCGAGCATTTAAAACGATAAAACTGGTCTAATTGAATCAAATATACATATAAAAAACACACTTTGAACTACATAATAGATTAACTAGGTTTTCCAACCATCACACTTTTAATAAATAACAATTCAAATTAAATAGACCCTATTTCCATATAACTTCATATAGCAAATTTTTGCTATTAGAAGTCTCGTAGTTCACTTTTGTCCGCTAGAGCACACCATACCAGTCGTCAATTGTAAACCATCCCAAATTTAAAAACTTGTTTTCTGCTAGAGGTATCAATCATCGAAATCGGAGCACATTTGCAAATTTTCGAATTGTGTGGCTCTGAATTTGTGGGTTATAGTTTAATTGATTTTTAAAAACATTTAATTTTCCACGGAACGTGTAGAAATATGCGACCGATCCAAATGGCCGTTTGTATGACAATTACAGGTCTCAACGCCTATTGATAGAGGTATCAATGCTAGTACGCATTTTCACAATCATCCGGTGTTCTCATTTTCATCATTGTATCGTCTCCGATCGTCGAAATCACTAACGTTTTTTCGTTTCTGGAATTAATTGCCTCTCTTTCTAAATGCTGTTTGAACTTCAAGTCTTGTAGTTTCTCTAGAATTTCATAGTGTCGAATGTACTGGTTTTAAAATAGAAGATGATTCTGCACTGGGAAATTTTTTTTTTTGCTTCTACAAAGGCGCCTAATATTTTTAGCCCAGGGCGCCTAAATATATAAGAACGGCCCTGTCTCTATTCCATTTGTTCTTGATGAAATAACACACGATGTCCATTTTCCGAAAAATTGGTCTGATGGTGTTTATGAAACTCAAATCTACATATTGAGTGCGAATTGTTTTTTTAACCAAAGTATATGGACAATTGGGGTCCTATTTGAAACACAACATTTTAAAACGCGATTTGTCAAAACGCGATATTTCAAAACCCGATACGGTACAAAATGTGATATGGTACAAAACGCGATTTTCTAGTTCTGATCGTAGATGTTCAATTTCATCGTAATGGTGAAGGAAAATTTTATAATTTTAATTATTATTATTATTTTAAAATTATAATTTTGAAATATCCCGTTTTGTACTTAACCTCGTTTCGTGATATCGCGTTTTGAAATATTAAACAAAAACTGAATCGAAAACAAATTTCTCAGCGTAATTTGAAGCGTTTTAAGCAGAATAATATTCTATGGATGAGACTTGGATCTACATACCACCATGATCCTAAACTGAAACAAGGAACGTTTGCAGTGGACTGAAGCTGGTTCTTCAGCTCTAAAACAGGTGAAGTCAGAACGATCGGCAAAAAAGGTCATGGCATCAGTGTTTTGGGGTTCAAAAGGGATTTTGTTGATTGATTATCTTAAAAAGGTAAAACAATTAATATCTGAATATTATTGCCACCTTTGGGACCAGTTGGATAAAAAAATTCGTGAAAAAAGATTCGCTTTACAGAAGAAAAAATAATTTTTCCTCAAGACAATGCACGTGTTCACACGAGTCTTTTGACGATGGCTAAATTGAACGAATTAAAGTACGAATTGCTTGAACACCCACCGTATTTACCAGATTTGGCTCCCAGCGATTACTATCTCTTCAGAAATCTGAAACAATTCCTTCGTGGAAAGCGTTTTTCGTCGAATGAAGAAGCTATTGCAGCCGTGGAACAGTATTTTGCAGAGCTTCCGGAAAATCATTACAGAGATGGTATAAAATTATTGGAGGATCATTGGAATAAGTGTATTGAAGTTGAGGGAGATTATATTGAATAAAAATAGGTACTAATTTCATTAAAAAAATTAACATTTTCTCATTTTTGCTGTCAGTACTTTTCAACCAACCTCTAGATACCTTAAAAACAATAAATACAATTAAACCTGTTGGCCTGAAGTTGTCTCATTAGGTAAAAAGTAAAACGATTGCTCGCTACTTGGATTTATGAATTGCGCCGGATAAAATTTTTGAAAAAAGTAGCCAGAGAACCAGCCTTAATTTCCCAATCAAGTTTAAAGAAAGAGATTTCCAGTAATCAAGCGAATTTAGAAAATATCGTTTAAAGATGTTAGACTACACTCCTGATACCAACCCAAATTTGCGATGTTTCTCCATTTTTTTTTTCTTCAATTATATGGGGTAAACATAAATGAATCAGTCATCGAATCGAATGTTTGTCAATAGTATCTGATACCTTATCATACTAGGGAAGCAATTAACTCACGTTTCAATTAAACTTGATCAATTTTATCTTTTAACAATAAAATATATTACAACCTATTTACTCTTACATTATTAACTATTGGATATAGTTTGATTGGATATTCTCAAAAGTTCTGCGAAGACGAATATGTGACATACACTAAACAAACGTACACTTCAAAATACCTAGAGGAAATGGCGTGTAGGAAAACAAGCGCCAAATTGTGGTGGATTAAACTAGACTTTGAACTGAGGAATCTACATACCTTCATTTGAGTTTCATAGAATGATGGAAACATGGGTAAAATTGATTCCATAGTTCAATGAGAACGTAGTCTCCAACATTTACTACTTTACGAAATTAAATAATAGCAATTTTCTCCGCTTTCAGCACCAAATGGAACACAAATATTTATCGATTAATTTTAGTGACATTTTAATCTGAGACGTTAAGCCGATCGGAGATCGATTTCTTAACTAAAATATTTCGTGTTGAAATTACAATTGTTCTGGTACGTTCGGAATTTTACTTTGCCGTTAAAAAATTTAGCGCCTTCAGAAATTTGAAATAAAAAAACATGCCCGGAGAAACCAGGAAGCCTCATCACCCTAGTTGTTGAAATATATTTTAAATGACAATTATTCTATTTAATATCAAATTTATACGATATGATGAAAAATATGACAAAGATGATGATATTTGTAAAAGATGACAAAAATATGGCATTATTTTTGAAGATGACGATCACCCGTAAAAGATGACGATCACCCGTTAAAGATGACTGTCGTCTTTAAAAGATGACGTCTGGTCACCTTAACTTTATACAGTTGTAGCCATCAAAAGTTTCTTTTTCCGCTGAAAACGGTTTGATTCCTCCAGTCTCCTGTGCCTCGTGGTAATTATCTTGGCACATTCAATAAAAGGTCTTTTCAGATATGAAATGAAAAATATCTATCGAAAGTAAGGTTTGATACCAATATATTTGCGGGAAAGTTTTCAATACCTACAAAGCGAGAGCATCTTGGAGTGCTATGAAAAGGACAACATTGTCCACGGAATATTCGTACACTTTCAGCGATATTTACATTCTGGTTGGCTACTTCAACTCGCTGGAAGCATCCTCTTTCCTTTAGAATTACCTAACCTTACTATTACAGCCTAACAAATTTGACTTTCAGATCAACGAAACAAAGATGAAATATACATGGTCACCGCGGAAAGGTAGCCACGCGATACCTTCAATTCAGAGAGAAAATCAAAATTTCGTTTCTGTGGACGTTTCATCGCAGCGGCAGCATACTTTCTCTTTTTGTATATGACGCAAATAAAACTGGGCATCTAGAAAGTTCTGATGACAGTTGCGAGTCTTGGACACAGCATGAAACATTCAAAAACATGCTGTAACTGGGTGCAAGATTATTTGAGTAGGTATTTCGAATGAATCACAAGATCAGAAAAGAACTCGATAAAGTTGACATCACCGGATTCATAAAATCATCGAACCACCAAACAGGCCCATTAGACCCATTATTTCCATTAATCAAACAAAAATTAATATTTTTAAAAGAATTTATTAAATTCTTTAAGTTATTCAAACATTTTACTTATACATCTAATTCTAAATTAATCTTATTCTGTAAATACCGAATTCGTTCGTCGCGTGCCGTAATTCCTAACCATTCAAACCAAGGTACTAATATTGGTTTATAACCAATCATTTGTAACTGATCCAATTTTAGCTTAAGCGATCCAGTCATTCGATTTTGATTCCTAATGAAATTATTCCAACCGCCTACGACAATTACCAACAATTTTGTACTATCCACATCGACATCATCTGAAGCAAGTAACATCTTCGGTGTTATAATTTCCGCATAATTATCAATCGATTTGAGAATTGGATTCACCAGCTTGATTGGTTTTTTCGTCGTCATATTGAAACCAAGCACAATGTCATTGCGTTCATAGTATGGAAGCAAATGAATTGCTTGTGAATTGGATTTAAAAATAATCTCGGTATGTTCTTGAACATTAAGAAGCAATCGATCAGTTGCGGATAATGATGCGATTGGCCGGTCTAATGGAGCTTTGTAGTTAAACATTTTGGTTAGAGTTTTTCGTGCTTTGAGCGGAAGTTGATTGCCTTGGTATGTTGATTTCAAATTAACACGTGTGAAACCATCCAATGAAAACATTTCTCGGCCTAAAGTTAAATTTCGCCCATATGTAGATTCAATGAATTTGCTGTCGAGAGCGGACGAAATCATTTCCTCAGAATAAATATTCGAAATGGTTAGATGATGTATAATCGATGAAAGACACTTGGGATGACGGATTATTTCATTGACACGTCCTTTGATCTCGTTTAAAATGCATACCAGTAATTTTCGGGCATTTTCCGATTTATCTGTGAATCGATAAAGTCCAATCAGAAAACTCATTCGTTCCAGATCCTTCAAACGAGTCGTTTTGATATCTGTTAAATAGCGTTCAATAATTAATTCGAGTGATTGATCGTGGCAAACTTGAATATCAGATCCTGATAACGCTAAATGCAAACAGGTCACTATCGAAAATCGTGGTATTTGAGGCGTTAATTTATCCATTACACTCAGCAGAATATCAGCATGGTTAAGACCAGATGAGTATCGTAAAATTTTTAATATATTCACTAGTGCAATATCCTGAATCGTTTCAACATTTTCACTCAAGCTACGATAAACCAGCGAAACTAAATTCGAATTCTTTAATTTCGTCTCGGTCTTAAAGAATCCCATACTAATAATAGCAATTTCATCTATTGTTAATTTATTAAAATGCTGGATAAATTGTTGTTCAAATTTAAACATATTGATCACTGGTTTACGTGAAATGTTCACGGCAAACATAGTTTGCACCAATTGTCCAGGAGTTAATTGGCCCAGCTTCCGATCGATCTTGCGTAACATTTGTACCGTGTACTTACATAATCGCGCCAAATGTAGACGATACCAATAATCGAACATCAATAATAATTGATCGACCTGCCAATTTGTTAGCCGCTCACAACAAACATCATCCAATGCTGACCATATCTCAATGAAATTTCGACTTTTCACCGATGTAGTTTCCGGATATATTCCTAAAATTTCTAATGTTTCCCTAATTTGTTCATCGCTAAATTGAAAGACTTTTTCCGTTAGCGCATCAATCATACGGTCGAATCGTTCGTCCGATATGAAAACATTGTTCGCACGACAATAGTGGCCAATGGTTCGAAAATTTTCCAGTATCACATCGTTCTCGACATCTAACCAATTGGTTGTTTCACAAATACGATTTATAGTATTTTCATCAATCAAACTATTATTAATTATGTTTAATTGATCAATTTTTTCATTGTTTTTAAATAAGTTATAATTATTTTTACTAGTTATATGTAGCGCATTGTGTGCGAATTGATTCTCCGTATCTTGAAATATTTTCTTGTAACACAAATGATTTAATGATATAGAACGTAAATTTAAGTTTTTATTTATTAAACAATTGATGTTATATAATTTTATTAACGGCTTTAATTTATGTAAAAACATTTTGTTTAATTTAAAATCACCGTGTTAAGTAATTTTTTCACATCATAAATATTTAGGTTATGTTTATCTGTCAAATTTGGTCAATAATAGAAATGTGTTGATTCAATGTCCATATGGAAGAGAGAACGTCGAAAAGTTTAGGGAACAATTTAGTACAAGTTTACACTGTAAATTTGTACCGAAAAGAATGATTTTAATGTTTATTTTATGAATTAAAATTAATAATTTCATAATAAAATCGTAATCTTTCGTTGTGATTCATAACCACAGTTATTTTCGTACAAGTACCTTCCGAAATGAACGATCATATTGCAGTCCTTCCAACCGCCGTTCGTAAATTTCAAATATTTCTTCATTTCATCTTGAAATGCACTATTCATGTACTAAAACAGCGAACTAGCATTTTTTAGTTCTTGTTGTCCATTCATAAATAAACAAAACACGTACACGGTACAAGTACAGTAGGTATTTTATTTTACTTATGCATTTTTTTTACTAAAATAATGTATAATAAATAAGTCGTAACATTTCTATATTTTGTACCGTAAATAATAAAATTAATAATAATTGTGATAAATTAATTTACATAAAAATATAAAATCAAATAAACATAAAGGTGAGTGGTCCAATAATAAATACGGTAATCTACTATACGACAACAACAACGCAATATAAAAAGATAACGGGATTTTTCTTGTTTTGTTTTGTTTCAACAATTATTTGTTTTGACGATTCCCCTTCATACGTGACACATTTAACCATTTTAAAAGTTTTTATTTTGTTTTCTAGTGAATCAGATACATATTTGTATCAAAAATGTTAAATGGCAAAGTAAATAACACAAAAAGTAGTGAAACTAAAAATTCAAATCAAAATTCAAAACAACGGAATGGTGGCATTGGTGGAACTAATGAAAATTCAACACAATCTAGTAATGGAAATGGTGTGGCTAAACATGGGGTGAATTTAAATGCTTCCCCGTTTAATTTAGAGAAGCCGGCACAAAAATCAGTTGTGATCGCTTATATATTATGGCTATTTGGTGGAATATTTGGATTGCATCATATTTATTTGCATCGTGACCGACACGCTTTTGTATGGTGGTGTACTTTAGGTACGTATTCAATTTTATTTTTCTATATCTAATTATGTATGTAGTTTCTATTCTTACATTTTATGCTTTAATGAATATAAAGAAAGGAATGTATTCGATGTAATGGGTTGTTAACGATGACGTATTTTTCTTTTTCTTCTACCTGTTTTCTTTTACCACTAGCGACTCTTAATGACCTGAATTTTTGTTTTTGAACTTGAAAACATATGATTTTTAAACAAGAACACGATGGTGCAAGAAATAACACGAAAGAAGAAGAATATTATTGTGTCTAGACTTTGGTAATTTAATGGTTAGGAGGACATCTATCGGCTATTGCATAACTTATATTTTAATCAGTAGTTTTTTTTGTTTGTACAAATTGGATTTTTTTTTAATTAGTTTAGTTAAAAGTTTCAAATCTGTTCTTCCCACAAGCAACATGTTGCCAGTCACTAACAAAATAATGGGAAAACTCCCATACAATTCCCTTATATTAACATTAGTTTCTTTACAGGTGGCTATTTTGGAATTGGTTGGCTCTCCGAAATATTTAGCATACCAAAATTGGTGCGAGATGCGAACGAGGATCCAGAATTTGTAAAACAATTCATAGAAAAATTGAAACTCAATCGAAAACCACCTTTTTCGATGAATCGTTTTGTTGGCGCTATAATGATAGGTTATCTTTGGGGTCAGGTTGTAATGGTTGCAATACCACAAGATGATTTGCTTGGTATCAGCTGGAATATTTTACATTGGGTGATACCACTTTTTATGGCACTTGGCGTTTGGACTGTGGGTAATATTGGACGGGAACAAGGTGTACTATGGCATTGTTTATTAGCTTCGTACGCTATCTATCCTATTCGCTATTGGGTATATGATGAGACATACTGGTTTACAGGTACGGTGTTTGTTGCTGCACTCGTTTTTGATGGATTTTCAAAACGGTGGCAAACACAACCGCCAAAGCGTGAGAAAAAAATAAAACGGGCTATGATTTTGTCTGCTGCTGTTTGTATCTATTTATCACTATGGGGATGCTATTTCGTATTCAATGGCAAAATAACCGATAGTGATGGCGATGTAGTCCCGGTTCATGAGGCGATCCGAAATTTCTTAAAATCTCCGTGGTGGACTGATTTAAAGCGAACTTTTGCAGAAACATGGCGACATGCACGGCATCTCGGTTGGTATGAAACCTGGCGGCAAATAGTCGAAAATATGGATGTAGATGGTGAAATTAATGGTTATAAAGTACTCGGTGTTAGTGCAACCGCATCACAATCTGAGATCACGACTCAATGGCGCAAATTATCTCGTGAATATCATCCCGATAAAGTTAAAGATGAAACCCAGCGACGTGCTGCGCAGGAAAAATTCATGGAAATTCAGCAGGCATACGAAATACTGAGCAATATCAAAAATAAACGTCGGCAGAAGAATAAAAAATTTAATGATGAGATGTAAATAATTAAACACAGATATAATTTAATTATAATTCATATTTTATTTGAATTCAATACTTATATATTTTTTATTATGTACTGAATTTTTTATTTTATTTATATATAAAATTTTTATTTTAAATTTATAAATAAAACATAAGAATTTAAAATTAAAAGTTTCATGCAGTTTATTTTAAATAAATATAGATAGAAGATTTAAAATACTGGTACAGAGAGAATAATATTTTTTATATCATTAATATTGTAGTGTTAATGCTTTAATTTGGTGTTTGTTTTGAAATGCTCTAATTCTAAATTTGTATATTATTAAGTATTATTGCTCGGGTCGGTAAAATGAAAATAAAAAATAAAAATAAGCAGAGCCATAAGGCATTAGAAATTGTTGACTCTGATTTATTATATAATTTAAGAAATGGCACTTGAAGAATTAATATACAAAACTAGATTTTAAAAATTGTTATATGAATCTATGTATAATTTTAAAAAGGTTACTTAAAATGTAATCAGTTATTTGTTGTTGCTTTTTAAAATTTATTTTTAACTTATGTACCAAAATTTTATTGATCACAATTTATGTTTTCGATGTTTTGAATCGACCACATCGGATTCGGCCGAGTAACGTGCTTCATATTTTTTGATAAGTGCTTGATTATTTGCCGGTGTTACTTCTAATCTGTAAATGGAAAAGAAAAGAAAAATTATAAATTTGTGAATTAATACCAAAGATACATAAAATATGAGATATAAGAAATTCTCGAAAGTGCTATTAATCGTTCGTAAAACCACCAAAAAAGGTGTATTGAACGTGTATTTATTGCATGCAGGAGAGCCTTTAATTAAAAAAATAGAAAAATTAGTAAATCGTCTGTCAATGAGAATGCCTTTCTTGAATCCCTGTGAATTTGGAATATTTTGGAAAATCACTTACTTTTGGCATTGCAAATTTACGAATTTACCTAAATGAGTTTATGACATCTTCTAAAACGGAAATTTCGTGACATCACACAAGTTTATTTTTTGATATTAAGCGGGGATAATCAAAATCTACGGGAAATTGTAAGCCGAATACAGCAACTTAGAAAGCACTAAACAGCTTATGAATTACACGAATTGGACAAAAGTGTACTAAAGCGAACGCATTTGATTAATTTTAAAATCATTGATTGTATGCCTATTTTAATAAAGACATTGGTACAAAAATCTAAAACGCAAAATTGCTTAAATCTACATAAAATAGTTTCAACGATTGCGTTTACTTCATACCTGACCGGTAAGCACACATATTCAGAGCAAATACAGAAGTAAGGCAAAAAAAATAAAAATAAACTCAATTACAAATTCATTACTTAATGTTAAGAAATTTTTATTTATATCCAAGAATGGGATTTCTTCTTCCGTTGTCGTGCGTTTCAATCGTTTTATTAATTCAGCTACAAAACCTTGGCGGTTTTCATCGGTAACCAACACTCTATTGATAGATATTATATCATAGCATGTATTTAGGAAATAGAATCAAATATTTTAAGCAGTTACTTACTTTGGCACCTCAAGCGGACGTAAAATACTTTTAATAATTTTTACACTTCCATTCGACGGAAGAGCTGGTCCACTGGCACATAGTGCCGCAGCCGTTAAATATGTTACTAAATCGGTATTACAATCTAACGTTGGCTTTGTTTTCGATTTCTCGCGTGACAATCCGAATGGCAGTACTTTACGAAATTTCGATCGAAAACTAGAACTTTTACTAACAATTTGTGATTTACTAATTACAGGCGATTGTGGTGATGATTGTGATTCGGGTGACGATGTTGTTGCCGGATTTGTTTTTGATCTCTGCAATAATGGTTTTTCATTCAAGCTACTGTTAGTATTATTATTATTATTATTGTTGTTGGAACATTCGTGCGACCATCGACATGATGAGGTTTTCTCGAGAAGCCGAGAACGTGCACATTTTTCTATCATTTCGGCGCATGAGAAACGGCCACAAAATCGGGCCCATTGTTCCGCCCGCAATCCTCGTCCCATATCAACTTCAGATGGTGATGCCCCTATCCGAAAATGAAATAATTTTTATTTTTTTTTTAATAATTTTACATTTTCTTTCTGTTAATATTAGTAACAGTGTTGTATATTTACCAGCAAAAAGTAATAATTTTGCACATTTTGTACGTCCCTGCAGTGCGGCCTTCATTAATGGAGTAAATCCAAGATTATTTTTAGCATCAACTTTTATTAGATGACATCGAGTTAATAACATGTTTATGACGTCAAAAATTCCTGTAAAATGTGTAAAAAGAAAATTGCATAAAATTTTTAACTTTTATTTTTATTTTTAGAATTCAACCGTCATAATAATATGTTGTGTAGTTGTTACTGCCGTTGAACCTAATAAACCAAATGGCTATGTACGTCATCTAATTATGTATTTATATTTTTGTACACATTTTTTCTAATTCATTCGTTCGTTTTTGGGTCAAAATTATATTACATGTTTGCTTATGTAATTAGAATTTACTTTGTTGGAGAGTTTTCTCGTTTGTTATCGGTGTTTTGGGATTTGTACGTTATAGGAACTCTTTAAAGCTTTAATTTTTGATAAACTCTGTTTTCCATAGATGATAATTCTCGTTCTTGTTGGATTGTGGTCGACCAAATAATAAAATAATTTGTATTTCAATAATCAGGGAAACAACAAGAACTTTAAACAGTCATTGTCATATTCCATAGTTTTGTTCGTACTTTAGATTTGTGGTCCATAAAGTTATTCTGATGGGAACGAAATTTTGAAGGTTTGTTGAAAGAAACATTATGAATCACCAATTATTCAACGATTTGCACATTAAACTAGCCACATTATCGTGCGTTAATCAGACCTAGGTATACTGAACAAATCAGTGTGTGATTTTTATTCCAAGATACTGTATACTACAGGTAAAGTAGCAAAGCTGAGATTCTGTAATTTTCCAGCGTTTTCCGGGTAAAGGCAAATATATATGTACCACTTAATAAAGCTAATATATGTAGAGTGGGCCCTAATTATTATTTCAATGACTAAAAAAAATTCTTCAACATTACGGTTGATATTTTTTATTGGCATGGTTACAACTCGAAATGTTAACAATTTCTTGTCGAATGTTGGTTTTCAGATCAGCAAGAGACTGTGAACGATTAATGTAATAATTTATAATGTACATATATTTATAATGGGCACCTTGCTTTTCAGATAGCCTCACAAAAAATTCTGGTGATGGTAAATACGGCGATTTGGGTGGCCATATGATATCGCCGAATGTCAATATGACATGTCCACGCAACATTGCTTGCACACTTTAAAATTCGCGACTGCGAATTCATATATCCGTGGACACTGCCACTTTTGGCTTTATAACATCACCAATTAGAAGAAATGCTGCAGATAAACGCCTCAGTGTTAAACGCCTCAATCTCAACCAGTCCGTTCAACAAACGCGTACTGCGAAGAAAGAAAGAGTTTTGAAATTTGTCGGTCTTTGCAAATTTTAGTTCCAGGTTATATCTGTGAACTGATCTTTTTAATGTATGTGTATTTGGCCTGGATAGTCCAGGCATAATTTCGTCGAGTACCGTCGAACACTTGGGAAAGAGAATCAAGGAAATCCGAAATCATACGACGGTTCTGAACTCGGTCGATTGCAGTCAGGTGGATCTTCGAAACAACCACCCAGACATGTGAATTATATTCCAATCTGGGTCTGATATATGCCTTGTTAATTTTCAGTGGTTCCGATGAATTAAAATAAAAATTGCATCGCCGTAAATAACCGATGGATCTAGCTGCACTCAACGCTGCCTTATTTATTTTGATCGGTTTAACAGATTCGGAGTTGCTCATAAAGTCTTTAGTTGCACTAAAGTCGCAAATCTCAAAAATTGGTGCAAATTTATCATTTCTACTGGTGAAAACACACGATTCTTCGGGTTAAACTCCTTACCCTTCATGCTCAATCCAAGCTCTCACGTCAACCCTCTCTGCGAGAACGTTGTTTCGCGATGAAGTAGAAGATGGAAAAGAAAAAGAGGAGGAACATCAGCTGTCATCAGCATAATAATGAATTAGATTGAAGATTACGGATAAAAGATCCTTGATGAAAAAAAGAAAAGTGTAAGGGGCAGAACGGATCCCTGAGGGGCACCAGCCTTTAAAGTGTGAGGAAGGAATGTGGCACCATCCACCACCACTTGAATTCTGCGACTGAAAAAAATAGCTCTCAATCCAGAAAACCAGCGTACTGAAAAGTTTTAGAATCATTACCAGTTTTATTAAAAAAATAATCAAAAAATTGTACAAACTAACAAGTTATTGGTAAGATAATTGCACCTTTTGTTTCAAAGAAACATGTGTCAGGTACACGTACAATTAATAATTCTCTCTAATAATATTACAATACAATAACAACTAAAAGTCAAAGTTAACACAATAATAATTTACATACAAAACTTTTTTGTTCTTTTTTTAAACATTATACAAGTAAAAGTAATAAGACAAAACTATAATAGTACAAAAAATAGATGCTCAATTGCTTTGGGGAAAGCGGAGAAGCTGCTGCACACTCGTATTTCCAACGGTAAGTTGTTAAAGAGGTGAAGCCACACTGAAGAAACGTTTACGAAGCTCTAAATTAACATTTTGGGGACATAATTTATAAATTTAAAATTTAAACGAAGATTATAAACCGAATAATTAACAAAGTTGTACCCGGTGATGATAAGAAAGCTTTAAAACCTTGAAAACATACATGTGTTGCAAAGGCATTATATCCAGCTCCTGAAATATAGGCTATGATTGTTTTTGCAATGATTTAAAAGTCATTAGCCGCAAAACATGCTTCTGTCGCACGTATAGAGGATTTAAGAGAGTTTACAAGCACCGCCTCAATATGCTAAACCATACAGGAGGATAGAATCAACTAGGCAGGGCCGGCGTGGTACAGGTGCGAACGGTGCAACTGCACAGAGCCTCACGCTTGAAGAAGGCCTCGCGCAAAAATTCCGAAAAATATTTTTAATAAATTTATTCCTTTCGTAAAAATTTTTAATTTTGGCGATCAAGTATATTATTAAAAATACAAACTAAAAACTAAACAAAATAATTTATAAAAGAACTTAAAAAAATGTTATAAATAACAAATACTTTTATTCTAATTTCCTTTCGACCGTTAATTGTTTTTAACCCGTTTATTTTACAATCGGCTTTTCGGTCACAAAACAAATATTTATTATATTATGAAATAAACAACAATGTGATCCATTTTTTGTTGCTTTATTATTTCAGACGTTTCGATACATATTGTATCATTTTCAATGACAATCTAAAAATATTATAAATAAAAACGTTATAAATGTTATACAGGCACTAATGAACATATTTATAAAGAAAAACTATTTAAAATTATAGAAGAAAACTTACAAAAATTATGGAAAAATTATATATGAAAACTTACAAAAATAAATAAAAATTTAAATTAAATTTAAAAATAAAAATGGAGTTCACTCTAGCAGCAGCAGTAATATTATGACGAATGAAAAATCAACTGATTCTCCTCCGTTTCGGTGGGTGTATTATGTTATGTGTAGGGGTGTTAGTGTTGTGTGTTGAAAAATATGCAGAATTTTGTGTTTGTTTTGATGTCCGTTGTCTTTTCATGTTTTTCGATATAGAACAAAAATCGTCTATAAGCGAGCAGTATATAGGAGCTAAACCATCAGTATCGCGTTTTATGTTGTATGTGTTCTCGGTATAGATGTGGAGAGCCTCGATGGTCAATCTCTTTGAGTAATTGGGTTGGCAGGCTAAAATTGAGGCAGAATTAAAATCTGGACGATGACCCAAAGAGTGAAAATGATCCATCAAAGCAGTTTTTTGTGCGGATGGATCATTCACCCTCCTCAGATCAAGTCGATGATTCTGCAATCTTTTCTCAAAATGTTGTTTTGTTTGGCCAACATAATTCTTGTCGCAGGGACCAGAAACATCATCGCCCAGACAAGGAATCCTATAAATGATGTCAGTCTTTTTCTGAACCGGTATTGGATCTTTGAGTTTACTAAAGATATTGCGTAGAGTCGCCTTGTTACGGTACGCTAGGGTTGTTTCCGGAACGAAAGCCCTGATAGCTTTCTCGATCCGTTCAGACACACCCCTGACATATGTCATGCTCTTGTATCTAACACTCGGGGAATTAGATGGAGTTTCCCGTTCAACAGTTCTAGGCGACGTGATTTTTGTTAATTCCGATGCGATTACTTTCTGGATGAATTTATGTGGATAGTTATTCTGGGATAGAATATCGTAGATCAATCGTCGACGATTGATCTACGATATTCTATCCCAGAATAACTATCCACATAAATTCATCCAGAAAGTAATCGCATCGGAATTAACAAAAATCACGTCGCCTAGAACTGTTGAACGGGAAACTCCATCTAATTCCCCGAGTGTTAGATACAAGAGCATGACATATGTCAGGGGTGTGTCTGAACGGATCGAGAAAGCTATCAGGGCTTTCGTTCCGGAAACAACCCTAGCGTACCGTAACAAGGCGACTCTACGCAATATCTTTAGTAAACTCAAAGATCCAATACCGGTTCAGAAAAAGACTGACATCATTTATAGGATTCCTTGTCTGGGCGATGATGTTTCTGGTCCCTGCGACAAGAATTATGTTGGCCAAACAAAACAACATTTTGAGAAAAGATTGCAGAATCATCGACTTGATCTGAGGAGGGTGAATGATCCATCCGCACAAAAAACTGCTTTGATGGATCATTTTCACTCTTTGGGTCATCGTCCAGATTTTAATTCTGCCTCAATTTTAGCCTGCCAACCCAATTACTCAAAGAGATTGACCATCGAGGCTCTCCACATCTATACCGAGAACACATACAACATAAAACGCGATACTGATGGTTTAGCTCCTATATACTGCTCGCTTATAGACGATTTTTGTTCTATATCGAAAAACATGAAAAGACAACGGACATCAAAACAAACACAAAATTCTGCATATTTTTCAACACACAACACTAACACCCCTACACATAACATAATACACCCACCGAAACGGAGGAGAATCAGTTGATTTTTCATTCGTCATAATATTACTGCTGCTGCTAGAGTGAACTCCATTTTTATTTTTAAATTTAATTTAAATTTTTATTTATTTTTGTAAGTTTTCATATATAATTTTTCCATAATTTTTGTAAGTTTTCTTCTATAATTTTAAATAGTTTTTCTTTATAAATATGTTCATTAGTGCCTGTATAACATTTATAACGTTTTTATTTATAATATTTTTAGATTGTCATTGAAAATGATACAATATGTATCGAAACGTCTGAAATAATAAAGCAACAAAAAATGGATCACATTGTTGTTTATTTCATAATATAATAAATATTTGTTTTGTGACCGAAAAGCCGATTGTAAAATAAACGGGTTACAAATACTTTTATTTAACATACATTCTCGTATTATGTACTCGTACGTATATTAGAAAATTTAAAGTTTCCATTAAATTGGAAATATTCAGTGTAGACTCTGGGTGCTTCTCTAAATTTAATTAGGTAAAGCTCTCAATTTTTTCGGTATTTTTCAGAAAGTGTATACAACATTTTCTGCTTTAACGGCATGATGGGATCCCTTAATAAAACATGTGAAATATCTAACACCGAAACCTTTTTCAGATACCAGGTGGGAATGCCGTAATGACAGTGTCAAAGCTATATATCTACAATTTCCAAAAATTTTAGATGCTTTGATTGAGCTTGGAAATACAATTGACAATAAAATTAAACACAAAGCTTTGTTAATGTATAACCAGTTGGCTTCCTATGAGTTCCTTGTAAGCCTTAAGATTTGGTACGATTTGTTAAGTAAAGTTGGTTTCGTCAGTAAAATATTGCAAAGCTCGACCATGCAAATATATTTGGCAATAAAACATCTAAAGGAATTGTTATCATTTTTTGAAAAATACAGAGAATCTGGTTTCACTCTGTCGTTGGCTAAAGCCAACGAGATTGCGAATTAAATAATGACCAAATATTTAAAACCATGTGCCATAAGAAAATTCGACCATTATTTGATCATGAAGCTGGCGATAATGCTATATGATGCAAAATAAAATTTTAAAACCGATTATTTTTTCAGAATTGTGTTATTTAAGAAGCAATTCCAATCATAAGAAAAGTACAGCAATATATTTGGATTTTTATATAATGTAGAGAAATTAAAAAGTGTCAAAGCATTAGACATTTCTATTAATTGCAAAAGTGTTCACGCTGTACTCGAAGGAGACTTTTATCCCGATGATTTAATTCAGGAATTGTTGTTTTTTAGAAATATTGTCCCAGAAAAATCTACTTTCAAAGATCCTGAATTTCCCTGAGCTAAATCTTTGAAATAAATTTGTTGAAAGGTTCATCCAAAAGGTTCATTATAAAACGGAAGTTGAAACTTTTAACCACAAGAAGAAATAACCAAAGTAATACATCTGCGGGTATACCAACAATAGACCATAAGTTCCACCACCTGATCGAGAACCATACGGGAGTGGAATTTGACAATGAGGAGATAGCGTTGTTACAAAAAGGGTTAAAATACAACATAAGTCCAGTTAACAACACCAAAAATCAAAATAAAATCTTAATGAACATAGAGAACGCTATTTCAAAAACAAATTGGACCATCAGGATGAAATTAAAAGCATGGTAGTGCAAAAAATAAAAAACCAAATTCGAGAAGTAACACCAGTCTCGTAACAACGAGAATGTAATAGCTGCCAACATTAAAAACAAATTAAATGACAACGGTGCAATCATTGTTAAGGCCGATAAAGGAAATACTATAGTAATAATGGATACGGGAGAATACAATTTTAAAATTAATGAATTCATTCATTCAAAAAAAATCAAGCGCGAATTTATATACCGAACATCAAAAAAGTGGAATTCGCTAATACACTTCAAATTTCCGAAGGAATACAAAATGAATAAATTTAAGGTAGCTATTCTCTTTACTTGCATTGGGTGCAGAAACTCTGACAGTTACAAGGAGCTAGGACCGTTAATAAGTCCGCTCTGCACCCAATTAAATAAATTATAAAAAAAAAAAAAATAACAATGTCCAGGAGTTAAGTGAAGATCCAACAAAAACGTACAATTCTAACATGAAATTCATTATTAATAAATCAACACATTTACTAAGTAATAGGGACATCAGGCAGCAGAAAATGATGAAACCAACGATCCCGTTAATTAGAGGAATGCCCAAAATTCATAAAGTAAACATGCCGATAAGACTAGTAGTTAATTTTACGTCAGCGCCTTCATACAAAATCGCAAAATTTGTAAATCAATGGCTTTGTAATAATCTTTGTTTAGAAAGGGACCACTCCATCAAAAACAACTTAGAGTTGGTAAACAAGATTGAGGCTATTAACGTACCGACGAATGCAAAGTTAGCGTCGTTTGATGTCACCAACATGTACTCTAACATACCGGTAGATGAAGCTTTGGTAATTGCCAAGGATTTGTTATTGAGTCAGCGAATAGACATACATGTCATAAACGAGATTATCGCTTTGTTAAAAGATATTACCAGGCAAAATTACTTCGAGCATGAAAACAAATACTACATACAAAACGATGGTTTACCTACGGGTAGCCCACTTTCCGGAACTTTGGCAAATATATTCCTAAATTACATCGAGAATACATATATTTTGAACAGCCGAAATAAATTCTATAACAAAATTAAATACTGGCACAGGTATGTAGATGACGTAATTGTACTTTTTACGGGAACTAGTAGGCAGCTGGACCAGTTTCACAATTATTTAAATGAAATTCATTCAAAATTAAAATTCACTTTGGAAATCGAAAATAACAAAACTATCAATTTTTTGGATTTAACTATAAAAAATATAAACCAGAAACATGTTTTCCAAATTTTCCGTAAACCAACTCAAACATTTCAAACCATTCATCAGCAATCATGGCACCCATTCCAACACAAACTATCGGCATACCGCCATATGATCCATAGGCGAAATAGTATAACAATGGCAGAGGAGAGTTACAAAATTGAACTTGACATCATCAAGTTTGTAGCATACCACAATGGATATGCTACAAAAATGATCGATACATTGAATAACAGTTATAAAAGGAAATTAGAGTATAGGTCGAATACAACATTGTCTTTCGACGACAATAATAATAATCGAAAATACCTAAGTTTGGAATGGAGCCAGGTTAGCCAAAAAATTCAAAATATTTTCATAAATTTCGGATATAGCATTGCTCACAAAACTCAACATAAATTAGAAAGTTTTGTTAAAACCAAAATTAATTCCACTTTAGACACGGGTTTTTATAAATTAACATATTCAGATTGCCCCGCTTTTTACATAGGCCAAACGGGACGTTCATTTAGAGAGAGATTTAGAGAACATATCAGAGGAATCGGGAGAATGAATACAGAATCCAAATTCGCGCAACATATAAACCACACGCAGCATAACTACGTGAATTTTGAAACAATGTATAGGATGAAAAAAGGAGATATGATGGATCGTGTAGAGGAGTTGGAAATATTTAAGAACAAGGAAAATCAATTTATGTTGAACAGCAAAATAAACACTGCTACAAATAAAATGTACGAGCTGATTTAAAACGGTTAATTAACGTAAGCGAAGGTTTTTGTAAATTTGAAAAATATTCAACGCAACCACTGGAAAAATTTTGGGTACATGAAAAGCGACGAAAAACGTTTCAATTCAATAAGTATTGCTTCAACTGAAGATGAGGTTTGTTGGCATCGAAATCGATTTTGAATCGAAAATTAAAATAATAAAATTTCACTATAAGGAATATACTTATTTAAAATATATAAATTGAAAATAATATAAAAGTTGCCTTTTAATTATTTTTAAGTGAAATAGCCACAACAATTGAAAAGTAATTTTTTTAAAAAATGAGTTTCAATAATTGAAATTTTACTTAAATATGTGTCTATATACTTTTATGTTAAAATATTTAATGTGTATCTGATTTTTTAAATTATTAATGTCTTATAGCTCTCACAAATCGTCGTGCAAAATATCAAACCGGGCCTGCAACTAGGGCAAAGTAAACCAATTTCAGTAGATAAAACGGACAGTATAATCGTAAAAGATACATTTTCCTGGAAGCCAAAAGAATTCTCGACTTAAGGCGTTAACCTTTTAATAATTATCTTGTTACATTTATTTATTATCTTATTATAATAGTCCACATAGGTGGCACTATACATTATTTTATACAACATCTCCCTTCTTTTAAAAATTAAATTAAATTAAATTCTTTAATTCATTCACCCTTTTTTTTTTTACATATTATATTAATTTTATAAGTTTAATTTTTCCGGAGGTTTTATTACTCTACCATATCTATTAGTATAGTGACTGCTAGTTGGATATTCTATATTGGTTCTACTAAGATTTACATTGTTATCAGTATTATTTAACCGGTGATTATCAGTTCTATTATCATTTCCAAGACTGTTGTTTCTAGTGTGATTAGTGTCGGTTTCATTTGTCATATATTCTTGATCAAAATTACGATTTCTAAAATTTGGACTATTTTCAGACTTTCGTAAATGTTTGGCGTTTCTTCGTTTTGTAGGATCGTGGTGTTTCATGTTTTAGTGTAACTATTCCTGGTTCCCATATCTTGCCATTTTTATAAACTATTTTATCACCTTCCTTGAAATCTGGTCGTTTACGAGCAGACTTATCGTAATACTTCTTAATTTTATTCTTTTGTTCAATCATTGTATCGCGAATGTTGGGAACAATTTTCGGTCGCAATATGTTATCTGAGATTGGAATACGAGTCTGGTGAACCGACTCATTAATATCTCATTCGGGGACAATTTTAAACTCGCAACTGCCGTGTTGCGGTATTCTAAAAGAAATAACTCAATGTCCGTTTCTGTTTCTATCGATTTTCTTAACATGGTTTTACATATTCCTACTGCCTTTTCAGCCTGACCATTTGACTGCGGGTATCTAGGACTTGAGGTTATTACTTTGATATTCCATTCATTTGCAAACTTTCTAAATTCAAGACTATTAAATGGGACATTGTCACTAATAAAAGTTTGTGGGATACCATGAGTGGAAAATATTCTTTCAATTTTTGATAATCTCATGAGCGGTTTTGTTTTCGAATGTTTTCAATTCTATGTATTTAGAAAAGTAGTCAACAAGAACTAAATAATTTTTGTTCGCTATTTCCAATAAATCAGCACCTACTTTCTGAAATGGCAAACTTGGAGTTTCATGAGATATCATTTCCTGTTTTATATTGGAATTTTGATATTTTTCGCAAATTCGACACCTTGCAATTTCGTTTTCTATATCTGCTTCCATATTTGGCCAATAGAATATAGTCTTGGCTCGTGCAATTGTTTTGCAAATGCCAAAATGAATATCGTGAACTTTTTTAACCATCTTCTGGCGAAGTGACTGAGGTACCACTATCCTGTCCCTGTAATATACTATATTGTCTTCAACATATATCTCATTTTGCTTATTCCAATAAATTCGAAGGGAATTTGGTGCATTCTTTTTAGAATTGCCCCAACCAGTATGATATGTGTTGATTAAATCAATTAGAATGGGATCTTTTAAAGTCTGGACTTGAAATTCACTTCTTCGTTCGTCAGACATGTTGATAGTGTGAACCACGTCATTGAGCCGAGGTCATCATCAGAGATATCTTCATCAATTACTTGTGACAATGCCCTAGACAATGCATCAGCAATGTGCATATATTTGCCGGGTAAATAAGTCACTTCTAGCTCATATATCATCAATTTGATTTTAATTCTCTGAAGACGGTTTGAATTTATTTCGCTTATTGCTTTATTCATGATATTCACTAACGGTTTATGGTCTGTATCAACCTTTACTTTTCGTCAAGCAAATGGGTTTTCCGTTTTGTAGTAGACAACAGCCTATCCCATTTTTTGATGCATCGGTCTGAATTTTAATTTCTTTGTCTTCATCGAAATTTGCTAATACGGGTGAGTTAGTGATCATTCTTTTGAATTCGTTTACTATTTTTGTGTGACTCGGTAGCCAATAAAATTCAGAGTTCTTTTTTAAAAGTTCTCTTAAGGAGGTCGTTAGCTCCGCAAAATTAGGAATAAAATTTCTTAAATAGTTTAGCATACCTAAATATCGTTGTAAGTCTTTCTTACTTGATGGCATGTCATATTTTATGATACTGTTGATGCGGTCTGGGTCTGGAGCAATTCATCCGCTGAAAATAAGTGACCAAAATATTTGACCTTGTCCAGTTTGTATTGAATTTTCTTAATGTTGAACTTTATGTTTAGTTCTCTTGCTCTGTTCACGACTTGGTTCAAAATATTATCATGCTGTTCATTAGAGGTAGCTGAGATGAGTAGGTCATCTATATATACAAAGACGCCTTCTATATCGCCAAAGTTTTTTGTATTATATTTCTGAAACACCTCCGATGCTACGTTTATACCAAACGGAAGTCGATTGAACTTGTAGCATCCATAAGGAGTGCTGAATGTACAAATGTCAGACGATTTATCATCTAGCTTTATCTGCCAGAAACTTTCTTTTAAGTCTAAGACACTAAATACTTTTTTCCCTTTCAGTTGCGCACACAAATCTGATAGGCTGGGAATTACACAGTAGTCCTTGACAATGTTTGCATTTAAATGTTTGGAGTCCAAGCATAATCTTAGTGATTTATCAGGTTTTTCAACAATAACCATTCTGCTGACCCACTCATTTGGATTTTCTACTTTGGAGATTATTTCTGACTCTTCCATTTGTTCTAATTTTTCTTTAACTTTGTCTTCTAATTTTAGAGGAATTCGATATGGTGCACTTGAAATCGGAATTGAATTATTTTTTAATTTTATTTTATAACAATCTGGAAGACAGCCTAAACCATTGAATATGTCTGTGTTATTTCGAATGAAGTTATCTTCCTCAGACACTACCTCTTTAACTTTTTTAATTATTCCTAGCGTATGTGATGTACTTAACCCTAAAATTGGTGTTGAGTCATTCGTTACTGCGATAAATCGTTCCCTGATTTCTATTTTATTTAACGAGATTGATAATACGACAGATGCTAATGTTTCGATTATAAAACCACCATATGATTTTAATATTACGTTACTATTTTCTAATTCAATGTGTTTGCTAATTTTATTAAATATGTACAAAGGAATGCAGATGTGTGATTCCATTTGCCACAATTTCTTCTTACCGTATTATTAATTTGTTTGTGGGGCTCATGGTTTACATACTTGTTGTAACCACCTGCAGATTGTTTATTGCTGGGTACACTTCTGACATTTGCTGGTGATACATAATTTATTGTCTTATATCTAATTTCATTATTATGTTGTGTTTTAATTTCTGAAACTACTTTATTAGATTGTACACACCTGATTGGTCTTCGAGTAATTTCTGCAGCACGACATATTTCTACACCTTTTTTCAAATCCAATTCATCCTTTTTGATCATGTTCTCGATCCCGGTTGGTGATTCCCAAAACTATACGGTCCCTTAACATTGAATCATTTTGATCGCCAAATTCACAGTCGATAACTAATTTTTGAATATGCGTCAGAAATTCATCAAATGGTTCACCTTCCACCTGGTAACGTTTGTAGAATTTGAATCGGGAATATATTATATTCTTCTTTGGATTGCAACATTCATCGAACTTTATAATTATTGCATCATAACTTTCCTTTTCGTCTTCTTGGAATTTGAACGTGTTGAAAATATCAAGTGCCTGCGGTCCCATTGCATTTAATAAAAGAGCAAATTTTCGTTTATTTGTGCTTTCTGTTAGAGCGGCGGCCTCCATGTACATATATCTCGAAGTTTTGTTTAAATTTTTTCCATTCTTCACTTATATTGTCTGTGAATTTAATGGGTTGCGTCTTTAGGAACTCCATTATAAATATTTTTTTTTAGGTTATGAGAGCACGTTTTTCGTTTTTAAACTTTTTTTTATTTTTTATTTTTATTTTATTTGTTATTATTCTGTCATTCTATGTTTATTATTATATAAATTGAAACATAATTTTATTAATATTTATTTTAATATAATTATCAGTTACATAAACGTCTGTGCTTCACTACAACCTTTTAATAATTGAACGGCTGAGTGGAAAAAGGTTAATATTCCAAAATTTGCTAAAATGTGTTAAAAGTTTCATCGTACTTAAATTTCTGTAGCGCATCTATTGAACGTGCAAACAAAACTATTCCACCAAAGTATAGCCCTATATATTCCTATAAGTGACTTTTACAGTACTGTACCACTTACAGTTAAAGCAGTAAAAAGTTTCATTTTTTTATTTCTGACAAAAACATTTTTGGAATATTAACGTTTTTCCACTCAGCTGTTCAATTATCTTGTTACATTATGGTGTTACCTAAAGTGTATCACATTAATTTATAACTAGGGGGTACAGCCCGTCCTAGGACGGGTACAATTTATAATTACCTGTTAGGGACCTCCAAAATTGAATTCAATTTTTTTAGGTAAAAGACAGATTTGTAAGTTGTATCTTAAGATTATCTCGGTTAGGCGCAGCTTGTAAAATCTAGAACTGACTCCTTGAAGTATATCGCATGAATATATTTGGCACAAACAACTATCGTATTTTTGTAGTTACGCATCGTTTGAAGAAAAAGTTTTCCCCAATTCAAAAAAATGTAATCAAATGTTCAGGAAAGCGAGCGTTCCGGAGTCAATCAGTGAGACAATCTGTGATATATACATAATATATTCCTTGTTTTACAATACAAAATTTTATGTTTTTCAATTCGTATTAAAACAATGAAATGCCGTTAAGGAATAAAAATAATATTAAAAAAAATTATTATGTACGAGTACTTTGGTGAGCATCGAATCCGAAACATTTTCTATTCGAAGCTTGTTGTTGTAGATCAACACCTATATCATTTAGGCTGCTCAGACATAACATTTCACGCACTACAAACATACAAATATTCAAAAAAAAATATTTAAAAAAAAGTTCGAAAAAATGTCATAGTAACCTTTGAGCGTTACACGCAAACAAACATTTCTGTTTAATTATTATATTAAATAGTCCTCATAGGTGGCACTATACATTATTTTATACAACAGTCTGCTCTATTTTAAGATTTACCGTATCCAACAGTTTGCGACTATAGTTAGCTAGCCTATTATTGTTGGGGAAACTTTTATTGACTGAGTCTAATCTAGTACAGTTAGCAAGATCCAACATTACCTCTAAAACTATTTATGAAATTATCATAAGCCAATGACGCATTAGACTCATTATAAGCATTGATCCATTCTTCATTTAAAAGCAATTCTTTTAAATAATCATGATCTATTCGAGATATCTGCTTCTCATTTGTCTTAATACATATATCCTTTATTCGAGCTCTGTACAGTAGGTTCGGTGAATTTAGCTTAGTTTTCCGAACGAAATTCACATTAAAATCTCACATAATTAGAAGGTTTGAATAAGGCAAGTTTAGCAGAAGCCTAGTGAAATCTTCAATGAACTCTGGAATATTAGCGTCATTCAGTCTGTAAATACACACAGTACATAACATTTTCGAACACTTAGGAAAAGTTATACCAATACCATCAAAAGATCTAAAGTCAAGATTAAACTGCTTACAGATCAATATGAAGACCTATAGTCCTCATTACATTTAGCAAACAGGTTATAATCATGCAGACCGAAGTTCTCAATTTCATCATTAAAGATACAAGTTTCAGACAAACCAATCAATAAGGGCTTTACGTATGCAGACTCAGTGTAAGACAGCAGCTTATCCGAATTCCTCCTCATGCTTCTTATATTCTGATAAACAAAATTAAAATCATTAATCATGATAACGCAAGAAGACAATGAAATAATAATCTACAAACAAAATTTCTCCAAAACATATAAGATAGCATTGTAATACAAACAATGAATATGAAAATACCGATAGTGTAAATTATAACCATAACGTGCCATAATAAAATATCAAATGATAATGAACGGTCACTCAATAAACAAATTGAAGTTGAAAACAATAATGGTAGAGTGGAAAGATAGTTACACAAAATAAATTTAATAAACTCCAATTAAAATCCCTCAAAAATACATTGAGTAAAATCCGATAGTGTAATACTACTACCCTCATGCCGTAATCATTTTTGTGTAATTGAATGATGGCCATCTATGACTGTGAATAAATGTTAATTAGCTATTCCAATGTTGTTCATGTAATTAAATTCAAATATTAGCATATCGCACCTTGAAAACAAAAGTGGCATTATGCCAAAAACGCCAATTTTGAGTTATTTTATAACGACATTTAGATTTTGAAAGAAAGCGCTTCTAATGCAGACATGCGTTCTAATAGTTATGATACTTTTTCTAGGAGGTTCATTTTAGTTATTTGTTTAGATATTGATCTTAGGCGTACAACACATCGAGCGCGAACTGCGAATTGCGAATAAATTCCACAATGCGATATTCGTAAATAGACGCGCATAGAGCATGGCGCGAATTAAATAAACGTCAAATACAAAAAATCTTCCGAAACTTGACGTTTATTAAATTTGCGCCGCGCTCTATGTGCGTCTATTTACGAATATCGCTTTGTGGAATTTATTCGCAATTCGCAGTTCGCTCTCGATGTGTTGTACGCCTTAGTGTTGCGTCAAAACTTTAAACGATCATATTGAAAAATACATAAATTTGTACAATGCCACTTTTGTTTTCAAGGTGCGATATGTATTATCGTAGCACAGAATCCAACCATACCATAAATATAGCATTTGTAAGGTTTTAGTTGAATTCATATTCAGTCGGTTGAGAACTGGATGAAATGTTCTCTTGAATATTATATTTCAGCTCAAAGTTTGCCAGTTTTTCCTTTAAGCATACATTTTCCTTGGAGAGACAGCTAACAGTTTCGTTTAAGTTATCCGCAATGTTATACATAAGAAATTGAAAGAGCTCTTGAAGGCGTCTAACTGCTTCTGCATACTTTTAAGAATACTGACAATATTATTCATGTTCGGTGTATCCGTATTTGGTTGAAAATTAAGAAACATGGCAGATCCAATTTTGAGTCCGCTAAAGCACACTTAATATGGAAAATCTTTACACATTTGGTCCAATTGTCCCCATCTTGTACAGTAAACTCTTGAACCACACACCCTTTCACGGCCCCGAACGTTTTCAAGATATCGAGCGCAATGATTTGAGCTTACCGGATTAGTCGATTGGCCGCTTCGAAATCCATATAATCGGAAATCGGATGATGTGAATCTTGGTATTTCATCATATGAAAATTGAATATTGTTTCTAGAACCTTAGGAAGCACTGAGGCAATAGCTATTGACCGGTAACTCGAAGAATCAGATTAGTTGCCCTTCTTGGCACTGAGTGAACAATGGCTATGTTCCAAAGAGAAGAGGAAACTGCCAAGAGTCAAAGATCAGTGGAGCAGAACAGATAAGGGCTTGGCCCAAGATTTGCAACAGTTTTTAAGAACAATTGGGGAAATACCGTCAGAACCTGTTGATTTGTTGGCATCAATGTCTGCAAGAACTTTTGCAACTGTGTCAGGGAGGTTAGAATTTGCTGCAAATTTTGTGACAAGGAAGTCGGCCTTTTCCTGGGGTGGCCAAAAATCACCCGCCACTTGCTGAATCCGAAATCTGCTCCATTTCACCTTTGCCCTTGCTCAAGCCATCTTTTTTAGCATTTGAGAGTGTCGCCGACGCTCGATTTCTAGCTTCGGTCATTTAATTAATTACGATGAGGCGTTACTTTGAAAGCAGTCGCCCTTATAGACTCTTGGTTATGCCATAAATTGCTTGCCTTCAGAGGTTCCGGAAGACTGAACGGAATGAACTGTTCGATTTCTTCTACTTTTCAAAATCACAATTTTATGGAATTAAATTTCACCTGACATTATTCTATCAAACCAAATTGATTAAATTTAATCCATGTCACATCAATTTTACTTCTTTTGGGGCCAATTCGGGATGCAGAAGCTTCTGAAGTTGGAAATCAATGACCATGATAATATACAGGACTGGCTATCAGTTTAAGATCTAAAAGTCAAGGCAAAAAGCCGCTTATGGGTCGATTAGCAAAAACGAGCTTTTGTGAAAATCTATGGAAATATAAAACAAAATGCAAGTGGTGTAAGTTCCTAAAAATTAAACGAAATTCGGAAAATCGTTTGCAATTCGAACGGCAATAAACGCATCGCAACAAGCTAACCAGAGCTAATCAAAGAAGTTCAACCGGTATTTAGAGCCAAAGCGTTTCTAGAACCTCTGCATATTAAACAGCCAGGCAAGATCAATTAAATAGTCATTTTAGAATCGACTGAAAATTAAGGGCTAAACGAAACTTTCATGAGGAATGTGATTGAGGGGGTGTTTCATAAATTTGGAGAATTTGAAAACAGATTTGTATGATTTTGGTGACATTAAGGAGAATTTTAAACCCACTGCTACAAAGCGAACCTGTAAAAAGAGAACCTATACACACTAAGAAAAACGACTATCACTTATGCAATTTTTTTTTTCGCTGGCGCTACATCCCATAGAGGGATTTGGCCGCTTCATAGTGAAGTTTCGTAATCATTTTTTCAACGGATAATGAGTGATTAATTCATTGATCCTTACATTAACCAGTCGTGAATTATTCATCACCCGCCGGGAATCGAACCCGGGACCTCCGGGGCAATAACTGTATGAAATTCAGCCAGATAGATCTTAGTAATTGGAACATCGAAATGTCCCAGCATAATATACTAATTAGCCTAGCAATTATTTTAATGGGACAGCTATTGTTGTATCTCTAAGCTGCAAAATAAATTATCGCATTGAAATTTTGTGAGATCATGACAAAGTTGAAAACAAATCCTAAACCACATTTTTCATAAACAATGAATTTGAACCGAAATAAACTGGTACAGGATTGGAAACTATCATCTTATGGATAAAAATATCAAATGAATCATCGAAAGGGAATTTTTCATTCAGAACTAAACACCTCCAGAAGAAACGAATTTTGATCTAATGAGAGCAATGAACATTGGAAATAGCATTTGGAGTCACTTCTTACAAGCTAAAAGTCTTATAGTAATCACCCTCTTAATGGTAACGTAAATTCTCCGGTATTCCGGTGGACGACTGCAACACTGTAGGTCTTAATGGCTTATTGAGGAGGGGGTTTGAAACATAATAAGTTAGTGTAAAGTAAAAGAAAATAACGATGTCATCATTTCAAAGCGGTTGAAGGCTGTAGTGGTACCGAACGAAATACGAACAATTCTCAACTCAAGTCTTGTACTTTGTACGTAAGAAACTAATATATTGGCACAATACAAATTTAATTAAAATTAATGTGAAACTCCCTATATCGCATTAGTATTCTTGAGACATCAAATTAATTAAAATTCCACCCAACTTAATTTGTAAACCATACCCAAACCTACGTACATTTCCAAATTTGGTTTCAATCCAAGTTAACGAATGACACTCATACTTTTTTCGTATATCTTGCATGTTGAGTTTTTCATTGTACCTAAAATAGTTTTGTTGTATAATGTTATGTACATACAGTTTTTCATTTTTGTTTTTAAACTAAATCTAATTACAAACACGAATATAATATAATTTTAATGGCACCTAACATATTCAATCAGCATAATTCACATAACATGTGTAAAAATGTAAAAAATTTTACTTTATGCAATTTTAAACTACATCGCGAGTTACGTACTCGTATATGCTAATTTTGTACAAACAGACAAAGGTTAAAAAACTAGAACTGTTATTACGTAAAGCGAAAAATTGGAAAATTGTATATTTATTTATATACATATCACACACAATATATAATTTTTCTTAGAATCTCGTGTCCAATTTTCCGTTTTTAACTAATGTGGTGTGTAATATAGTAGTGTAAATTATTGCAGTAGTTCAGGTTTCATGTGTGAATAATATGATTTAGTGTATCAGAGCATATGCAAGTGTTATAATGATTGTAATTTTTTATTACCTGCTTGGGCTGCAAAATGTAGTGGTGTGTTTCCTTCATTATCGGGCTTATTAACATCGATGTCTTTAATCCGCAGTAGTTCATCTAAAATATTTGTTAAACTTGTTGAGCATACGTAGGATAATGCCGTCTGAAAATCAAAAATAAAAAGCGAAGATTAAAAAATGGTTTAAATTTTAGAAAATATAGTTTTTTAAAATAATTATTCTTAAATTTAATTCATTTTAAGGCAAAATTGGTCTTTTAGGTGTGACCCCATCACTAAGTCGTTTGAATTATTAGTTGTAATTAATTGATTGATTTGGATGTACGACCAAACTTAAGCATCTAATCCCGCATTGAAAGATGATGAAATTCAAGATTTGCGATGAAAATGTCATTCTAAAATGATACTGCTAATTCCGAGACTCTACTTTACCGTTATTAGTTTTACTTTTAATTCTTCAGTGCGTATCCGCCAAATTTCGTTTTTTAAGCATGGCCAAACTAACCCCTGGGGCCCTATTATGAAATGGATCGCATTTCGCATTTTTTGCGATTTTGCGGATGCGATTCGCCTCGTATGTCTGTATTATGAAAAGCGACATCGCATATCGCATTTCTTATAAGAAATTTTATTTTGGAAAATAAAAAAAAAATTATTTTGACAAATAAAAATTATGTTTTATTATTTTTAACAAAATAAATTAAATATTTCTTAAGAAAAGGCATTTTAATTGTATATTAAATATAAACAGAAAAAAATTATTTATTAACACAATCATTTCGCAAATGCGATATCCGACTGCTATAGACTAGTCGCATTTGTCAATTTCAATTTCGCAAAAATGCGCTATCGCATTTTATAATAAGCCACCAAGAGCGCAATTTTTGCGAAAATGTCGTTTTATAATACCCAAATGCGATATCGCATGAAAATGCGAAATCGCATTTTTTTTCATAATAGGGCCTCAGCTCTGATAGTAAATACTCAGGAAACATTTAAACGCAACGTTTAAAGCGAAGGATTGGCGAGAAATGTTTGTAGGCGAACTTGAAAATTATTTCGAAGATAATCTCGATCGTTGTGCAATTGAAATAAACGTTTACGCTGTAAGCATTTACAGAAACCTTATCAGCCAACAATTTAAAAGCCATATTGACATATTCTTCACAAACAACTTCATCAGAAAATAATTTTTGTGTCACATTGCCTTCTATTAGTTGGAAACGTCAAAATTCATCATAATCGGTTAAAAATAGCTAAGGTATATCCTAATTGCCCATACACCAGAATTTAATCTTAAAATCATGTAAGAATGTAGTTTCCTACCCATTTGTCGAATTTACTCCAAATCGGTTAAGAAATAGGAAAGTTTCTTCCCTCTTCATACTTGGCCATATTCCAGAATTGTATCTACAAATCATTTTAAAATCCCATTTACAAGGCATATATACAATTTCATAATAATCGGTTAAGGATTAGCCAAATTCCACCTCTATTAGCTATATTCCAGAACTTCGTCCAAAAAACATTTTAGAATCCCATTTCCAACGCACATGTCGAATTTCACCATAATCGGTTGAGAAATAGGCAATTTCCATATCATACTTGGCCATATTCCAGAACTTGATTCATTTGCAAAGAAATTCATAAGCCAATTCTCTCATTTACGGGAAATATCCCGAACCCCCAATCATGAAGGCTTTCACTTTGGTTTTCTTGTGATTTCTATGTTCGCTGTTGCTTCGTTGGCCAATAATTCGATAAAATGCATAACTTAACTCTTCCTTGAATGAGAGATCTCTCATTTTCAACATTTGGTTGGCTTTGTTTTCGTCGTTTTCAATTTTAAATTCATTTCTAAAATTCTGGATAATGACTTTGACCTTTGATTGATTTTTTTGGGCTTTAAAAGAATAAATCGAATTCTTAAATTTCTTAGAATCCTAAAATAATTTTAAATATTGTTTTAAAGTTGATTTTTTAAAATTTTCTTATAGGTTTTAGTCCTGAAATATGTAAAATTCCTAGAATTAAAAAAATTTTCTAATTACTTCAAAATTTTTAAAATTCTTTAAATATTAAAACGAAATTTTACAAAACTGAAAGCCCTAAAGTACTTTTGAAATTTTTAATTTTGAAAATTTCTTTGATCTTAGGTTGATCTTTTGGACTTGGAAAATTTAATCTGTTCAAATTCTGAATATTCTTGAAAATTTATTTAAATTGACGGCCATAATAGAATTACATTTTATTAGACAAAATTAGACCATTACAACGTTATTGTATTTTTTTTTGCCAAAGGCGAAATATTTATTTGACGAAAATTGGCTGGCTAAGTCAAATTTCTTTAATTTGATGAATTAGTTAAAATTCCTTGAATTTTAAAAAAATTGTAAATCTTTAATTTATTTAAATATTAAACATTTGTAATTTTCTTCAAAGTCTACTGTTAGGAACTCAATCGGCTAGGTTAGGTTTCAGAGATTTATGATTGGATTGCTACGTAAATTTCAATTTATAATGATTGAAATAAAACTAATAGATGGAGAGCTGGTAGACAATTTTGAGTAGGTATTTGAGGCAGCATGAAAATTTGTGTGACGCTTCTTTAGCAATGTCTAAACACAAAATCAAAGACCTGGCTGAAGGGTAGCGGGGCATTGTCAACCTTTGATTTTTTTAAGTTGCGAAATTTTTTTTGCAAAATATGTATTTGAGGCATTCTGAAATTTTAATACCTTTTAGTTTAGTATTTAATAAAATATAAAATAAAAAAGCCAGATCATTTAGTCGGGTCCAAAATGTTGCCAGACGGCTTCAACCTTGAATTTCACAGACTTCTAAAAAATATATTTGAGGCAAGCTAAGGCTTAGACAGATAAATATATATACCTAAAAAAACATAACTTCAAAAAGACAGGTCATTTTGGTGGGACTTTCTACCTGCCAGGTGGTCGGAAATGTACTGAGTTATTAAGAGCTGTTGACATAATTCTACTTTGCACTTTTCTGTTTTGCTTATTCTATTACTTCTAGTTATCATCAACATTATACTTCTAAAAATGTTGTTCTCGAAACACTGAAAGAAAGTTAAAAAATCGCTGAAGAAGTACTGCAGTCTCATATTGAAGTTACTTACGATTAAGCTACTGCTAAAGTTGCGATGCAAATCTAAGCTAGTGAGCAGCCATTATTTGATAACATATTTATTCATTTTGGATCTTTTCATATTATCCTTGCATATTTCAAAGCTGTGGACCAATGAATATTGCTGTTGAAAGTGAAAAATAGCAAATGGATCTGTTGATTCATTCCTTTCTGGCAAGCACTTTAATAGATGTAAACGATTTCACCCACTGATGGCAGTTGGATTAGAAATTTTGCATTTTCAATTTTTCTTGAAAAATGAAAAAAATAACGATTATAGAAAATTTACGTACAGAGCTGATGGAGTTTAATGATCAAAAATTATCTTATGGTGCTTTATTACAAAATAGTGAAGCCTCAAACCTCATATCTTCATATCTTCAACATAAAGAAGCCCGTTTGAATGGATCTTATGGTAAAAAGTCAATTTTATATGCCGTACATAAATCTCGTCAATTATTGTCAGAAGTTAAGCCGCAGTATACGGACAGGCGATATTAATCTATTTAAATTTATTTAACCAAAAATGGCCAATCTTTTCTCTGTCTTTAATCAGCCAAATTATTCAAGTTGGTTGGTTAAATATCACGATATTTTAATTAAACTAGAACAAACTCAATCACGATTACAAGAATCCATGGAAAGAAGTTATTTTGGAATCCAAAGAACGGACAAGCCATTCTGTAGACAGCCAATTGATCTGACTCTGGAACAGACAATCAATGCAGATGCTGAAAGAAGATTAACCGGTACAGTTCATTTTATTAACTCCATTTCTGCTCGGCAGCGCTGTTGTAAGAGTCACGAGGCTACTTGTATACGGAAACGGCAACATGTTACAGTTGATTTGGAAAAATATAATTTAAACAAAGACACTAAACAAATTCAATTATTTGTCAATGAATTTTCCAAATTTATGAATCCATTCGATACTATCATCGACCAGCAACGACTTTTCAATATTTCGAGTGGAAAAGCAGCTTTAAATGCAGAACAAGATTTTTTGATAAATATTGAAAATTACGTGAAATGTTTATTTCTGAATGTAACGAATCTGCGATATGTAGGTTCGAAAAATCTATTTCAAAGGTAAAAATAATGAATTTTTCTGCTTATATATTGAAAAAAAACTGTTGAAACAGGTAATAAGGTTCAAGAAAGTAGCGTTGATGATAACTAGATGTAATAGAATAAGCGAAACAGAAAACTGCAAAGTAGAATTACGACAAAAGCTCTTAAGAACTCAGTACATTCCCGACCACCTGGCAGGTAGAGAACCCCACCAAAATGACCTGTCTTTTTGTAGTTATGTTTTTTTTTGGTATATATATTTATCTGTCTAAGTCTTAGCTTGCCTCAAATATATTTTTTAGAAGTCTATGAAATTCAAGGTTGAAGCCGCCTGGCAACATTTTGGACCCGACAAAATGATCTGGCTTTTTTATTTTATATTTTATTAAATACTAAACTAAAAGGTATTAAAATTTCATTCCTAAGGACCAGCATAGACCATACCACGGGCTTACAATGAAGCGTTGTATATACCTGACGTCCATTTAGGAGCTCCTAAAAATTTCCATCTGCTTAATGCTAGACTGGAGCAAGTGCAGAGTAGGTGGAATACAGTTTCTTCCTTCTACATCTTCGCAGCTTCTAAAGTAATCATTCGACGAGACTCCTGGTCCCTGCGCATGCAAACACCTATGAAACAGCGTGTCCTGTAACAACCTCCACGACCATACTAATATGGCGACGGCGAAGTGTTTAACAGCTGTCTATTTCTTATCTGATCTAGTTTTTGCCAAATCTGCCCTGTCGCAGGGCACAAAAGTTACCATTGGACCATCTATAGTTGGCTGCTTTCCTAGCTGTTCCTGAAGCAAGATTTTGCATGTTGCGAGCGGAATTTCAACATTTACTTTACTTGGTAAAGTGAGTCAATTTGTACCCTGCCGAGCGAGTTCATCTGTTTTTCATTCCCCGCAACACTGAAGTACCTGGGCACCCACGTTAAGTGGATGTTGAACTGACCTACCATCTCGTTAAGAGATGAGAGACAACTCTGGGCTACCTTCGACATAAGGAAATAAGCTCGTAGCGTTTTAATAGCGGCCTTACTATCTCCATTATCGCGATTAATTCAGCCTGGAAAACGTTGCAATAGTTGAGCAGCGAAATGAGAGATTCATATTTAGTTTCTCACAAAATACACCACAACCAATCCTACATCCATGAAGAAGTTCAAAACTTCCGGGTTCAACATCTCTTCCCTTAGCCAGTCCTGTTTCCAGAAAGGAATCATGTGATCGGTGGTACCAGGATCTCTCTGTTACTCGAAAATGGATGAGTGTCCTATTACTACAGGTCCACATAGAAATGGATTTGAGCCTTATAGCTGTGTTCGCTGCCCCAGCTGAGTGCACCACTAATACACAAGGTGAAAGTTCGAAGTTCTTCGAAACAATATTCCCCTATAATAGTATGGGCCTTATCACTGAGGTATATATAGATACGATTTGGTGTTCAAGACTCATATTTTTCCAGTATAACGCTATACCCTTTCTTAAATATTAGGCTTCCAGATAAGCATGCCGTCCAAAATAATATCCAGGTATTTCGTTTTATCAGTAAAGATCAAACTAATACCATTTAAGGAAAAGAGAATCAATTTAAGCAAGTTTGTATTTCCTAGAGAAGAGGACCACCTCAGTTTTACGTGGATTAACATTTAATCCAAAGAAGAGGGGCAAAACTTCATCTTGCGGTGTGCTCACACCTACAAATCTGCTAATGGAGGATCCGCCAAACTTAGCCTTCACGATCCTTCATCTTAGAATTTTATCTATCCAGCCAACGAGCGATTTATCCATACCCAGACTCCATAAAGCCCGAGTTATTGCTACCGGTTTACCGTTGCTAAAGGCATCTTCTATTATCCAGAACGGTAACCAAGGGGTATTCCCTAAATTCTAGGGATTTCTCTATAGGACAAATCAAGGAGTGTAGAGCGGTTTCTACCGATCTCCCTTTACAGTACACATGTTGAGATTTCGACCACCTAGCCAGCTCAATAGAGCCTATAATGTGAGCTTCTATTTGTCTTTCCATAGTATCTTAATCTTTAATAGAAAAGAACATAAGTTAGGTCTAATGTTAAAAATTTTAAATCTCCAATTTTTTAAAATTTTTTCAGTCAGTTTTCGTCAACAGCTAGAAATTCGATTGGCTAACAAACAAATCAGGTAAGCTTCTTTCATTTCTGAACCTCCATTTTAAAGGAGCCGTTCCGTATTTACCAAAAGGGAGAAATCTTTTTAAACTTTTCTAGAAAATTTCATTCTGGAAGAGCCTCCATTTGAGATCATCAAACAATTAAATTACAAATCGCATCTGCCAACGCAAATTTTAGCTCCTTAATTTCGTCGTTGCACAAGTACAAAGGCAGGTCACAGGCCGCGAGATCATACAGTTGAGTCTTTCTCACAGTTTTTTAGATCTTTTTTTGCAATCTCTTACTAGACGCCTATAGTGGGATTAGACACCAGAAACATTAGTTGTATTGTACTGCATTTTTATTCTCTGAAACTACAAACCATCCACCCAATTTTGATTTTGAGGCCGGACATCTCTATTGCAACGTTAATATTGGCAAGACGTGTGAGTGAACCAAAGCGATGCGACTGGAATGAGGTAGAGTTTTCAGATATTTGAAAACCACCAAATCCCTTAAGCTTAAATTGGAAAATGAAGAAAACGGTTTAAGTTTCAAATGCTAGTCGGTTAGTCGGAAACAAACATCTGTCTTTTTGTTTTCAACAGAAGCCGAATTCATCGTATTTTCTGAAGCAGTATGCCATCTAATCTAGACAGAGCGCGCATTAAATGACATGAACGAGAAAATCGGAACTCCAAAAACTCATCAAGTCTATAGCACATTGTTTTATAATTTTGTCTACCCGCAAGAATTATAATTCTTAATCATGTTTCACGAAAAAATACAAAGACGAGAAACGTTAATTTTAGGAGACAGAAGATTACACAATAAGTTGGAGACCGGACGAATTGCCAAGAGTTACCAGGATTTTATGTATGAAGGTGTGTCATCTGGATTTTACGACAGAAAAGAAAATTTTCAATTCATTAGATAAGCGAAGTATGGCTCCCGCCCAATTGCTCCCAACTTGTGTAGCACACATTAAACGAACCTAACCGATGCTTACGCCTACTTTATAGGCATTTTGAGAAAAGGAGTACGACATCAAGGTCGGCGGCTTTGTTGGTATTAATAATGGCAAGAACTTTAGCAAGGCCGTTAACCTAATAGGAGCAGGAAATAGCAGAAATAGTTTAATCGACGGCAATTTTTGAGCCGAGATGGCCGGGGTTTTATTGTACAAAAGAAATCGTATGATCACCATCCTGGACCCTTTGAGCAAAAGGTTCATAAGCTGAAATATGACTCTAAATTTGCTGAATTTCGTCTTTTACCTTTTGACTTTAATCCCTGTTGCTGATAGGTAGCTTGAATGTGGCCTGATTTTCTTTTATTGGATCATTTATCACGTCAGCTGGATTCTTTGTTTACGGGTGCCATTTTACAATTGTAATTGAAACAACATGGTGCAATTTTTTGGAGTTTACGTGACTGGAGTGAATGAAATAACGTAAAAATCTTTATAATTTTCAGCTAATCCAGGTTATTTGTAATTTGTAAGTTTACAAAGTTTATATAGGTACACGGATTTACTACATATATTCTGTTGACCAGAAATCACAATTAAATATTACTTTGATTGCATATTAAAAAACTAATTATTAGCAATACTAAAATAGCGTTACACTCACTTACTAGTATAGTAATTCGTCAAGCCATTAATAACGTCCCAATAATAATTAATTTTTTTTTATCAAGTTTACGCATATCTCAGTGAATCAATTGAAATTAATAATAACAAATAAATAATAAATAATTTTATTTATTTGTTGTTATTGACAATGAAACTATTGTATTCATGCACAACACATAATTTATATCTAGGTTAAATAATCGTCAATTAATTAAAACAAAAACAACAAAAAAACGTACGCAAATTAGTTATGTGTATTATTTAAACAAAACAGTCTGTCAGCATAAATAAACTTACACGTCCATTTAAATCTACCGCATTTAAATCATCTTTTGAGATTCCATTTGATTTAATTTGTTTTAAGCAATCCTGTAATAAATAATCATTTGCATCACGGGCCGCACGTAACAACGTCGTGACGATTGGTATTTTTTCTAAACTCATCTTATACGACCGATATGGTGGCGCTAATAATGATGAACTAAAACAGAGCAAAAAAAAGAAAAAAACATTTATTAAATTATTATTTATTATACTTAATCTTGTTATAATTTAATCTCTGTGGATTATCGTAAATTCTAAGCGTTAATAGTGGAAATTGTACACACGAGAATATGTATATTATGAATCAGCCGCCCCCATTCATTTGGCGCCAATGACAAATTGCAAATTTTTGGATTTGTGGTTTTGGTTGCCCAATGGAGTCAAACAATATGATTTCACATCTCCCATAATGTATGTAATCAGTTATTGGCATTTGACGTAAGTACCTTGTATGGATATATAAGTAAACGTTTACAGAATATAAATCTCATAATTAGTTTATTTAATTTAATTTAAATTTGTGTTTATACAAAGTCCTATTCATTTACTCTGTATAATAATTAAGTTACATTATTTTAATTTAAAATACATTTGCTGCTGTCTTTAATTTTGTATATACGAAGCTAATTTAATTAAATTTTTAAAACATAATACTGAGCAGTGCCAAAATTGGTTTTACATTTCTTAATTTAATTTCTTGACCTTTTATTCTTAGTTTTACCGCAACAACAATTGTTAAAGTCGATCATCACAAAAAATATCGAGATTAGAGTGAATTCGTCGGGTTGCCAGAAACCGAAAGTTAAAATTTGAAACGCAGATGGAAGAAGATTAATATTTGTAGTACGTTGCCGTTCGAATGGAAAATGGAAATAATTTTTAATCACGGTATCACGTTTGAATCGTCCAAAGTGACCGGTGATAACAATAAATCATTAACTAATGTGAAAGAGATTCTCAGAAAGAAAAAAGAACCAAACAACAGAAGAAATATTCACAGATTTCGTTCTGGTTATTTTTCATTGGGGATAAATCTTTCAAACCAACGAAAGTGGTTATCTGAAACATTATGCCGTATATAAACAAATTACCATAACATGTTCGCTGCAGTGTTTACCCATGGAATCTTTGAAGACTTGTAACCGCGCACAGTGACTCTGTGTAAATCTAATGGTCGAAAGGTGCTTTTGGATGACACCGTTTTAAATGAGAGCAAGCGACACAGTCGAAAGAAAGTCAACGAACAGTAATGGCGAACGGTAGTGATATAGAAGAAAAAAAATTAAATGTGTTACAGTTCAGAAGTGGGATACGACGTGAACAATTTAATCGAAAAATTGTGTTACCATTTTACCAATGTGGAAAAATAATCACATTCTTGTTAGTGCTGTTCCACGACATAATAACGGCACACGGAAAAAAATGAGATAACGTTGTAATTATTCATTGGCTACATCTTCTTCTTCTTCTTCTTCTTCTGGCGCTACATCCCATGAAGTGATTTGGCCGCCTCAACGATGCTCCTTCAAATAATTCGATCCGCCGCAAGAGAATGCCAGACACGTTGACCGAGCGTATATTGGTCCTTCTCTCAACGTCGTCCATCCATTGAGTAGGTGGTCTCCCACGAGGTCCTGCTTTCGTTGGTGTCGACTCCAATGCCTGTTTAGTGGTCCGATTTTGTGAACGAAGTACGTGCCCAAACCATTTTAGCCTTGACGATTTTATGAATCCGATGATGTCGACTTTATCTAGATTATTTCTGATCTCGTGATTCATTCGCATTCTGTATGTGGCTTCCTCTTTCATGGGACTGAGAATTCTTCTTATCATCATACGCTCAGTTACAGTCCAAAACTCGCAACCAAAGGTGATAACTGGTCTTATCAGCGCCTTGTAGATGTCCAATTTTATTTTGCGCGATATATGAGGAGACTTGAAAATTTTGATATTGGCGTAAAATGCTCTGTAGCCTGCTGCGATCCTCGATGAAATGTCCACAGAAACCGAGTTTTGCTCAGTTTATCAGGGATCCTAGGTATTTGAACTCATTCACTTTTTCATATTGAGTATCTCCTGAAATGAAGTCCCCACGAGTCTGCCTTCTCGCGGTCACCATGTATTTGGTTTTCGCTTCATTGATCTGAAGGCCTATTTGTTGGGCTGTTAACTTCAGTGGGAGGAGGACCTCTTTAAGAGATATCATGTTGCGACCCGTGATATCGTATGCTAATAGCTGGGTTAGTTTATAATACAGACAGCTACGCTGCGCCATATTGAACTGACGAATGGCATACTCCAATGATAGATTGAAAAGAGTTTGAGCTATTGGGTCTTCTTGCCGCACTCCAGATGTTATTTATTTATTCATTATTTAGCCAACATACAGAGATTACCTCCAATTACATGTTGGCTTAAAACATAAGGTGTACAGACTACTTATCTTAAGCTTTACAAAACAATTAATAATAAATACATAAATTAAAACTAAATGATAATCAAAGAGCATTAATGACCTGACGAATACAAGATTTAAATGAGGTGACTGATGTGAACGAAAACAAATCAACGGAATTAAAATGAGAATTGTGATTAAATTGAAGTCGGATTAATGGTGAGTTATTTCTAAGATTAGTGCGGTAGGCCGGAAGGTTAAATGTTAAGGTATCCCGCAACAAATATCCTTTGTCAGGAGCAAAATTCTTCTAACCACCAAAGTAGTCGAAATCTTACAAGACGAACACTATATAGGGCACATACAAACATTTAAATTTGAAATATAAATATCGGGTAAATTTCTTTTGGACTCTCTCAACATTAAGTTGATGAATATTATACGGAGAATTCCATATGGTCGTGAGATATTCTAGGTTAGGGCGAACTAAACCATTATAAAGGCTAATAAAAGTATGAAGCGAGGTAAAATTGGAGCCGATTCTCTTAATGATGTTGAAAATGTGAGTTCTAAAAGAAAATTGATAATCAATTGTAATACCCAAATCTTTAATTTCGGAAACAAATGATAAACTATGATCAAAATTCTTATAAAAATTCAATCCAATGTGCACTCGTGGTTTAATTGAATTATTTATTAATATTGAGATCCATCAGATTGGCAGTACACCAAATTGAGATTTTGTTCAAATCTTTTTTTCCTTTTTTTGTTTCCCTTTATTTTACAATCTATCTCATTGTGAGACATTCAGTAAATTTTTTGCCTTTTTACATTGTCACGATCGGAGTATTTTTATCCATTGATAAAATCTCACTTACATTACGATTAGTATAAAATAACCCATAAATTTAACTATTATTGGTTCGATTCATTAGTGATTTTAAAAATTAATGTCTAAAGGAATATCTAAAACCTATTTGGCAAATTAAAAATTTTGTGGCGTTTTAATCTTTCCGTCGTTGTGGTAGTGAGAAGCTTGTTGGCCAGATCGTTTGGATGAATCTTCAATCTTGAGTGATACCTGGCACTGGAATCCCTAATTTCTTCCGGTATTGTTGGGACCTGTAGATCTCTGTGAATTATATCGTTTGATACGAACCATGGAGCATCTACTATGATCCTTAGAAATTTAGACTGGAACCGCTGAAGAATGGCCAAGTTCGAGTTGCTTGCCGTTCCCCACAGCTGTATACCATATGTCCAGATAGGTTTTATTACTATTTTATGGAGCAGTAGTTTGTTTTCAATCGACAAACTTGATTTTCTGCCTATCAGCCAATACATTTTTGTTAGTTTCATTCCCAATTGTTTTCTTTTTGTCCATATATGTTTACGCCATGTTAGCCGTTTGTCGAGGTGAATGCCTAAATATTTCACTTCATCAGTTTGAGGTATATTCTGGTGATTCATTTGTATTGGTGGACATGTACCTCTTCGCATAGTAAAGGTTACATGATTAGACTTAGCATCATTAACTTTAATTCGCCATTTTTTCATCCATGCCTTAATTTTGGCAACCATAGCTTAATTTTGTATTGTAATCCCACATGCCACACCTTGTCAAAAGCTTATGCTACGTCCATGAATAAAGCAGAACAATATCTTTTTTCCTCGAGGGTTTCTTCAATTACTTCAACTATTCTGTGCACTTGTTCTATTGTTGAGTGTTCTGGCCTAAATCCAAACTGATGATCCGGAATCAGCTTCTTCTCCAACAATATAGGCTTTAAACGCTTAAGTAGTAGTTTTTCAAATAATTTAGACATAATTGGTAGCAAGCTTATAGGTCTGTACGACGTAACTTCTTCTGGAGGCTTGTCTGGTTTTGGTATTAATATTACCTGTGAAACCTTCCATTGTATAGGGAAATATCCTGTCTTAAGTATAGCATTGAATAAATAGGTTATAAATCGAATACCCTTATCTGGCAACTGATGCAGAATATTTCCTGTGATAAGATCATATCCTGGCGCCTTTTTAGGATTTAACTCTCTCTGTATTACAGTTCTTACTTCTAATATAGAAAACCTCGTGATAGTATGATCCATTTGCAATGGTGCTTCCAAGTAGTTTTGAATATTGTTGTTCTGTTCTTCCGTACTTTCTGATGGATATGGTTGAAATACCCTTTCAAAATGGTCTGCAAATACTTCAGCCTTTTATTCGTTATTTCTCGCCCAGTGACCGCCCAGTAAACAATCTGTGTTTTCTGTTGGTGAGAGTTGTGATAAATATTCTTGAATTGACTGGTTTTTTTCATTGAGAAGCAGTTCTTTTAACTTTTTGACGGCTTTGTTTAGTTTATGTTTATCTCCCGCTAGTCGATATTGTTGCCATTGCTGTTTTAACTTTCTTTTCTCCTTAATCATTTTCTTGACAACATTCGAACATTCTCCTTTTCTTCCTTTCTCATTTTTTAGTGGTGTGGACTTCCAAGCTGCCGACTGAATACATTTATTGAGATGTTCCACTGCTTCATCTATATCAGTTTCCGTCTTTAACTTGATATTTGTGTTTAAATTCTCTGTTACTTTATATCTGAAGCAATTCCAGTCGGTTTTATTGTTGCTTAACATTGCTTGTTTCTGTGTATTCACTATCTTTGTTCCTAAAGTGATTAAGACAGGCGAGTGGTCCGATGACAGGTCCAAGCATGGCATTGCTTTAATATAATTACGTGATATTCCTTTGGTGACGCAGAAATCTATGACATCTGGGATCTTTCTCCTATCACTTGGCCAATAGGAAGGTTCACTGGTTGATACATGATGAAGATTACTTTTTTGAATTGATTTTAATAATTCTCGTCCTCTCGTTGTCACCAATCTTAATCCCAATTGTTGATGTTTTGCATTATAATCACCCCCTGCTATGAAGCATTATAAAAATCAACCAAAGCATTATAAAAATGATCAAATTGTTCCATTTTTATTGCATGTTTTGGTGGGCAGTATATGGCCGAAATGGCTATAGGACCTAGCCAATCTTCTATTACTACAGTAGTTGCTTGTAAATGTTCTTTCTTATACTGTTTTGCTACATGAGCTGTTCCATCAGGATGATTTGTGTTGTAGATGGTATATCTGGGTATTTTTAGAAAACTTTTGCTGGTGTTATGCGTTTCGGATATTAGCATGACATCTATTTCTTGTTCTATCAAGAAACTTTTAACTTCTTGTCCATGTTGTGACAAGCCGTTGGCATTCCAGATTGCTAATTTAAGGGGTCTGGACATTAAATGATTTGGAGACAATGGTCGCTAGAAGATTAAGTATAGTGTCCATTTTGGTCATTAATTTTTCCATCATAATTTCCAACCGTTGTGTAGAAGATTGCTCGGGCAGATGTTGATGATTTTTTGAGTTATCCGTTGATTGGTGTTCTCTGGTACGATTTCCTTCCGAAGTTTGATCTTCAATTGAATCTTTGAGTTTCTGCGCATATGTTGTCCCAGTAACTAACTGATAAGATGGATTCGGTTTTGCAGCGGGCTGTGATTGCTCCACTATTTTTTCTCTAAGAGGTGGAAATGCGAGTTTTAACTTCTTTATACACAGTGCAACTTCTATAGTTGGCTGGATGGCTACCATTACAGAGCACGCATTTCACCTCTGAACCCCACGTTTTTACATTTCACACATCTGGGTTTGTGATTACAATACGATTTGGTATGTCCATATCTTTGACAAGTAGTGCATTGAACTACTTCACATTTGACATGTGGCTTTTCCACTTGAACAACTGTAATGCATCAGTCTATTTATCGAATGTATATCTCTATTTGATTCATTCATTCGAAGCTCAACTTTAAAGAGTGGGAGTGGCTTTTTCGTACCACTTTGCTTTATGTTGCAGATATTAACAACATCGTGGCCCAGATTAACTAACTCACTTTTCAAATCTTCGATGTTAATTGATGGATGCAAGTTTCGTGTGACTACCTGGTAGGTTTTGTCCACTTTCTGTTGGAACGAATGGAATTCGGTGTTTCGCTCCTTTAGGGCTCTGATCACCAACGGGTACAGCTCGGCAACTTTTAACTGGATTTTAACCTGGTTACTTTCAATTATTTTTAAATCGAAGTTGTCTTCAGCCAGTTCCTTTAACAAGCCAGTTAAAGGATTAATTGTTTCTACGCCTCTCACAAATATTGGTGGCGCCATTATTTTTTTGGGTTGGGGTAGTTCTTCGATTTCCTCGGGCAAACTATGAAATCTTGTAGATAAGGGCACTGCAGCTGCAGGTTGCGCTAACCAGTACTCATTCAACTTCATTTGTTTACATTTGGTGTTAGGTGTTAGTGGACTCGTGCCTCTACCCCTTTTGTTGGCCGTGGCCCATCCATCGTTATCTTCAGATGTAGATATGGGCGGAGTGGACACAGTTGGATCGCATGACTCTTCAGGTTGACCCGATTGTGGAAGTAGTTGCGGAGTTAGCGGAATTATATGTTTGGGCGACATCGGAGAATAATTTTGTTGTATAGATGACATGTTTTCAAATGAATTTTGATTTATTTGTGTCATTTGAAGCGAACTACCGATTTTCACGAAATGGGATCTATTGCTTAGGTAAGAGCAAGCCCATTGAACAAGAGTGCCATCAAAACCAAAATTTTATAACTTGTTCAGAAGAATGCAGTGATTAACTTTGTCGAACGCTTTTGCAAAGTCAGTGTAAACAACATCAACACCGCGCCCGGCATGTAATGATTCATAAACATATTCAACAAAATTCATTAAATTAGTAAGAGTGGATCTATATGTTTCAGAAAACCATGTTGCCTGGATGAAATTAAATGAATAGTCCGGTCAGTAAACTTAGCATGAAGTAGTTTCTCAAAAATGTTTGAAATAACATTTAGAATTGCAATTGGTCTATAGTTAGCGACATGTCCCCTATCACCATATTTATAAACAGGAATTATTTTCGCAATTTTGAATCTATCAGGAAATATTGGTTGCGAGAAATTAGTTCTACAAAATTATGAAATAAAATTTGAATCTGGCAATGCTATTGAAATTTGAAAACATTGCATTTATTATTATTTTTTATTTTTATTTGTATTATATAACGTAATTTTGAGTGAAAAAGAGAGAATTAGAACTTGTAACTTGAAACAAGAACATACGTAGTGTAGTGAACAATAAAGTAAAAAAAAAAACAAAAAAGGAAAATTGTTTTGTATCGTGTATTCGTGTTACAGTCCGTTATTTAGAATTTTAGAACATAATTTTGGTCCTTTGAGCCGAGAATATATATTTTGTGACGATATAAAATTTGGTCATTCGTATCGAATTTGTGAACATTGTGAAAAACACTTGGAAATTTTAGTGAAATCATATATTTTCAAGAAAAAGTATATGTATAGTGAAAATAATATCTCAGCGAAATTCTGACAGCTCTCGCGCATCAAAACAAATGGAGTAAACACAGCGATGTATTTAGGCTAATTTGTTTACATTTTGAGGTTAGAATTTGTCTATTTAGAATTACGTTTTTCCTCAAATTTATTCACAATAATTAATGTAATTTTAATTTAGATAATACACTAGGTGGCACTAGAACTTTTGATAACAATTAAGATAATTTTAATGTCATTAGCTTGCCTCGAACAAATTGAAATTTAAAATCGAGTTTTTTTATTGTTTTGCTTTAACACGAAAAATGACATTTCTTTCTAAATATGCCTAGTTCGTACCTTAAATGGGTATAAAGTTACATATCCAGTGGTGTTGTTTATATTTTTCATATTTTTTAATTTCACATGTTATTTTAGAATTTACCTATAAAATAATGAGAATTTTTAATATTTTCCAATATAAATTACATTATGTAATGGAATCAAATTTCAAATATCTTTATTTATAATTTTTTTTGTTTTTAAAACTATTACTCAGCCGACCCTTTTCTGAATTTTTAATTTATTTTAACTACTTCACTGTTGGCTGCGCACAACGATGAAAAAATGAGTTTCGCTGAGATATTATTTTCACATACGTACATTGATATTTGGTGGCCATTTTGTGAAAAAAAAAGAAAAATTTATTTATAGTTCGAAATTATATTTTGTGACGCCATTATTCTTTTCGTCGTGTATCCTTCGTGAACTCGTGTTGAAATATTTATTATTCACAATTTCAACAACAGAAAATATCGAGTCGGTGCGATAATTCATACAACAAAAATGGGAGATTTAGGCCCCTATTCACAAAATGTAAAAATTCTATAGCTGTAACTTTACGGAAATTGTTTATAGAGCAAAAGTTACAGAGTACTAAAAATTGGTATTCACAAACTGTAAGAACTTCGCCACTGTAAATAAATACATTTGAATTCGCCGCCGTAAGAAAAATAGTAGCCTTTGATAAATCGAAATGTCAAAAAACGAATCATAACAAATCATTCTGGCTTGAAAGTCAAATGAATGAGAATGAGATTTTTTACAGGTTCCCTGATAGACAGGTAAGTCAACTATTTTTGGATAGAATTGGGTCCGACGTGGCCTTTTCCGTGAACTAAATCCTGGCTTCGTAAAAAAAATAATGCATACATGCGTATTGCAAATATTTCGGCGGCCATCTTTTGTAATCCGGTAGCCTAACATTTCACACTCAAATACGATAAATGGGGTGATCACTTTATACCTTCAGTTTGTTGGCATGTGTAAATTATTTATTTTGACTTTAGTAGAGAGCGTAGACGATTACCGGTAGCAAGGCGTTCCTTGGCATTGAGGCGTCCCATAGACCATTGTGAAATCTCACAAGAATCTGAACTCTTTCTCAAATGTGTAGTTATATGAGTTCAGATGTTGTTTTCTGGGCTGATTTTCAGTTCCACAAACCTTCACCAAAATTCTGAAGAAAACAGTTATTTTGACAAGAATTACAGACACCATCAAGTTGTACTATATTGATTCGTTAAGAACACAAAGAAATCCTAATAGATAATTTTTAGTGAAAATCTCAAAAACTACAAAATAAATCATCTTGAATTCTTGCAGGTAAATAGATGCTATCGAGAGTAGTACTTCCTGAAAAAATCATGACGAAAAATTGTTACTCTGCCGAGTGATGAACTAATAAAATCAAGATATGTAGCTTTACGTCAACAAATTTGTCACTTTAAACTTACAGAGCATAATTTTCGTTTATAGAGTCTAGTTACATTTCATGAATACCATTTTAGTACTAATCGGAAATTTTACGGTTATAGAGCTAATTTGCATTTTGTGAATAGGGGCCTAAGTTAAACAAATTGTATCTTTACGTGGGCATGTGAAAGGAAAGGTGACTCGTATTTTAAATGAAATCAACAAGGGTGGGAAACTGTCGACTGTACAGTTGAGAAATTATAAAAAAAATTTGGATATATATTATAAAGAATTTAATGAGCAATCACAACAATATAATAAAAGAAGATTTTGACAATGAAAGCATGCATAACGAAAAATATGAGGAGTTCGAGCGATTCTACGATGCGTGCACTGTGAAAGTAGAGGAATTGATAGAAAATTATAAACAGGAAAAAGAGACAGCTGAGTCAATCATTATTGGCAAACAAACCAATAATTCACAACCAATAATAGTGAAAACATCTAGTTGGCTACAAGCTGCACCATTGCCAACATTTGATGGCTCTTATGAAAAATGGATTTCATTTAAAGACATGTTTGAAACTATAATGAAAAAACATGAACATGAATCGCCGGCAATAAAATTATACCATTTAAAAAATTGTTTAGTAGGTGGAGCTAGGCATACACTTGATGAACAAACAATCAATGACAATAATTATACAGTAGCATAGAATAAATTAGTTGACAGATATGAAAATAAGCGTATAATTATAGAGAAACAAACATATCCATGGTTTAGTGAATTTAAAACATATGAACAAAGAATCAGCAATTGAAATTCGTGAATTAGTTGATAATTGTCAACAACATGTTAAAGCTCTTGAAGGTCTTTGTCAACCATTGACAGGACTTTCGGAAATATTGATTGTTCATATACTTTCTGCATGCCTGCATGCCTGGAAACACGAAAGCAATGGGAAACAACTATTGAGGAAAAAGAACTTCCAACATATAGTGGAACAATCGCGTACTTGCAGAAAAGATACCGGATTTTGGAATCTGTGGAATGTGGTGTGTTAGCTACGTATGTCAAAAATGACAGTGAAAGATAGATCTAAATCTACTGTGAACTTCAACAATAAAACAAGCCGATCTTTAATTGTGAGCAATCAAAAGGCTTGTCCCGTTTGTAAACAAAATCATAGAATATTTCATTGTGAAGAGTTTAAAAAGTTACCTGTACCTATACGTATTTCAAAAATTAAACAACTCGGAAGGTGTTATAATTGTTTAGACGCCGGTCATTTAACAAAGGAATGTCGCTCTGAATATGTCTGTCATTATTGTAAACAGAAACATCATTCTTTATTGCACTTGAAAAGAGATATTGAGAGCTCTTGTAGTGACGCATCGAATAATGAAAAGGCGAATGAAACTCAAGCAACTTCTGTGTTTAATACACCGCAAGCAAAACAACTGGAATCAAACCCAACTAGTTCTACAAAATGTATTCATACAGCAACTAATAAGTCTGTTTTATTGTCAACCGCCATCGTGTTTATTTTGGATTCATGCGGTAACAGCCACTTGTGTCGAGCGCTGTTGGATTCTGCATCGCAGTCTCATTTTTTAACAGAGAAAATTGCATCCATGTTAAAAATTCATCGTAAACCAGTGAATATTCCAATTAGTGGATTTAATGAAGTTAGTACGAACATTGAATTTAAAGTTGAAGCGATAATACAATCTCGGATTACTAATTACGCAACGAAATTAGAATTTCTTGTGGTCAACAAGATTACGGGAAATTTACCAATTATAAATATTGACGTATCGGCTTGGAAAATACCAACTACAATTGATTTAGCCGATCCCGAGTTTTTTGTTCCTGATACCATCGATATGTTATTGGGGGCCGAAGTTTTTTTTGATCTTATGCTGAATGGTAAAATAAAATTGGCTTATAATTTACCTTTATTGCAAGAAACACAATTAGAATGGATTGCGTCCGGTTCAATTAACACAAACTTAAAGCTACCAACATTTTTTTGTCATGTGAACATACTCGAAAATTTAAATGACTCCATTAAAAAATTTTGGGAAGTTGAGTCATGTTATGAAACCGCATCAATTAATAAGGAAGAACAACGTTGTGAAGAGATTTTTGAAAATAGTCATATTCGTGATGAAAATGGGCGTTATACTGTCGAATTACCTTTTAGAGAGAATTTGAGCCAACTAGGCGAATCAAAGAAAATTGCAACGAAACGATTTAAACATTTGGAACGGCGCTTAAATAAATTTCCTGAATACAAGAAAAATTATGATCAATTTATGGACGAATATGAGCAATTAGGACATATGGAGTTATCTGGGAATTCAGATAATTCTACTGATAATGAGGAATACTATATGGCACATCATGCCGTCTTCAAACCAATGAGCTTAACCACAAAGGTTCGTGTTGTGTTTAACGCATCGATGAAATCGTCAACAAATATATCTTTGAATGATACATTAATGGTGGGACCCAAAGTCCAGAGAAATTTGTTGCATATCGTTTTGAATTTTCGGGTGCATTTGTTTGTGTTTACCGCGGATATCTCAAAGATGTATAGGCAGGTTCAAATTCAAGATAAACATAAAAAATTCCAAAATATATTGTGGAGAAAAGATTATCGAGATAAATTAAAAACTTATGAATTAAATACTGTCACGTATGGGACAGCTTCGGCACCATATTTGCCTACGCGTGTGTTAAATCAACTAGCAGCAGATGAACAAATCAAGTTTCTTTTAGCATCTAAAGTGGTTTTAAACGATTTTTACGTTGACGACGTTTTAACAGGTGCAAATAATTTAAAAAACGCATTAGAAATACAACAACAGTTAATTGAACTACTAAGTCAGGGTGGATTTCAATTACACTAGTGGTCGGCTAATTATGCAGAACTATTGGAAAGGATTCCTGAATGTGATCGAGAACAAAACATTGCTATTGGAAACTCGGATGTGAATGGTGTTATTAAAACATTGGGACTTTTGTGGAATTCATCTACTGATGAGTTCTTATTCAACATTCAAAAGCAACACGGTAAGAGTGAAATTATCACTAAAAGAACAGTATTGTCGAGAATTGCAGGTATTTATGATCCACTCGGATTAATTGCACCTGTAATTATAAAAGCCAAATTAATCATGCAAGATCTGTGGAAATTAGATTTAGAATGGGATCAGAGATTACCATTTAAACAAGAAAGGGATTGGTGTGAATTTGAAAATCAACTACATGGTATAAACAAACTAAAAATCGTGAGGTGTGCAATACTCAATAATTCAAAATTGATCGAATTACATGGTTTTTCCGACTCATCGGAGCTAGCGTACGGTGCTTGTGTGTAAATTCGAACATTAGATGTGAATGGTGAATATACAGTGAGACTTTTATGTAGTAAATCAAGAGTTGCACCTTTATAGAAATTGTCAATCCCGAGACTTGAACTGTGCGCCGCGTTATTGTTATCCAAATTAGTGAAAAATGTTATTTGTGCTCTGAATATTGATTTCAATATGGTAGTGTTGTGGTCTGATTCTCAGATAGTTTTGAGCTGGATCAAAAAACCATCTCATACATTAATGACTTTTGTGGCAAATAGAGTGGTTGAGATTCAACAATTGACAAAGGGTTTCATTTGGAAGTACATTAGAACAAAGAATAATCCTGCAGATATAGTATCACGTGGTGAATATGCAAACAAATTAAGTGAAATGCAGTTATGGTGGAATGGCCCTAATATTTTACAAAGGGAAGATGACGAAATCCCCGATTCTATTCCTGAGGTTCAAGAAAGTGAGTTACCGGAACTTAAACAGTTAAATGTGAGTGTTGCAACTTTTGAATTGAAGTGCTTTGACTTTATGACAAATGTTAGTACATTCAAAAGGATTCAAATTATCATGTGTTATGTGTTGCGCTTTATAAATAATTGCCGAGAAAGTGTCAAAAATGCTAATTGCCATCGAATTCAAACGAAACAGTTTACTTCTCAGGAAATGTGCAACTCAATTAAGGCATTAGTGAAAGTAGTTCAAAATCAGGAATTTCGTGCAGAAATAAATGCATTAAGGAAAGGTGATGTGATTCCCAGCAATAGCAAACTTAAACAATTAAGCATATTCTTAGATAGTGAAAATTTAATACGAGTTGGTGGCCGTTTAAAATATGCTAAAACAGATTGAATGGAAATTTATACCCCCATATACACCACATTTTGGTGGCTTATGGGAGTCCACCGTTAAGTCTATCAAATTACATTTGAAACGTGTTGTGAGTAATACCTCTCTAAGTTTTGAGGAAATGCAAACTCTCTTATATCAAATTGAGGCAATTTTGAATTCAAGGCCTCTAACTCAGCAATCAGATGACCCTAACGACTTAATGTGTATAACTCCAGCTCATTTTCTATTGGGTAAGCCGTGTACAGCAATAAGTGAGCAAAGTTATGAAAGTGTAAAATTAAATAGATTGTCACGTTGGCAGTACGTGCAAAGCTTAAAACAACATTTTTGGAGTCGATGGGCCAGTGAATTCTTAGCCACATTACTAACTCGCAGTAAGTGGTATAAAAACAAGGTCACTTTCAAAGAAGGCCTGTTAGTAGTAATTAAAGAAGATAATTTACCGCTACAACAATGGAAATTAGGACGTATAGTTCATCTTTATCCAGGAAAAGACAATATTGTGCGAGTAGTATCAATTCGTACACAACATGGAATTATAAAGCGATCAGTGGCAAAAATGGCCATTTTGCCTTTGGAATAATAATAATTAATTGAAATAATCTGATATTTCAAGGCGGGAGTATGGTTGCGAGAAATTAGTTCTACAAAATTATGAAATAAAATTTGAATCTGGCAATGCTATTGAAATTTGACAACATTGCATTTATTATTATTTTTTATTTTTCTTTGTATTATATTATATAACGTAATTTTGAGTGAAAAAGAGAGCATTAGTACTTGTAACTTGAAACAAGAACATACGTAGTGTAGTGAACAATAAAGTAAAAAAAAAACAAAAAATGAAAATTGTTTTGTATCGTGTTTTACAGTCCATTATTGAGAATTCTAGAACAAATATAATTTGCTTTATTGATTGATTGAAAATTAATAAAATTGGGAGGCTTATAGACTCAGATGTAGCACTGAAAAACGATGGTGGAATTTGATCAGGTCCACAGCCTTTGTTTAAACACATACTTTCAATTTCGAACCTAACATCGTAATAAATAGGGAGGTTGCCAAATTAATGGGATGATTGTCAGAGTAGACTGATTGAAAATATTCACCAAACATATTACAAATTTCAGATGGAGTATTAACTACATATATTAAAATCATTACGCATGGTTTGGGGCAAGGCTCCAAATGTTTTTATTGATTTGGTATAAGACCAACATTTTTTTTACATTAGTTAGAATGCAAACCTCAACATTGTTCTTAAATAATCAGAATAACAAGATTTGATTAATTGTTTAACTAGCTTTCTAAGAATTTTAAATATATTCGCATATTCTAAATCATCGAAGAACTTAAATTTCTTTTTTTAAATTAAAGATTTAAAACTTTATCAAATTAATTAACTTGCTAGAATACCAACATGGAAAATTTGGATTCGTACATTTAGCAATAGGAATATTATTATCAATAATTTCATTAATATTGTCATAAAAAAATTTTACGGAATCATTAACATTTAATCCATTAAATAATCGCAGCCAATCAATAGTTTCAATATCACGATTAATTTTGGCATAATTATCATTCCTAAATAAGCGAAAGTTATTATTGTTATGTTTCATAAACTTGAAACTACCAAGAGAAAGAATGATTTCAAGAGGCGGGTGGTGGCCATCCACCTTAGTTAATACATTATGGGCTGGAAAAACTTTTATTGAATTTGAATCAATGTCAGAAATTACAAGATCTGAAATACGATTATTTACATTGGTCAAACTATTGAACTGGCTGGTACCAGTAAAATTTAACATGCATATTAAATGATAAGCTGTACCGCTATCTGTAAAACTAGGTTGGAGTGTACCATCATTCAAAGAGGGCAACCAAATCATTCCGGAAAGATTATAATCACCAAACAATAAAAACGAAGAATTCGGATGACTGTTTATAACATGACTCACATTATCAAAATATTGTGTTTATTGATCTACTTTAGCGTTCGATATGTACGGGACATTAATATAAATGGATTGATTCGAATTCGGTAGGTTAATCTCTTCACTAAAAACTTCCCAATCCAAAATACGGAAGGAGTTAATGCTTCTATGAACCTCAATCAAGCAACTGCCACCATCATCTTTATTGGGAAATAACTCAAGGTCGCGGTCCCGCCAGTGCACAATATAATCACTTGAAAATAACTCACCATCGTAAACTGAATCATTAAGAAATGTTTCATTCAGACATATAAGGTGATAATTAGACGACAACATCCTCGCACATAGTGTTAGTGTTGTTTTTAATATTAAGAGGGCATTTGACATGGTAGATCAAAGTTATTTTTACTAAAACTTAACGAGTGTGGTTTTAGTGATGTACCGTTTCAATGGTTTAAATCTTTAAATCATATCTTCGTAATAGATTATTTAAAGTAAAAATTGGAAATTCGTTTAGTATGCCGTTTAAAGCAGTTTTTGGAGTTTCACAAAATTTAAAATTTGATGGTATGGACGAAGACATCACTGAAGTTAACCACCAATAGCCTATTCGTTCTCATAATCCACCAGTTCATTCTTTACTTGTGCCTTTATTGCAAAAGAATCGGACTCCTTTTAGATCGGTGTATAAATTCTGATTGCTAAACGGAAATGCAGTGAGAATTGTTTCAAGTCAGACCAAGCAGCTTCAGCATTTACCTACCAACGAATATACTGTATCAGTTACACTATCCGTTGCTATATGAATTTTACTCAACATCAGACCATCCTTCTAATCAAAGTAGTCAACCGTCGTACCATCTCAGAAATTAATTTCACAACCTCAACTGTCATGGTGGATTCAGCGAGAAAAATTTGCTAGCTCGTGATCACGAATTATTGAAATTTCGTTAACTTTTTACTCCCTCCAATTTTTTGTTTAATTTTTTAAAAGAGCAACCATAAGAAAAAGTAAACAAAAAATTGGAGGGGGTAAAAAGTTGACGAAATTTCAATAATTCGTGATCACGAGCTAGCAAATTTTTCTCGCTGAATCCACCATCAGTCTCGCGAGAAGCGAAATTGACGCAAAGTGTCAGTATAACGCATAACTATCTTAAATAAAAACTGAGGGTTCGTCCCAATATATGGAAGCTGGTAAAACTTAGAATATATCAAAATCAACTACCGCATGATTACATATTACCTTTTAAACGGCTTCAACATGGTATATATCGATGAGTGGCTTTATTAAGTGAATATCTTAAATTACTTACTTTGATGCAAATAAGTCTTAACCAGTTCTAGACATCTTAGTGCAGCTTATAAATGTCCTACGGTATGTTACGTGTATTTCCTATCAATATATCGTCAATTATATACTACATTAAATAACAAAACCGTTTGATTACCGATATTCCAGTTAAACCAAATAAGCCGTACCTGTACTTAATTTGGGGGCTCTTCTCAATAAAACTCGTTAATTATGAGTACAAAGGCTAATGTCAATGGAAATTTAACAATTATCTCACCCCGCCAGATCAACACTGAAAATTTGAAAATCTTAACATAAATTTGAAAGGCTTACCTCATACCCGCTAAATTCAATCAATCGCAGAATGGAGGAAACGCCAATAATCGGTCTTACCGTATTACAGTGGAAATCGAGCACAAATCCACTCAACCATACATAGTTCACGTTTTATTTTTATTTATCAACCAACCCTTGAAAAACTAAGCTTGCAAATAAATGCAAATCGCGTTTTAGTTTTTCGAAAAACTTTACTCGGCAGTGTTGTGAGATTAAAAAATTAAAAAAAAAATTCTTGTTTTAATTTATATAATTTAATTTCAATAATTTATTCAAAATAATTAATTGTTCCGTTAATTGTGCTGCGCATTGCGTAATACGAAAAAATGCCAATTGATAACTTTAAAGAAACCCTCCGCTCAAATGGCGAGGTTGTAATAGGAGCTCTAAAAAAAATCAATACACCGGCAACCATAAAAGATGTGGTCGAATATCTAGCGAAAAGTAATGAGGTAAGTTTTGTAGTTTACTGTAACATTAACATCCAATATATAAAATGTTAACGTCAATTTTAGCTGGATGCCAGCAAAATTCGTGCCCCCGTTCGTGAAATATTGAGTACCGGATACAATCTAGGATTCTTAGGTAAGCGTGGTGCCAAATATACGCTAGATCCCGAACTAGACGAGGATCCAGACGGTGATGATCATCCAAGTGATAGATCAAGATCAAGATCTCGATCACGACGTCGCAAATCTCGTTCGCGGTCACGTAGGCGTTCTCGATCCCGTCGACGTCGACGACGTTAATAAGTATAGGTTATTATATAAGATGTGCAATGGGTGTGTAAAACAATTTTCGGTAAAAATAAATTTTAGGTGTCTAATTTAATATTTTTGTTTTAATTAACTTGACTCGAACGCTGAATCTCGTTTTTGGCTTAATTCCAAATCTCAAAAATTATTTCGGAGATTAACAAGTTTACTGTACTCCGCTCACAAGCGGGAGTGGACAATTGCACAAAAGTTGGGAAGGCCATTTTTAAAAGAAACATTCAAAATCGTTTTACACTAAAAGACTGGTATCTACAAGAAAAACTAACGGAAGTGGTAAACGACTATGTTAAGGATTCAGAATATCGCAATTAAAAAGTTGTTTAAAACACGATAAAAAAATTTGGAATATCTGGTCCAATATCTGGTCCCAATCCATAATTTAGCCGGCTACCTCTTCGTTACATTTTCTTATATTGCGGCTGCCGCTCTATAAAACCCCTATTATGATTGTCGAGTCGAGTCGATCAATTGTGTTTTCGTTTTTTCATTTGATAAAAACAATACGAAAAAGGAAAAAGCAACACAGAGTCGTGTCGATTTTCGATCGACTCGACAATCATAATAGGGGTGAAATCACCCATTTCTTGCTAGATTTTTCAAAAATCATTTTTGGTCCCAACTTTTATGGTTGCCGGAGTATCATATTTTTTAGGGGCGCCAATAACAACTTCACCTTTCAAGCGCCGTTAACTTGTGGGCAGAGTAACATACGCACGACAAACACACTTATTTACAAAAGTTGTTAATCTTCGATATAATTAAGTTGAAGCCTGCTTGAATTTAGGCAAAATATGTCACATATCGAAATCAGTTCCACGAAATCTAGTCACAAACTCGGTCATCTGAGAGTAGGGGCATGAACATTAATAAAACATTTACGCGTTTAATTTAACACCTAAAATTTATTTCTATGGAAAATTTTTGGACACACTTATGCCATACATATTACCGTCGTCGACGTCGATGCGATCGAGAACGCCTACGCGATCGCGAACGAGATTTACGACGTCGTGATCGAGATCTTGATCGTGACCTATCACTTGGATGGTCACCGTCTGGTTCTGTATCTGGATCGGAATCTAGCATATATTTAGCACCACATTTCCCCAAAAAGCCTAAATTGTAGCCAGTGTTCAATATTTCGCGCACGGGCGCCCGTATTTTGCTGGCATCTAGCTAAAATTGACGTTTAACAATTTATATTTTGGATGTTATTGGCACAGTAAACTACAAAACTTACCTCATTACTTTTCGCTAGATATTCGACAACATCTTTTATCGTTGCCGGTGTTTTGATTTTTTTAAGAGCTCCTATTACCACCTCGCCATTTGATCGAAGGGTTTCTTTAAAATTTTCAATTGGCATAACGGAACAATTAATTATTTTGAATAAATATTGAAATTAAATTATATAAATTAAAACAAGAATTTTTTTTTAATTTTTTAATACCACAACAGAGCAAAGTTTTTCGAAAAACTAAAACGCGATTTGCATTTATTTACGAGCATAGATTGTCAAGGATTGGTTGATAAATAAAAAAAATCGTGAACTAATAGTTGAGTGTGGATTTATGTTAGATTTGCACTGTAGTAACGTGCAGCAGATTATCGGCGTTTGCTCCATTCTGCCCTGCTTATTTTGCCAAAATTAAAATTTTCAATTTACTTAAAAAACAGAAGAAGCTCATCCTACTAGCGAAATATTTTAAAAAGTATCTAGAGTGAGATACAATTTGAGTTCCCTTTAGTCCATTGTACTTATACTTGAATAATTTTATAGCGAATATCTTGAAAATTGCCCTTTGGGATTAATTATTACATAACATTAATGGCTCTGGCTGAATTGAACCACAGAACATGATGAACGGGCTTTTACAATACGTACGATACATAAACACAAGTCATGAAGCAAGCGACCTACGCACTATACCAATTAGAACGAACAATTTCATTTAGGTGAGAATTAATATCGTTCCCGGCATAAATTCAGTCTCTCTCTCTCTCCACCAGAGCCTCTTCCTTAAAGTGACAATTAAATTAAAAGTGAGTTCAAGAACATCGTCAACCGTGCAAGTAGTAAACTCTTTGTAGATTTGTTTTCTTCATTTTCTTCCGACCAAACAAATACGCTGTAAATTAAATTCACAATATTGCCAAATTTGACAATATTGTGACAGTATTTATGTGTTCGGGAATAGAGCCACTGAAGATTGATATCCCAGCTTACTACTAGAAAAAAGCAAGGGATGAGCTTTCGGAATAACAACAGGTCCGATCCATATATCCAACTTCGTTTGACAGTGATCGAGTTTCAGTCTTTCCCAAAGGAGCGTCATCTTCAGTCAGTAAAATTGCTGCAACATCTGTTCGATTTAGGGCCTTTTACTTGATTTTACGTTAATAAAATAAAGTTTAGTGAATCATGAAAATTTTCGACTTTAAGATTTTTTGGGATTAATCCAGAGATGGCTTAGATTTTTTTGATTTTAAATTGATAGGTCCCAGTAAATCTTTAGTAAAAATCGGCCAATCGGAAGTGTCAGCTTCCGTGGAGTAGAAAATTTGTTTTGCAAATATCTTAAAAAATTTAATATTTACAGAAAAAAGTTCCCCAAAGTTCCCCAAAATAAAAATATTGAGGTGGTTCTGTACTTTCTGAAACTTTTTTCCTATAACCGGTCGGATCATAAAACCAAAGATTCTTCTATTGCCATTATATTATTATCACATTGTAATCAATCAGATTAAAATTAAAAATTTATAAATAACATTTTCATCTTGGATCGGCAGGTATTGGGTACCAATCCCAATAGGGTCGGGATGAAAAAGGGATTGCCCATCATCTGATTACGATCAATGATGAAGATGAACACAACTAAGAGCTCCCGTTGAGAGTGTATAATTTGGGTCCCAGTTGCGTGTTTAGGGTCTGTGAATTTTAGAGGCTTGTAAATTAAGTGAAGGCACAAATTTTATACTGGTTTCATAAACAACAAAACTGTGGCTCTTAATCTATTTCCACGGTTTTCGATTTACACTTTTTTTTCTGGTTTTGTACTGTAAATAAATACTATTTTTATTTACATGGCCGAAGTTTTGGTTTAACTCGTTTTTTAATACATACCGCCTTTCGGGGGCAACTTCATCCAAAAAAAAAAAAAAGTACATCATCATTCATAACCACCAACGATTGTAATATTTCTTCAGTTCAGATTTTTGAAAACGTTCAAAATACCATTCTGCCACTTCAAATTGCTAGTAAAATATTTATGGGCTTCGTATAAAAATAAATACAGTAAGTCCTCGACTTACGTGATTAATTCGTTCCGAAGATTTTCGTGTAAGTCAAACAAACCATTTTTTTAAAAATCACGTAAGTACGAATTCACGTAAGTCGAATTCACATAAGTCGAGGTCTGTACGAATTCATGTAAGTCGAATTTGCATAAGTCGAGGACTGCACGAATTCACGTAAGTCGAATTCGCGTAAGTCGAGGACTTACTGTATCAAAGTAGTTTGTACCTTCACAGGTTCATGAGTCGACCAAAGAACAATTCCGATGATGAAACACTGGAAAGTGTCAATCTCATTGGCTTCATAACATCGTTTAAGAATGTTCTTTGCAATTGCAACCCCCTTTTCAGCAAGTACATTACTTTGAGCATATGTCGGGCTTGAATACTTTACTTGAACATTGAATTTTCGACCGAATTTTTCAAATTCACTCGAATTAAATGGAACATTATCAGACTTGATGATCGTCGGATATCCAATTTTATTAAAAATCTTACAAATGGCGGTAATGAGATGACCAGACGTCTTGTTATGTACCGGCATTCGACCAAATAATTTGAATACGCATCAAAAATTGATAAAAGATCCCTACCAGCGTATTCAAATAAATCCATCGCTACAATATGATACGGATATTTTGGGTCCATTTCCTGAACCAATGGTTCTTTTTGGTTGTTCCGTTTAAATTTTTCACAAACATTACATGATATTGTAATCATTTCTTTAATTTGCTTGTTTATTCCTGGCCAATAGTATAACCTTCTTGCTCTTGCAAGTGTTTTTTCGATACCGAGATGTGGTGCATGTAACCATTTGGCCATTTTATTCTGTAAGTTGCTCGGAATCACCAGCCTATGATTTAAAAGCAATACGCCATTTTCAAAATACAATTCCGATTTAAGTTTGTGAAACTTTTGGCAATATTCATTCAACTGATGATAACCAGGCCAACCATTTCGAATGTAATCACAAATCTTTTTAAGGTTTTCATCCGATTCCAAAAGTTCCCTGTAATAGTCGTATAATTGTCCTTTGACACACAAACATTTCTTGTGATACTGTGAATTACTTCGGATATTCCATTCAATTCGGAAGTTTCCTTTAATTGAGTACGTGAAAGGCAGTCAAGCCAATAAAATGTGTTTTCCCGGTTTGTATACGATTTTGATTCCAGGATATTTCAGAAGCATCATAAACATTCTTTGAAGCCTAGGCGTTACATTGTCAATGTCGCGCAAGTCTAGACTCTCTAGTGGCTTATGATCGCTTTCCACAATTAATCTGTGTCCATAAACGAGGTTATGGAAACGCTTGCATGCGAAAACCACAGCCAACAGCTCTTTTTCAATTTGTGCCCATCTTTGCTCACATTTGGTCAAAGTTCTCGATGCATATGCCACTGGATATTCATTTTGCATCAAGCCCGAGCCAAGTCCATCTTTCGATGCATCAGTCTGAATAACAATAGATTTGCTGGATCGTATGGCTTTATCGAACCGGATCCGACGTAATAATTTTCTTGAGATTTTCAAGCTTACGATCATGTTGAGAATTGCCTCAATATGTTTTGGGTCCGGCTTAATTTTTCCTTTTGTTAAAATATGACCTATGAATTTTACTTCCGATTTGCGATACTGAATTTTTTCAGGATTAAACTTGATATTATTTAAGCGTGCACGCTCAAGAACCGTTACCAGAGTTTTATCGTGTTCTTCTACATTAGAGGCTACTATTCCAATGTCATCAAAATACACAAAGACTCCCGGTATGTCACCAAATATTTGAACAATACGTCTTTGAAAAATCTCTGGTGAAACATTCAAACCAAATGCTAACCTTTCAAATTTATAACGACCAAATGGTGTCATAAATGTTGTTAGTACCGAACTTTTTCCATCCAATTCCAGTTGCCAGAACCCATTTGAACAGTCTAAGACAGTGAATATTTCTTTGTTAACCAGTTCCAATGTTAAATCATCTATAGTAGGAATCAAAAACTGTTCGCGCTTATTTTTTATTTTTTTTTTATATACAAACTATTCTACGGTAAAACAACTTAATGAATAGTAGATTAGTAGGTAACACAAAAACTCACAAAATCACGAAATATTTTAGAAAATAAAATTCTATCTTAAACACTAATTACAAATGTATAATACAGACAAAATTGGTTGTTAAAAATCACACGGATGCAACACGGATAATCTCTCTTGACCTCTAGACATAGAAGCCGTCGGTTCATTACTTCCATATTCAGTCCTGTGGCATGGGATATATAAGAATTCCCTTTGGCGTAGATTTCGTTTGGGAACATAAATGCACCAGGTAGAAGTGAGGTCTAAACAATTAACCCGTCCACATAAAGAATCTCCGACAAACATAGCCGCGGCAATTTTACGACGTTTTTCTAAAGTATCAATACGAAGATCATGACACCTATTATGTGTACCGAATGAAATTTGTGATTTGTACATGAAGAATTAAAACTAAACGGCAATATATAATCATTATTTTTCTGTACTTGTTCTATTGCACATATTGTACAGTTTTCAAATAATCGTATTCATTCAAACTTTTTGTTCATTTTACGGCGAAAATTCACCTTTTCATAATCCCATTTATTATGTATGGATGTGATCTTAAGCCGCATTGGCAAACTGCTTGCCAAACCATATGTTTTTTTGCCAAATTTTTCAACAGCTATGGTAGTAATTGCTCCGTCCAGTTCTTTACCTTTCTTTTTGATGTAATATTGGGGACCTGGAAGTGTCGAGAAATCCATTTTGACATAGGTCTCGTCGTTCATTACGAAACAAGAATCTTTTCTTTCGTTTAACCATTTGTTGTGTTTCTTTGCTCGATCGATCCCTCTATTAAATAGTTCAACACTTCTTTTGGGGATTTTTGACTTCTTGTATGTTCGTAGATTATTTCTGGTTTTAGCTCGTTCCACAATCGATTTGGTTGTTTTGGTTTTTCTGGCCAAATCTCGCACAGACATCGAGGGATGTTTCGAAATGAATCTTACAATTTTCTGATCCAACATTTTATTTGGAGCACCTGATTTTTCTCCGAATCCGGGCTTGCGTGATACAGAAAGATTGATTTGACATTTTTTTTTACATTTGTTACCGTATTATTGGAAACACCGGCCAATTTACCAATTTTTTTATTCGTATAATCGGGATGATCATTGCACAATCTAATTATTAAATCACATTTTTCTCCTTATGATGCGTCCATTTCGAAACAAATAAAACAAATGCCCAATTTGACGTTTATTCGTTTTTTTAAATTGTTTTTCTACAAAATAACGGTACCAGTTTTTTTCTTTTGCGTAGTAACCTATTAGATAATATAAATTTGGGAATCACAAATTTCATTCGGTACACATAATATCAACATAAGACGGCAGGTCACATATCTGTTTCCACCTAGGCTGACTACGATCAGAAAGGAACCCGAGTTTCCTTAGAATATAAATGGTAAATTGCCTCTGAATTGACTCCAATCTATCGATGTGTACTGCATGATGGGGATAACATACAACCACAGCATATACTCAAGGTGTGATCTAACCAAAGAGACATACAGACTTACATATGAACATATATCATGAAACTCCTTTGTCATTCGAATAATGAAGCCTAACATAGAATTAGCTTTACGTATTATGTTATCAATATGTAAACAGAAAGTTACTTTAGTATCAAATATAACTCCCAAATCCGTTATTGAATTTACTCTGCTAAGCTGATTACCGTCAAAATAATAATTAGAAATTATAGGGTTAAAAGTCCTATAGAACGACATGACACTGCATTTACTTATATTAACAAACGATCTATTAGCAGAGCACCATCTAGATAAATTATTTATTTCAGACTGTAGTATATCAACATCAACTAGAGACCGAGTTCGCATAAAAATCTTCAAATCGTCAGCAAACAATTGAACATTACAAAATTTAAATATATCGGTGACATCATTCACAAATAAAAGAAAAATAATTGGTCCCAAGTGGGAGCCTTGAGGAACACCCGAATGGCAATAATAGAACAAACTGCTTCCTGTCTTCTAAGTAAGATGCAATCCACTTTAGAAACCTTGGATCAACCCCAATCGCAGCAAGTTTTTTTATAATAATTCTGTGGTCAATTGAGTCAAAACCCTTAGCAAAATCAAAATAGATTGCATCAACCTGTGCCTTAGACTCTATTGATTCAATAACAAATTTTGTAAACTGTAAAAGGTTGGTAGATGTTGATCTACCACTAGTGAAACCATGCTGGAAAGATGAGATAATTTGTTTTGTATAAAATGTCAAATGATTAGTTACTATTAATTCAAAAAGTTTTGGTATGGTAGACAAAATTGAAATATCCCGATAGTTTGATATATCCGAGCGATCGCCTTTTTTATAAATTGGAACAATGTGTGCGATTTTCCAAGTAGCTGGGAAATATCCACTCGCTAAAGATTGATTGAACAGATAACATAAAGGTGTAGTTATGTAGGATGCTACCGATTTAAGAATAGATGAGGGTTTTCCATCTGGTCCCCATCCATCCTTAAAATCTATAAGAGCCTTGGTAATCTCATCTTCCGTTATTATTAAATGAGGGATGTTATGTTGGGAAGCACCGATGAAGCGATTATTATCAACTTGAATATCATACGTTTTATACACTGATTGAAAGAATTCTGCGAACCCTGCGCAAATGAACGATTTTTTTTAAACTAACGAGTGAGTTCGAATATTTATAATAAAATTAATTACTCGTATATTACAATAAGGAAATAATGAGTGGTTCCATTAACCAATTATAGACCTCATTCAATAATATAAACAAGTTTAATGTAAAAACATTTCATGATAAATCCAGCAATAAACAGAACAATAATTCAAATTGAAATAATTATACGGCAAATAACAAAATGTACTACACTACCTCGTAAAAAATAAACTCATTCATTATGGGTGAATCATAAAATTACTCGAAATCAATAATTATGTTTTTAATTACATAATTCCATAATTAAATTATTTATTTACAAAGTTATTTATTCGCCCGCGTATCGCTACTATTTGCACAAATAATATAATTCGAGGACGGGATTTAATTAAATCAAGACTGCGCGTTATTTTCGCTTCGTTTTTTTTTTTTATGTCAACACATAATAATATTGATATCTACCTGCACGCAAAAGATCGATATTTTAAACGAGTTTAGTTGAATGTGGATTGTAAAGAATGCAATTACTACCGTTGAAACGATTTGACTGATAAAATCGTTCATAGGTTCATAGGTAGAGTATGATAACGATGTAGTACATTGTAATATAGTGTTCTAAAAGGCTAAGGTTCTTTTCGAAATATTTGCGCTTTCATATACTAATTATTTCTTGTAGACATAACTTTGAAATTTTTTGTCATTTTTGTCAAATCTTGAGATTCATAAACCTTAAGTAGTGATGTGCCTGACGAATGCAAAATCCAAGCAAGTTCATAAATTGAATTTTGTAGTTTGTAATTTAAATTCAATAATGTATGTGGAGATTAATTATTTTATTTTAAAATTAATTAATCGCCACTGTTTTTTTACGAAACAACACAGATAGTACGAATAATTAAATTTACATTTGTGTTTTTGGGTAATTGACTCGAAATATGTAATTGTATGTATTGTAATCTGTTTAAGATAAAAACCATAAAAATTGTTAGTCGTTGCCTGAAAATCTGCTAAAGCACTTTAAATGTAATAACGTTGTAATACTTAAAATTAAATTAATTCTATAATTGTTAAATTTAATATAACTATTAAAAATAAACGTGAGTAAAAATACACGAAGAGTGTTTAAAACCTATTTGTTTGATTCGTTCTGCCGGTTGTATACAACATCAAAAATGGGCTGAAGCGCTCAAGCATTTTAAATCGCTATTTTGTAATTTGTAATTTTAATTTAAATTTATGTGAAGTTAATTTAAAATTAATTAATCGCCACAATTCCTTTACGCAGATGTTGACGCAGATGCTACATTGGGGTCGAGCAATGTAAATCGTTGGAATGAGAATTTCGTCTGATGACGTCAGTACGATTATATTATGCATGAGGAATGAAACGTAAGGATCGATTTAAGTAAGTTAAGTAAGTAAGTAAGTAGTTGTCACGTTAAAATTGCGTTTTATTTTATCGTGAAGATTATATTGATTATTATTTGCATTATTGTTAATTTTAATGTAATTTTTTTTAATCAATTAGGTTGATTTTAGTTTTGTTATACTTTGACCATTTTCATTATAAACAAACTTTTCAAATACTTTTAAATTGGACAAAATTTGTAAATTAAGTTGGACGGACTTTTATAATTTAAATTCCACATTTTGTAAACTTTTTAAGAAATATTTTTAGTCCAGGAAACAAAAACAGCCGCCCCGGTGGCACAGTTGTTAGCATGCTTGCTTTAAGCTCCGGAGGTCCCGGGTTCAATTCCCGGCGGGTGATGAAAAAATCACGGCTGGTTAATGTAAGGATCAATGAACTAATCATTCATTATCCGTTATAAAAATGATTACGAAACTTCACTATGAAGCGTCCAAATCCCTCTATGGGATGTAGCGCTAGCGAAAAAAAAAAACAAAAACAGGGCTCCATATAAACTTATAAATAATTCCAATAAATTTTTAACTAACATAATGTTGTTCCCTACTCAAGTTAGTGTTGTGAAATCAACTGAAATGCAACAAACTATCCTGGATCTTTGTTGTAAACGCCATGACGCATTGAGAAGTATCGTCAATAAACGGATTGGTGAGTCAATTAATTTGTGGACACAAAATGCGCGATATCATCTGAAATGCTATTGCATATTTAGAGAAGTGACCAATAATCCGTCCAGAGGAAAATCTATAAACGACAACTGTCGTGCAGGTTTTGAAGCTTTGTGTGCCTTCATAAAACAAAGTAATGAATGTCAATTTGCCAATGATGTAGATTTGTACGGTGACTACTACTTGAGGGACCTGCTTATAAATCATTTTAAACCAAATTTGATAGCAACAAACTTATTTGGCAAAACCATAATTATATGATAACTTTAAAGGACATGTTACCCAAAGAATTGTTAGTGCAGAATTGGGACTCATACAAATGCATTTCTATTGAAGAAAGCGCGTTAGAACAGTTAAAGCAGCAGCAGCAATTATCAAAGAAGACATCCAGTCCCAAATTTATGATACAACAGTATATCTAACATTCGATGATATCAAAAATGGTGATGAAGAGTTTGTACCAGCGACTTTAGAGATATTTACGGACACTCTTTATAAAAAACGAAACGCATGCTCTTCAAAGAAAACAAATAAAAAGATGCAGTTTCTCAATCAATGTATGATATACGGATGCAGACCAAAATCGTTTATATCACCAGTGCTGCATGGATTATCAGTTTACATTCATCGTAAAATTGGTTCGATGCATATAATCGACCTATTGAATTCAATAGGGATAACTGCATCATTATTATTATTATTACTTGAGGGCCATGTGGGCGTTCAAGCCACCTAAAAGACTACTGCGACCTAAAAGATCTTTTGTGCATCAAGCCCTACTTAATTATCCGTCCAGTCAATATTCAGGCTCTTAATGAACCTGATAATACTGTCGACCGGTACGTACTACTACTACGATACATACTATCTGGGCTCATTGCTCCCCCTCCTAGATGTAATAACATTTACTTCTACTAGAAAAGCGGTAGCATTGGGACTAGCCAGAAATCTTGCTTACAACAGAGTAATTGGTAATCTGCCGTTACATTCTAAATTCGATTTAGCTTGTCCCACCAACAAAAGCAGCTGCAGATTAGCATTCATTTCGGGTATACCATCAAGTTCAAGCATGGCTGGGAAATGCTTTGCTACCAACAAATTGGGGATGGAAATCTGTCAAAATTAGTTTGCTGCCCATTCCAACTGACCTGCCACCGGCTCCAGAACATCTGCTCAAGTTGATATTTTGCAACTGTCGTACGCAATATGCACAACAAGATGCGAATGTAAGCGGTCAGGAATGCTGTGCTCAGCAATGTGTGGAACCTGCCAGGGTATATCATGCAACAACACTACAAGCGAAGAAGATCTCAATTCTCAATTCTCCGTCATTTGAGCCATTTTTTGAGTTTGTGCTGTATACCGTTCAGAAGTTATTTTGATTTTTCTGAACACCTAAAATTGGTTATTCCAACCCTGATTGCAGAGTTGGCTCAACCTTTAGAGGTGGGGATTTTTTCTAAAATATTGTCTTCAAGTAGTACTACAACCCTGTAAGATTTCGTTTCTATTGGAATTATTTACTACTTTTGCACAAAATTCCTGCACTATTTGGACTTTTTTAAAAAAATAAATTTCACTGTACTTTGCAAATAGGATTGAATGCAATTTTTAAATGTGCTCAATACATTTTCAGTTTGAATTCAACATTTTTTATTACTTTTCCAACTATAACGATGTTATATTGGGTTAGTAGTATTGTTCTCCCGCAAAAAAATTGTGTACCAGATTTTCATATTTCTCGCCGAATTAGGTTACGAGGACTTCAAAACATCGATTAGAATAATGTCGTGTCCGTCCTTCTAATAACAAATTTTTATTAATTTGCTTCCCATTCTCACAAATATTGATAGTTTTGGCCGAAATTTTGGCTAAAGATAGATTTTATTAATAAACAGTTTTTGTTAACTTTTAGGTCCATTCGAGACTAGAATAGGGGGGGTTATAGTGAAAGAGAAAATTGCCAAACAGATTTTATCAAAAACTGGATCGACGATTTATGTGTTATGTTGATGTTAAATTTGACAATCCATCATCTACGACGGCTCACAAAATTTGAACTCGATTGAAGCATTGCGTGGGGGTCATTTTAACGAAAAATAGTAAAAAAAAAATTTGTTGAACTGTTTTCCGAGGTAATATCAAATTTTCGAAGAAATATTTTTCTATACGGTTAATACATCGTACAAATTCAACCATTATTCCATATAGGTGTCTTTAAGATAAAATGAATAGTTTACCGTGTAACATGGAATTTAAATTTCTAAATTATCCTAAAATACTTTGCTGGTGGCAACTAATATCGTCATCATTTGAAAATGAAATCTATCTAGTAAGCTTTGAAATATAAATTATTTCTGTGACGTTTTATTGACATTTTGATCGACATTTTTATGATGATCGATACACTATTTGTGAATTGCTTTCATAAAATAGCATTTAAAGGTATTAATTCTGAGTAATAATTATCTTGGTATTAAAGGTCGAGTATAAATCTTAATAGCAAACTACGGCTTTTAAAATAATATCACGCTATTAGTGCAGAGGTGGGATATCGGTCACAAAAGATAATTGGCATAAATTCTGATTTTTTATCATTGATTGTGTTTAATTTTTTTGCATTTGCATAATCCACAGCGAGGCTCCGTCTATATAGACTAAAGAACTGAGTAAAGAATTATATCAGCTAATTCTCACGTTGCTTACATAATGTTGTGATCTGAACAAACGATACAACTTTTGAGAAAAGAAATTTTGAATATTGTGGATGAATAGAGAATTTTCAATGAATTTCAATAGTATACATATACTAGAGATGCATAACTGAATCTAATTGTTAAAGGTCGAAGATGAAAAATTACGAATGCGATTTTAATTGCTGATCAACACGTTTCACACGAGTAGAAGATTTATATTGATTTATGCTGAAATTTCAGATATCGCGAATTATTCGATCTAATTCGCATTTCCAGGATCTTTAAAAGTAGGTTTAATTATTTGTATAATATTCAAACCCGTAATTTTTGATATGATCATTTTTAATTAGTTCACCGACAGCTTCAATAATTGCTTCCACTTTCCTATTAGCTTCCATAAACAAGTTTAATTGTTCCACTAAACATTTATTTGAAGACTCTAGGCTTTCTATTTTCTTGGTTAGATGGCTATAATTGTCATTTATGTAAGCCAAATCATTTTTTAAAGTTAATTTACCTAATCCCTTGTCTTAGCAGTTTGAATATAAGTAGAACCAAGTTGTCGTTCATTGCAATATGTCACTGTATTTAGCCAGGTCCTCCGGCGAATAACTATGGGTCGAGACGGCAGCAAAAGATTAGGAAATTTATTATTTTAAAAAGCGCAATCCGAGATGGTGCTTCCAAAAAACACTTTTAATCGTCGAAGCTAGTCGATTTACATCGTTGAAATTTAATCGAATAGTTTCGCAAACTCTGTGTAATCTGCAGGTTACAAGTAAAATTTTGGGGTAAAATACCTGAATAGATTGAGCGGCTTTCACCATGTAAGGCACCGCATCCGAAACAAAAAGCTACATTTTGCCCTCTTGAATATTTCTCCTGAAAATTTGATAGAGTTGCTGAACAACTAGTCGATTGTTGAATGATTGGTTTTTGTTTGGCTACCGTTTCATAGACATCCGATAACCCTAATATCACATTGGTTACATAACGTCGCCAGTACTGCTCATAGTTTCGTCGATTGAAACCCACAAATATTTATTTTGTGTTACTAGCAGTATTTTGTTAATTTTTTTGTCTCGCTCCCGATAGCTGCTCCATATAAATAGGCAATTTACCAATAAATAGCTTGTCAAATTTGATTATGAACAGCGACTTCACCAAGCTCTTTGATAAAATTGATGTAATTGCCGCGAGAACCGCGGAAAATATTGACCTGAAGAAGATCGAATCCGAGGTAGCTGAAAATCGGAAATTAATAAACCAATTATTAGACAAGTCTGGGGGAGTGTCACTTTCTGTCCTGCCAAGAGGTGCTGTAAGGGACTCGGGCCCGGATTTTATCATTAATTCTCGGAACCATACTCAAAGTGTTATTGGTACAGGTGATCCTGTTGATTCAATTAAACCTGCCGTTATTTCTGTCAACAATAAAAAATATTTCTATATAAGCGGAATCGATCCATCCGTTTCACCGAAAATGCTTGTAGGCTATATTCAAAGTAAACTTGATGAGTGCTCGCCTGACGAAGTGGATTGTAGGTTATTACTTGCAAAGGGCCGGGTAATTAACAATTCCATTACGATTATTTCATTTAAAATTGGATTAAAGAATGCTCATTTTAATAAGCTAAACAGTCCCGATATGTGGCCTCGTGGTGTGTTAATCCGTCTATTTGTAAATTATTCACAAAAACCAAAAAACGGAGCTACTCTAACGTTCCAACAACATCAATAACTGCTAATGCATCCAGCGCTATCAACGACTTCACCTCGATAAACTACCACAATGCCTCCAGCTTTCGAGGTAAAGCTAAGGTTTTTCGTTTAGGCGTATTGGACAACAATTATGACGTCATAATAATCAGCGAAACCTGGCTTACGATAAATATGTTCTCCGAAGAATACTTTCCATCCGATTATGTTGTTTATAGAAAGGATAGATACAACTTTGACACCAGTAGTAAAGGTGGTTGTGTTTTGATTGCGGTAAAGAATTTGTTTCCTAGTGATGTGATTGCATGTCATAGCCTAGACGTGGTTGCTGTTCGAGCCAGACTGGTCAATAATACTTCGATTGTTGTAGTCGCCGTGTATATACCGTACGGGTCGAACCGTACGGATCGACTCAGCTGTTATGCCTCTAGTCCGTCTTAGTAATCAACTTATCATTGTGGGTGACTTTAATTTACCCATGATATCTTGGGACGATGTGGACGGCGTATTTTCTTCATCTTCTACTGATGAGAGGGCATTGGCTATCATCGATTATTTTGCTGCTATCTCAACTATACGTAGCTCAACCGTATTGGAAACAATCGGGGGAAATTCCTCAATCTATTATTTGCTAATGATGTTATGCATGCCGAGATTTCTGCGTGTCCGGATTTTACTGATTGTGAGAGCATCTACCACGTACCGATTATGATAAATATTTTTTATTCCAATTGTACAAATAACTATGTCTCTAATGATTATTATTTTAATTTTAGAAAGGTCGACTACACATCCTTGAATGAATTTTTTAACATTTCTGATTGGAACATTTTACAACGCGGTAGAGATTTGAACTGTACGGTGTTGAGGTTCAACGATCTTCACAGGTGTGGTATCGAAAAGTATGTTCCGCAGGTGAAAAAAAATAAAAACGGCCGTCGGGAGCCATGGTATAATAATCAGTTGGTGTTTCTTGAGAAACGACGCAATAAGCTTCATTTCTTGTATAGACTACGTGGTGTCAAATACTATCCTAATTTTTATAGAGCTCGCAAGGAATTTAAAAACTTAAACTGGTTTCTTTATAACAACTATATAGTGCGAATTGAGGAAGAGTTAACATCTAGTCCTAAGGAGTTCTGGAAGTTTATTAATAGTAAGAAAAAAGTGGCTGGCTTTCCGTCTACCATGTCGTACAAGAGCTCCGTCGCTAGTCAGCCCTCGGACATCTGCAATCTGTTCGTTAATTTTTTTGCGTCGATTTACAAACCAGTTCCTTCGCCCACTATCGTGACTCCAGCTTTCCCCAGCTTCGGTCAATTTAAAGACTTCAAATTTACCGAGAAAGAAGTTCTGGAATGCTTGCTCCAGCTCGAGGTTGGAAAGGGATCGGGTTATGATGGGTTTCCTCCGATTCTGTTTAGGTGCTGTGCTGAGAGTTTGGTCCTCCCGATTACCTTCATATTTAATGAAACCCTTCGTCGCGGGTTTTTCCCCGATCCTTGGAAGATTTCTTGTATTCATCCAATTTTCAAGGCGGGTATAAGAAGTGATGTGAGTAATTACCGTGGGATCGCCATTCTCTCCGTCTTACCCAAGCTGTTTGAGGCTATGGTTCATAAAATCTTGCAATTCCATATTAAGAATTTCATTTCTCCGGCACAGCATGGATTTTATCCCGGTAGGTCCATAGTAACTAACTTGGTGTCATTTCCAGACAGCAGCTCGACGTTGTTTATACAGATTTTGCCAAGGCTTTTGATATGATTGACCACTCTATTCTTATTAGTAAGTTAGAGAGTCTAAATTGCCAGCTCATTCCTATTAAATGGTTGCGTTCTTACCTTTCTGATCGTTGGCATTCCGTTAGATTCTTGGGTTCTTATTCCCAATTGTATCGTGTACCATCTGGCGTGCCTCAAGGTGGTCACATTGGCCCATTGTTGTTTTCATTGTTTATCAACGATGTTGTTCAATGCTTTGAGTTTGCTAACTGTCTCCTCTTCGCAGACGACATGAAAATTTTCGCCCGTGTTGCTATTATATCTGATTGCGTAAGGTTGCAGGAGGACTTAAATAGATTTTGCAGTTGGTCAATTAACAATAGATTGGCTCTGAACGTGAGCAAATGTAAGACTCTTTCCTTTAATCGTATCCGCTCACCCATTTTTCACCAATATCAGCTGTACAATGTAGACGTTGACCGAGTTGAGTTCATTTCCGATCTTGGGGTGATTTTTGCATCCGACGCTACATTTACTAGACATGTTAACACCATTATTTCAAAGTCGTATATTATGTTGAGCTTTATTAAACGAAACTGCAGGGATTTTAGAGACCCGATAACTTTGACATCACTCTATGTCTCGTTTGTTCGTTCTATTTTGGAGTATGCATCTCCAGTTTGGGCGCCATCCTACCACTGTCATTCCGGGAGGATTGAGAGTGTTCAGAAACAATTTGTTGTTTTTGCGCTCCGTTGTTTGCCGTCCATGCGTGCTGTGGATTATGTCCTCCCACCTTATCAGGATCGATGTAATCTTCTGAAACTGCAACGTCTAGACTGTCGCCGGGACGTAGCTTCCGCGCTGTTCGTGTGTGATATTATTAATTCCCGCATCGATTGTACCGAGTTACTTGCACTTCTAAAAATCTATGCTCCCGAACGTCGAATGCGGCAATGTGATATAGGCTTTTATTCATTGACCCGGTGCCAACTAACTATGGTCTTTCGGAACCTATCCTGAGAACATCACGGATATTCAATTCAGTATTTGAAATGTTCGATTTCCACTTGTCGAGAGATTCATTCAAGAATGTTTTATTTAAACTTTTTTTTGTATAATTCTAATTAATTGTAGTTAGCCGTAATTGTTTGTACCGATTGTAACCACTGTAGGTATCAAATAAAAAAAAAACAAATTTAAATTCAGTTATAGAAAATTGTCTGCTCCACATGTACATATCATCTATCGGGAGCAAATAGAAAAAGCTCTAAATATATCGTTTGCTTAACGTTGATCCGTTCGGTAGGTAAGGTTAAGTTAGGGCGGCTATCCTAAGGCACCGGTTTGGACACATAAATGGTCCATACCATATACAATTTTTTTCGGCTCTACTCACTGAACCATCCCGAGCTTACAACGAAGTGTTGAATACACCTGACGTCCATCCTATTGAGATCCGCCAGATCGTGCAGTATAATCCGCTAATTTTTTTTGAAACGATGAAAACACTTATTTTATTTCGCCAATATAATATCAGCAGCTAGCATTGACATACACAAACCCTCGTTGAATTTCGAACAACTCGAGCTAGTGTCACTGATTGTGGAAAAAAGGCTGAGAAGATTTTCAGTCCGCATTTCAAAATCCTGCTTTATTAAAATCCTGCTCAAGAAAAAAATCCCGCTTTTTAAAATCCCGCTTTTCAAAATCCCGCTTTTCAAAATCCCGCTTTTCAAAATCCCGATTCTGCAAAAATAAAAATCCTGATTTTCAGAAAATCCCGATTTTTATTTTTATTTTACTTTATAAAATTTTCCTTCACCAAAAAGCGCGGCTCTTTCAAAACAAAGATTTTGAAAAGCGGGATTTTGAAAAGCAGGATTTTGAAAAGCGGGATTTTGAAAAGCGGGGTTTTAAAAAGCGGGCAAACTTACCTTCCCCTTCACATACGTTGCAATACAAAATTACCCCGTTTGTCTTGAAAACATCACCGTATTCTTTCACAATTCATTTTTCTTTACTATTAAAAGCTTTGTTTTGCTTTCGGCATCTTAAAAATAATTGAATTCTTAATTGTGCTAAACACAGTATGTAAAACCCGAAAAAGACACAAGACGTTTGGATCTTACGGCAAATTGAATTGGAAAATTTTAAAAAAATAATACACGTGAATTTCTAAAATTTACCACAAAATTAACACCTTAAAATTCTTCCTAAAGTTTACTAAAATTCACTCTAAAATTCAAGTTCAAATTTATCAAGAATTCACTCTAAAATTCACCAAAAAATGAAACCAAAAGTTCAAGTCAAAATGCGTCATACAATTTCCCAGTATCACCATAATTTCTAAAATTCACCACAGGAATTCACAAAAATTTCGAGAGATCAGAACGCCCGAATGTGTTAACGAATGAGATTTCGCCAAATAGAAGTTTCATTTGGCCGGGTAGTTACTCTGTTAAAGATAAGTGGTTTAAAATTTCCTCTAAAGAATGGTTAGCTGTAAGTATAGTCGAGGCGGTCATTTGGTAGATACGGTATTTCATTAATAATCGCGTAGTTTGTACCTTATAGTTTGTTCGTCACTGGACCACTGACGGTGACTAATCTGTGTGTAGCTTTGCACTGAAACTTGAATGAATCTGTTATAATCAAACTCTGATGTTTTCAGATCATAAAATTTACCCATCTGTTATTAAATTAAAATTTTTGTAAAAAATCTGATCGATTCGTCGAAATATCTTAATTAAATGCAAAACACCAATAAACAAAATAGACCAAAGTTAATTGTTCTGAAAAGAATTTTTTTTTGCTGCACTCAAAAATATTTACTGGCCATATACATAAATAACACAAAAAATAATATTATTTTTGGACAATGTACCACAACTTTGAGGCAATAATAAAATATTTTTAGAAAAAAAAAAAATTACGAGACGAAAACACAAACATCACGTGAACTGCAAAAAATTTGTAAATTCCTAATATAAGTGATGTAGTGCGGTAAACAGAAAAATAATTTCGGCAGAAATCATAGACGACGACTATATAATTCGACAACAACCTGTTGCACGCGCATAAAAACACTGGTGGCAGCCACCAACTATAAATTAATAATATTACAAAACTATTATAAGTGAGAATGGTTTATTTATAGCCGCATTATACATAAATAAATTTTCCATTTTCATTTTTTGTCTATTTTTATAAACCACAAACCAAAATGTATCGCCATAATTGTTAAAAAAAAATTGTTTATTTATAATTAAATATTACGTTATAGTAAGTAGCATATTTTATATACAATTCCACACATACGAGTATAACACATAGCGGTCGATTTGTCTGCCACATCCAAATTGATTCGATCAGGTACATTCAAAAATAGTTTCGCGCATTCAGATTATTTTATGTGCTTCATATACATATATCATCATTGATCAATCGAATAGTAATCAGTTACAAAGTTATAATTGTTTTTGTTATTAAATGCGGTTTAGAATTTTTATTATTTTTGGATTTTCAGTATTTATAGTTTTTAACTACCGCGCGCGGTTTATAAATTTTTATTACTCGCGTATTTATTTTGCTCTTGTGCATCGATGCTAATTTTGGTGTATGAGTTGATGTTCGTTTGAATGATTCAACGAAGTTGAATGATAAAAATGAACTTTTCGTTAGTTCCTAAACATTTTTGATGAGCACACGGTGTTTATATCTGAATAATCCTTTCGTACATATAAATTCGTAAACGCTTAAATCATAAATTCCAATGTTTTCTCAGCAGTCTAGGTGCACTTGTACAAAATATCAAACATAAATTATTTATTTTTAACTTTAATGATTTGTTGATAGCATATTTAAATAAAAATATTAACTAAATGTAAATAATTAATTTTTTTTTACGATTTTGCAAAAGCATAAACACACACAAGAAAAAAAAAAAAAATTTGCAAACTCATTTCCATCAATCAACACTTTTGGTCATGGTGTGAAATGAGTTATTCAAATTTCACGATCTCGGGAAAATGGATGAATGTTTCGCTTTCTTTAATTACAGCAATTTTGTTTATGCAGTTAATCAATGTTCATAATCAACCATAGGTGTGATGTATATTAAAGGTAATTTTACTAAATAAATTAGGAACCCATTTCTTTTTGCCAATTATTCATATAAATAGCTTTCTTTAAAATGTGGCACGATCACAACACAAATCGTATTTCAAACGCAGGTCAGACATAATCACCCATATGCCACAAAGTAAGGCTATAGTTAATCTAGTATTAACTGGTGATGGATATAAAATGTGAAATATTTTTGATTGTGTGTTAAAATTAAAACTATCAGACGGTGTTGTATGGTGATCAATATTCGTAACACGTAGCACACCTGTGTATATTAAAATTTTGATACATGTTTGCATATAAAAACGAAAAAAACATTGTGCTAATTGTTGCGTTGAATCAGATTATTGATTTTGATTCAATGTTCAATGTCAGCCAAAATTATGTATGCTTGCTAATTTTACCTTTACTTCATTTCCAGGGTTATATAAGTAAGTGTAGAAAATGTAGATAGTTACCGGCGGCGCCTTAGAAGTGTTAAAATAAAATCCAACATTACAATTTACCGTTGAACATCTAATACTACATACATGAAAATCGCAACTCTCAAGTCTCATTTTACGATCAAACTCCGTGCTCTGGTGTTCAAGAATTTTAAATTAGTGGAACAAAACAATGTATGGTATAACTATTGTTGGGAAAATCATATATGTATGATAGACGTTCCCGTAGCGCACAAAAATCATGAAACAAGGACTGTGTAAGACAGATTTAGTTGGGTTACTTGTTTATTAGCATCTAAAATAACGGAATTACCTTCATCTTTTTTTATTTGCTTTACAATTGTGATCATTCAAAAATGTCGTGTAAAAAGAACCGTGTAAAAATAGGTTTATGTATCTAGATATTATTATAAAGCTTGACATGGGGGGAATATTTATTTGCGTTTCATGCTTGGAGGGATATTTTAATACAAATGTTAGTAAGTTAAGTGAAATTGAAACAAAATATTATGGCGGAGTAAAATTATCAATTGAAAATTTATAAGGTAACACATTTAAAATAAACAGAATTAAAAATGTCTCAATGTAGAATGTTGTTTTTTTATAAATAAACCTTCTTGATGTCGAGAACGAGAATCGAAGAGAAACAACCGACAACCTCAAAAAGAAAAATGCCACTATAAAAAATTCCAAGGTCATTGGCTCAGACAGGAAGAATACAAAAGTTGGTTGTTGAGAGACATCGAATTTATTTCACAAAAAATTCACTGTGGTAATACAAAAGTGCCCAGCTTGTTAAATGAATACGTTAAATTATTTCCTTTAATTAAGTAGCGTCTTTTACTCCCGACATAGGGATAATTTTGAAGACTCTGAGTCAATTTCAAACAAAATTGTAGATTGGCTGAGCAAACAAGGTCTTTCTTTAGAAAATTTATTCCCCTAAATCAAATTCAGTTTATCAAAAACTATGTTTTAAAACCAATATTTAATAAAAGCAAACTGTAATTACCACGTAAAATATAATACAATGCTGCGAAATTCGCGTACGAGGTCGACACTCTAATTAATAAAATAAACGCAGAATTTTCATCAAGTACAGCTTGTACCAGAGAATTAAAAACGTGCTTTGATTATTTTAAATTAGATTACGCTAAAATAATGAAAATGTTCCAACGAGATGGCTACGCTTAAGCAAAACCGTAGACAGTTAAATTGTATTTCCTACAACAAGAGGAGAGAAACTGCGATAAATATACATCTGAAAATTTATAAAATCACTAATGATGTAATGTGCACTTCGTTATTAACTTTGGAAAATGAATAAGTTAAAATAAGAGATTGCTTGCCAAAAAAAGTCATATGAGGAAGAAAATTTCGTAATGGTTGCCACAGAAGCCTATATTCCAGTAATAGAATTCAATACAAAATTTGACATCTTTGAGAAAAGTATAATTTAAAATTTGCTGAATCCCATTTGGTATTCCCATTAGTTTCCTCCTATTTAGCTGTAAGCCGCTTTTATCCTCATCGTGTCATCGTTTATAGAATTTTAGGATGAATTTCAGTGATAAATTTCAAGGTGAATTTTGGGTGATTTTATGGAGGATTTTAGGATGTATTTTAGGGTGAACACAAAATGCTTTCCAAAATCTACACGAAATTATATTAGGTTGAATTATTTAGCGAATGAACTTCATGTTGAATTTTAAAAATTGAGACGAAATTGGAAAAATGTTTTGGTGAATTGTGGAGTGCGGTTTATCGGAAATTTTAGAGTGAATTTTGCGATTAACTTTAAGAATAGAAAAAATCATTCACAAGAACACAAGTCACAAATACGAATATATTAAATCAGTTTAAAATAAATAATTATACATTTGTTGTTTGCCCCTCCTTTAATCTTTAGCCCATCCTCCTTCATTGACGTTCTGATTTTAATTTCCAGAGCAAAACCCCACAACTTGCGATATTAGTCCCAATTTTGAATACAATTTGTAAACCTATCTGCACGGTGCTATTATGCATTGACTACCCTAAATTAAGAATATTATTGACAACCACCAAACAAATACATGTACAAATTTTTAGAATCTTTAGTTAAAACTTAAAAGCGAAATATAAAGTATTTTTTTCGTAAACTTATTATTTAAAGTTTTAAGTGGTTCAGTGAAATATCGAGGTCAAAATACAAAATGGTTCATCCACAAGGTTGTAATCCTTTTAAATTAAAAAATCACAAAAATTTGACAAGCAAATCTAAAGCTGTTAGTGGAAAATTAGTTGAAAAGCTCAAAAGTTTATAAATCGTGAAGCACAACATTGTACCGTTTAAATAAAGTTGTAGTTTTACTAAATCCAGTTGCATCACAATATTCAACACCGTCGTATAATACTCCAGGTCAATCGGAAAGAATATCACCGCCACAAGAATTTATTCAAACATCGTATCAAGATAGTTTCTCTGAATCATGTGTTCAATTGAGTGGATCACCTCTCAATAAGCACAGGCTGTCAGAACCAGCTTATGGTCATAAGCAACTGGAGAAAATTGTAAAACTTGTGAAAAAGTTCTGAGCTTTCCGGTTCCCGTAATAACGCCTATCAATGAAAATCATGCAGATTTTAATGACGAAGGGGAACTTCTCAACAACATCGTGGAAGCATTTAATCGCGAGGCAAAATACGAAAATCGAGTGTTCCTGTTCTCTTTAATACCTGAGCATTGGTCAGTGTCCAGAATTATGCAAAAGTTCCAGGCAACAAAACACATAGTAATGTTGTGACCACTCGTACGAAGGGGTTATAGCATTGATCTTGTTATAAATTTAGTACAATATTATATTCAGCTATAAAACCTACCTGGATTCATCTTTCGACGTAAGGTCAGCATAACAATAATACTAATAATTTGCCAAAATGGCACTTTGATATTGTAAAAATCTAAATTAATGAATAATAAAAACTTATTGCGAATTTTATAAATTATATATATTTGAATAAATTCAACAAATAAATTGTTTCAAATTCTAAAAACTTTTTATGGTGTATTGTAAAATTGTTGTGATTGTGCCAATATTTTCATCAAATAAATCTAATAAATCGTTGAGTATTTTATTCGAATAGGAAAGTGGGTGCTTCAATATCATACACGCATAACAGTAACAAAATTAAAGAATTTAATCAAAGAGTCAGGATGCGGCAGCTTTCCTGGATCAAGAAAGAAAGAGGTTGGGAATTTCTTCAAAACTAATTACCTTAGTTGAGGAATTCTACAGAAGTATGGATATCAGCCGACAGCTTCCTAGCACAAATGATTGCATAAGTGTTTGCGATGCTAATGGTGAGCGGATTTAAAAGCAGAAACTACTTATTCTGGGCGGTTTATCTGAGGCATATTAGGCTTTTTTGGAAAAAATCCAACTCAAAAGATTGTATTCTCTAAATTTCCAGAGCTGCAACCAAAAGATATATTAGCTAGAAAGGCCGGAACACATAATGAATGTGTGTGTATAATTCATCAAAACAATAATTTATTATGCCCAGTTATTACAAAAATTTTACTTCGTGAGATTAAGAATGAGAGAGAGAGAGCTGTTAAAAAAAGTATCCTGTGAAAATTTAACGTGTGACTGCTGTGAAGAAAAATATGAAAAATGTAATATGCTTATCGATAGTTTCCTTAAACAAGCCTGATTTTAATACGTACAAATTAGAAAAGATTACGTTTTCAATTGATGAAATTTTCGAAATTTTGTGAAAGTCAAAGTTTAGTTTAGCAGCACTCCGTAAGCACGATTATATGTATCACTAAAGAAAAATCGCAATACCTAAAACATGTAAAAAATAAGTTGGAAAATATGTTGTAATTTTGGATTTTTCGGAGAATTATAAATTTATAACACAAAATAAAATACAAGTAGCGCATTATTACACACAGTAAGCACTTTATTTTAATAAGTCGGAATATCCAGCTCCAAAGAAAATATTATTTTTCGGTAGGAGCTATATCGTAATTTGAGAGCAGGAAAAACTTTGCCAATATAGCCTCCCATCAACAAGATTTCAATATTGACTGTGAATGGAACTTCTTTGCCACAAGCTACGGTAAGAGCCCATCAGATGGTGCTGGACTCACTATTATGAGAACTGCTAGAATGTGTTCCTTGAGAAGTGTTAACGAGGGCATTTTTAATACTGCAGAAGGATTTTTTGAATGGTGTAAAGATAAAAGCAACATGAAATCTATTCATTTCGATTATGTAAGCAAAGTAGACTATGCAGAAACCAAAAAGAAACTTAATAAAAGACTTCCAAAGGATAACACATTGAAAAATATCCGTCTAATTCATCAAGTGCCGGACTCTAATACAAATTCTATTAAAACTAAAATGTTTTCAAGTTCTCTTTCTGTAAATGAAAGATTTTTGTAAAATTGAAAAAAATAAAAATAAAAAAAGGTTACAAATTATTGGGGGGCGAGTAGGAGAGTCAGCAGTTTAGTACAAATTTGGGTGACCGCATGGGATCATGATGTTGGAACGAAATCTCGCCCCTCCCTCACAACCGCCGATGGAAATAATAGTGGAGAAATTTCTTACAGCTTTTCAGAAAAAACCTGCGGCACAAATAGGGAACGCTGATTAAGAGATTGTGTTGTCTTGTGACTAACAACTTGTCAAAAAAAAAAATAAATAAAAAAAATACTAACCTAATTTACTAACTATCGACTGCATAGGTGGCTGAAACCGGGTCGAGTCTATAATGCTAACATTCCTTTCCTATCCTTCGGTCTTGTTAAATGTAAGGTGGTGTACTGTACGGTGGATCCGGCGTATCCGGGCATCTTGCTGAGGCTTGGTCATACATCCTTCTACTGACAATAATTGTGTAGCTTAAGTGAGGCAAAGACCTTTTTCGGTTCAAAACTGATTTTAAACATTAATTAACAAAAAAGTGCATTCTTTCAATTTCTTGATCAGTGATGAATTAGTGATTTATTAGCTATAAGATTGTAAAACAAATTTCATTGTAATATCTAACTATTTTTGACAAATTTTAGTTATAAAAATACGTTATTTTCAATTGTGCAGCCCTCTGGTGGACAAACTGCAAACCGAACGTTTCGGAATTTACATTGTTTTGAATTACTATTGAATAAGCTATACAATTATTAGTAAAATTTTCGTTAATTATGATACCTAATCAATTTTGGCAATTATTATTACGAAAAATTCATAAATTTCAAATTTGCAGTCCTCCGGTGCTCAAACAGTAACTAAATTATTTCAAAATTTACACTATTTTTAATCGTTTATTTGCAGTCTATAAAAATCATTACGAAAATTCCCATTAACTGTAAATATTCAATTATTTTTCACAACACATAAAATTATATTTTTATGTAAAAACATGTTTTTTCAACTTTGAAGCCTTCTGCTGGGTAAACTAGGACAAGAACAAATTCAGTTTTACACTTTTCTGAAAGGCTGTTATTTTAACTGTTATTAAAGCGGCAAAAATATAAACACAGATTTATTTGTTCGTAACTCCTTAGATAACGGTACCTTTTAAAAATAAATTATGATATAATTTAGGATGGATTAATACCTTTCCAAAATGATACGCTTTTGAAAAGGATCCGCTCGAAACGCGATATTTTAAAACGCGATATGGTACAAAACGCAATATGGTACAAAACGCAATATTTCAAAACGCGATATGGTACAAAACGCGATATTTTAAAATTAAAATTTTAAAATAATAATAAAAATTAAAATAATAATAATTATTAATCTTCATTCATTTAATAAAATTTTCCTTCACCAAAATGATGAAATTGAACATGTATACGATCAGAACTAGGAAATCACGTTTTGAAATTTCGCGTTTTGTACCATATCGCGTTTTGTCAAATCGCGTTTTAAAATATCGCGTTTCAAATGGGACCCCGTTTGAAAATACTTCTCTTAAAACCGAATATCCAACCTTTTCAGTAGGAGTCAAAAATTAGAATTTGAAAATTGTCAAAACTAAAATATCGAAAACCGGGACAACCGAAGATTAAAAAAATTAAAAAAATATGTATCCGTTATTTTTGAATGAGGAACATAAAAAAAAAATTAAAATCTAGGAGATGACGTTTGGGAATTGTAAAAAATTGACAGTATTACCGTGGAATAACTACCGTGGAATTTGTCATTCTCTGAGTAAAAAAACATCACGTTTATATGGAGTTTTAATTTGACTGACGTGTACTAGCATTTTCACATTTAGACAGAGAAGATACATGAATTATTTCAGATTTTTAAAAAATCATCAAGCACGTTTTTATGACGATTAAAGGCATTTATTTTTAATGTCGATGTATTCTAACTGACGTATCTCGGCCGCCATCTTGAATTTCCAAAAAAGCCATGTAGCAAATAAAAGTAGGTATGTCAGGTTTTAATTTAAGCCCAAAATGATTTTTTTAAGTTTACCCAATTTTTGGGCATAGGGGTGTCCAGTTGACAGAGAATGACCCATATATACGAGTACTAATATACATACACCCCCGTTCAAAAGTTTAAGACCACATTGCACAATTCACATTGCATTTGCTGACAACAAATGTAAAATCAATACAATTTTTTGTAATAGCTCGATAAATTAAAAATGCATGTTTTTGTCAACAATATAAAATCCAATTTTAGAGCAAGATTCTTGAAAATTCTTAAACGGCATATTTTGCAGTGGTCTTAAACTTTTGAACGGGGGTGTATATATATATATATATATATATATATATATATATAGGTTTATTGCACTCCAAATTCAACCTTTTACAAAATATATTCATCCTTTTTCAAATCAAATTCCACTTTATCCAAAAACTAATCATCCTTTTCCAAAGCAAATTCACCATTTCCTTTTCCAAATCAAATTCATCATTTATGGGAATATCACATTGAAATTAAAAACATTGGATTGAAGCTCTTTGATTTACTGATAATTTGCATTTAGAATTTTTGAGAAGGACACAAACCAATATTTTTGAGATTATTTCGAAATTATTGAACATTTTTAAACTATTCCAAGTTTTTTGATATTGGTCTGCGGCGCAAAAATTCTTTTTTTCGATTCAATGATGAACCAGGAAATACTTAATTGTTTGTTCCGGTAGGCGGTGGAGGAACTAAACTTGCTTGGCACTCCGTTTTTCCTTAACCCACGAATGAATGGGAGAGTACATCGCAATTTCTCGTGAAATGAGTAGCTGTTTGTTTCTAAATTTTACCTTTTATACCAAAGAACCATAATATATGTGTACGTTACTAAAATCACAAATTCTAAATAATGCTCTATATTTTTGTATTTCTAAATGATTTAAATTTCCATATTCCTAAAATTTACAAATACCTATGGATTTTTTTATTTTTCTAAATTTCGTATTTAGTATTAAATGTTTAAATTAACTAATTCCTAATACAAATTCTAAATTTCAGAAATGTTATAAAAACTCTCTGAATGTCAGGATTCTTAAATTTGACGAATTTCTAAGTGTTTACTAACTGTAAAAAATTTAGATCTTTGAACTCCCATTTTCCTAAATTTCTAATTTTTTTTCTTTCAAAACTAATTCAATAATTTCAAATTCCAAATAAATGATGAATTTGAATTTAACGATAATATAAAATTTATAAAATCCTAAATTAGTTTTTCCACTATTAAAATTTCCAAACCCCAGAATTCTTAAATTTGATAAACTATTTATTTAAGCTTCTAAGGGTTTTCGCTTTCTAAATTTCTGACACTTATGGTGAATTTTAGAGTGCAGTTCAGGGTTAGTTTTAGAGACGGGTGGGTTTCCAGTGAATTTTAGGGTGATTTCTTGGGTAGGTTTAATTAAAGGGCATATTTTAGAGTGAATTTTAAGTAAAATTTTAGGGTTCATTTTAGAGTGACTTGTAGGTTGGATTTAAGAGTGAATTTTAGAAATAATTCGTCGTAACTTTAGAAAGAATTTTAAAGTAAATTTGGTGTAAATTTTTGATGAATTTAATGGAGAATTTGGATAGATTTTGAGGTGAACTTTAGGATGAACTTTAAGGCTGGGTTGTGCGGTGAAGTTTAAGGTGCGTTTCAAGGTGACTTTTTAGTTAAGAAGACATTGTATGGTAAATTTGGGAAGGAATTTTAATTTTGCAATGACATCTAAGGTGAAGTTTATAATAATTATAGGGCGAATTTTATGCCCCTATTATAGGTTTATTTATTTTATTATATTAACTTGTTATTTTGTATCTAGAATTTAAATACAGTAAATTTATTAAATTAAATATATTCTGTTGGTCTACGATTGAATTTGATTTGGAAAAGGATGATTGTGTTTTGAAAAAGGTTGAATTTGGAGTGCAACACCATAAATAACTGAATCAACAGATTATACATAACAAATCGTAACACGCTACACATAGAGGGTTACTTAGCAAGAATGGTCAAACTGATGACTACACACAACGTGAGTTGTATAGGTATAAGTAGAAATAAGTAAATTCCAACTTTTTCTGATTAAAGTTAGATTTTAGATTTTTAAATTTTTAGTGAAACTCTGTTATGGAGAGCAATAATTAATAAAAATTTAAATAAATACATTTTTTTTATGTTTGTTAAATTGTGAAACTTATAGTTATAACCATATACAAGTTATTAAAACGTTTCCCAGAAACGAAGCGATGTTCAATTGAAAATTTAAATAAATAACTTGTAAAGCATTTTAAAAAGGATTTGAAGCGTGCATTGATATTCTAAATGGTTTTATTATACCTGGACAAAAAGGGGTCTCAAGGTGTTTCGCAAACGTTATGATGAAAAGACATCAGTTAATTTTGAAACCATTTCATTGTAAAACTAAAGTTTCAAAAACATTTCAAATTTGGTTTGGAACCAAAATTTGTTGCTGGGTAGGCGCGAAATAATATTTTTAACACTAGATATACCAAGCATTGATATATACATATCTCTACCAACCGATCATATTGACCGGGAAATCTTTTGAAATAAAAGATGTATTACTTAGATTTACTGAGTTCTTTAGAAGCATGTAATTCAATGTTTATTTGTTATTTATATAATTTTTATACATTACATGATAAATTTAAGTAATAATAATTTCATTTTAACTTTTATTAGCGCAATTTATACTGAACTGATTACAACTGAAATTTTTGCTAATGTACATTTCCAACAAACATATTTTTGCAACCAACACAGATATTTGTGGTTTTATTTACGTTGCAAAATATAATTTGACAACATTTTTGTGGAGAATTTTCAATTTTATCTACCATCAGTAGTTCATTTAGGTTTCCTGATTTTGAAACTGTTATAAAATACATTATTTTTAAGTGATAATTATTAAAAATAAAAAGTGAATTTTTTAAAGTTCAACGCAGCCGGTATGAAAAGCACTTAAGTGTGCAATTATTCGATTTGTAAATTAAACTTGAAAATGTAGGCTTTTTATCTTTTTTTTTGTTTGGCAATTTTCGGTAACTCCTTTCTATTTGAACGAATAGTTCTAACTAAAGTCGTATAATTTTCTAAAAGTTTTGAAACAAGTGATTTGCTTGTGAAAAAATTATCCGTTGTCACACTCCTACCGAAACCATTAAATGGCTCAATTAGTTCTAGGACAACGAACTCACCCAAAGATATTGATGCTAGTTTATTTTCATTTCTGCCTAAGTATGGAAACCCATTTTGGAAAAATTTAATTCCGAATTTACTCGGTTTATTCGGCATATACTATAGGTAAATTTGCATCTGGCTTTATTTGGAAATAATTGTTCATCAATAGTAATATTTTGTCTTGACACATAGCAGTTTTGTCAGTTTTTAATGGAAGGATTCCAAACGTTTGAGATCAGGGCAAATTTGTCGCTTTTCAGTCGTTGACTTCGTTCGTTTTTCATATCGAGCCGTATAAATTGCAAGATCTCCGTGAAATCTTTCCTAGTCATCGTTTTTCCAAAAAATGGATGTCCACATTTTGTGATTATAAGTAAGACAATTTTAGATTTTTAGCTTCAAAACCGCTTCGCCCATATACAATTGCTAAATATGAGTTGAATTTTTCTTTTGATAGAACCCACTCTTTCCCAAGAACTTTTGAAGCTTCCATTTATGTGTATTTCCTAATATGTATACCTAATTTATAATATTTTTATTTATTATCAAAAAACAACGCTGCTAACTTTTCCTTCGATTACATATCTTTTTGCAAATTCTGTAGGACCATGAATTGCTTTGAAAGTTGCGCTTCTTTGTGGTCTTCCTGGTATTTCTCGAGAAAATCCATGTTTTATTAGTTCCCACACAGTTCCATCAAGAGCTGTTTCTACTTCTGTATCACTATCATCAGAATATGTTGGTAACCTAATAGTTCTATTCTGTCTTCGTATATTGGAAATATTTTCCATGTCATATTCTCTGAAGTACATGAGAGTCCATCTTCATCATCAATATTACTATTGTCATCACCAGAAGTGTTTTCATTTATACATATATTCTAGTAATTTTTGTTGGTTTGAGTTGCCATTTTAGAATAAAAATTTATTCCTAGATAATAGAAAAAGATAAGAAAAAGAAGATCTCAGAGTAATGTGAATTAATAAAAAAAAATTTTACCTTTCACAATATAAAACACAGGTAATGAATATTCAGCCTATTTGTAATCTCAGGAACGGTTTTAACTTCAAAGCCAGCAACATTAGCCAGACAACTAATACAAAATACACTCAAAGGATTATATAAAAGCAAAGAGAGAATCCTGTTATAAAACAAGAGAAACCCCTAAAAGAGGGAGAGAGATTAAAGAGAAGATTAGAGAATAAGAGAAATTAGAAGAATTTAGAAGAAACTAGAGAATATGTAAAGCCGTTATAATACTCTGTAGAATTATTTGAAAATATTCAAAGTAAACTGAAAAATTACAAATATTAGCACCGGTCATTTTGACCGGTTGGTATAATGTTTGTATACCACATACCTATCTCAGGAAAAATAATACTAATAAATAGAAATATTTCTAATAATTATCAGATAATATACAAATAATATTTTTCATAATAGTACTACATCAAACATTAGAATTTAAATTAACGGAGAAAATTTAGGAGAAAATTTGTAAAACGGTCATTTACATTTTGACCGGTTGGTATATCTAGTGTTATTTTTTGAAAGTACTTGAATGTGTGGCCCTTTGAATGTTAATACAACATTTTAAACAAATTTTGGCAAAAACTCGATTTCTCTTTTTGAACAAAGTTCGGATAAAAGATTTTACAATGACCAATCATATAAAATTCGCATTCACTGGCATTTTTGTTGAAATCAAATTGTTAAATTGAATTAAATTTTAGGCCGACGAAATTAAACCTCGAAGTAATACAAATATTTTCAAATATATCGTATTCGTATCCGTTTGACCATATTTTCGACCTATTTAACCGTTTCGTCGTGACAGTGACGAATATTATTATAAAGCAAAATACAAAAACAAAACTGTTGGATCCTCCTCTAAAGTTATTTTTAAACATGCCACAAACAAGAACAAAAAAAAACTATAGTCACAGCTGTCCAGTTGATTCATAGTCATTTTTCAAACAAAAAAAAAAAAATATTCATTGAAGTGAATATAAATATTTAGTGAATGGCTGTAGTGCGTTTATAAAATGATTCGTTAAAAAAGATTTGTTATTTTTCCTGGTTTATCTAGAGACGATGCGCGGTAATTAATTTTCACGATATATTGAGGCCAATTAATATTTTTTGTTACTGGAATTACGATATTTTATTACATAGCCGTTTATTATTACACCTACATATCAACGCGGTATATTATAGAGAATGACTAGACCGACAAGTTAGTTACACAAGAGTTAAGAGGTAAAATTAATTGTGTGTTGAGAAATATTCAGCGGATCAGCTGATAACTTTAAAAAAAAAAAAAAACAAATAATTTAAAATTTTTAAAACAATTCATTGATGTACAATTAGCTATTAGCCGATTTTATAAACAAATTTATGATAAGTAACTCTTTTAAAAACGAATTCAAGAATTTTAATTTTTTAGTGCGAAAATAAATTGACAGAATTATGTAAAACTTCACACATCTCCTAATTAACAGAAAATAAATCAAATTATTAAAATATTTTTAATATTTTTGCGGGCGATCTCTTTTAAAATTTTTAGTAATTCATTTTTATTTTATATATGTACATACTCGGTACATATTTACTTCTTAAATTACCGCTTTTTGAGCGAAGATAATAAATTTTAAATTTTGTTCAAATATTCTCCTGATTAATGGTGTTAATGTACAATGTGCAGGAACCATTATAATGTATGGCTGATTTAACCAAAATTAATTTATTTTCTAGTGGAGAATTTTATATTAACATACATATATACCTACGTAGGACGCCATACAATAGAATTTATTTAAAATTTCTTTGTAATTTTACCAATTTTTAACGGAATTTATAGGCGATATGTATGACGTGCGCGAAATAATTCATGTCGTTTCGCATTGTTTGGAAATTATTATATTCGAAGCACCTGACCGATTTTGATTTATAACATAGTGTGTTACGTAAAAAATTTACTTCCCACGAGGTAAATTATATTCGCGAGTGTATATTACTTGTACGTATGTATTTGCGCGCCTGTGCGCTTAAATAAACATTTTTCGACAAAGAAATATCGCTTTTATAGCTCAACCATTGCATACAGGTAAAACCGGTGTATATGCCGCAAATTCACCGAATTAATCGAAATTTATTTATTTAATTAAGTTTTATATATTTAAATACAATTAGGTGCGTGTGGCGTTAATTTCACAGTGTAAAATTGTTCTAATAATAATAATAATAATTAAAACAATACGAAAATTTGAATTTTTGTGTTTTTTTTTTTTAATTTAAATCTTAAATTAAATATAAATCCGAACCATATACATACACATACGTCTAGGTAAGTAGAAGAAGAAACCATTTTGTTATTTGGGCAAATGTCCAAATTATTAGTGGAATTGTAATAAATAAAAAATAGGAACACAAAAAAAATATTTATGTTTGTTTATAAGTGAACTTGCTTACTTGTTGGTGTTTAAAATTTTTACGATGAAATGGTAGCACATTGGTAGCTACATTTATATATATGTAAATGTTTACTGTAATTGCAGATTTAATGTAACAAAACTGAACATGACTCAAGCCAGTATTTTGAAATTTAAATAGTTTGTCGTAGGAAGTTAGCGTTAACTAAATATGTAAAAAGTTAGTAAAAAATGAATGGTAGGTCTTTACACGCGAAACAAGAATGGGGTTGACAAGCTGAAGTAACCTCATGGACCGTTAATATTTTTGAACGTATAACATGGAACAATTACAAATTTGTTTAATTTGAGAAACCCTTTGTTATTCTTGAAGGTCATACATGGGTCAACGGGAAACTTTTTGGTTTGCACAATTACATTAAACTCTGTCAAAGACCTAAAACTTATAAAATTCAAAACGTACTTATAGGGAATCTACTAATGATTTTAAATTTTGAATGCAAAATTTGAAATTCTAAATTCAAATCTAATTATAAATACAATGAATGGAAATTTGAACTAAAAATAAATTACACCTTGCAAAAACTCAAATTTTCTAAATTCTTTATAATAATTCGCAAAATTTTGCAATCTTTGCTCTTACGTAATTAAATTTTCCGCCGATTTACTGCAATTTTGGCATTAATTATCAACAATAAATCTTAAATTAATGTTTATATAAAAATCGATAAATTTTATAAAATTGTTTAAATGCTTCATGATTAAATTTCAAATTTGAAAATATTAAAAATTCAGAACTGTTTTAATTCATGAAACTATTTTCGTCTTTAGTATTTAAGGAATATGCGAATTTAAATATTGTTAGTATAAGAGCTTAGTATTAGGCTTTCTGGTTTTTTGATATTTCATTTCTTATAGAGACACAATACGTCTGGCACTTGAGAGCGGTTGCGTTTATCTGTGCACATCCCGTCTGTATACAGGCGAAAATTGCGGATTTTGAAATCATTTTAAGACAATTTTTTTTTTATAATTTTTTATGTCCTTTTAGCAACATAAGTTTATAGTTGCCAAAAAAATATTTCCAAACCATTTTAGTAAAAGTAGCTGAAATTTTAATATGATTTCGTTTTGTAATTAAAGAATAGTCCCTGGCCACCGAGCTCCGCTCTAAAAGTTGCATGTGGTTAAACACTTTTGTGTTTTTTGAGTTATTTCTAAAGATTTTAATACATTCCAAAACCAAAAAGTATCAAGACTACTAAATGTTACATAAATCAGAATCAGAGAAAATAATCAAATAAACAGTATGATCATCGCATACAAGCTAAACACAGAAGCAACAGAAGGTAGAAATTGCCGATTCTGGGTGGAACGATTCAGTATGGACAATATTGACGGCTATGAGAACCAGCTAAACGAACAAGTTTTCAACATCGATAATTCAACTACTCTTGGCAGACGCTTATACGAGATGCTTAATGGAAAACAAATCGAAATTGTTGATAAAATCTTAGACGCAGTAAAAATACGAACCTTAGCCCAAAGTGTTTCTTTATTGATGGACCTGGTGGCACAGGCAAGACTTTTATCTATAAGACACTCTACTACATTCTGCAGGGTTAAAGCTGTATTGTCAAGTGTATGGCCTTCACAGGAATTGCGTCGATTTTGCTACCGAGTGGAAGAACTGCACATAAGACCTTTGGACTTAAAGTACCATTGACATCTGAATCGGTCTCAAACATGAAACCGGAATCAGTTAGAGCAGCCGAACTAGCCAAAGTTAATGTTTTTAATATGGATTAATTATTGCGCAAAATTGTAAATTGTAATTTGCCATTTGGAGGAAAGATTATGGTCCTTGGAGGTGATTTTCGTCAAAGCCTGCCCGTTCAGCCACGAGCCAACCAAAGTGGGCTGATGGATTTATCAATTAAACCAAGTAACCTCTAAAGAAAATTCTCTTCATTTGCACTAGTAGATAATATGCGTGTCGATGTCGAACGGATAGAATTCGCAAATTATTTGTTCCAATTGGGAGACGGAAAACTTCCGATGAACCAGTTTGATGAAATAAAATTACCGGAGGATCTCCTGCCTAATGGCAATCTAATTAACGAAATGTTCGGAAATATCCTCGACAATCACAACTATGAAGAATCGAACTATACTAGCGCCACTGAATAAAGACGTAGGTAAGATCAATGCCGATATTATCGACCAACTAACTGGAGATTACAAAGTATATAAAAGCTTTGATTCAGTCAAAGATCAGCCAGAAGGGGCGCTCCAATTCACGTCTGAATTTCTTAACTCTATCGAAATTGCCGATTTGCCACCACGCATGAATTGCAATTAAAAACAAACACAATCATCATGTTACTGCGCAATTTAGATATCTCGGAAGGGTCTATGCAATGGAACGCGATTAATTGTAACCGAGCTATGCAATAATATCATTAAAGCAAATATCATCACTGGTGAACAATCTGGCCGACAAGTACATATACCAATAATCACAGTAGACTCCAGCAAATGCTAACTTAGATGTACAATGCAAAGATATCAATTTCCTATTCGTCCAGCGTTTGCCATGACAGTGTACAAAGCTTAAGGCCAAACTTTCGAATTTGTCGCCGTCGACCTTCGAATATCAGTATTCATGCATGGAATGTTATATATCGCTTTTTCACGTGGTCAGTCAAGTTCGTAATACCAGCTATGGTAATTTTAGAAGGAAGGAAATTTAACATCACTTTCAACCAGCCTATGAACTTCAGCCATATATCATTATTTTCCATATGTGTTTTTCCTCATAATGAAAAATTATAAAAGCAATAAATAAATAATAAACTAAATTAATAAATTAAATAATAACTTAAGTGTTTAACAATCACACAACAAAAGAATCGAGTCATATATAAAGAAATGGGTTACAAGCCATTTTTAATTGGCAAGTTAATTTCTAGAACAAGATTCGTACCAATCTGTGAAGAACTGAGTTAGTGCCAATTTTTAGAACCACATCCGAAATTCTTACTGAAATCAAATTTTAATCATAGAAACAAAACAAAATTAGCCAGTTTTCAGAACTATATTTGGAACACATGTTGGAATTCCATTTACATTATACAAATTCAAGTTTCATCCCAATCAGTTGAGAAAAGCAGAGTCCCATTCAAATTAGTCATTTTTCAAAACAATATCAGTACCTCATTTTAGAATCTCATTTTCATCAAACACACCGTGTTTCATCTCAATCGGATAAGAAATGGCGGAATACCATTCAAACCCTAAATTTCCTAGAGCACAAGCGGAACTCATTTTCACATCTCATTTTCATCATACAAATCGAGTCTTATCCAAATCGGTTGAAAAATGGCTTAGTTTAATTCAAATTGGACATTTTCCAGAACCATATTTGGAACTCATATTAGAATCTCATTTTCATCGTAAACACTGAGTTTCATCCCAATCGGTTGAGAAACAGCTTAGTTCCATTTACATTGGCCATTTTCCAGAACCACATTTGAAACTCATATTGGAAGCCCATTTTCATCATACAAACCAATTTTCATCCCAATCGATTGTGAAATGACTAAATTCCATTCAAACTTGCCATATTCCAGATCCCATTAGGCTATTTTGCAAAAATCCCATTGATAACAAAAGTCACAAAACAAGAAAGAAACAAAAAAACGACGCAACCACAATAATTGGATTTTTTAAGCAAAATGGAACCCGGGCCCCACTGGAGGAACCCTTAAACGAATTTTCCTGAAATTAAGACTATAGTCGCAATCGCTTCCTGGGACTCGAACCCCCTTCCCCAAGCCCCCTTACCAATTTTTATCAAAATCGATCGTGCTGTTTCCGAAACCCATGATACAAACATGTCGTCGGTTTGCGAGAATAGTGACACATCTCATATTTGGTTTTATATTTGGAACTACATATTTTTAATAACAACAAAATGTTTCAGACATAAAATTTCACTAAAATCCATCAACAAATGAGCTTGTTCCATTTGATGCTAGAGTGAAAAAGATTTTTGATTTAAAATATCGGTTAGCATGATGATATGGCCGAAGAAATTCTTCAGAGCTGGAATTTTTTAAATTTTATATTAGAAACTACTTAGAGAATCGACTTTACATATCAAGTCTCAGATGAAAGTCCTAGTTCGGTCCTAGAGTGATTGTTCATGTAAAAAAATATTAGTGAAACAATTTTTGATTAATGGTACCATAATATCAGTAGAGGTGTTCCGCAATATTTCTTGAATTTGGCTCTTATTTTGTCTAAGAAATCCGACCCCAAATGAAAAAAACCCAGAAATTCTTCAGAATAATGAATATTTCGATTTTATATTAGGAACTACTTATAGAATCGGCTTTATAACCTATATTTCACTAAAATTTATTGAGAAACGTCCTTATTTCATTTGGCTCTGGAAGTATAGAAAAGGCCTGGACTGGTAATGTATTTAAAAAACTAGTTTCCCTTTAGCAAATTTTTATTTTTATTTTTTTATTTATGGCTTGTATTTCTGTACCAAAGTATTATTAGCAATGTATTGGAATATTTATTGAATTCTAGCCATGTTTCATTTAAGAAACTCCATTCCTGCCCAAACGGAACTTTTGCAATTCTGCACCAATTTCCTTATTTTCGAATGAATTCAACGACAATCCAGAACTGCTAAAACGGGTCATAACTGGTGATAAAACAGGAGTTTACAAATATGACATCGAAAGTAAGGCTCAATCGTCCCACTGAAAGCCTCCTAAAAGCGCAAGACCAAAAATAGCTCGTCAAGTAGTGTAACATGAGTTCTTAGGTCGTTCGATGAATAAGGAGTGCTTCCAGGAAGTTATACGCTGTTTGCGTGAAGCGATCCAAACGAAACGTCTGGATTTGTAGCGAAACAACCATGGCCATTGTATCACGATAATACACCTGCTCACACTTCTCTGCTTGTTAGTAAATTTTTGGCCAAAATCGACACCGTTGTGATACTGAGCATACCAAAACTGTGTAACCCTTTTGACAGCCAACAATAAACTAAGCATCCAGTATGGCTCAAAATGCTAAGAAACGTCAGGGAAAGTGTACCAACACAACCAAAAACCAATTGTGGCAATTGGATTTAAACAACCGGCGAAATTGTAAAATTTGACGATTTTCTGATCAAGTGTGAAAGTGAACAAAAATTTGATATTCATTCCAAAGATGGTTATATGACCTAATTGATTTCACGGGTTCCCATTTCCCAGCATTTCAATACATGTTTGGGTATTATCAAAATTCTAGAAACATTTTTTCCATTTTTTGGAAGAATAACTGCAAACAAAGCCGATTTTTTAAAATTCAAAATTTTTTTGACGTGCCGGAAAAAATTTTAAACGTGGGAAGTTTGGCACGCGTGCCAACTTTATTACCAAGAGTGAGTTTATTTTCTTTCGGAGCAGCGGCAAAGTTTAGTACTTTATTTGTTTACAGGCTTTTCAAATCTAGCCTCGTTACTAGCACGTTCATCTATGAACTGTTTTCTTAAGGTATCACCATTTTCTTCGATATTCAATAAAAATTCAGCATCATCTGAAGTAACAGGCTTTCCACTCGCAATATTATAAAGATTATCTGGACCTACGTTCCCGACGTTCCAAAAATCCACGTTTTTTGGTTGCGTCTTTGAAACATTCTTTTGGTTTATCTGACAAATAAGTTCGTGAACGTTTTTTTCATCGGAATAGGAACTTGGCAAAACTAAGGCGGTTATCTCACATTGGTAAAATGAGTGAATGAGGGATGAGGGTGAAACAGAAATAGAAATATTACATACAGAAAGTGTGTAAAGTGGAAAGATAAATATTAAATTTCCAAAAAGAATTTTATGTTCAATTCAAGGAATATTGCAAAACAGTACCAATGATATTTTGATCGATATATTAAATCAAAAACTATAATCGCCAAGTTTATTTTGATATATTTAGCTCATTCAGACTATTTTCTCAGTTTCATCAACAACGCAATATTATTTCATGGTCTGAAAATTTTCCGACTATAAGGCTTAGCTGGGATAAAATTTTTTAAAATATAACCTGGTCCAATGGGAAGAAGTATTTTGGAACATTACTCAAACTAAGTTATTTCAATCAAGTCAATTTGATTTTCCATACATACCTAACCCAGCCAATTGTCGCCGCCTCTAGCAAGATGTTAAGCCGATTTATAGTTCCTAACCTTAAATAGATTCACATCAAATAACGTTCTGAAGAATTTCTTGTGGTTGGGCCACATAATTTGCGCTTGATTCCTTAAATAAAACATTTACCTTAGAAATGCTTAATTTTTATAAGGGAATGAATTAAAAACAAATTTATGCATTAAGAAAATCCCGAAGGAAACTCCGAAGATATTGGAAATCTCTGCCAATCGAGAAGCCCGTTTGATAACAGATAGGGAAGACATGGCTATTATTAGACAGAGAGAGACACATTGCTCTCGGCCAACGCAGGACTTCAGAAGAAGGGCGTAATAGATTGTCTTTAGATAGTGGGAGACATTATAACTTAAGGCAAAGGTTAACTCTTTCCGAAAGAATGATTTAGATAACGGCACACCGAGAAAGTCAAACTTTACAACGAGCAATTGAGCCACCACTTTTAAGATTAAATCGTCTTGCATCCGAGAATACACGCCGCGCCAAATTACGCAGATTGAGATCGCTCCATGGAGTTAGCATAATTAATAACAATTTGTTACTAAATTCCAATCAGTGGACTAGTAAAATATTATGGCATTCAGCTACGATCGTAATACAGATTCCTCTGTAAATTTAGGATCAATGTCCGTAGTATGTACAGAATATTTAGCCCTAAAATGGAAAGAAGAGTCAGCAGGCATAAGTTGTCAAAATGGAAAAGTTAAGTTAAACCTGATACAAATACTACTAGAATCATTATTCTCTCTTCTCAATCAGCAACAGCCAAACTACAAAGAATTTCAAAAGAAGATTCGATCGAACAAGAGTGCAGTTATCTGAATGTTTTTGATGTAAATGTTGGCATAGAACGACGTAAATTTCAGAACGTCGTTTTATGCCAACATTTACATAAGGTACAAGGCAAAATTTATCATTTGTAGGGAGTATTTCTCCGGTCAAGCTTGATGCTCATATATTTCATCAGATATATTTCATTTCTGATTTTTAGAAGTATTTGTACGTTTAAATAACGCACAGTATCTTGATATAGTGGTTAAATATTTTTTCTTCAACAAAAGCTGCATAATCACATTCCTTACAACTCATATGTACAATCTTTTAAAACAGCATTGGAGACCGTATCACCTAATCTAATACACCTGATTTGAAATTAATACAATATCCATCATCCCATGGATGGATGGATATTGTATTAATATCCCACAAATTAATCCTAGCACTGGCGAATCTGTCAACAAAACTGTATCATATACACAATTATTGTGCGGCAAAATGATTTTAACGCGTTACACCGATGCGTGGCAGGCTATACTGGTTAATATTTGGTAGACGTTTACATGCTAAGGTTGAAAGTAAAATATGGGCGTTCATTCAAAGAAATCAAGCCACTGACATAGTTCAAGTCACAATGTTTCCATCATCGTACACTGACAGTCCAAGGTATTCGCATGAGCGAACTCAAGAAGGGTATGACACGCATACGACACTACGGCAGGCCAGATTTATTTATAACAGCCATCTGTAATCGCAAATGGATTCAAATTCAAGATAGTCTACTTTTGGGCATTATAACGCAGCAGGAGGAAAAAAAGTTTATGAATTTGGTTAGAAAATGAGAAATATTTGGCACAGTTAAGTGTTATATGTATGTTTACACTGTCGAGTGGCCGAAACGCGGATTACCTCATATTCATTTGTTGTTATGGCTTCAAGAAAAGTTAAGACCAAAGTTAAGTTAAGTACCGAAATTCCAATTAAGTTGATCGACCCAGAGTTACAATGCAAAAATGATCAAAAATGTATTAAACAATATCCGAAGCCATTTCAAACTGTCACTACTACAATCGAAGACGGATATCTAAGATATCGGAGCAGAAAATTTGACCCAGATCGATCTAGATAGCCGTTGGGTGGTCCCATACAATCCGGTTCTACTGAAAACTTTTACCGCCCAAATAAACGTAGAGCTTTGCAGCTCCATTACATCAATACAATAAGTATGTAAGTACATATAAACTAACAAACCATGCGATTTTTTGCCTAAAATCAACAAATGAAGTAGACCAGTTTTTGTCAGGATAGTATATTAGTACCTCGGAAGCTATTTGGCGGCTGCTTTCATTTAATATCTATAAAAGGCACCTTGCAATACGTGCAAAGATAACAAATTCCAGCAGCGCAAAATAGGGATTCAAGTTTAGAAGTTAAAAGTGACACTCTCAGGCGAGTTTATACGGTTCATCCGACAAATGCGGAGTGTTTTAATTGCGATAGCTAGGCAAAAAAGGGTTTATGCATGTTCAGTGCCATTTTACGTTATATCTCTATGACAGCAATTAAGTATTTTTACTTGGCAAAAATCGCATTCATTACTTGCATCACATAGTTGATAGATTTTGGTAAACAGTTCAAAATCGGCCACGGAAAAGATCAAGCCTTGAATTTAGATCGGATACCTTAGCAGACAAATCCTTCAAGGCGAATAGGGTAAACGATTTAATGGTCGGGTTTTAATCTACATTGAGGATAGGATTGCATCTTTAAGATGATCGGCCCTGAAAAGTTTTGAATTTTGGCAAACGATTAGAAACAGTAAATCTGCCCACTCGAGTGAAGTACGAACAGAAAAAATTCTAACGGATGTTTACCCATGCCTACATGCACGGAAAATGGTCCAACATCAGGGGGAAGCATTTGACAAAGTTAAAAAGCAGCTTTTGTCAGGCGAAGCAGCATATTTTTCTTAGGCTCCAGGCAGTACCGAGAAGACTTTTCTGATTCTTCTGCTTTGGGCTGAAGTGCGAGAGAAACGATGCTCTAGGTGTCGCATCGTTCGGCATTGCTGCAACACTTTTGTTAGGAGGGAGGACACCTCACTGGGAGTTACCTCTAAATTGAATAATCGTGTAAGGCGAGCGCATCATGTCCCACAAAGCAGTATATTATGTTGAAAAATCTCAGATGCAACAACGACAGAATGCTATGATGTTGGATAGTGACTTTTGACAGACGCTTTCGTGTATTCCCCACGGAATATTCATGCATTTCGAGGGTCATCGAAAGGTGATCGATTAACGGTGATCAGTTACCCGATAGTCTATTTCAACTAGGAATTGGTTCTGTGATTTAGGATTTTCAAATGGTTTGATTTGTTGGGAAGGCACTTATTACGCTAGGTTTTAACCCTTGGTGATTGCTCAGAAACATATTATAAGAGTAATGAGTAACAAACCAAGGTTTCCTGAGTCATCGCCTCTTTTTCAATATACATACATAATACATATGTGTATTTTACCGCTAAGACATTTATTCGTAATGAAAATTTTGAGAGTTTTTTATTTAGTGATAGTCAATACAGCCAATGGAAACACGACAAAGTACAGTCTGCGAAGCAAACTCCATATTCACTTGCTGAAATTTTCTACCACTAATTTTCAGAATTTCTTTTTTAATTTTGCCTCCTAAAATATACAATAATCTTCCTGATAAATTCAAAACTTGCTCTAATTTATTTTTTTTATGTATTTTTATCTTTAATGTTGATAATTTCACTATTTATAAATATGTAGATATGTCAATCAACACTGGCATCTTTGATCCATTGATTGTCAAAGTAATAAAATAAATAAATAAAAACAAAATTTCCTCCGTTTGAAAATGGTTTTAGCCACAGCTTTACTGCTCCATAGGAAGACGCAACCCACAGTTTGAGAAGCACTGTTCTAGGGTATAAAACGAATTAAGAGAATCAATAGAATTGTAATATTAAGTGTATTGCTTTGGTAAAAAAGGATTAGATTTAGGTTTGGATTTAAAATTTCAGAAAGCAACCCGCAAAGATTTATTTTTGAATATAATTTTTGTTTGATGTGTTTCATATGAAGCAAATTCTAGTGGTAGGTATTGAAACTAAAAATCGGATTTAATTTAACTAAACTCAAAAAATAATTGGATTTAGCTGAATCTTTTTTGGATTTATTTAATGCAATTGTTGTTGTATTTTTTTGTAAATTTACCAAAGCAATACACTTATTGTACCGAAAGTGTTTTTTTATTTTTTTTTTTATTTTTTGATTATTTAATGAATAAAAAAAAAAAAAAATTGAAATTTAGAATTTGAAATTTTGAATTTGAAGTTTGGAATTTGAAATTTAAAATTTGGAATTTAAAAGATTTAACATTTTAAATTTGGAATTTGGAATTTAAAATTTGGAATTTTGTATTAAAATTTGAAATTTGAAATTTAAAATTTGGAATTTAAAATTTGAGATTTGATATTTAAAATTTGAAATTTACACTTTGAACTTTAAATTTGTAATTTGGAATTTAAAATTTAGAATTTTAGATTTTAAATTTGGAATTTGAAATTTGGAATATAAAATTTGAAATTTGGAATATGAAATTTTGGATTTGGGATGAAGATTTGGAAATTTGAAATTTAAAGTTTGAAATTGGAAATTTGGGATTTAAAATTTGAAATTTAAAATTTGGAATATGAAATTTTGGATTTAACATTTTGAATTTGGAATTTGAAAGTTGGAATTTTGTATTTGAAATTTAAAATTTGGAATTTGAAATTCGGAATTTGAAATTTGGAATTTAAGATTTGGAGTTTGAAATTTGGAATTTGAAATTTAAAATTTGGAATTTAAAATTTGGAATTTGAAATTTAAGATTTAACATTTTAAATTTGGAATTTGGAATTTGAAATTTGGAATTTTCTATTTGAAATTTAAAATTTGAAATTTGAAATTTAAAATTTGGAATTTAAAATTTGAGATTTGATATTTAAAATTTGAAATTTGATATTTACAATTTGAAATTAAAGTTTGAAATTTGGGATTTAAAATTTGAAATTTAAAATTTGGAATATGAAATTTTGGATTTAACATTTTGAATTTGGAATTTGAAAGTTGGAATTTTGTATTTGAAATTTAAAATTTGGAATTTAAAATTTGAGATTGGATATTTAAAATTTGAATTTTTTTTTTTTTTTAATAATAAATACAAAAAGTGGAATGAAAATAGAAGAATTCTTTGTCGAAAATCGACAGTTTTGAATTCTTCTAAAGACATATGAAAAAAACAAAATATTTAACATTATACTGATCGGCTATCAAATACATTAAAAGATATTTTACAAAATTTCATCAGTAACACTAATTATGTAATAACACGAAACAGACTTGTTACGTCGGGCGTTTCAAAGAGCCACTCTTTCACACTGGACAAAATGACTTAATATGAATTAGCCTTCTAATCCTATCTGGTAAACTATTAAAGATGGTAGGTGATACAACAAGGATGTAGCGGCGGAAATGATCATTATTAAATCTGGGAATACTATAAACTAAAACTTGACGGTTAGCACGGAAGTTGTATCGAGCATCAACTCTTATTATATGCTGCCCACTACGCTTAAAAAATATTTTTAAGACCTTATAAACGTACAAATGTTGCAATGGTACGATATTAGTAGACTTGAATAAAGGCCAAGATGAGTTTGTTCTTTTCTTCCTCAACATGATTAGCAAAATCATTTTCTGTTGTATATACAATGGTTTTAAAGTAGTTGGATAACAACCACAGCATAAAGCGGATTCAATTTTAACCAATACCAATGCATGATACGTCATTTTCAACACAGAGACAGGACATACATCGCGAAGAAGGTAAAAAAGTCTACGAACCTATGTTTTAAATAATTGACATGGGTTTTCCAATTGAGCTTAGTATCCACATGCACTCCAAGATACTTAAATGAGTCAACTAATTCAATATTCAAACAATCAGTACGACAATTGGTAGGAGTACATTTAGAAGCGCTATGATACGTAACTTGGTAATCATTAGGTACAGTTATAACTCCAGAAATGTTAAACAACATAAACTTGGTTTTATCACTCAGAATTAGGCTATGCTTGTCAAACTATTTATGCAGAACTTTCAGATCGGAATTAATCATGGAAATAACATCAGCGGAAGATCCAGCAGTATAAGCTAAAGCTAAATCATCAGTAAATCCAGTACTGCTGCCATTTAACCCAAGTTTCAAAATAGAATTGACACTTGGGGAATTCCAACACTCACGGATTTAGGATCACTCAAAATGTCACCTATTCTAACTGTCACTTTTCTACTCTCCAAATAGGATGCAAACCAGCTATTTACTGAACCTTTAAAACCAATATCCCACAGAGTAGACAACAAAATTTTATGATCAACCATGTCAATTGCCTTAGAAGCATCAACAAACAAACCAGCAGTATTTTAACATTTCTGGTACTATCGTAAGCAGCGATATGAACGATAAAACCTCTTTGATTTGTATATCTGCAAGGTGGATGAATCAATTAGTAGTACCAGTTAGTAATTTTAGTGTCTCTGAAACCCTTTATTTCGATTCCCAAATATAATTTTTTGTGCCCCCTTACAGATACCTCAAATGTGGTATTTGTCTATGTTTCCGCCAGTGAACGTTGAGGCATTTTTTCGTATACAAATTTATGAGGCATTTTTCATTTTTATTTTAAACATCATTTCATTTTGAATATTGAACTAGTTTTTTGCGGTGAAATGAACAATAGTACAATTTAGACAACATTTTAAAAACAAATTGATAGTTGATAACTACATATGTAGGCTAGACGGTCAAGATAATGTAAACAACATTTCAATAACATTACAAAAGTAATTAAATCGACAAACACATGCAGATGCATAAAATATTGAAATGTGGGCAGGCAACCTATATTTTATTGCAACCATCAATCTGGTGATGTATTGTCAAAATATAAATTTTCAGTTTAACGAGACACATTATTGTGTGTGAAAATTGAAAATAATTTTTTAAAAATGGGATCACGCGCGACCGCAACAACAATATAAAATCTATTTCGGTTGGAGATCCCCTATCCTAGACAATGTATACAAATATTAATTTTTTTGTTATAGATTTCTCACACTGACACAAAAATAGTGTTTTATTTTCGACAGACTGAGTCATCAAAATAATGAAAATTTTGGGGAATATTTTTTTTTTTTTTGTAAACAAACAAAACCTATTTTCATTTTATTTTATAAGCTGAACGTTTTTTATTTTTTTTTTTTTTGGTTTTTGTTGTGTACAGCTACAGCGCGTGTATAATCATTTTGCACACAGTGTTAGCGCAAAAATATTCTTGGAAATTATTTTTTTGAAAATATGCATTCATTAAATTAAATTATAAATTCAGGAAAATTTACAAATGTTGTATACGATGTGGAGGAATATTTTGAAATATTTTTTTAACATATAACAGGTGTACCTAATCTTCTATCAATCGGCATGTTCGAACTCAATTTTCTCCTCCACCACAAACGATCAACATTATGATCAACATAACGAATTCATGAACAAAAAAAAAAAAAATCAAAATATACAAACGCAACAGACGTAAGTGGAAAACTGTGAATTGACGTAGTTGGAATGGAATCTTTTGAGCGCGCACGAGTATAATATAGAGTCCGATGCCCACTTGCCTATAGTATTATAAACTGTAGCGTGTGAATACAATTTTTTTTTGAATATGATATTCAATCAAATCAATGGCAAGGTTGGTTGTTTATTCAATATGGTTTAAATCAAAACAAAACTACTTTATCGTTGTTTTGAAATGATTTTCCAATTTTTATTTTAACTTCGTAAAATCATGAAAATCAAATTTTTTTTTTATTGTACATTTTATTGATATTAATTAAGATTTTTTTTTTGTTTGGAAATTGGCCAATCTTGAGAAATCAAATTAAAAAAAGAAAATGGCAACAAGTTATATGTTTAGGATTAAGTAAGACAGTCATAATTATTTGACAGTTACAAGATTTCCCTCAAGGAACATATACATACGTAACGTATTTTGCGGTTTGATTGACATGTGTTTTGTGTATTATTAAAATGTAAAACCATCTGTTTGATTTATTAAAACAAAATACGATGTGCAACAGATACATTTTCATTTCAAAGACATGTGGCTTAATTTTCAATTAACTTGTTTGTTTTTACACTTTAGAGTTATATGAAATAATCATCTATGTAAATAGTGATATCAACCTTGCTTTATATTTAGGTGTACTCACTAAATGCTTCATCCAGGTATCGAGAATGGGGTTATTTGCTTACCTGAAATTAAAATAAAATATATTTGTAATTAGTTTTGGGAAATTTTACAAAATTATTTAAATAAACATAAAAATGATTTAAATTTAGAATCATAAATTTTATATCAAAAAATAGTAATTCAACATTTTGATTTTCTAATCTTATTATTGATTTATATCATTAACGTGGTTTACAAACAATTTAACAATAAATTATGCAAAGTCCAAACAAAACATCACAATTATGGTGATTTGTGATAAATGCGTGAGTCTAATGTAAATTATGTTGAGTATTCCATTTCTTCCGAAGTGCCATTAAAAAGAACCTTTAATTTTTTTTTTAAATTTTACTGTAAATACCTGCTTTGTATGTTAGATATGTATTCAATTTATCAAGTGCGAGGTTAATAAACAAACGAAAACATTTATATCAAACAAAATTCACCCTTGAATTTATGGTTTGGCATTGACGATGAACTTATTCGGACATTGATAAGATTATGTTGTTCAATTGTCGACAATTAGCGGTTTTAGTTTATTTTAATACCTTCAGATTGATATATTGCTAAACTTACTATAACCTTTATGTTTTAATCTAAAAACTAAATATGTACACAATGTGGTCGCACAAGCCAAATTTAAGAAAATGGCCTTTAAGTAGCATGTAATTAAAAATTGTGAGTCAGACAAAATTTTTTTAACAAACTTGTGGAAATTGCTCAGTAGTTTTAGGAAAACATCAACTTTGAGGAAATATTCTAAAGCTTGGCGAAGAAGAACCCTATATTTTGGTAAAACAAGTATTACAAATTTTAAAGTAAATATTGTAAAAGGGAGGAGCCTCGGGGAACAAAAATTAAGTGAAAATAAGTTTTGAATGGCAACAAAACAGTATAGTGGGTCTAACGGTTGTAAGTTTTGCCTACCGAAATAACCTTACTAGTTTCGTGCGAGTTCGAATATTTCAAGACGAATTTCAAGAGGAATAATTTTCAAGGATTCACATCTTTCAACATATGGAGGTAGATTCCTAATATTTTCCCACAACAGTAATCGGTGGTCAAACCCACCTGTTCTCCTTCCATAAAAATGCATGATGCATATTCGAGCTGTGAGCGAAAAAAAGATTGATACAGGCAAACAAAAACTCTAGGATCATTAAATTCTTTCATGGAACGTTTTAGGAATCCTAACATAGACTGGGCTTTGACACAGATCAAGTCGAAATGACGATTAAATGATAAGGTAGATAAAAATATAACTCCAAGATCTTTTATTTCATTAACTCGTGCCAAATTATGATTATTAGCAATATTATAATCATAAATAAGATGCGATGTTGAATGTGGAAAAGTCATCATTCTGCACTTTGTTACATTTAAATATAACAAATTGTTCTGACACCAAACATTAACCACATCTACATCCTTTTGTAACTCCTCTGCATCAGATAGATTTCGAATAGAGGAAAATATTTTTATGTCATCGGCATATATGAGACAACGGGAAAATTTTATACATTTCGTGATATTATTTAAAAATAATATGAAAATAAGCGGACTGAGATGTGAGCCCTGATGTACCCCAGAATGTACATAAATTAGATCAGATAAACTATTATTAATTTTTACACGCTGAATCCGCCCAGTAAGGTATGACCCAAGCCATTTGATCAAATTATCATTAATACAAAGTAATTTTAATTTTTGCAGAACGATAAAGTGATGAATTGAGTCAAACGCCTTACTAAAGTCGGTATAAATAACATCAAGTTGAGCATTGTCTTCAACCATCTTGTTTAAGATTTTTGTTTTCACAATCCCTATTTTTCTAAACCGAAAATTGTTTTGGTAAAGTCAGGTTCTTCGGTGTTGCACTCCTTCTTATTTCTATTTAGCTTTCCACTAACGTTACTAGTTTTTACCTCCGATAATATTTCTGTAACCGGCACAACCTGTCCTGACGTTACTGTACCACCGTTTTTAATTTTATTATTATTATTGTTACCGTTCTTATAACTGCAACTATTACTACCACTTAGCTCTGACTATTCTAGTGGCAATGTGGTCTTTACCGCTTATACAAAATGGTACCTTCCGAATATATTTTAATAAACCCTAAATGAATTAAATCCGAAATTTATATTAGTTTTACCAAGCGTAGATATGTCAGGATACCAGAAGCAATCAGACGCTAAACTCCCTTCCAAACTGGTCGGTTTTTTATAAATAATTATTAGGTTAGGTTTGAGTGGCGGTCCACCATGACCAGGCATAGACACAAAAAGGTCCGTAGCCATACCACATTATTAATGAAAACTAATTTAACAGGAAGTGCTTACATCCTAAATAAAAAATCATGTTAAGTTTTATTAAACTGCTGGCTTCTCCTGGCTATTTATAAAGTAGAATGATCTCACGGTGTTATTTGAAGTCTTTATACTAAATGAGGATTCTCAATACATTTTTTGGAAAAGTGCCAGAAACAAAATTCTGGGAAACCTATACAAATATTCTCTTTAAATAAATTTGAACAATTCCTGAAATGGTAGTTTGCCAATTCGCGTAGAACTTCACGTTGAATATAAAAGATATTTGAAATCTAGATCTGTCGACTCGGTTGACAAACATCGATCTTGCGCCCCTCTCCAACGATAGGTTCCTGTCGTTTTATTTTCTAAAAAACTACTAATTGGGTAAAAAAGCACACAAATTAAATCTACTAACACTTTATTACAAATTTATTTTTTTTGCTTTAGCTGACGCAAATTTATAAATTTTATTATCAAAGTCAATTTCTTCGGTCGTTTCCCGTTCTATGCTCAATCTTACCGCGATTGGCAACAATATTTGCAATGCTATACACATATTGGGAAAAACGTTTTAATCTCCATATTGAACTATAAAATTAAGCAATATTGTTCTCGGCTTCATATTTTTTCGGTATGGCTTGTTAGCAGCGTTCTAAAATCCAAAATTTCTTCATATAATTCTTGCCCATCCACATCACAACTGTAGGCTTCAAATTTTGCACAACGCTCTTTCAAGTAGGTTTTTCGACTATAAAATACAACCCTTCCATATAAAAAATAAATCCAAATGTTCCATAAATTTCTTGCAAACGAACGCTTCTACTTTTTAATTCATTGAATAAACGGTCGACAGTCGCTTTCATAACTCTTTCAATTTCTTCTGTAGCTGATCAACCAGCATCTCTCGATGTTTTGCCATCCATTCTTTTCTTTCTTCATGGGCGTCTTTCAAATTCAATGCCCCATTCATTAAAAATTCGAATTCCTTCTTTCAGTGAGTCACTAACTAACACTTCTCTTTTATCATGAAAATAATTTTGAAGAGCTTTTAAATCTAAAGCTGCACCATGAAAGTTCATTTTAGGATCCTGCAACCTCTTTTGAACGCGGTCAATACGAATTAAAATCTTGTTCCAAACCCCTAGCAACGTTAGAAGGTCATATATTACATTCGATTATAGAGTTGCTTTGCGTCGCTTTTAGTTTCACTAGTCGCGTTTTCATCGTCCATATTTGTTCTGGAGAACTTCCACCATTTAACAACAGCTTTGAGTTTTTCCTAGCGCTGGGTTGAACGAGAGAATAAAACATAAAGTCGATGGTTCCGAAAATAGTTACCATCATTACTTATTTTTTCGCTGCATGGACGCCTACCAAATTGAGTGAATGATTATCACAATTCACAAATATTGCTTTGTTGTTTTTTCTTTGATTCTTTGATGAACACCAAACTTGTGTCCAGCCATAACAGCAGAATTATCATAGCACTGTGACCTACAATCTTGTAAATTCATATTGTCATTCTCTAACTGTTTTTTTTTCTCAAAATGTATGTTCACATATCTTACTATTTCATACATTTGTTCACGATTAGCTTGATCAAGAGTCGAGTCAAACATTAGTCCATAATACTTTACATAATACTTTACGTATTCTTTCTAGCAAGATATCACGATTAGTGGATGTCATGATGTGAATAAATTCGTTCTGTATTTTCGATGGAAGATATGAAGTGGATTCAGGATGGCTCTCCGCAAATCTTATGTGTTCTTTTACGACAGAGTCAAAATTAAAAATTAGTTTCGATAAACCAAGTAAATTTCCTGTATCAAAATCTGACTGAAGTAACTCTCTGTATAGCCTCGCAAAGCCAGGTTTTGTATCGTTAAGTATTTGATGCAGTGTAAAAATCTCTTCAAAATATTACACCCTTCTGATTTTCTCTTTGAATTTGCTCTTGAAGTTCTGCATCACTTATGCCTCTGTTGTTAAGTAAATTTCTTTCCATTTCTTTCCACTGCGAATAAAGCATTGTCGATGATTTTTGGAATTTTCAAGAACACTCAGATGCAAACTAGATTGGTTTTGAAAGGTGAATAAACTAATCTTGAACGCATTACTTGCTCACCAAGACCATTTCCTAATATTTTTTTGAACCAAGTTTTGTTCATAGAACGATTGTTGGTGGGCAAAAAAGGACCCTCGATGTTTTGAAAATACTTAGAACCGAGTTTTATTATTTCAGTTACAGTTGAGGTAACTGACAGTTGCCGATTCTTCATTAAACTTAAAAAGACCGATGTCGTGTTCTTCAATCGCTCTAGATATGGGATTTTTAATAGTTTCTGCGGGTTTGAATATTAAGTTCTTATTTACTTCAACGTCATTAATATCTATTTCTTTGTCAGACCCATCTTCTAATTCTTCAGAATTAGCAAACTTAACGATTGGCAAAAGTTGCCGAAATTATGTTAAACTTTTTTTATGATGAAATTTATGTTTAAACAAAATTATTATTTCAAAATTCTTTATTTAATTAATATTACAATAGTATTATTTGTTTGTTATGTTCGTTGTTTCGCATCTACCAATAGATTGGCGATCAAATGACCAAAATTTTGATGTTTGCTCCCACGGATGAACTGGAGCTCGGGGCATCTCAGGCCTGCCTTCTTGACAAGCGGTGCATGCTTTAACCAGATTTGCGATGTCTTTGTCGATGTTCGGCCACCATACGTAACTGCGAGCAAGGGCTTTCATTCGCACTAAGTCATGATGTACGGAATGCAATGCTTGCAAAATGATTGTTTGGCCAGCCGGAGGGATAATGGTGCGATTGCCCCACAACAGCCAGCCTTTGAGAGTAGAGATTTCATGCCTACGCATGTAGAAAGGTTTGAATTTTGTTTGATCGTTTACTAAACTTACTGGCAACCCCTCTAACACCCAGTTGAGCACACGGTTGTAGTCGGAATCTTTGGTTGTCATCTGTCAAAAATGACGTCAAAATCTTATGCGTTCAGGAATACTCGGCGTCGAAGCATTTGGGCTGATATCACTGTAGGCAGGGCCTTTCAGAGCTAGCAGGGGGCCTGGGCCAAATTATTAAAATGGGACCCCATAAAAATAAAATAAAACAATCTTAAGTTTATATCACATGAATTCATTTTAGTATTTATTAGAATTTATTAGAAATTATTAGATTGAAGCTTTTCTCGCTTTATTATTAGAAAATTCTCTAATGATTTGCTCAAAATTAATTTTTCTTGCCATGTCGTGGTTAATGTTTAACATTGCCAATCCATTTAACCGTTGTTCTGCCATTGTTGAGCGATGCAAATTTTTTATTCTTTTAAGAACACTGAAACTCCTCTCGGCTAAAGACACAGATGCAGGAATACTTAAAAATATTCTTAAGACAATGATAAGATTCGGAAATAAACCAGCTAAGTTTTACTGAGAATATTTTCTAACAAATTTGTTGGTGTCGGATCTGCATTGAAATTAGCTGCATACATTTTTTTAAGGAATTTTACCTCATCTAGTATCTCGTTTGATAACTCACTCGTGTATTTTGAATGCAAATGGTTTACTGCAGCTTCAATTTTTTCATCAGTCAAATTTGGAAATGACCAAAGAAAACCGAAAAGATTGCAGATATTTTGTAAAGATTGAAATTGTCTTTGTAAGCCAGCTATTACGGAATTAACTATTACGTTAAACACATTTATCCTGTAGTATTTTTCAGCATCCGATTGTGTCCGTATCATTCTAATAATGACAAAATCACATGTAACTCCATATTCACGTGCTTTAGCTTTTGCTTTCGCAAATATTTCATTCCACATTCCGCTTAAATTGCGAAATCTCATTACTAGACTTTCAATATTATTTTGCTCAATATCAAGTGTAGCATTTTGAGCTTCAATTACCAAATTTGTCTGATTCAAATCTGTCAAAATTTCGAGCCATATGATAGAAAGCAAAACACATTCAAATTTATTTAAATATTTCTCAATTGAGTGTAATTCAACGATTGCGTGTGGTGGTAAATTAAAGGAATGCATTTCATGTAAAGCATCTCGAATAGATCATAGATTTTTGGCTATTGGTTTTACTGCATCTATTCTAGCAGACCTTCTAGTTTTGGAAATCGAATGAAGAGACATACGGATATGTTTCTTTAAAACCTCCCATCTCCGCGGACTACTGCTAAAAAAATTATACATTTGTTGTATGACTCCAAAAAATTGTACAGCTTCTTTACACGATTCAGCTGAATCAACTCCAACAAGATTTAATGTGTGGTTCCCACAGCTGGAAAAAATACAATTAGGATTACGCTTCGTAGGAATGGCTTGCACACCGTTTAGCTTGCCAGCCAAATTTGCACCATTATCATATGCTCGAGCAATACATAAATTATAATTTAATTCCATATCCGACAAAATTTCAAGAATTCTGGCAGCAATTTCTTCTTCGGTTTTTTCAGAGAATGAATCGAAGCAAATAAAACGCTCTTCAATGTCAAATTTTAAATTGTCACACATCTTGTTCTTGTTATAAAGACAAAATACTATCGAAGATCAAGCGCAAATGAGAAATCTATAGTAACAAAAAATTCGGGGGCCCCTAAAAATCGGGGGCCCGTGCCGTATGGCCCGGCTGGCCCACCCTCTGATTGGCCCTGACTGTAGGTATATGTTTTTCGAAACTGAATAACCCATTCAATAGACGATGATCGGTGATGATCGTAATCCGCCTTCCAAGTAGATGTGAAATTTTTTAATTCCAGCAACGATGGCTACTGCGTTTCGATCAATTTGTGCATAATTTCTCTACGCTTTATTGAGGGTACTTGAGTAGAAAGCAATTGGTCGTTCAGTGCCATCCTCCATGAGATGAGATAGAACAATGCCTATTCCGTAAGGAGATGCGTCACAGCAGAGAATGAGTGGAGGCTTCTCATGGTAGTGTGTGAGGAGGCTGGTTGGCGATAATAATTCCTTCAAGTCGTCAAAAGACTTTTGATGAATTAAATTCCATTCCCACCTCTGATTTTTATCAAGCAGGCGATGCAGAGGCTCAGCGCCGTTAGCTTTGTCCGCCAAGAATGAATGGTAAAAATTTAGCAATCCAAGGAATGCTTGAAGTTGTTGCTTATTTTTTGGTGATGGTGCAACGTTAATGGCTGTTATTTTGTCATCGGTAGGTCGGATCCCCAATGAATCAATTTTATAACTCAGAAAATTTATTGACGGTGATTTGAAAATTCATTTGGCAGAACATTCTCGAGACGTGCTGAATTAGCCAGCTTCGTTTTTCGCGGAAATAACGATGTCGTCAAAATACGGTAAGATTCCTTCGATATTTCTTAAAATATTTTCAATAAGACTCTGAAAAATTCCTGGAGCGGAGGAAATTCCGAATTGCAGGCGCTTGACTCGGAATGCCCCCTTCTTGGTAACTATTGTTTGAAGCAATGACGATTCCTCGTCAACTGGTAGTTGCTGGAAAGCTTGTGCCAAGTCAAGTTTTACAAAAACATTACCTTTCTTGAACGAGGATAAAAGGTAATTTATCGCTGGAATATGGTGAATGTTAGGTTTCAAAGCCTTGCTTATGCTGTGTGCCTTAATCGACTAAACTAACTAAACTAAAACAAAATTGAAGCTTCTGCTATTGCTTCATAGGCGGCAACCGAAAAGTAAATTGACGAGCTTACTTTTCAATGACTTTACATGTATCGTGAATTACTTTTGTTTGACATTTCTGTTTATTGTTTTGCATTACTTTTTTATTTAAAATACTTTAAAATTGCATTGGTGAATGATAAATGTGAAAATATCAATTATTAAATGAATCAATGTAAACCTTTATGTGATTTTGTGGTGGTTTTCGAACAATTTTAACATTTATTTTAGTTTAGTTTAGTTCCTTTTGAGGCACAGTAAATGACTTTTATACTAGTGCCATCTTCATATCAATTATACTAACTAACGTATTTTAGTTTAGTTAGTTAGTTTAGTCGATTAAGGCACACAGCATTAATGTAGATTTATAATCCCCAGATATGCGAATACTCCCATCATGTTTAAGAATTGGAACTATTGGAGTGGTCCAATCTAAATATTCAACAGGTTCCAAGATACCCTGTGATTGAACACGATCGAGTTCAGCTTCGACCTTAGCTTTGATCGCGAGAGGTACTGGTCGCGGAGCACAAAGAATTGGTTGAGCTGACGTCGAGTAGCAAAGATATTTTATTTCCTTTATAAAAACCGAACTCCTCGGAGAATAGATGCTGGAATTTATGGACGACAGCATCAACAGGTATTGTTGTTGTATATTTTGTACGCCTTGCAAACTAATACCTAGCGACGAAAACTAGTTGCAACCAAGTACGTTAGATTTTTCTCCATTTACTATGTCGAATGGAAGTTTTTCGATTACAGCGTTATTGTAGTGAATATCGATGTCTATTACACCAGCAATTGGAATAGCATTTTTTTGGGAGTCCACCAATTTTAACTCACATGGCTGGATAACCAGTTTTGAATTCGATCAGATATGATTGAATGTACCCTTTAATATTATCGTAAAATTCGATCCAAAATCCACCTCAAAATTACAAGGTCGATTATTTAAATGAATTGTAACATTCTTTTTTAGGTCGGTGCTATTTGATTGATGTGTTCCGATTACTTAGAGGAAGAACGTTGATTACACCCAATCCTTTTTTTACACGGTAGATGCGTTCCAGAATTGGTCGTGTAAAAAAAGATACAGAGTGTTAATACTTAATAATGTACCTGGAAGAAAAAGAAGCATAATCATAGGAACATCATCGCACCATCAGCAGCAGTCACATTTGCTGAAATAAAATAGATTTATGTATTCTAATGTCACTGTGTTTACAAGTGAAATTTATTATTATATTCTTACCCATTATATTATTTATTATAAAATTAATCACAAATCTAAATTCCATATTAAATGTCATCATCTAGTAGTAGTCAGATTAATCTAAAAAGAAAAAAGAAATCTCATTAACAATTTATTTATCATATTATAAAATGTAATATACTTAACTTAAAAATCCTTGTATACACAGCTCACAAAATCACATCTGTCAAAATGTCAAAATTTAAAATGCAGCCGAGTTTATGTTCAATTTGTGATGCAGTCCGAAAGTTGTGAATACCGACACGACATCTGTGTGAATAATTTAGAAGATGATCAAATTATTCGAACATAACTTTCGCGACTGAACATTTTTGGCTATGCATATTTTTTTTATCATTATAATTGTAACCACCATTGTGAAAACAACAAAATTAAGAAGATTATAATTGTAACCACCATTGTACACACAACAAATTAGAAAATATAAAGTTTAACAGTGAAATGACTAAATAAAAACAAATACAAACATAAAACCATTAAACAAAAATTGGCTTTTATATTGTGATTAAATTGGAAATACGTGCGTTTTAGTCCGGACAATACAACATATTTACAACGAAGATACAGTCCACCCAAGTATAACGTGGAAATAAGTTCACGGTCGAAAAATAACAATATTTTGGCTTGTGCTCCACCAACACAGAGTATATGGTAAAAGAATCGATACGTGGAAAAATTCGTTTTTGGGTACAAAATAAAGTAAATATGTATATATCTTTTGTAATTGGGAAATTAAATGAAATGTTTAGTTGAAATATTCGGCAACACCAAAATTACAAAACCCTCACCGCCAATCGTTTGAGCTAACGTTAATATTTCTGAATTCACATCATCAATGAGAGTTCCAAGCTTAGAAACATTATTCGTCACACATTCTGGCCAAAGAGCCTTCCAGCATATAATGCCTATAACAGCCTTCTAGCAGATAATGCCAAAAAGAAAACGTATACACAATCCAAAATTGTATTGCTTCCAGGCGTCAATTACCATCACGTAAGGGTCTTTATCGATGTTGTTTTATATCAATTGAAATAACCGTCTTACATAATAAGTGTTAAACGTAGCGATGATACCTTGATCCAACGGTTGAATAAGTGATGTAGTATTAGGTGGCAAAAATACGATTTTGACATCGGGATATTCGAAGTTTGGATGACCGGGAGCTTTGAATAATTTTGTACTTTAAGTATCACCTGACATTAGGAACAATACAATTGCGATACCAATCAGTAAAAATTGCTGAAGTGGCCCAGGCTTTTTTATTCGCCATCCAGCGTACTGGCAAAGTATTTAGTTAACCAACAATTTTAACATTTTTGCGCCTGACGCGTTACTACAAAGCAAAAATGTCATTCGGTCCTTACATGCCTTAAAACCGCTAGCACATTTCACGGTTTTAGCTGTGTTTGTTCTATTTGGCATTTTTTTCCAAAATAGACCCGTTTCGTCTTAAATACTTGATCTGTGTATCTCTAGCAGCTTCCATATTACCAGAGGCAATTACGCCTTTAATTTTGGCGTTGTGCAATGCATGACTTTCTACAAAACAACACAACCAGCCGTTGCTTGCAGAAAATTTAGTTTTCTTTTCATTAGCGGTTTTTGCAGACGTTCGCGGTTTAAACCTCTTAATTTGTTCAAAAATTCTTAACGCTTTGAGTTTGATAGATTAATATTCACCGGAATTCGTTTTTTAGTCTTATCCTCAATCCAAGTTACTAATGATTTTTCCATTTGTTCTAATGTTGCATCTCTTGATCACGAAGATATCTCAGAGCTCAGTTTAGAACCTGAAACAACGATAGTAATGGAACTTTTGTTTTTTAACACTATCTGATCAAATTTGACCCGGACCGGTCCATTAAAGCCGCGCGCGTAAACCGAATCAGTATTTTTTTTTCTAGGTGTTATAACTTTCTTTGACATTCGTGTGACGTTTCAGCAGAATACGTCTAACAGTGGAAGTTCGACAGCCATTAGTTTACGACGCGGAAAGTTTGTCTGGCGATTTTTACTTTACTATGGAAAAAAAATTGAACAACGAGTTTGCTTAAAATTTTGAGTTTCCAATGGAATTACGGCTACGGAATCATTGAAAATGTTGCAGAAGTGTTTTGGGGAGTCTACTCCAGAACGCAAGTATTTGAGTGGCATAAAGCATTCAGTGAGGGTTGTGAGGTGAAATTGTACTTGAAAATCGCAGTGTTGGCATTAGATGCTCTCAGCATCTCTTACGGATCGACTCAACACATTTTGGTTGATGTTTTAAGTATGAAACGCGTTGCTCGACTAGTGCCGAAATACCTGAATTTTTTACAAAAAGAATGTCGAGTAAAGGTCGCAAAAGAGTGCTTGCCAATGTAGCTGATGACCCTACATTCATCAAACGAGTTACTACTATGGTGACGAGACGTGGGTTTATGAATATGACGTCGAATCTGCCCAACAATCTAACAAATGGCGCGCCAAAAATGAGCCAAAACCGAAAAAAACACACCAAAGTCGGTCGAAAATCAAGGTAATGCTCATCGTTTTCACCATGAATTCGTACCAGAGGGTCAAACGGTCAATAAAGCATACTCCTTGGCTGTTTTGAGGCGTTTACGTGAAGCAATTCGGCGTAAACGGCCGGATTTATGGGAAACAATAAATGGATTTTTCATCACGATAATGCGCCTTCACATTCCAGCCTGATTGTTACTGAATTTTTGGCCAAACACGAAACAAAAGTCGTCGCTCAGCCACCGTACTCGCCAGATTTGACTCCCTGTGACTTTTTTCTGTTTCCGAAACTCAAATATTCGCTCCATGAGTCGATTGAAGCCATAAAAAGGGGCCATCCCGGCTGTAAGATGTGTATGGAAAATGGATTAACCGTTAAAATAATGAATGTTATTTTATATTGAATTAGTTTTTAGTTTATTACATATTTCAAAAAGCACCTCACTCGACGAAGGAATTACAAGGAATGTAAAACAAAACAGCTGAAATAATGAATTATTGAAAGTTGAATGAGATACTTTTAAAATAACAAACAAACTGCAAAAAATAATAAAAATAGAAGCATTTACGGAAAAAAATTAAATAATTTTTTGCCGTGTAAAAAAAATCCGACCGTGTAAAAAAAGGTTAGTTTATTTTTTTAACATCGTGTTATTTCAAAATCGTGTAAAAAAAGACCGTGTAAAAACAGGATTGGGTGTATATTGCCAAGTTTTTGGCAGATTTGAATGGTAGCTTGATGATACTGGTTTAGTGGATCGACATACCTTTTGAAGATGTCCTATTATGCAACACTTAGAACATACGGTAAGTATGCAGTTCTTTCATTGAAATCCGCCGTTCACATTCAGGGCGAAGAATTTCGATTTGATTTTTTGCTGCTGCTTCAGATATTGATGCCTTCTCAATTACCTTAGTTAAGGTCAAATCCGATTCTATAAGAAGACCACGTTGAAGCGATTCATCTCTGAACCCACATACGATTCGGTTTCTCAACCAAGGGGTCAAGGGCGTTTCCGAATTTGCAATCAGCTGCAAGTTTCCTTAATTCTGCTACGTATGATGCAAATGTTTCATCTGGTAGCTGATTCCTCAAGAAAAATTTGTAGAATCTAGTGATCTCGGATGGCCGTGGTGAAAAATGGTCGGTTAGTGTTTTGGTCAGCTCGTCTAATTTAATTTCACTCACCGATTTTGGTGCTACCAATGAACTCAAATCAAGATCACGAGATCAATTATTGGTGCGATGCTTCTACATAGATAACAGAGCTAACCCAGTCAGGCCTTTTCTCGTCAGTTTTTATCCGTAAGGCGTCCTCTAAATTAATTTTATTTCATGTTATAAAAGCTGCATCCCTCTAAATCGTTAATTAGAATCGGTTTCGTGTTTGATTGGTAGGGAAGTGTTTGGTTTGTTACGCCTATTGAATTTTTATTTACGAGGTTTTAATCCACTAGCACACCGACCCATTTTTACAGTGAGAGCTTGTAAATTCGTATAGACTGAGTTCACCGAGACTAGTGAAGAGCATCAGCACTAATCGACAGAATAATAGAACGGCGATGCCTACAAAATAGAAGCCTCCGAAAACGTGTATTAGAGAGCTGAAGATATTACAGGAATAAGCAACAAGGTTATCTAAATTAAAATGGATGATCAATGGATTCTCTCCAGGCACCTAAACTAAATTTAAATTGAAGTGAATCAAATAAAAAACCACATTTGGGACAAACGAAACTAAAGCCAACCAGCTAAATGGAGCCTGGACAGCCCTAGCATGATACCAGCATAATTAAAAATAAAAACTATAAATGAGAAACGAGGTCAAAAAATTATAAATAAGAAATGAGGAACGGGCTCTGAGAAAACTTATCGAATCAATTTACTTTAACAAAACTGTGGGGCCAGTGATAATTTGCCGAAAACATATTAAATTACTCCGTACCAATATTGGATTACTAAACAGTTTCTGCACTTATGTATATCGTATGACCTCACATTCAGAATAATAAATCAAGATGCAAATGAAAATAAGTCAGTAGAAATATCAAACCGTCGCGTCGCGTCGGTTCCAATGATTGCCTGGATAAAACACGAAATAAGTGGTAAAATAATCAAAGTTGCTAAAAAATCTATCAAGTTAATTTTTAATTTATTCACGCTTTTTGCTCAATTAGGATGATGTGCACGATGTTTCTGCAATTGTATGAGAATACATAAATACATTTTAACTGTCACCTCTTCCTTTTTAAGATCTTTTAACACGATTATTTCCAAAATTTTATGTTCTCATTCAAGTGAATGACTGAAGTCAGGCGTTCAGATAACTTCAAAATATCGTTTTACCAGTTTACTGTACTATTTTGAATAATTTTTATAATTTCTTTGATAACTAGCTGGCAGTCTTTTAATTTCAATTATTTTACCGATTTTTGTCTTGAAACAATAACTTGGAACACAAATTACTACATATCCTTATCACAAGTTAATGCAGCTTAATAAACTCCTAGAAAAGTGTTAGACTTCATTCGGTGGTATCGTTGCTGGAAGCCTTAATTTGGAACCCTCTACTTGGGCAGTTTAGTATATAAGGAACGTTTTGGATACTAGAATTTTTCGCTAAGCCCCATTTCCAAGTCTGCTGCTCCCTGCTCACCAACAATTTTTTTTGTTTGTGTAAATTCGGTCATTGTGACCACTCCTATAGGAGTTCCTATATTCGCCAGAAAATATAACACGGCATCCAGAAAAATTATTTCGAATTTTTAATACACTATATTTTGGGTATTTTTTTAATTTATTGAGGAGTTTTATGATAAAATTTTTAGGGCGTTTTTGAGATGGGCTTGAGTTAAGCGCGACATAAAGAATCTCAAAGAAATTTTTTCTTCTCTTATACTGGTTTAGTAAATGGTTTATAAAAACATATTTTAAACAAATTTGGCGTTTGTATAAATCCTGGAATGCCTACAAGTTCTGGAGAAGAGGAGGTTTGAGGGCTACAGCCCCATCCTCTATAGTAAAAAACAAATTAAAATAACCTTATTAAAATTATTTTATTTAATAAATTTTTTGTATCATTTAGACTAGAGCAGTGCTTCGTAAAATGTGGGCTGCGACCCCCTAGGGAGCCGTGGAGCTGTTGCCAGGAAGCCTTGAAACCTCGTCTATATCTGTAAAAAACCGCACAATTTCCTCACACACAAATTTCTGAATCTGCCTATTATCAATGACCCGCTACGGTTTTCTGTGCTGTTAATGGTTTTTGTATGATATGTGATGTGTATATGAATTCCACAATCACGAGGATTTTGATCGGCAAGTTCTTATTTTACAACGAACATGAAGAATGATTTCAGATCGCAAATATGGATCTGCGCGAGTTCTTTTGTTTTTTTGGAAGAATTCGTCTTAAATACAATTTCAAATTTTGGGTATAAAACTGCTAGGCGGGTCAAAGCTTTGAAATTAGTTCGTTACATTGAAAATTGGTAGGTTGAAAAAATCCAAAGAAAACTTGATAACTCTGAATTTTGTACAGAAAAAATCATTTTTCTTTTAATGTTTCAAGTACTTCCAGAATTTTCATAGTTCAATAATTTAGAAGAATATATTAAATCTAAATTTTGTTTTAAATACCTATGTAAGTAAAAATAATTTGACACAAAACGAACCAAATTCGGGTCGGGTTGAACTCAAATTAGAGAAACGTGTAAATATTACATTTTGACAAATTTAGTATAGTCGTAAGCTCAAAAATATGCAGTTTAGTCATTTCGGATCTATTCTGCTCCACTCATATGTCCAGCTAAAATATTTGGTTTAGGAGTTTTTACAGCTACATCTAATTTTTAATAGTTCCTTATGTAGAGTCCTCTCATGATTTTTATAACCAAGCTTAACAATTTTCTGAAATTGTACAATTTTTGAGTATATGCATTTATTTACCTGTAAATCGGATGTAGCTGAAATAATATTTTGGGTTAGTACACGGATATGAGACGTCTGAGAATGCCCAAAATTCTTAACTGTAAATTCATTATTATTGAATAACAATTTTAGGAGCCCTGGATTTTATTTTTTCGATTTCGGGGGCCGCAGTATGAAAAAGTTTGAGAAGCACTGATTTAGAGTTTGCAAATTATCCGTTATTTTAGTAGCAGAGGATACCGGTTTCTATTTTTCTAAACCCGTGGTTAAAACGTTCGGATACGGATATTTTTTCTTAGTTAAAAAAAAAAAAACAGAAAACCGAAAGATATAAATAATCCGACAAACCGGTTAGAAGTTTACCACAACAGGTTAAGGGCCTTTCAACTTCGGTTGATGACCGTTTTATTGTTGTTAACGCATGAAATGATTTCTGAAGTGCTTGATTTCTACCCTTTATGCTTTTTTCCTGAAATTTTGCATTTTGTTTGATTAACAGATGTTTAAAATAATAACAATTGATACTAGAGTTTGACAGCTCGAATTATTCTTACTCGATTCTCATCCAGAGATTTTCGGTAGCCAGCCCTTATAAGTAGCATTTATGGCGACTTTGTTTCATATAACAATACGATTTTACGAATACAATTTTTATATAATGTTTATATATTTCCCGTCTACGCAGCTATTCAGGCTGTTTGTTTTCTATATTTACATATGTAGCAATTATATTCTAAATAGTTTCAGAGATCCTGAAAAAAATGTATTTCCTTCGGGTGGTTTATCGGGTCCAATCTACCATTGGCTCATAATTTTACTTTAGCCCAAACAGATAATAGTCACCTAAATAGGTTTTCAGGGTTTTATCAATATTTAAAATTATCTCTCTCGAAATAGAGCATACAAGTAATAACTAAATCGCTTGGTCTGACAGAATATTTCTTTGAATTAACTGAGCAAGGCGATATACAAATTAACGGAAATTCGGTAATAAATTATATTCGGTAAATCAGGTAAATCGGTAATCGGTAAGTCTAGGTTCCCTGATTACACTTCATTTGCCTGACAGTGGGTTCTTTGCCTGACAATACCTAATCTTTCGCTTCGTATTTCTTCAGGTTCAATCAGAAATTTAAATTGGTACAGAGGAGAGCCCCGAAGTGAACTAATCGTTGCAGCCTTCGTTGCACATACTCGATAACTATTGACAGTAAGTTTTTTGGTAATTTCGCAACAAACAGAAGAACTCGTTGGAATTAATATTCCCTTGTCTTTTTCAAAAAATTACTAAAAAAATGTCTTGCCGTCAAGTCTTTTTGTTGCGAAATTAACAAAAAAGTTTCTGTCGACATTTTTCGAGTATGCGGCATGAAGTGAAATTTTTTTAATCGGTCTGATCGATCTCTGAGTACTAAAAATCTGTTTCTATTTTTGCTCAGCTCGATCTGATCAATTTTGTTGCTGTTTCATACTTTTTCAGATAAGTTAGAGCGATTTTTTCTATTTGCAAAAATATTCCGATTTCTCAGATTGGTTTTAGTATAGCTAACTTTATGTAAAATGCAACATGACATAATAATTATGACTATAAAGTCCATTCTTCGATTCTCGATCTTTCGCTAAACATCGATTATTACTTTTTTGGTTATCGGTTAAATATTCAATATTTTTAGAAGGTGTTAGAAAATATTCCATCAATGGATATGCGCTGTCACCAATAAGGTGGAGCCCTTGTCCAATTTGGTTAGTCACATTGGACAGATTCCTGTAATTAAATGACCTGTTCCACACGTGCTAACCCTACTTCGCCTACGTAGCAGTTTATAAACTCTTTGCGGCCATTAAAAATACTTTGCAATACAACAGAATGAATGGTATTGGTTTGATGCCAATATTTTAAAGTAGCATGAATCAATTGCCCCAATTACTCAACGATTTAAATAATCATTTAATGTTAATTTGCACAATTATTAAATATGTATCTGCCCGTTTTTTTTACTGTGACGGTTGATAATTTTTTTGATCTGCCAAATCTGAAGCCTGTTTCTTACTTCAAATCGATCAGATCGATCTGAGTTCAGATTTCAAAATCTGCTCGATCTGCGGATTTAAATAAGAAACACAGCATAAATGTTTCGTAAAAAATAATATTGAGACGAAATTCTATGACAAGTTTGAATCCAAATTCTGCCGCGGCAGAGACAACTGATTATATTCAACATTTTTTCTATATTTTCGTAGCAATTGGCTTCGTTTGAGTGAGTATTATTGCGCTGAAGAGTAAATTGAGGACTAACTAATATATCATCCATGAACAGGGAATGTTAGTTCATTTAATAAATAGAAATTGAGCGTTGACCAATGGAGAATTTTAGTTTATAAAGCCGTATAACCTTAGGACACTATTTTCATGAAAATTGGTTCAGTACCTTTTTTTATAATGAATTTTGAACGCAACCAAAATTGGTGATTATGAATAAAATATTGGGGATATTTAAATTTAAAATACAACAAAAAATTCAAGCAAAACAAAGACAATTTTATTGGTTAATATATAGTATTACTCCCTCCCCCCTTGCGTCTACAACGGTTCGCATGTGGTTCCCCATTGACTTTATTAAGGTTGAGGCTTGGAGTATCGCACTCCGCTTTTTATCCAACGCAATTCTGATGTCACTGATGTTAGATGGTACCGGTATTCTGGCTCGAACCCTCCGTTTTAGATCGTCCCATAAATACTCAATTGGATTCAGGTCTGGACTGAGGGCTGGCCAGCATCAATATGAACTCTTCTCCTATATATCCTGCGTAGGGCACTACATGATCCAAAAGAATGTTTAAGTTGCTTTCCTGGGCGCCGATAGACCCGGTCTCTCCTATCACTACCATGGAGACATATTCTGCACTCGTCAGTGAAAGCAACGGACCTCCATTGCTCTATGCTCCAATTGATGTGTTCGCGAGCAAATTCGAGTCGGTTTTTGCGGTGGCGTGCTGTCATTTTGGAATCTAGCGGGCCGTCTTGGAGTAAGGTTGGCTACCTTCAAGCGTCTACTTACTGTCTATGAACTAACAGCTACATCCGAACTTGTCTTAGCTCCTGCTGCACATCGACGCCCGTGAGATGACGATATCGAAGTGAAGTTAGGGCGATAAATCGATCGACCTTCTCAGATGTACACCGATACCGGCTGGTATTGGTCTCCGATTGAAGGTACCAGTTTCCTGAAATTTTCTGGATACTCTTGAGACAGCAGATTGGCTCGTGTTTAGCAGACGAGCGTTTTCTCGTTGATTGCGACCTTCTTGTAATAATGCAACAACTTGTGCGGGTTTTTCTGGAGTAGTATCTATGATTTTGAGGGAACAACGAATGAAACTGGTAGAGATTTGTTCAGGTCAACGTCTGATAAGTGACTGATGGCAAATATCTGCCAACGTGGCATTATACAGGAGATTGCAGCACGCCAATTGTTTTCACCGAAATATCGCATTTTGCCAAGATTGCTTTAATTTTAAAAGTACTTTATAGATTTTAATGAGAACGGTTTCCTTGTAAAGATAAAATACTATAAGCTGTAAAAAAGGTGTTTTACGAAAATCGGTTAAGTAATTTTAAAAAAATATGCCTTTTGCACGGAGGTTTGAGTCTATTTAGTTGCTTGGGAGTATACGCATCCATACGATGAGCTTTAGCTAAGCTAGAACAGTCCGCCTTTGTAGCCTCTGGACACTTAAAACAAAATTTATTTTGATAACGATACTACATTTTCGGTGGCCCCTCGCCTACCATCAAATCGTTACAACATCCTTAACTGTTAAACAGTTAGTCGCCCCTTAATTCGTTATTCAGTACAATAAAGCTCCCATTCACAAAAAAAATCATTTGCACGAAATTGTACCCTAAAAAAACCTGAACATACTTAGTACATACCTCGGCCAGGGCAGTGCTTTGGTTTAAACTTGCACGGATTTAACAGAAAGCGGAAGATATTTGCAATCTAGTAAGGCCGCCAATTTAATGTGAGGTAATAATACGCTTCTAGGTGATCTTATGAACAAATTTTGGACCATGGGCATACAAAACAAAAATAAAATGTTACTGCTCTCTAAAGAAAATTAGGGTTTAATAATAAATCAGAAGAAGAATTTGATTTTCCAAAATCTCCAAATCAATTTTTTTATAATTTAAAATTGGTAAAAAAAATCATTTAAGCAGCACTGTTAAAATATTGGTTTAAATGGCCCAATTTTCGATTTTTAAGGCTCTCGGAAAAAAATCAGAATTGATTTGGCTTTAAGATTTATATATTTGATAATTTGGCACCACAGTGATTATTGTACTGTAACACTGTTCCAATATTTTCTTGTGTTTTGTGTGCACGAATATTAACACAAAAGGAGAAATTTGATTTGATTACTGATGCTCGAATACATTTTATGGTCAGTTTGTAGGATTAGGTCCTGGACCAGATTAGCGTTAATATATTCCAACTAAGCTAAGAAAGTCTGCATTCTGGATCGTTACAACGTTTCCAAGAAAGAACTTCTCTTAATTGATAACCAGATTTTCAGCTGAAGAAGAAAAAATTGAACACCTGCATTTTTCTTTTAATCAATACATTTTCCGAATCCGATCAATACATTTTCCGAAACATGGTCAACAGATAAAATATTTTTCTACAAAAGCACTTCTTTATTTTCCTAATTAATGACAACCATTGAAAAAAACCATCAAAATAATTTAATTGAGAAATTCAGAAAAGTTCAGATAAAATTTCGAATCCATAAGGAGTAGAATCATTTAGTAGAATCATAGCATTTAGCTTTAAGCTTACTAAATAAAAAATTGTAATTTAGTATTATATAAAAATAAAACTGCTAGCTTATATTGGAGAGGACAAAATGATTTTTAACTTTGAAGGATTCTGTTTTTTTTTTAAATTTTGAACTTTAAAATTAAGGCAACGTATCTTTGTGACAGACAATTCTTAAAAACGAGTAAATTGAAAATTTTCGGTCTTATACTTTACCTCTTCTCTTTAGCTAGAGAAATTAATTTTTTGGACACAAATAAGTGGGAGGTTCACGAAATGGCAAACCTTGCAATAATTCAGCATTAATTCTTAATTCCACTTAGTACCGGTTATTTTACCAGATTAATATTTTAAATATTCCTTCAACACCCAAGAGCTCATAAACTTATTAATTTAAAACTGTCAGCACTTGAAGTCACAGTTGTTTATCGTCGTATAATTTCCATCCTTAGAACCACACTAAACAAATGTGATCACAATTAATAAACAAAAAAATAATTTACAGTTGATATGAGTCACTTCCAAAAATTATTTTAATAATTTATCACAATTTTATTAAATCCGTTGGTATTAATATAAATTAATAAAACACTTTCACTATTGTCTCCGCATATACTTTGAATTTCACACTAAACTATGTGCCAACAAATTTATTTTTATTTGAATAAAGTCTATCCTCAATTAAAATGATCGCGAGACTAAAAAATAAACGCGGAGATAAAAATGTATTTTCATTCTATGGTACGCGTTAAAACCACTTTGAGAAAAACAGACGATTTTTGTTAATTTTATTTACACTACCACACACATTTGATCAGAATAAAAGATTCGGACGAACTTAAATATTACTCGAATACCATTTATTTAATCCACTGTAGCATACATACACATAATTTTACACACTCATTGGTTAATTTTCTCGGATAGTATTTTCCATTATTGTGCGTGCGATCTTCTCGCGTTTTTAGTATACGTATACGTATGTACTCGTACATTTAAAAATAGAAAAAAAAAATTTGGATCAATATTAATTTTATTTTAAATTAAAATAATAATAATACATATATACGTCAATTTTAGATGTTTAATTTAACTATTATTTTTTAGAAAATTACAATGAAAATTATGAACAAAACAAAAATTCATTTTCTTTGATAAAACCTAAATTTTTGTACAAAAAAATTAAAAAATTAAAATAAACTCCGAAATTTTTATATCCGGATGATTCAATATTATTCCAAAATTAGAGGTTGTTCTATATGTTTATCTTTTAGATTTGTAAATTATATTGTCTTAAACGAATTAATTTATTTTTTTCGGAAGTAACTTCGCTGAAAATTTATTTCTAATAATTATTTATGATCTCATCGCCGCCGCATTCATGCAATCAATAAAAATGCAATTTGTGGCTAAAATGAAATTAACATAATTCGACACCACAAACCAAATGTGTTTATTGGCGCAAATACAACAATATAATGACGATATTATTGGGAATTTGATTATAATTTCCGTCAAAACATTCAATTCGCTAGAATGTACACAATCATAAATGTTTACATTTTCTTTATGTTTTGTTTTGATCATACATACATATTTTGTTATGCGATCAGAATATTTTGGCATTAAACCAACTGACTTCTTCAGTGTTTCTATACTTTCTTTTTTATCTTAGGGTGAAAGTTGTGAGAGCAAAATATTGAAAAAAAATTTAGATAGATCGATATTTGCGCTGCTATTTCGAGATATTTATGTATTTCAAAATTAGACTTTAATTTTGGCAAATAATATTGACTCGATATTAGAAATTCCAAATTTTATGTTCTATTTGTTGTATACTATATAGATTCAATTTTTTTTTTTTTAATTCGGTAGCATTCTGGAGTATCACAGGCAGTAGTTGAATTTCATGTTTTGTAAACGAAAATATGTAGAAGAACAGAGTCGCTGTCTGGAGAATTCCTTTTCAATAAATTTGGATTTTTTCTTGTCCTTTCTTATTAGTCAACTGGCATTATCAGCCTAAAGATTGGGAATCAATTTTAATTGGTTCATAATAAGTTTAGCTAAATTCGATCTGCTCTACGCAAATATAACAGATACAAGAAGTTGAAAGAAAACACACAGAAATGAGAATTTTCCTTGAGTTTTTGATTGAGTGAATATAATTCGCTAAGTCAGTACGTTCTTACCTCATTAGTACATTCTTACCTCGGTTAAACCTTTGGTCAGAACATAATGTTGTTTAATTTCTAGGCGGGTGCCTAAATTTTCGCAAACCAAGAATATTTTTACAGCTACATCTACAACACCGTCATTGAATATCAAAAGCAGACTGAATGACACACAGAATTGCAGTAAAATGATCAAGTAAGCCAAATTTTCTGTTTCAACACGAAACAGAAATAGTGCTTACTGTCTGCACTTGTGAAAGCAACAAAAAGCGCTTTGGATAGTTATTTTTTAATGACAAGCCAAAATCTTTTGTAAAAAAAAAATATTAAGACCTAATGCTTAGCGGAAGCATTGAAGATGAGGAAATTTATAAACACAAAATAACACGAATACGCATACAATTCCTATTGGAATTTTGTTTTATTCGTAAGTGTTACTGATTACACTGATAAAACCATAGTTTTGTAAGATATACATAGGGCTACATTCTCGACACCACATTGCAAGTAAATTAGCAACTTTGCCAGCTGAAATTAAGTTTTCACATTCTGAAAAATGTTTGCGAGTCACCAACCAAATAGCACAAAAATTTGCTATCACGCTTTTGAGATATGGTAAATCAGACCTAATCCGTTTTTTACACGGTAGATGCGTTCCAGAATTGGTTGTGTAAAAAAAACCGTGTAAAAAAAGACAGAGTATATGATAAAATAATCGATACGTGCAAAAATTCGTTTTTGGGTACAAAATAAAGTAAATATGTATCTTTTGTAATTGGGAAATTAAATGAAATGTTTAGTTGAAATATTCGGCAACACCAAAATTACAAAACCCTCACCGCCAATCGTTTGAGCTAACGTTAGTATTTCTGAATTTACATCATCAATGAGAGTTCCAAGCTTAGAAACATTATTCGTCACACATTCTGGCCAAAGGGCCTTCCAGCAGGCAATTTAATGTACAAGACTTTATTTCAGATAATGTCAAAAAGGAAACGTATACACAATCCAAAATTGTATTACTTCCAGGCGTCAATTACCATCACGTAAGGGTCTTTATTGATTTTGTTTTATATCAATTGAAACATAATAAGTCGTAAACGTAGCGATGATACCTTGATCCTACGGTTGAATAAGTCATGTATTGTAGTATTAGGTGGCAAAAATACAATTTTGACATCGGGATATTTGAAGTTTGGGTGATCGGGAGCTTTGAATAATTTTGTACTTTAAGTATCAGCTGACATTAGGAACAATACAATTGCGAAAACAATCAGTACGCTAAATGGCTGAAATGGCCCAGGCTTTTTTATTCGCTATTCAGCGTACTGGCAAAGTATTTAATTAACCAGCGAGTTTAACATTTTTTCGCCTGACGCGTTACTACAAAGCAAAAATGTCATTCGGTCCTTACATGCCTTAAAACCGCTAGCACATTTCTCGGTTTTAGCTATGTTTGTTCTATTTGGCATATTTTTCCAAAATAGACCCGTTTCGTCTTAAATACTTGATCTGTGTTTCTCTAGCAGGTAGCAGCTTCCATATTATAAGAGGGAATCTCGTCTTTAATTTTGATGTTGTGCAATGCAAGCCTTCCTAAAAAACAACGCAACCAGTCGTTGCTTGTAGAAAATTTAGTTCTTTTCATTAGCGGATTTTGCAGATGTTCGTGGTTTAAACCTATTAATTTGTTCAACAATTCTTAACGCTTTGAGTTTGATAGATTAATATCCACCGGAATTCGTTTTTTAGTGTTATCCTCAATCCAAGTTACTAATGATTTTTCCATTTGTTCTAATCTTGCATCTCTTGATCACGAAGATGTCTCAGAGCTCAGTTTAGAACCTGAAACAACGATAGTAATGAAACTTTTGTTTTTAACACCATCTGATCAAATTTGACCCGGACCGGTCCATTTAAACCGTGCGCGTAAACTGAATCAGTAATTTTTTTTCTAGGTGTTAAACTTTCTTTGACATTCGTGTGACGTTTGAGCAGAATACGTCTAACAGTGTGAGTTCGGCAGTCATTAGTTTACGACGCGAAAAGTTTGTCTGGCGATCTTTACTTTACTATATGGAAAAAATTGAACAACGAGTTTTCTTAAAATTTTGGGTTTCTAATGGAATTATGGCTACGGAATTATTGAAAATGTTGTAGAAGTGTTTTGGGAAGTCTACTCCGAGAACGCAAGTATTTGAGTGGCATAAAGCATTCAGTGAGGGTAGTGAGGTAAAATTATGCTCGAAAATCGAAGTGTTGGAATTAGAGGCTCTCAGCATCTCTTACGGATCGACTCAACACATTTTGGTTGATGTTTTAAGTATGAAACGCGTTGATAGACTAGTGCCAAAAGACCTGAATTTTTTACAAAAAGAACGTCGAGTAGAGGTCGCAAAAGAGATGCTTGCCAACGTAGCTGATGACCCTACATTCATCAAACGAGTTATTACTGGTGACGAGACTTAGGTTTATGAATATGACGTCGAAACTGCATAACAATCTAACAAATGACGCGCCAAAAATGAGCCAACACCGAAAAAACCACACCAAAGTCGGTCGAAAATCAAGGTAATGCTCATCGTTTTCTTCGATTACCGTGATGCGGTTCACCATGAATTCATTCCAGAGGGTCAAACGGTCAATAAAGCATCCTCCTTGGCCGTTTGAGGCGTTTACGTGAAGCAATTCGTCGTAAACGAATTTTATCACGCTAATGCGCCGTTACATTCCAGCCTGATTGTGACTGAATTTTTGGCCAAACACGAAAAGTCGTCGCTCAGCCACAGTACTCGTCAGATTTGGCTCCCTGCGACTTTTTTCTGTTTCCGAAACTCAAATATAATTGCGAATGTTATTTTATATTGAATTAGTTTTTAGTTTATTACCTTACTCGACGAAAGAACTACAAGGAATGTAAAACAAAACAGTCGAAATAATGAATTATTGAAATTCGAATGAGATACCTTTAAAACAACAAACAAACTGCAAAAAATAATAAAAATAGATGCATTTGCGGGAAAAAATTAAATAATTTTTTTGCCGTTTAAAAAAAGACCGCGTAAAACAGGATTGGAGTACTAAATTATTTTTAGGTAGCACTTCTTAAAAAATCACCCATTTGATTGGTAATTAATTCGTCAAAGGAATTACTCTAGCATTCAAAGAAAAGGTTGAATCGGTGCAGACGATTTTTTTTTAAAGCTGAGTTTATTTTTCAATAATAAATCTGAAACGTAAAACTTCACAAAGCAAAGCTAGCCAACCTTGTTTCTCGGTAGCTTTTTACTTTGACGTTTCGGCATGATAAAACTGATGCTTTCATTTTAAAATATTAATTTCCTTTTCGTTGGTTCAGCATAGCTTTTTGTTTTTTGTTTGAGCTATCCGTTTGTGAGTCGTTGTCGTTACGCAAAATTAGAATGCCAAATTGTAATACAGCATCGCATTGAATAAATTAATATGATGAATTTGCTAAACGTATTGAGAATGTAACTTCTTATTTTCAAAATTTTGACAGGTAATTCCTCTGTTTTTCTAATAGCAACAATTGTCAAACCAAACGCCATTGGATGTGTTAAAATTCTTGATTAACGACTCTGGTTGCATACGCTATAGACTGGGACCGATAAGTTGCCTGCGGAAATTTCCTCGAATTGGACTACAATTCGCAATGAAATGTATCAAATTCAAAATGTTAAAATCTCCAGATAGCTTTTTACAGGCGGTAGTAATATACACGGATCCGCTGGCGCATCAGAAAGTGCTTACGCTGCAGTAGTTTACTGCCTTAGTCTCCTTGCCTGGGTTAGAATTCTGTACCGCCCTCCTATTAACAAGACTATTACAGTTATTCAAAGAAGCACTGGAATTTGAAGATACTTACAGCAGATTGCACTTCTCGCGAGGTAAATCCCAGCGAACTTTTTCAATTTCATTTGTGGTGGTCCGGATCAACCTGCCTTCACTGCAAGTTCGTGACAATATTTTGCGGAAAAATTTTCAGCTAGCAACCAATCAAAGTAGTCTATTTCGTAAACAAATTTCCCCTTCCGAATAAAATATTTTTAAATCGCATGCAATGGGGCATGCAAAACGAGTTTGATTTTGTTTCCGCACATCAGATGTCATTACCGTCGTGATAAAGGTTACAATAATGTTTAATGTTTAATATTATGGCTACGAAGTTCGAACGCGTCGCTAAACGACTTATAAACATTTTAAAATATACAAATTCATTTCTGTTATTAAATTCACCATACGCTTTCGATACAAAACACAAATAACATTTGCCATGCTAACCTTTACCGAGGGTGCTGCATTCTAAAACAGCGGCGAATATTGTTACTATAAGCATGCCCTATCCTGCTGAAAATTTTTCCGCAGAACATTGGCGCGAACTCGCAGTCAAAAATCAGACGGCACGTGACCTAAATTACATGTCGTGGATGTGTATTCTAATGTTTTCCAATTTACTTCTAGAAAACAAAATATTTTGGTATTTAATTTCACCAGTAGATCCACACTTTGGCGGCTTCTGGGAGGCTGGAGTTAAATCAATGAAGTTCCATCTACAACGGGTGGTTGGTAACACTATTCCAACTTTGGAGGAGATGTTGACACTTATCATCCAGATTGAAGCTGTTTTTAAATTCGAGGCCGTATGACTTAACGGATATTAAATTAACCCGATCAGCCTGATGGTCAATGGTTCAAAAAAAATCCTACAACACTTCTGGCCGCGTTGACATAATGAGTATTTAACCACGTTGCAACAAATGTCGAAATGCCTCTCGCTAAGTGATTAATATTAGGCCGAACAACTATGTCTACCCGGGAAAGAACTGATTGGTAATAGTTACAACCATAAAGTCGGCCTCCGAAATACTCAACCGAGGCGACCGGGATGTTGATACTCTACATTAAAATTATTACATAACCTTTACTAGGAGCCACTGCAGTTTTTATTTACTATATACTGTTTCTGCTATGTACTTATATACTTTGCAATTCAATTGTATATACGCCAAATTCAATGTTTTTCTTTCTTGATTTTTTGCTTTCGAACCAAATTATATTCTGTAACGTAAATTACCATATTTTGGTCAGTTGTAGCAAACGAGTGGCTGAGTAACATAACACTTATTAAAATAAAATGGTTGTTTTTGAGAATTGACATCGTAATTTATAAAACGTAATTATGATCCAGAATCAAAAGCTGTACTGTACCTAAACAACTTATACTTCAACCCTAAACAGATGTTACAGAATAATTGGAGAATTGTTTGTGACAACAGATTGTATTCAACATTTTATAGATTTTGCAATATTCCAATTTAGATTGAAGTTGAATTACATGTAGCAGTAAGTTACATAATGTTACAGAGAAGATTCGCGATTATACGAGACATATTGCCTGAAACTTCACGTGACCGGAGACCGAATGGTGTTTTGCAAAGAATTAATTGACCAAAGTTTTGCAATTTAGCTATCAGAAAAATCCGGCGTTGAGCGTTGATGATTAATTTGAAAGACGAATTGCGAAAGAGAGATTTGTATTTAAATGGATAAAAAGCTACACCGCGTACGCAACTGTTTGATGCAATGATGAGAGAAAGTGAAGATTGTGAGACAGAAAGATGAGATTTAAGAGATAACCATGAAATTATAAATATAAATTTAAAAATAAAGATGATATCGAAGAAGACGAAAAGCGTTGGAACGATCGTTACTTAAATTTGGCGAAAAAGTAACAATCAGTGTTGAAAAATGGTTGGAGAATTTTGAATAGAATACCGAGATTGCTGGTTGGTCGAATTTACACAACTTGATTTATAGCAAGGCGTTATTAACGGGAAATGCAAAATTGATGCTTGATAGTTGGCGCAATGTTAAGACGTATGGGGGCGATTGAAAGACGTACTGAGAAAAGAGTTCACAGTGAAACATACAGCCACCGAAATTCATCAAAAACTTGCGGGACGAACCAAAAAACAAACGAATTTTGTATCGAGTATGTGAACAAGATTGGGTGATTTAGAAGTTAGTTCTCTAATTCAATATATCATGTCTGGCATAATTAACAACGAAAATAACAATGAACTGAAAAAATCAAAATATTGAAGATATATAAGCTGATAAAATCGAAATCTAAAAACACAAAAATTAGTTTTGATAGTACCGACGAAAATAAATGGATGTCTATGAAAAGAGATGTAACTGCAAGTACAGAAGACAACAACACTAATTCTAAGAAAAAATCATTTCATTTTAAATGCTATAAGCAGGGCTGCGGAGTCGGAGTTGAAAAAATACTGACAGACTCCGACTCCGCATTTTATATTTTCTTTCTCTCCTAAAATGCATATTACCCTTAGTTAGAAAAAGACTCTAACCATAGTATATTTTACCACTGGTCAATTTTATAAAGGATGGCGAAGCGTAATGTTCCATCTCAAAAATCCTTGCAACACAAATACAACATCGTTAACATATAGACAAATTATTCTGCTTGATAACGAGATATTAATTACGGAAATTTATGTCGACCCTACGGTTAGAGTATTATGAAGTGATGACCGACAAAATAGAGGCAAACCGGCGCTATGTAATTTGGCAATCGTTTAAAATGATTTTTTAATATTACCGAAAAGCTCACAGTCATAGTGTCACCAGCCGTAATCTTCATCTATTAACCACCAAGAAAAACCTGTTGAAGAGTACAAGAAAAACATGAATTCTAAAAATTTCTAGATGACCATGAGAAATCAAAACGACTTCGGATTACAAAAATTCCCGGTGGCACAGTGGTCAGCATACTTGCTTTACGCTCCGGAGGTCCCGGGTTCCATTCCCGGCGGGTGATGAAAAAATCACGGCTGGTTAAGGGTAGGATCAATGAATTAATCACTCATTATCCATTAACAAAAAAATGATTATGAAACTTCAAAAAATGAAGCGGCCAAATCTGAAATCCCTCTATGGGATGTAGCGCCAGCGAAAAAAAAAAAAAAAAAATGAGAAATCAAAACGACTTCGGATTACAAAAATTCAGGATTTATTTTTTTTATGGCCTGTAGAAAGTGGAAAAAATCCACAGAAGTACGAGTCTTAATATTCTTGAGGCCATAATAATTTTAACAACAAATTTGTAATTAATTTAAATTGTAGAAAGTTTTTCTTTCTCTTTTATTTCTTCAATTATTCTTTACTTTGATTTTTAATTCTTGTTATGTTTAAATTATGTTCTGATATGCTGATAGAATTTGAATACGAGCAATAGTACGAATTTTATAATATTTTGATTACATGTAGAAGTTGGAGTTGTAGTCGGAGTTGGAGTCAGATAGTCAATTTTTATACATCGGAGTCGGAATCGGAGTCGATGAATTATTTTACCGACTCCGCACCCCTAGTTCGGTGGTGAAACAGGAGACGATTGGATAAATTGCCGTTATAAAGAACTCGGACCAAAATGCTTCAAATGCCTTAAGTTACATAATTCGAAAACAAGAGAATGTGACAAATAATAAAAAACGTGGTTACGTTTACGATAGCACGTGCTAACTTGTTAAAAAGGAAATCGTCACAAAAGAGGTTAACATCTTGAAATCAAAAATAACCGCTTTAATTGATATTGGAAGAGATATCACCGTAACCCGGGAAGACATCTTTGAAAACCTAGGATTACCACCATTGATTCTTAAAATTATGTCAATCACTGGAATTGGCTTGAAACATGTAAATAGTAAAGGAATGATTTCCAGTTAGAATGTTACGTGTTAAAAAAAACCGACTTAAACAAAGAAATGACATAAGAGTTAGTAAAAATGGTTTGTTTTGTGATAAAATCGAACGATAGGCGATACAGTTTTGAAAAAAGTAAAGCCGAAATCTCCGCTTTGCAGATATTCCTAATAATGGCGAAACATTGCAATTAATTAAAATTTGACAAAGATGATTTCAAATTGGATGTGAATACACAATACTACACCATTTAATAGAATTTTATAATCCCAAAAAAAAAAACGTTGGTACTGAAATTGTAGCCACAATTATATTAAGAGATGAAATACCTGTCGCACAGCGATGTAGACGCTAGGAACCACTTGAAAAAAAAAAAAAATAATTGTAGATGAACAACTGACAAATTGGTTACAAGATGGAATAATAGTCGAGTCCAGCGCAGAATTTGTAAGTCCTGTAGTAGTAGTAAATAAGGAAAAACGGAAATAGAGAGTCTGCATCGATTACAGAAAATTAAACGCGCAAGTTGTAAAGGAAAGCGAGAAGTATACGCGAGAATTCGAGCCGTGAAAAATTTACCGATTCCGAAAAATTTTCAACAAGTTGAAAAGTTTCATTAGTTTAACTGGTTACATGAGGAGGTATATACAAGGTTTTCCGTAAAAGCTAAAGCGTTTAGCGATTTATTCAAGATAAATGTTCCATTTGTGTTCCGGCCAGATTAACATGCAGCATTCAACAACTTAAAAAATGTACTCTGTGATTCGCCTGTTTTACAAATATACCGTCCATATGCCGAAACCCAATTGCATACAGACACAAGTAAAATAGGCTATGTCGCGATATTGATGTAAAAGAGCAATCTGTTCCATCCAGTATATTATATGAGCCGCAAAACAACCTCTGCCAAAAAAAAATATAGTGCCTATGAATTAGAGCTACTCGCCGATATAGAATCGGTCAAAAAAAAATTCAGAGCATATTTGCTGGGCATAAAATTCAAAATCGCGACGGATTGTAATTCTGTTAAATTAGCAATGGGCCAATTTGATTACGAGTTGATACATGTTACTTAGTCAACACAGTCGAAACAGAGCGCAATGGGAAGATGAGCACATTAAGATGATACTAAAAATTTTAAATGATCACTTGAATTATGATGAGTACTTTGTCCAAAATGATATCTTGAACAAGATGAAGGATGGTTCACAATTGATGAAAATGATGATGATATACGACGGTGGTCACTTTGTATCTAAAAAGGTTCAAGATGTCAAACAAGAGTTTTATATTGAAAAAAACTGAGCGATAAAGTAGAAAAATGCATTCGAAATTGTGTACCTTGCAAACAAGAAGTCTGTGTACGTCTCACTCGACACATACCATATTGATTTTCTTGGCGCGATCACATACTAGATGTGATTGATGCTTTTCCGAAATTTGTCTGGATTTACATATAGTAACAACCGCAGATCCAAGAGGAAATAGCCAGGCCATTTACAACCCTTCATATCGGTACAAATTTGTCAATACTGTATAACGATATTAAAATGTCACTTTCAACAGGGCCATTGGAAGAAGTTTATTTGAAGAACGAGAGACAAACATGATTTGAGAATACAACAAGTAGTTGAAAAGGAGCTTGTTGATTGTTCGTGGCTAAAAGATATAATGTGCGAGACGAATGTGGAAAACAAATACAAAAAAATACGCCTATCCGACCCCTCGAACGACACTTTCCCCCAAAGCGTCCGTTAAAAATCGCCAAACCAATCATTTATAATTTACAAATAATTTCTATTATTTTGGGCAGGCTAGTTCCTTAAAAGATGTCATGGCTTTTCTTAAATTTAGAGACCTCTTCCCCAATATCACAATCGGTTACGACAATATAAATCTTCTACTCTCACGCTCACAAATAGTATTAGATTATATAGAACGTGTTGAATAGCAATCAAAGTTGAATTCATTATTTTTCATCTTCGCACAATTCCTTGGTCCCTACCAAATAATCCAAAAAAATGAGGAATCTCCCATATCAAGTTGAAAAAATAGGTAATGGCGATGGTCCTCGTCATCAGCTGATTATATGAAGCTGTCGTGTTCATCATTCAGACGGAACGATGAAGTCAGGAAAGCCCGTTTGTAGAGTATTCAACCCCGAGGTTATATATGGTATAAGGTTAATTCCGGGATTTCGGGATTGACAAAAAAACCGGGATCCCGGGATTGAATTCTCTACCCGTGTGGGATGCGAGAATCCAACTCTTTCATGTCTACCAACACAAACGAGGCAAAACTCAGTAACCTAAGGCGATGATACGAGAAGAGTGAGCGAGCGATATGTAATGCAATGACCCAGTTAGGGGATGTAGTATCATTGTCATGGACGATCAAATGTTTTAAAAACTAAATTGAATTTTATTGAAATATAAACTAAATTTTAAAAATTTCGAAGATTCCATGCCCAATAAAAATTGTGATAAAAGCCCAATCCTACATCTATTCTAGAAAAACAAAAATTTTCTTATGTCCTGCATTCATGGATCTGTCGCCTCTGGAAATAAATTCGACTGAACCCCACTCTCTTCCTTGGCTTTCTTTTCGGATAAACTAGAACCTATTACATAAAATGTTATGATTTTATAAAACAACAAATCTAGTATAATAAAATACTTCTTGTTTGATGAAGCAATCTTTCCAAAAATCTTCACAACCGACAATTCAGTTATGAATTTTCAGTTATGAACAGGTAAATTGTAATATTTGATCCACCCTATTCGTTTGATTCCTTTTAGCATTGCAATTTGGTCAAATTTAACAGTTGTATGTTAAAAGGGTGCCTTTACCTTCATATCCGTTGACAGTAAAGAAGTTTCGCGGCTATAAAATTCCGACACTGTTTAATTCCAGTCAAAACCATTTTTTTACTTCAGAAAAATAAAATTTTTCAAACAATTCAAAATAAAAGAGATTAAAGAAGAGAATAAGAAAGAGAACTGTAATCACGAGAAATACCATTACAGTATTGCACCTATTGACTGAAAATGAAGATCTAGAGCTGTACTGAACTGCGACGATTTGCTGCATCAACACAGTTTAATTTAATCAGTGAAGTGAAATACTGAGCAGGGCAAGTTGACTTGTTTGTTTGTTTGTTCCTATCTAACTCTCTCGCAGTTTGCTTTTAACAGCTTCCCCTAGCAGTGGCCAAATCGATGACGTCAGCCTATAGTACTGACATGACAGTTGGGTCGGCCCATAAATTCTGACTGCACAGGTTGGAAGTTTACCATTCTTACAAATAGTAACAAGAGAAGCAAAAAACAATTTTATTTTAAAATTTTGGGCTATTTAGGAATAATTTTAATCCTTTAAATGTACTCAGTTTTTGAATAAAAACTATAAAAATTACACTTCACCACTTAAAAAATAAGCGCGACCAACCCCTAAAAAGGCGTATTGTGCCTTTTTAGAGTTAAACCCCCTAATACTATACGTGAATGTTTTGCTTGAAACCATAAGAATTATTCTGCGCAATTAAAACAACTACGTAGGTAAGCTATGAGTATATTTTATTGTAGTTAGCTATAAATTAAAGACAATCTAATTATAGTTTCGTAATAAAATCAAAACTTAATGGGGCATAAAATTAAATAATTTCTAGATGAAATCACCGGTAGTTAATCATCAATAAATTTTCATTTGAGTTTTTAACAGATTTCTAATATAAATCGATTTTGAAAATGTATCTCTCTCTCTTTTTTAGTCATTTTTGTCTAATTTTGTATTTGAACTTTAAATTATAGGATTAATTTCTATAGGTCACGACAAACATCTTAATTAGTACAAGGTAAAAGGTATTTCGTTCTTCATTGTATATATTTTATGGTAATTAGGCCAATTATTCGTTGGTTCTACCAACTAGGCTAGCAGTATAATTTACATAATTACATTTTTCGATTTTTCCAAAAACTTTCCATGTGATTAAATGCATGCGCTATACGCTATTTGACCTAGAATCATAATTTAAAAATATATTTCCTAAATATTTTCACTAAATAACTCTGCTTGAGATAAATCGTTTAATTAAGCAAATCCATGAACTCATCACATCTCATAAATAATTTTTTTTTCTGTAACCACTGTGCCTGCTATAATTTTATAAACATTGTACGCAGATTTGTTTATCAAACAAGTTAAAAAATCGTGTATACAACTTTACACCTTAACAATATTATGTATATTTATAATATTTATACACGAACATGACAAACAAACTGTAAGAGCGCGCAAACGGTTGAAGGAAAATTATTTTCGTCTCGTGGTTGCGGTAGTTAAATACCGGAATCAAGGATATCGCGCCATACACACACACACTCTGTGTAAACATAACGTTTTATTTTTATTTTTATCGTTTAATAATAACAACAATAATAATAACAAAAACATAAAAGAGCGATTGTTGTGATTTGTAACAATAACATCGCAACAATTCAAAGTGTACCAAAAATAGATGAAGCATTCCCAAAACGCCGTGCGCGATAAATAAACTTCCGAGGTGTAAATAAACCTCTTCTCGCGCTATAAATACGAGAAATAAAATTTCATGTTACGTGTGTAAATATAATATACCCGCACATTTTAACTAAACTACTTAAACATTTGTATTTAGGATATGTATACCTACGTCAAGTAGATTTTTATGGTATTACGAGGTATAATTATATATACGTTAAGTAATTGAGATGAGCAAAATCAGTAATTTTCCGAATTTTCCAATTTTTTTTTTATTTTTATTTATTTTTATTTCGTTTAAACATCAAAGATATTATGAGTCTAATAATTTTCGTATACGCAGGTAGTCATATATAATTGAGAAAGGTATCGATTTCTCAAGTTCATCTTTGTATATTTTTGTTTGGGCGAATTTTTTGGCAGATACATAATTATATAGACGCGATGATTAACAAGAATTAACTTGACACGGTTTTAACGGATAAGTTGAATGATCTTGTTGGTTGAGTGTAATTTTGATTTTATTTATGACTTTGTTGGTGGGCCAACTGTTTTATAAGCCGCCACCAGCATAACGAAATGTGGATTCAGTTCCGTTTCAGTTTCACTGCCAAGAAATTCCTTGATAAAACATTTCAATATTCCCGCCACAAAGCAACTATGTCCAATGGCCACAAAAAGGTATTTTATAAAACTTTCAACACTAAGGGCAATTATCAACAAGAAAACTCCCAAATGAAGAATCCAGAAACCTTTGCCTGAAATGCTAAACTGTGAACTCTGCAAGCAACTTTAATGAAAGAAGATATCACTAGGTATAGATTATTTTTGTGCCTTGTTAGAGATTTCGCATTATTTTTCTGTAATCTTTACTTTCTCGCTCATTGTGAAATTTTTTATATTTTTTGTTCTAGGAAGTAAACAATAATGCAATAATACATTAAAATTAAACTACACTTGAAAATGCATCAAACCATACTTGAGTCACTAAATAAAAATACTTTCAAACCAGATCAAAATTTAATAAGTTTCCGACAATCTCTCAATTCAACCGGAAGGTTATTAAAAAATTTCGGAGCAAGAATTAAAAATGAATTTTGAAAATTGGTCGTTGTAAATCTCTGAAGACGAATAAACTGAAAATTTTTCAAATTGTAACTAGTAGAGAGAGAGACATTTGATTGATTAACATTAATAATGAAAAAAGCTTTCATAATTTTGAACACAAATAAATGCTTAAAAGGAAGAATCTCCAGAGATTGAAATAAAGGCCACGAAGCAGACAAACGTGGAGCATTAAGAACAATTCTTATAATATATTTTTGCATTATATGTAGTAAGAGGATAAATTCTAGCATAGTAAGTACCATCCCAACACACTAGTTCATACGACAACTTCGACTCCACAAGGGTAAAATAAATAGTTCTTAAAACGCCTACTGGACACATTTGTCGTAATATAAACATTTGCCTAATCACTGATGCTAAATATGAAGAGAATCAATGTGGGTTTTCCAATGCATCGAATATATCAATGGTTAGACCGAGATATTTGAAAGATTGAACGAATTCAGTTTTAAAAGAATCGTCAATACAAGCAGCTTGATCACAATTCACATTATGATACATAATTATCGGATCTATAATAGTATCATTATTAATTTTGAAAAACATACCCTTGGTTTTAGTGCTCAAAAACATAGAATGAGCAAGACACCACTCTTTACATAGAAGGCATAAATCTGATTTCATATGTTGAATGTTTGTGCTACGAATAGGGTACTTATAGAGAAACACTAGGTCGTCAGCAAAAGCTATCAACTCAGAATTAAACTCAATATAAAAAATAGAATTTAAATAAATTAAAAAAAGCAAAGGACCTAGTACAGAACCTTGCGGAACGCCATAATTAATTGTTATACCTTGTGTTAATTTTCACTTTATTATCCAAGTCGTAAATTTGGACAAGCGATAAATTACAATATTTATGCAGCTAAAGAACTTGCCAATGTAGGGGAACTTTAGCTGAGAATGAATCAAAATGTTTGAATGCTTTATTTTAACTGTATTTATTACCCAAAATGTAAGTGTTTATATACAAAAATAATTTGCCAACAAAGCAAAAAGTATGTGAAATAATTTGTATAATTCAAAAATTGGATTCTATATCCGTAAATAATAATTTTACTTAAAGACACTTAGTTGACAATTATTGCATCGCTAGTTGTTGTATTTGTAACGTGCCATGATTAGTGCAATGTATTTGGTTTGCATGATAAAAGTAATCTATGTTCAAATCTGTGACTGAACATCCTGCGGGGCCGACATAGTTAGAGACCTCGGCCGTGGAATTTGTTGTTGTGAGATAGTGTCCCTTAAAGCTGGTTGTCGTTTTTCCCACATAACGATGGGTATGATGTCCGATACTAATTGGTGCATCTATTGATTTTAGCAAGGCTGCTTCATTGATCTTTTGCTGAGCGACGGTTCCCTCAAGATCAACTATTTTCTTAGTCAACCTGATGTTGAACAGGTTGAACACGTGGTGGAAGCGTTGGTTGCATTACTTGGTTATCTGGCATCTGTGTTGGTGTTGTGTCATTCTTATTCTCGGGTTCGAGATAGTTTTTGGATTGGCCTTTTCATGAGAACCCTATGAATATAAAGGATTAAAACGGAAAACCGGACGGAATTAAATTCAAAATTTATCTGTAAAATGTCGGCACTATTTGTAGCATTGATGCATGAAACAGTGTGATTCTTAATGTTATCATTTAGATAAATAACTACTCCACCGGATCTATACGTAGAATTACATTTACCTTAAATAGTAAGTCCAGAAATTTTATATTTATTGAGTTCAAACTCGATCCAGAATTCCGACAGGAGAATGATTTGAGGCAACTTGTCAAGAGTAGCAATGTTTGCTATCAATAAATTAAAATTTTTTCTTAAGCTTCTAATATTTTGGTGGAATATAAAACAGTTTATCTTATTCTTAATATTGTTGCTATAGAAGGTGTTTGAAAACCTATGTTGCCATTTGTTGGCGTAACCCTAAAAAAGTATGACTCTTAGTTTGGTTTTGGAATTCCTTCACAAGAGCTCCAGCTGGCCAAGCAGTTGAATCCATCAATTTGTCAGAAACAGTAGCTGAAACGCTTTTTTAAATGAAGAGTAATCCTGTTTAAAATTATCTCTTATACTTTTGGAGCAAAACGATGAACCATTACATCAGACAAATTGAATTCTTTTTGTAAATATTGTGTAATATTTGTTTATCCGTTTTAAAAATCTTTTTACGTTGTTCACAGCCCGTAAAATACCCCCAAATAATTTCATTAGTTGAAACAGTAGGTACCGGAAACGTCACGTTTGGAAGACTTTTAGATTCAAACACAATTCCAGATGAATCTACAGGTACCGACACTTACATCACCAATCACATCACTTTAAAGATTTAGGAATATGGCAAATAAAGCTGATGGTTGCGGTTCCCTTCTTGGTACACTGGTAAATCTAGTAAAGCCTTATCTAATTCCATGCAGCTTTCAGAGCTCTATCAATTCAACAATACATACAATCACAACTATCTACTCTTAGATTGAGGTTTGTATAACAACAACCAACAATGTTTCCGTTTATATTTATAAATTTGAGCTAGGTTGATCTTAAACCTTCTGTAAGATATCATTCGACCGCATTACAACTTTAGAAATTGCGATTATGTTTTTATAAATAATGAAATTCGTAGTATAGATTGGTTACTGGATTTGGTATATCTACGTGCAGATCAGGGCCGTATTACACCAACTACTTATCACTTATTACTTATCAACTTATCATAATTTTTAATAATTTTCTGTTGTGCCAAAATGAAATTTGATAAGTATTTAAATGAGTTATAATAAGTGATAAGCACTCACTTATCAAAATTAAATTGCATCAATTCGCGAAATGATAAATTATAAGTAATATTTTGATAAGCGATAAGTTGAAGGTTTTTGATAAGTTTTTCGTAGTTCTGTTGCACTAAAAGTTTTAACTTATCAATAATCGACAACTATAATGACAACTTATCCAAAATACCTTATTAAAAATTCTGTTTAATTTTAATTCTAAAAGATTGCATCGGTAATTGTTATATTTTGCCACTGTGGATTTCACCTACAGGTAAATTGAGTCAATATTTTCTTTTTGAATGGCGTACGAGTGAAATGTTTGGTTTTTTGGTGCGGAGCATAATTAATCATAAATAGTTATAGTGATAGTTATAGTTATAATTATAACCAATAAACATATTAACAGTTCCAGTGTTGGGTACAAAAATAGTGAGTCATTCGTGTATTTGTTCCTTTCGTTGGGTTGTGTAAAAAACGGTTTAATTTATCCAAAAATCGTTATGTGTGTAAATAAACATAAATTATAAAATCATTAAAAACATAAATATAATAGACCTCTGTATGTGAAACCTTGCACGGGTGCATAATATAACAGCTTACAATAAATTTTATATAAAAAAAAAATTGTTCGAACTGTAAACTGTTTAAGCTGCACAAAATCAGTAACCAGCCGTGAAGCCATATCTTGTTTTAGAAAATGCAAACAAGCATTCCACCCTGGTTGTGTCGACTGGAATTTTGAAAAATGGGTCAAATTGCTCAAAGAATGCCCTTATGCGAAATTCGTTTGCAACAGCTGCCAATCAATAGAAAACGATTTGCTAAACCAGGAGATTCACGATATTCAGGTGAAGTGCGAAGATTTACACAACTTGGTCACCAACGATAACGTTGTACTGGAAACCAAAATGAATGAATTGAAAAGTTTGATCAGTTCCCAGCGCCACGTTCAAGTCACTGATGGCCTATCACCACACTTCCCGCCTTTGTCATCCGATGATGTTATTATGAACACTTCAACACCCATTTCAACATCTATTGTATCGGACTCATGGCCATCACTATCTAATCAGGAAGCCGTTCGGGTTGAGAAGTCAGCCACTGTTTCTGCTCAAAATGAACTGGTACCTGCACTCAAGGATAAACAGGGACCTACTGGTAACAAAAACCATAATAGACGTGTAAACCAACATAATTATGCCGTCGTCACGAACTACTAGGTCAAAGGGTTCATCATCCACAACTAAGGCTGAGTCAGTTGCTGCTATACTCAATCAGTAAGTGATAATACTAATAATTACAATTCTTCCAAAATTATTATTGGGAGTGGTGGTCTAGATTCTACTCTGCGCACTGTCGAACCTGTAAAATGGATTTTTATTTTACGTCTGTGCAAGGATGTTGGTGACGACGATATGGTACGGTATTTGAATAATAAATTTGAGATTAATAAACATATTTTGGTTCGGATGAGACGTTATGATGATCGGGACTATGTATCATTCAAAATTGGGGTTCCTGATAACAAATTCAATCTGCTGCTGGACTCAGCATCGTGGTCTCCACGAATTTTTAAATTATCGTGGGCAATCATCGAATCATTTTTTAATACTTTGGTCGGTTTTACCTGTTTAAAGCCAGCATTTAATTCAAAGTCAAGTTGAACTTTAGTAAATTCTAATACTTATCATTGCAAAAATTCTATAACCAACATCTTTAGTTTCTCTGTTGTCCATCAAAACATTCGTAGCATGCGCGCAAATTTTGATAAACTAGTTGTAAATTCGAATTCATTTGATGAATACCCATCTAGAGCTTTAGCAATTGCGCCAGTTTTAGTACAATTTATTAACCAATGTTTTGTGAATAGTGTTATCCCTATAATGTATTAAAAACTGCAATTGTTATCCCTTTGTTTGAAAAGGGATATATCATTATTAAGGACAATTATCGGCCCATTGCATTGCAATGCAACCCACAATTTTGAAGATCATTGAAAAATAAATGAAATCCCGTATTGAGAAGTTTCTTGACAAATTTGAGTTTCTTAGTCCTCATCAACACGGCTTTAGATCGGGCAAAAGTACTGAATCCGCGCTAATTAATTTCTTAAATGGAATTCATATTAATCTTAATGAGAAGAAGTGTGTTGGTGCAGTCTTCATCGATATAAAGAGAGCCTTTGATATGGTGGATCATAATCTGCTTCTGCGTAAGCTCCAGTCTATTGGTTTTAGAGGTGTATCACAGAAATGGTTCATGTCATATCTCAATAATCGAGCATTTATGGTTAGGATTGATAAATCTCAAAGTATTCGATTTATTATTGAACATGGTGTTCCTCGAGGTTCTGCTCTTGGTCCTATCTTGTTTTTAATTTACATAAATTCAATTTTTAACTTAAACTTAAACGGTCAAATTGTTGCTTTTGCTGATGATATTGCATTAAGTTATTTTGATTTGACTGCTAATGACCTAACGAACCAAATAAATTCTGACATGAAAATTCTTCGCACATGGTTTGATAATCACAAATCCTCTTAAGCGAAAAAACTAAGGAAATGTTCTTCAAATTGATTGGTGATCCCTATCGAAGTTTCATGTACGTAATTGTGACTTACATAATTGTAGCAGCCTTTGCATTAAAATTGAAAATGTTTCATTTATTTAAATATTTGGGATTGAACGTTGATGCAATTTTGTTGTTTATGGTCATCACAAATGCAAGTTTCACTGGGAACTGAATGCGTTTGAACTGGAACGGCAAATCGGTTGAAGACAAGGGAATTCGCGGAATTAGGCATACTTCTCCCTTGAACGGCCTTTTCAAAATCTTTGCCACCATCATATTGTTCATTAGCTTCGTCACAATCAGTCGAGTTCCATTGCACAGTTTCGGGGCATGAAGATTTCGCAGCATAGTGAAGACCGATCCATCTTTAAGACGCAAATGATGAGGCGGCATGTCAGGCAAATCTAAAGAGTTTAGGAAGTCCACTGGATAATTGACAACTTCGTCTTCATTTTCAACGCGATCGATCGATTTGTATGAACGCAATTCTCCCGGAATTTGATTTTGAATCGTACAATTCAAGTCACTGACATCAACATTTTTCGCTGCTTAAAAGTGATGAGTTCATCTTTCGTTGAAGTGAATTGGCAAATTTCAGATGGAATCAATATTAAACCAATTGAAGTATCTACCGGAATTTGTCCATTTTCGATTCTCAGCAGTTCTTTGGAGAAAACTTCTGCGGTTCCATCCTGTTGCAGAAACACTCGCATATTCATACTCAATGGAACGATTTTCACGTATCGCCACAAATACGATAACTTGAGAAATTCGTTTAATTCATCCGCCGCTGTTTAATTCGGAATCACGGGAAGTGTTTGTCGGAAGTCGCCCGCCAATAGTACCATCACGCCACCAAAGCGACGATTATTGTTGCGCAAATCTTTCAATGTTCGATCGACTGCTTCTAATGATCGTTTGTGCGCCATCGTGCACTCATCCCATATGATCAATTTACAATTTTTCAACACTTTTACCATGGCTGACTGCTTTCAAATGTTGCAAACAGGATGTTGAAACAGTGTTGCAGTAATTCCGGTAGATGCGAGAGCTAACGCATTGCCACTTTGAGCACGTATTGCTACTAATATCAAAGATATCAGGAACGTTATCCCAGTTCCACCGGATGTATCAAGGAAAAATAGTCCACCATTTCCATAATCGACAGCCTTCATCAGTTGATAATATACGCACTCTATTGCTGTTCATTCAACAGTAGAACATTGGTTTGTACTTGTTGTTGCAAAGTTGTCGTGTCGTAAGCACGCTCGTGTTCCAATTCACGATTCAAGCTTCATTGTAGATGTCATCGTTCATTTGCAATTCGAAATTCTCTGTCGCGACAGCGAGACAAAATGTCTTCTGCGATGTCATCTTTGTACATATTCCATAATTGACGTGGGCCTTCAAGCTGACATGTCAAAAAGAGTAAAAAGTGTGCGAAGTTGATTGGCAGGCGAAGAGGCTATTGCATCGTCTAGAGTTTTGATTCCAGTGATTGTCGTGTTCAAGCAATTGTAACTGTTGACATGCTTCTCGAAATGTTGCGCACACCATACCATTCACAGTCTGCAATGACTCAAATGAAGTTGAACCGCGCACCTTAATCAAAAGCAACCGAAGGTAGTTGTTCTTTGGATGGATTGTGTAAATTCGTCCCAATGCATCAGTTGAAAACACACCTGGATATCCATCTACTGGTTGGCCTTGCTTGCTTTCAGCGAAACCATTTTTTCTACGATGCATTCCATGTGTAATACCGAGACATACCCCAGTAAAGCAAAGAAACTCGTTAATTTTGTTGCTGGTGGTCTTTCCATTCGCTGTGCTTCGTTATCTGCGTTCAAATACACTCTTTGGCCATTCTCAAAATGAACTGCCAGATGCACAACAGTCGGATGACGTTCATGAATCGCAAATGAAAATATTCTCCAGAGTAGCTTCATTGCAATTCACATATCGACCCATTTGAAACTTGCTGATTTCATCTCGCTCAGCGCCAATAACCACCATATCGCTTCATTTGGTGACGTATTTGCAAATATACTTAATCGATTTCACCGAACTGCAATAGTCAATTATCATTATCTGGTGAGCAACGCCAATAGCGTGGATCTCCATCGTTTCCGAAATAAAATCGTGATAGCGTTTTGTGCATTTATTGGCGGACATACAAACCGATGTGGTGTCCGCATGATCCATGGAGCATATTGGCCTTCACCACTTCGTGCAACTCTAACTTAGGATCAGGAATTTCCAAAGAAGAATGTGTGCGTGCGGTAAACCTCTTTTCTGCCACTCAACTGAATACATCCAATATCGAACAGTATCGTATACACGTTGTTTCGCAATGAAGTCCATTAAACATCTGAGTTTTTGTTTGAACACTTGTGTCACGACGTTACACGTGACGATCGCTTGGTGATTGAACGGGATACAATTACTGCGTCACCTCTGGCCATTTTGGTTTGCAAGTAAACGTCACAAACAAATCCGGCCGTCCATAATTGCGCACATATGTCATCGCGTCCTGTAAGTCAACGGTTGAACCACCTGTTGAATGTAATTGAATTGAACTGAAAAAGGAAATGTGCGCCTACAGCGCCACCTGTTGAGGATTTTTCCACTTTTATTGTCTCCTAAACCTTTGCGTAGCAATTACGAACAAATCCGTAGAAGGAAGTATCCGATTTGGTCCAGTCGTTTTCAAGTTTTAAGCATCTGAACAAGCCACGATCTATGTACTACCCCCAGAAAAGGGTTGAAATTCCAATTTTCATACAAAATTGAGAGAGATGTGCATTTCCATGTTTTTTGGGTCGCCGGAACCGAGAATGACAACGAAAAGTAAATTCGACCCTTCCGTCACCCTCTAGCACCCCTTTACTTCCCTCAGAAAGGGGTTCAGATTTCAATTTTCATGCAAAATTGAGATGGATGTACATTTCTATGCTTCTTGGGGCGCTGGCATTGAGAATGACAATAAAAATAAAATTTGACCCGTCCATCACCCTACATAGCATCCCTCTACCACCTCCAGAAAGGGGTTGAAATTTCAATTTTCTTGCAAAATTGAGATGGATGTATTTTCGTTTTTTAGGCGCTGGACCCGAAAATGGGAACGAAAAGTAAATTCGACCCTTCCATCTCCCCTTAGCACCCTTTTACTACCCCCAGAAAGGAGTTGACATTTCAATTTTCATGCGAAGTTGAGTTGGCTGTACATTATATACATGTATATATACTTACATCCAACTCAACTTAGCATGAAAATTGAAATTTCAGTCCCTTTCTGGGGGCAGTAAAGGGGTGCTAGGGGGTGAAGGAAGGGTTGAATTTACCTTTCATTGTCAAAATGTAAATTTCCTTTTTACTGTCATTTTCAATTCCAGCGCCCCAAGGAACATAGAAATGTACATCCATCTTAATTTGGCATGAAAATTGAAATCTCAACACCTTTCTGGGGGAAGTAAAGGGGTGATAGAGGGCGACGGAAAGGTCGAATTTACATTTCGTCATCATTTTCGGTTCCGGCGACTCAAAAAACATGGAAATGCACATCCCTCTCAATTTTGTATGAAAATTGAAATTTAAACCCATTTCTGGGGGTAGTAAGAGAGTGCTAGAGAATGATGGAGGGGTCAAATTTACTTTTAATTGCCATTTTCAATTCCAGCGCCTCAAGAAACATAGATATGTACATCAATCTCAATTTTGCATGAAAATTAAAATTTCGATCCCCATATTCGGCTTCAGCGACCCCAAAAACGGAGGGGTAGGGGGTCTATCCTCTGGGACTTGACATTTTTTTTTTGTGCCTATATAATTGGTAAGAATGCAGTTGCTTGGGTTTGGTTCAATTCATTCAATTTGCTAAGGCTGCAAACCACTTATACGCTTGGAACAAGGACGTTGTTCTTTATTATACCAAATAACATGAATCTCAGAGATTGGCTCATAAAGTGATTATATCCAAATGAAATTCGTCGATTTGTTAATTTTCTAAATTTTTTGCAAGAGCCTTACGGCTCATATCAAAATGACGCTAAATTCTTTGATTTGTTGAAAAGAAAATTGGAAATGAATGCTACAAAGTAATTATTTGAGTTATTTTATTTGAATAACTCTATTTTTGGTAAAGACACTGTTAAAAGATGTACACGCGGATAAATATATGTCTAACAACTTAATTTATCTAAAATCTCAATTTTGTCTAGAAGCTTCACAGTACACTTGCATACATTTTTGTCGCAAAAAAAATGTTCAAAAACTTCACACCTGTGAGCTCAATGTGGCATTGACTGCGAAATCTTTTATAAAATATATTGTCTTAATGTTGTTTATAGCGTTGAGTTGGCTTTTGCCGAAAAGGGAAATAACGAGTTTCGACATTTCTTTGTGAGTCAAAAATTGCAATATACTCAAAACTCTCAAAATTTAAATTATTTTTGACAATTTGGGCTTATTTTATAAAATAAAAAATTACTTCGAACAACTTTTTACAAATCGTTTTGATTCCTCAAAATCGTAGGTAATATACAAATGAATCAGAATGCTCAATTGTACAAAAAATTAATTTCGTTATGAAAATAGTTTTAATGATGTCATACCGTAAATCGTTGACGTTATAGAGAAGATAAAAAAAACAACCTGATATGGTAGATAAAATATGCATATAGGTGAGCATAATTAAATTCTAAAAAAAAATAATTTTTATTTGCAATTCATTTGTGACAAATATTTTATAATTTAATTTTTTGGTCTGAAATTTTAAACGGGAGATAAGGCGAATGCCCCTTTTTGTGCATTTTATTAATCACACAAAATTCAATAGTTGGAATTTGCTATGCGTTTGGCTAATAATTGGGATAAGTGTAAGGCTTCTTTATCTAATGGTTCTTTCTGCCACTCACATTTAATCCAAAATCAGGAACCATAAATTGGTCCACACAACACTAGACCTGAGAAATCAACCCGACAATGAAGAATGCATTATTCCATAGTATTACTACTATACGAATTTGAAACTAACGCACAAATTCTAATTTTTTTTCGTAAAACTGAATTTAATGTCTCGGCATTTCCAAAAATTTTAAAACTCTTCGATACATTTAATATTTCGCTGTATTCCGGTGATTACACTGAATTAAACATGTCGACTGCAGAAGATTCAACTACGACAGACGAAAATAGTTGGTGACGATCCAACTTTTACCACGAATTTATTTTCATCTACCTTGATAGTTCTCAAAACTATATGATTCGAAATACAACATAATGACCAATGATGCATTGCACAATGTCGGTATATTCGAGATTAGAGTATAATAAATACATACCGCGATAAACCATTCAGTCGTTTGTTGGTTCTAATCGAATTAAAATGTGCGGTGAAAAAATGTTTTACCAATTTTATTTTATTTTATTCGTGATTGCTACAATACAGTGTCAGTCCATTTTGGAACAGGAAGCTAAACCAAAATTGTGTAGTTTTTTCGATACGATAAATATTACAGGTGGCTTTAACGGTTCAGATGAAAGTATTATATTCAATGGTATACGATTTGATAAAGAAAATTATGAACCGTTTACGTATACGTATTTGGTGAATCGAACAAAAATATCAGTGCCAGAGTATAAACGCGGTTGTGTGTGCAAATTTACAAATTGTGTCCGATTGTGTTGTCCGCCGAGACATTCGTTTAATTCAAATGTAATTGGTGATGATGTGCAGCATACGTGTATACAAAATAATGATGTGCCCGAGATCAATATGAATCATTTAACTAATATTACGTTTGTGGATGGAATGCCTTGCAAGATTGGGTACAAATTGTTATCGCTCAAAAAATATTTTGACGACTGGAGAGTTTTACCGGTACGAAATAGTCGTGGGGACGTCGGGTCATTTATTCAGAATTAAACAAAACATTTTTTTTTTATTTCAGAATGGATCATTAATTCTTGGTGAACGTGATAAACCATATGTTGTGGATCGTGATGGATATTGCTTAGGCCAAGAACTGTCTCAAGTCAACACCAGCAGAGTCAGTACCAAAGTAATGATTTGTACTCTCGCTACAGATGCAGGTGCATCCCCAACTCTTGAACAATTGATTGGTTCAGCTATTATGGTGGTTACAATTGTTTTTCTTGTACTAACACTTTCCGTATACGTTTGGATTCCGGAGCTACGGACGTTGCATGGAAAAATCTTTATGTGCTACCTCATAACGTGGATTATTGGATATTCAGCGTTGGGTTTCGGACGAATTAGTAACCAAAAATGGCCAACTGCATGTCTCATTGTCGCCGAGATAAGACATACATCATTTATCGGAGGCTTTGTTTGGTTGAGCATTATCGGTTATGATATATGGAGGGCAGTTGGGTAAGATTTGTTGTGCTAGTTTGTGATAAGTGTAATAATAATAAATTACTTTTTAGTCGGGCAGACCAACGAAACAACCAATTCCTCAAATACTGTTTATTCGCTTGCGGAATTACTTTTCTTGTAGTATTGATCACAAATATACTAGATAGTGACAATTTATTGCCTGACAATTTTCGACCCGGATTTGGAACCGTTGGATGCTGGTTGAAAGTAAGGGGACCTGCATACGTACTATATTTGTATGCAATCGTCATAATTATTATGGTCATAAACACAGTATTTTTCCTGTTGACCAAACGAAAAATAGACAAAGCTCAAACACTTTTAAATTATGCTACCCAGAGTGATGGTTCAAAGAAATTTTCAAATGAAGAGACTGATGCCGATCGTATACAATTATTTGTTCGCCTTGCGGTTGCCATGGGACTACCGTGGGTATTTCTAATTTTAGTGTGGCTGCTGCATATTGTCACGTCCTATGAAACTATAATGTTTAAAATAATCACTATGGCTAACAGACTTATTGGGCCAGTTATATTTTTTCTTTGTATTAGCAAGCCACGCGTCAAACGGTTGATTGTTAAAAAATGGTCAACATTGCGAACAAATGGATTTGGCAGTAGTTCTGCACAAACCCAAAATACCGTACTGTAGTGGGTTTATATATTCATAATAATTATGTGTGTTTTGTGTAAATTTAATTTTCAATAATAAAATTTAATTAAGTTGATTGAATCTAATCGAATTTTATTCAAATTTGTTTAATTTGCATACATTGTTGAAGAATGGGCAAAAGTTCGCAATCTTTCAGTTATTTCCCGTTTATACTTTGAAGGCACAACCACTGAAATTACAAGAGAAACAGTGCGACATTTGCTAGAAAATTAGTTTGAAAACTCAACCTGTTGACATTACATAGCCAGACTCCATTTGGATTGTTGAAATTCGTGAATATAACTTTCAGGCTAAGAATGGGGCCACACCAGAAAATTGTATTTATTTTTCATACATCACCGCAGACCATTTCTGAAGTAGAACACGCCTTATGTAACGGAATACGCCATAATCAAAGCGACCACCATATTGAATGTTTTCGGCCGATGGTCCGTCCGAATTATATTTGAGATGTTGTTTAATTTGTCTAACCGAGATCTTTGTGATAAACCTAATTTGAAAAACTTCATGACCTGCACAATTATTCTGGCTAGAAGTCCAATAACCAAGGCTACAACAAGAAAGGAGCTTCGAGGATAAATGATACCAAAATCGAAAGAGAGATTACATGGAATCTGAAGCAAGCTGAATTATGAATGAAAAGCAAGTGAATGATGACTGATTATTCACCCAATATTCACTCGTTATTCACTCATAATTCACTCTTTACTCAGTCACTCTGATTAATAATGAATGATAAATTATCACTATTCTGTCATTTTTAACTGATTTTATTCATTTATCACGTTATTAATCATCATTCAAGAATAACTGGAGAATAATGAGTGAAATTTCAGTGAATAATGAGTGAATACTGAATGAATAATGATTGTAAAATCACTCAATAATTAATCAGTAAATAGCGATAAAATTACGAATGCAATCATATCAGGAATAAAGAGTAAATTCACAATGAATAATGAGTGAGTAATTCGTGATTGACGAGTGCACATTGTAAACTATATCTATAATAAAGAGAGTAATTAGGGTAATGAGAAAATAACGAGTGATTTCAACCAATGATGAACGAGTGATTAAAGAGTGAATGTTCAGGGAATACCGATTGAATAATTTGTGAATATTAGGTAAGTAATAAATAAATAAACAGATTAAAGAGTGAATAATGTGTGGATACTCAGGGAATAGAGAGTGGATTACGAGTAAATAATAATTGAATCATGAGTGAATAATGTGTGAAATTTGTTGTGTTTATAAAAACAATCTTTTTAAAATTGGTTTGGTGTTGACGACCATCCATTGGTTAGGAAACAGATTTGTAGTGAAATTTCTTCTAGGCAAGTTACAAAACCCGACACCTCGATACATCATTTGAGTATGCCGCAACTAATTCATTTATCATTATTTATGTTGGTTAAGTCAGATAATAAATTTCAATGAAATTGGTGCTTAATCGCAGAAGTTTCGTTTGGAGCAGAGATTGAATTTCTTAAATAAAATATGGCCAGAATTCAACAAATATTCCAGGACACTGCTAATTATATTTTGGTACATAAATTTAGACCTATTTAAATTTAAATCAAAAAAAAAATTTGCCAAAACGAAATCTGTTTTTTAAGTACATAACCAATCCAGGCCTTTTTACAGGTCCTGCACCAAAAGGAAAACGCACGGATGTTAATATAGTTTAGTGAAATTTCATATCTAGGTTATTAAGTTGATTTAGTAAGTAGTTGCTAATATAAAATTGAATTAAAATAAGAGCCAAGTTCAAGAAATATTGCGGAACACTACTAATGATAATTATGGTTGGAACCATTAATCAAAAAATTAGTTCACCAATTTTTTTATTTTTACATTAACAACCAATCCAAGCAGTTTAATACGTCTCATGCTCAAAATGTAAGTAGGGGGCACTTTTGTGGATGGATTTTAATAAAAATTTACTTCTAAGATTTGAGGTGTAAAATCGATTCTTTAAGTAGTTCCAAATAGAAAAATAACGAATTCTGGCTCTGAAGAATTCCTTAGGCCATATCATCTGGGGTCAGATTTCTTATTTAAACCATGTCTGAAATTTAAGAAATATTGCGGAACACCGATAAATTATGTTTGCCAAATTTGTTTTTACATTCTGGCCAATTCAGACTTTCTTCTCAGTCTACAGCATCAAATGTAACAAGCATATTTGTGGACGGATTTAAGTGAAATTTTATATCTGAAATATGTTGTAGGCATTACAAACAGTTCCTAAAATATAAAACCTATTATTTCATGCCCTGAAGAATTTTTTCGGCCTTAAGGTTGAGCTGGGATCAGATGTTGTATGTTGAAACATGGGCCAACTGTATGATTGTATTTTGGAACACAACTCATACTAATGATATTATTGTCGATATCATAAACCAAAAACTAGATTTGCCTATTTTGGTTTGCCATACACCAATCCAATCAATTTTTTCCTCCTCCAGCACCAAATGGAACAAACAGATTTGTCGATGTATTTTTATTTGTATGACTGTGGAGTTTAATTTCTTAAATAAAATATTTAAATTGTATGGAAATTTTTATTTTTCTGGTCCCTCCTCTGAGTTTTTAAAGTAAACAAAATAGTGGAGAAATCCGATTAGCAGAAAGGTTAATTCACGCGAAGAGATTTGAAACTGGAAGTTCGAATGAAGATCTAAAATTCAGAATCATTATAGTTCATCTACTGCAACTTATACTTAGCCATTTATTTTACAATGCCAATTATCGTTTAACAGACAATTTGGCACGCCAGCTGACAATAGCTGAACAACAGATTCGTTTTGAATTTCTATTATTACAGATGAATATTATAAAAATATTTAGGATCCGAACAGCCAAAAACAATTACCTGGGAGTTAAGATATTGGACCCGACTCAGAGATAATAACATTTAAGGTATTTTATTCGCTCTCTTCCTATAAACATTTGTGTTGAAAAATAAAAGTAAAAATCTGGCGTATTATGGCCCGATTCTGACTGATCTTTAATGTTACACAAAAAAAAAATATTTTACGGAATTAGTTTGGCACGCAAAAAATCAATTGTTTAAAGAAATAATTTTATTAGCATGCCAATAACCAACTGTTTGCGAACACTGTTCTATATGTTAATGTCACACCTTTTGGACTCATAGATCAATCACACAATATTGTGATTCGCTGGCAAAATAATATTACGATAAAAACTACAAAGTAAAACCAATTAAAGCTTCCCAGTATTAGAAAAACCACCTCAAATCAAGATTCTCAAATTATTCGACTTTCCGTGGCCCAGCCAAGAAAAAATTACCTGTTTAGATTGTTATTATTTTTTGAGCCGATGAAAACCGTAAGCAAACCACTTAAATCAATTTGTGAAATCTTTTAGAACAACAAGTCTTCATGTTGTTTATTAGCGTTGGGGTTTTTGCTGAAGAGGGAAATAAAGAGTTTGTACGTTGTGATTTTTAACAATTATTTGGGCTGGATAAAAATAAAAATTAAAAATTACTTCGAACAACTTTTTACAAATCGTTTTGATTCCTCAAAATCGTAGGTAATATACAAATGAATCAGAATGCTCAATTGTACAAAAAATTAATTTCGTTATGAAAATAGTTTTAATGATGTCATACCGTAAATCGTTGACGTTATAGAGAAGATAAAAAAAACAACCTGATATGGTAGATAAAATATGCATATAGGTGAGCATAATTAAATTCTAAAAAAAAATAATTTTTATTTGCAATTCATTTGTGACAAATATTTTATAATTTAATTTTTTGGTCTGAAATTTTAAACGGGAGATAAGGCGAATGCCCCTTTTTGTGCATTTTATTAATCACACAAAATTCAATAGTTGGAATTTGTTATGCGTTTGGCTAATAATTGGGATAAGTTAAATTGGGATAAGCTTCTTAATCTATAACCATTAGCCAGTCAATATTTAATCCAAAATCAGGAACCACAGATTGGTCCACACAACACTAGACCTGAGTGAGAAATCAACCCGACAATGAAGAATGCGTTATTCCACCGTCTTGTTTGAACCACTCGCAAATTCAATTTAGATTACAAATTCAATTTAGATTTGCGACACTACGAATTTGACACTAACGCACAAATTTCAATTTTTTGTTCGCAAACGCTGAATCTCATGTCTCGGCATATACAAAAACTTTGAAACTCTTCGATAGATTTAATATTTCGCTGTATTCCGGTGATTACACTGAATTAAACATATCGACTGCAGAAGATTCAACTACGACAGACGAAAATAGTTGGTGACGATCGAACTTTTACCACGAATTTGTTTTCATCTACCTTGATAGTTCTCAAAACTGTATGATTCGAAATACAACATAATGACAATGATGAATTGCACTCTCGGTATATTCGAGATTAGAGTACATATAATAAATACACACCGCAATAAACCATTCAGTCGTTTGTTGGTTCTAATCGAATTAAAATGTGCGGTGAAAAAATGTTTTTACAATTTTATTTTATTCTATTCGTGATTACTACAATACAGTGTCAGTCCATTTTGAAACACGAAGCCAAACCAAAATTTTGTAATTTTTTCGATACGATAAATATTACAGGTGGCTTTAACGGCTCAGATGAAAGTATTACATTCAATGGTATACGATTTGATAAAGAAAATTATGAACCATTTACGTATACGTATTTGGTGAATCAGACAAAAATATCAGTGCCAGAGTATAAACGCGGTTGTGTGTGCAAATTTACAAATTGTGTTCGATTGTGCTGTCCGTCGAGACATTCGTTTAATTCAAATGTAATTGGTGATGATGTACAGCATACGTGTGTACAAAATAATGATGTGCCCGAGATCAATATGAATCATTTAACTAATATTACGTTTGTGGATGGAATGCCTTGCAAGATTGGGTACAAATTGTTATCGCCCAAAAAATATTTTGACAACTGGAGAGTTTTACCGGTATTAAATAGTCGTGGGGTCATTTATTCAGAATTAAACAAAACATTTTTTTTTTTTCAGAATGGATCATTAATTCTTGGTGAACGTGATAATCATCCATATGTTGTGGATCGTGATGGATATTGCTTAGGCCAAGAACTGTCTGAAGCCAACACCAGCAGAGTCAGTACCAAAGTAATGATTTGTACTCTCGCTACAGATGCAGGTGCATCCCCAACTCTTGTACAATTGATTGGTTCAGCTATTATGGTGGTTACAATTGTTTTTCTTGTACTAACACTTTCCGTATACGTTTGGATTCCGGAGCTACGGACGTTGCATGGAAAAATCTTTATGTGCTACCTCATAACGTGGATTATTGCATATTCAGCGTTGGGTTTCGGACGAATTAGTAACCAAAAATGGCCGACTGCATGTCTCATTGTCGCCGAGATAAGACATACAGCATTTATCGGAGGCTTTATTTGGTTGAACATTATCGGTTATGATATATGGAGGGCAGTTGGGTAAGATTTGTTGTGCTATTTTGTGATATGTGTAATAATAATAAATTACTTTTTAGTCGGGCAGACCAACGTAACAACCAATTCCTCAAATACTGTTTATTCGCTTGTGGAATTACTTTTCTTATAGTATTGATCACAAATATACTAGATACGGACAATTTATTGCCTGAAAATTTTCGACCCGGATTTGGAACCGTTGGATGCTGGTTGAAAGTAAGGGGACCTGCATACGTACTATATTTGTATGCAATCGTCATAATTATTATGGTTATAAACACAGTATTTTTCCTGTTGACCAAACGAAAAATGGACAAAACTCAAACACTTTTAAATTATGCTACCAAGGGTGATGGTTCAAAGAAATTTTCAAATGAAGAGACTGATGCCGATCGTATACAATTATTTGTTCGCCTTGCGGTTGCCATGGGACTACCGTGGGTATTTCTAATTTTATTGTGGCTTCTGCATATTGTCACGTCCTATGAAACTATAATGTATAAAATTATCACTATGGCTAACAGACTAATCGGGCCAGTTATATTTTTTCTTTGTATTAGCAAGCCACGCGTAAAACGGTTGATTGTTAAAAAATGGTCAACATTGCGAGCAAATGGATTTGGCAGTAGTTCTGCACAAACCCAAAATACCGTACTGTAGTGGGTAATATATTCATAATAATTATGTGTGTTTTGTGTAAATTTAATTTTCAATAATAAAATTTAATTAAGTTGATTGAATCTAATCGAATTTTATTCAAATTTGTTTAATTTGCATACATTGTTGAAGAATGGGCAAAAGTTCGCAATCTTTCAGTTATTTCCCGTTAACACTTTGACGGCACAACCATTGAAATTACAAGAGGAACAGTGCGACATTCCTGTTTAGAAAACAAGATGCTTATTCGAAATTTTGCTAGAAAATTAGTTTGAAAACTCAACCTGGTGACATTACATAGCCAGATGCCATTTGGATTGTTGGAATTCGTGAATATAACTTTCAGGCTAAGAATGGGGCCACACCAGAAAATTGCATTTATTTTTCATACATCACCACAGACCACTTCTGAAGTAAAACACGCCTTATGTAACGGAATACGCCATAATCAAAGCGACCACCATTTTGAATGTTTTCGACCGGTGATGATACCAAAATCGAAAGAGAGATTACATGCATCTGAAGCAAGCTGAATAATGAATGAAAAACAAGTGAATGATGACTGATTATTCATTCAATATTCACTCTTTACTCAGTCACTCTGATGAACAATGAATGATAAATTTTCACTATTCTGTAATTTTTAACTGATTTTATTCATTTATCACTCATTGATCATCATTCAAGAATAACCGGAGAATAATGAGTGAACTTTCAGTGAATAATGAGTTAATACTGAATGAATAATGATTGTAAAATCACTCAATGATTAATCAGTAAATAGCGATAAAATTACGAATGCAATCATATCAGGAATAAAGAGTAAATTCACAATGAATAATGAGTGAGTAATTCGTGATTGACGAGTGAACATTGTAAACTATATCTATAATAAAGAGAGTAATTAGAGTAATGAGAAAATAACGAGTGATTACAGAGTGAATATTCAGAGAATGCCGTATGAATAATGTGTGAATATTAGGTAAGTAATAAATAATTATCAATAGTGAATAATTAGAGAATGCTAAGTGAATAATGAGTGGAATACCAGTAAATAATGGTGAATTATTGTTAACATCTGTAAAATATTTTAATTAGAACTCTTTAAGACTACTACCAGCAAAAAGGGGTTAAATGGATTTTTTTATGTTAATAGGTTGTATCACATTTAGAGTGGTATAGCCAATTATTTTATCGGGAGAAATGCGATAAATCTGCTTTTGGCTTGTAATATTGATTTACACATTAATTTCACTTATTTCCATTTCTGTTGTTGTAATTCATTGTGGTCATTTGCGATTAAAAGGCGTATGGCGTATTCTACGTTAAACTTTGTGGGGCCATGTCCCGTAAACACAGCCTACCCACTTTCTAACATTGTAAAAGTGGAATACTTCATCGACGAAATCGAGTGCTTAGGCCACTCTAGACCGCTCATTGTCAACATGTCAAAGAGGTAAGAAGTAGACCGTTCCAACCTTTTAAAACGAGAATATCATCATATGCCGTAAACATTTCGGTTGGTTGAATTGTCCAACAGCATTGAAAACTTTTTATTTCTGGATAAAACGTTAGGGATTGGCCGAGATTGAATCTTCGAATTGACGCCACCAGTGCTTATATGCCTTGATGACTGTGAAGAAAACTTAAACCTGTTACTACAACCCGATTCTAAACAACATTAAAAACGTAAAATCGACTTATGCAAATACGGAAGCTGATGATAATTTTTAGAGATTTTCAAGAAATCATAGTAATTAACCGATATTGCAGAACCGCTTGAATCATGAATACCGCGATAATCCGGCAATACTCCAACTGAAAAAATTACGAGAATATGGAATCATATTTTAGTAGACATTCTGTACGTTCTGATAACACAGATTTAGTTCTAGTCAGAAATCTCTAAATATTATTTAAAATTCCATAATCATTTAGAGAATGATTGTCTAAATTATATACTTATTTGGTATATAAACGGCATAAAATAGAAGAATTGAAGCTCGGATTTTCAAAATTTCAGTATAGGTCATGCTTGGAAGCGTTTTGTCTCTACGTGAATAAGTATCAAGTACAATTTTGGAATAGTATACAAAATAAAATTCAAATAGTATAACCTATAGCATATACATTAAAACCAGTTCGAAATATTAGCGTGATATCAATGTCAATCAGTGTAACAATAATAGAGAAAACTTACGCAATATAAAATCGAATGTCACTAATTGTTATCAAAACTAGTTAAAATCATATGGCTGATATGATGAAAAAATCAATATTGACCAATATTATTTGAAGCTGGTACAAACGTATAGGTGTATTCTTATTTAGTGAAAAGAGATTATGATAAAATTTTAAATGCGATCAAAAATGTGGGTTAGGCACGAAATTTGTTCTTTATGGTCTAACCATTCTTAGAAAGCATAAGATTCGACCTAAAGTTTAATACTTACATTGTTGAAAACAAAGAGTCAAATGGCCCATGTCTTGCCTACGAAAGTTGACCTAAGAAACCATCGTGTTGATGACATTGAATGAAGTTGGTGTAAATTGTTTCATGAAATCCAAGTAAATATATATTGTACAAACACACATATCGATATGACATTTAGAGGGAATTATTTGAATAAATGATTAAGAACTCTCATTTACATCATAACAACCAAATATTTGGTTTCAGTTCAAGAAACATCCCAGTTACAAGCTTCTCAAACCTATATCCAAACTATACCCATTGCACTCTAAATGGATTGAATCAAGATTTGCATCAGTCTATTTGCAGTTTTAGGAAACATTTTGTATGACATTACAAATTTATTGCGAATTGATACTCTGCAGTTCTTACATGAAAATATTTATTCAGAGTATAAGCCTACGATTAGGAATTTTTATAATTTAGGTTTTAAAAGTAAATTAGATAATTAAATTGTAAAAGCGTATAAGATTTCGTTGGGAAATCCCAAGAAGCTCCAAAGAACCGACGATTACCTGAAATTCTTAGAACGAAGATATCAGGCACTATACACCTCAAGAGGACCGAATGCACGATGAAAAATGATATGCATAATATTAAGCTAAGTTGATTCGACAGCCTAAATAACATGCAGTAACTTCAACCGACTAAGTCAAAGAGAAGGAATGCAGTTGGTCAATGCTTGGCTGCTGGGCGTGGTATACTCCAACGTTGTAAACCAAGTAATGGGGAAACTCACAGTCTGCTGTATGCAAAACAACATTCAGTCACTTCTGTCGCAAAGCACATACCACATACAAGCAACCACCGCAACAAATGAAAATGAGACAATGCTTAGCCGGCTATAATGAAAATAACGTGATATTATGGAAGAGAAGAGGTTTTCAGATTCCTATTCGGCACCGGTTCATGGTCAACATTTATAACAGCAGAACCTAAATAACGATTGAACTTAACAGGACGCAGAATCAGTGCTGAAATTTATGGAGTAGAAAATGGTTGGAAAGATAAATAGTATCGTGAGCATCAATCTTCAAACAAGATATCCGTTAAAATACGCAATTGAGATTGAGGCCTTGGTATTAAGTAAAATAAGCAGAAATCTTCCAGAAGCACCCTTTCCATCTCACAAATGGGAACATTTGAATAAATTACTACTGGCTGACCCATCCTGCAACGTGCCAGCTTCCATCGATATATTACTAGGAACAGATTACTATGGCCAGATTATTAAACCACAGCTACTCAAAGAAGAGGGAAACGAGCCATCTGATCTGCACAACTGACAGAATTCGAATGGGTAGTTCTGGGCAAAATATTGGGGTACAAATAAGTTTTTAGGATTTTTTTTATAACTTCAAAATTTTATTCAGAGTAATTAGTACAATGTATTTTATTCAAAGTATTGTTCATCGTTAGCTACGACTTTTTCTTATCTTCAAGCAGCATGCCAAGTGAACGCCTCAACGGATCTACCAAGCGAACGCCTCAACCAAGCTTTACCATTTTATTTCACTGCAGTTGTTTATTGTGGGCCATTCCCCGTTTATTACAACTTGCGTGGTAAAATATCTACAAAGATTACATATTTGGCTTGCTTTGTCTGTTTGGCGACTCGCTCAGTCCATTTGGAACTTGCATTATCGATGACAACGGAATAATTTATCGGTGTTTTAAAACGACTTAGTTCAACGAAAGGATTACCCAAATCAATCCTGCCAGATAATGGGATCCATTTTATAGGTGTCAACAACCACTTGCATGAGCTGTACAAACATCGAAAAATTTGAATAGAGTTTTATTCTGACTGGTTCACCCCAGTTTGACGGACATGTAGTGTAGCAAGCAGCTGTAAAATCTGTGAAACATCATATTCGCAGACTAGCTTACAACAAGCGATTTACTTACGAAAAATTTTCCACGTTGGTCAAACCAGTTGAGGCTGTATTAATTTATAGGCCATTTGTGCTCCTAGTTCCTGATAATATAAAGATTCTAACTCTTGCTCGTTTTTGAATAGGTTGCTCGCTGAGATCATTACCTAAGACTACCAAATTCGAGCTAAATACAGCCTGGTCAATTAACTACATCCAACAATTTCAGCAGCGCAACTTCTGGACAAACACAGATACTGATGAAAAGGAATTGGAAGTTATTATTACAATAATAGTCGTGATAATTAAAACGCCAACCGGAGAAGTCAATCGATCCAAAGATTTCAATAGTTGCTCGTTTATCTGTGAGTTTTGATTTTTGAACTTGTCCAACGCGGGAGAGAATGAAGAAGCACCATGCAATAATTTTGGTTTCATGCAAACAATTAGATTTATGTCATTTACTGTATTCCGTATAATATTTTTGTATATCACTGTACTCTTGTTTCAATCTATAAGAACCGTGATTTTATAGATTGGCTTTGAGATCATCCAAACAGGTGTAATAAAAGTTATATTGTAAATATTGGTGAAGTTTGATTATTTATTTAATTGAGTGAATCGTCTGTGGAGATTGAAATCGTCAAACCAAAGCATCTGTATGCTCGAGTGGAAAACTTGATTCAATAGTCATTAAGATAAAAAAGAGAGATGGCTACGAACCTCACGATGCAGTAGAAATCGAAACCGCTTAACACAACCGCCGAACAAAAATTCAGAATGTTTTTATGGGAAGAAACCGCAACTTAAACATTCATTTGAGTATAAGGACCGGACCATACATTAAATTATGATGAAACTGAAAAAAAATCTTGAGTAGGTACTGGTAATTGATAGACCTTGATTGATAATCACTTCGCTAAATTTTGATATTCAGTTGAATTATGAAAATCAAGTAAAAATAGCTCTCGTGTTTCTCTCGGCCCATAAGCTTTAACTATTGCATATAAAATGCTAAAAAAGGCATCTCAGATTACGCAACTCTGCATGCTCTTTAGTGGTAGCAATCCAGTCAACTATACAGGTTGCAGTGTTTACAAAGGAGTTCAAACTCGTAGATTTCCCCCTCTCAGAGAAAAAATACTTGAGAAATCGCAGCCCGCTACAAAACCGAATCCATTTTATCAGTTAGTTACTATAAATGAACCTACTCGTATTTCAAACAACTCGCCTACTTGTTTAGATCATTTGTATTTTGGGCGTTCTGGGAAATTCCTGTATGATTATGAAGCTGCTGTTCATGATCTTCACATCACTGATCATTGCATGACTTCTTTTACTATCGTACCTAATTCCATTTCTAATGATTTGAATTCTAGACGATCAACTAAATTCAAAATTAATAAGATTAATTTTTCAAAACTGGGTTATGATTTAGGCAATGAAACTTGACTTTCGGTTTATTCTAAGACTGATGTTTTTGATTAATTGACTTATTCAAATTTTATATTGATACCATAATACTTTCCTTGTGGAAATTAAAAGCAAAGATAACATTTTAAAACTATGGATCAACCAAGATTTATGCCGCAAAATTAAACTAAAAAATACATTTTTCAGAAAGTTAGCAAGTGAATATGGCTAAAACTAAATTCTATGATACTAAAAAAGTTGGAAATTACTTAATGAACTTTTAGGAAAGGGATTTAAACGTGTTGCTATTGAAGAAATTGTTGTTGATGAGCATCACGTGAGTACATAAGATGTTGAGAAAGCTGAACATTTTAACAAGCTTTTTGCTAGTGTGGTTCAAGACCAAAAAATTAATGGTTTAAACGGAGATATTTATTGTGAAGAGTTAATTTCCAACAATTCTCAACTTAAATCTTTTGCATGACACTTTTCCGTTAGAAATTCTACTTCTAAGTTATTTCATCACTTAAATCAACAAATTCTTCGGCCAATGATAAGATTAGCAGTTTTACAGTCAAAAAATTTGTATTTATATTGTGGATGTTTTTTCCTATATAGTCAATGCTAGTTTTAGTTCTGGAATTTTTTCATCTAGACTAAAAGAAGTAGATGTAATCCCGATATTTAAAAACGGTGACAAAAAAGTTATCTCAAATTATCGTCCAATAAGCTTGCTTCATATTTTTGCCAAGATTATAGAGAAACTATAGCTCATGTAAGACTTTCAGGTTTCTTAAATCACACACATTTTCTACATAAAATGCAATTTGGCTTAAGGAAATTCAGAAATATTGAAAATGCTTTGCTAGAGGTTACTAATTTTGTGTATAAAGGTCTCGATGTAAGAAATTCTGTAACTACAGTTTTGTTGATTTGAAAAAGGCGTTCGATATGGTAAATCATAGTGTGTTATTAAAAAAACTGTTTTGTGCTGGATTTCGTGGAGCTAGTATTAAATGGTTTAGACTTTAGTACTTACTTGTCGAATAATGAACATAGTGTAATAATAAATAATTGTGTTAGTCAAAGTCTAGTAATTAACGATGGAGTTCCACAGGGGTCTGTATTAGGGCCATTGCTGTTCTTTATTTAAACTCCTGATTTAATCTTGAATTTAATTTTGTAGTAGTTGCTTTTGCAGATGACTTCGTATTCATGTGCAATGAACCGACAAACATTGATACTATTAATCGTATCATTTTGACTTAGAATTGCTCAGGAGATGGTGTGATACGCATTCCATGTTGCTGAGCACAAAAACCAAAGCTATGTTTTATTGTCTAAATGGTCCTTTTATTTCGGACCACAACATCATTTATCATGAATTGGAATATAATCAGGCGACATGTTCAAATGCATGTCTTAAAATTGAATGTGTCTCAACATCTAAATACCTTGGACTCACTATTGATAACTCTTTAAATTGGAAATGTCAGACTGAAAATCTCCATAATTATCTGGTAGTGGTGATACGTAAAATGTATATTTTAAGACAAGTTTTTCCAATTGAGGTTTTGAAAAATGTGTAATTTGCACTTATAAGCTCAAAATTATCTTATGGCATAGTTTGTTGGGGAGGTTCGTGTTATGTTAGGATCTAGAAACTGGTTACTTCACAGAAGCATATATTGTGAGTTATGAAGGGTAAGCCAAAATTCACTGAGTCTTGGCCACTATTTCAGTGTTTAGAAATTTTTACACTAAGACAGTTATTCGTGTTTAAAGCTTTGAAAGAATTTTATTTAGATAGAAGTAATAATACCGGTGTTAACAGTACAAATTATAACTAAGAAATAAGCAACACATCCACCTACAAAAATTTACAACTACCAGCTTCCAAAATTCATTTGTAATTTTGGCCCCAAAAATATATACATAATAGACTTCCAAATGATTTAAAAACATTTACAAAATTGAATATATTCACTTCGCGTTTAAAATCTCATCTTTTATATTGCTCCAAGTACAACTTTTGCACAACTTCATCTTAATAAGATTTACAATTCAATTATATTCAATTTGATCATTCATTTCCATTTATTAACTCGCCCTAAGAAAATTTGCTTCATTTATTACAAATTAAGCCAAATATTATGCGTTTACCTATAATTCTGAAAATCTTAGTAGCAGTATTAACTTAACTCCAACATAACTTAAACACAATATGTATCATAATAAATATTTTTAGAGAACCACGTTCGACTCAATTGAGACAAACTACAATACCTTCACAAGTTCAAAGAACATCCAACCAACTCCAACTGCTATATATATACATTATACATAAATAGATAAATACTTATCTGAATTCCCACAAGCAATTATTGCTTCCATTTCCTTAGTCCTAATAGGTTTTTGTTGTTTTGGCAAGAATCTGTGGTCCAGAATGCATCCCTTTGTCGTGGACTCAACACAAAATACAACAATGTTTTTCATTTGGTTAAAACACTTCACAATCAATTTAGATTAAATTGTATATTACAAAACATTTTACAAAAAAATCCATTATTTTAAATTCTGAATCTTGATGCTTCAGAGTTCCGTGAGAAAAATGCTTTGCAACCCAAGAAACCAGAAGAACAGTATACTACAGAGTACCACACTGACGAAGAAGAATTAAGAGAAGAAACTGACTGGATCCTAAAAAAGAACAGGAAGAAAAGACCTGTAAAAAAAAGAAGGCAGAATCTTCTCCAGAGATTGTAGCTTCAAGCCGCACTTCAATAACTGGTGTATTAAATCAAAATCATCCAAATGTACCAGCTCAGAAAGCCAACCTACCAAAATTAAGGAGAAGGTACCACCCCCAATCAATATTATTGGCGTAACTGAATATGGTTCTATCCAATCTTTAATGAAATGGGTGACGGCAAGGCAAGGAACTGTATACATACGAGGACAAAAATGATCGTCCGATCAAAGTGATGCCAGAGATCTCCACCCAACCTGTGCAAAGCAGGATATAATGGAAGACCTTTCACGCCAGGGCTTCAAAATAGAGGATGCGGTAAATATCCTAAAGAAAGAAAAAACCGTAACTGACAAGGGATTAAAATAAATAAAAGGGGGCTCCCATTGTTTATGCTTAGTTTTAATAGCACAGAAAAAGTGAAAAAAAATTTCAATATTAGGGCAGTGCTTAACATGAGAGCTCGAATAGAAGCGTTAAGAAAATCCACAGGCTTCAGGCTTGATACCTCAGTGCAAGAAATGCCAAGGATATAATCACACGCAGAAATATTGCAAATGAGAACCTAGATGTGTGAAATGTTCGGGAAAACCAACAAGATTGTAGGTTCACAAAAACTACGCCTCCAAAATGTGTAGACTGTAACGGAGAGCATCCTGCTAACTATAGAGGATGTGAAGTAGTAAGGGAACTTAAAATCTGAGAAATAAAAGACGACAGGGCCCGCTAAACCATGGGATTCCCAGTAATAGGACAATGTCTAAAAATCCAGTGGTAGAACTACCATTAACAAGTACAATATTAGGCCGAAAAACATACTCCCAGATTGTACAATAGCGGGAAATAGTAAGTAACAAGGAAGACGGACAAATCCCAATTCTTGATTTTTTTTAAAGAATATAGAAACCTTAAATTTAAGGCTTCTAAAACAAGAAAGAAGCCTGGACGCATTAAATAAGCGGTTAAATAAACAAAAAAACAGTGAAGATGAAATAACACATTCAGAATAGCCAATTGGAATGCAAATGGGGGTATTGCAACAAATTCCATCAAACATTACGAAAGAGTAAAATAATCAAAAGGTAATCAACATATCTTCCATATAAATTGCCCTCCGCGGTATAATCTGAATAAAGAAAACTATGTTAAGTTACTCGAATCGCTCGGTTTTAACTTCATAATCGGAGGTGATTTTAACGCTAAAAATACATATTGGGGATCAAGGCTAACAACCCATAAGGGTAGGGAGCTATTTGCAGCTGGCCGCACTTTAAACTGCGAGTTCCTGTCTGGAGGTAAACCAACATATTGGCCAGCGGATACAAATAAAACACCAGATTTGATAGATTCCTTTCTAACAAAACGGATATCTGTAAACTACGTATTACTCGAAAACAATGAAGGAATTTCGACTGACCACACGCCTGTCATTATGACACTCAGTGATTCCATTATCAAAAAAAAAAAATTTGCCTAGATTTACAAATAATAAAACAAACTGAGGTCTCTTCCGGAAAATAGTCGAAGACAATACTGAATTATAAAAGTACCAATTAAAACTTCGGCAGAACTTGATGTTCAATTGGAGCTGCTGTACAGCAGTATTCTTCAAGCAGCGTGGCAGAATACTCCTCCTACTTGTAATCAAACAGAAAATCACATCAAGTATGCAGTTGTTTATGCTATTTTTTTGTATTTTATATTCATCTAACATATCGTTTCCCAAAGTAAACTTCTTCACTTAAAAATCCATTTAATTATTTAAATTCACTGTAAATGTAAACAAATTGTACATCTACATTTTTTTATTTTTTGTTATTGTATAAATGTCAAACCAACCAAAGTAGTAGAATTTATTCTAGGTAGCACCGTTTAACTTCTCTCATCTCACTTAAGAGGTCATAATGGTATGGTTGAAAGATTTATTATGTTACCAATACCAAAGGAAAATTATATTGTAAAAAAAGAAACACATAGGCAGTTGACGAAGAGAACGGAATGGGATCACACACAAAACACTACCGAGCCCAACACAAACTTAATAATCTATAATTAAACCAAATGTGAATAATAAATATTTAATAAATAAAAAAAACTAAAAATACAGTCCATTTATTCGGTGATTTTGTTTTCGTGAATTTGTTTGCTATTGGTGATGTACAGCAGTAGAATTGGGAGATCTGGTTAGAGAAATACGAAAGCGCGAAAAATCTGGCAAAGGAATCGAGCACCACAAAGCAAATCACGACACTAATTATTCCTTTTAGAAAGCAACTAAAGGTCTTACAAATCCCAAAGTACAAATAGTTCCTATGACGATGGGACATGGGCTAGAAGTTCCAAAGAAAAAGTTGCATTGTTTGCAGACTATCTTGAGGATACATTTCAACTCCTTCCAAGGCAAACAGCTGAAGAAAATATAATTCCCGTAAATAAAGTGGATAACCTAAACATAAGACCTGTAACACTAAAAGAGCTATAAGATGAAATTAATAACAACTTAAGTTCAAAAAAAGGCCCTGGTTATGACCTAATCACTGGACTTATAGTTAAAACTCTCTCAGAAAAAGGATTACGAAAATTACTGCAAGTAATCAACGCAGTGTTCAGATTAAAATACGTTCCATGCCAGTGGAAGGTGGCAGAGGTGAAAATGATTCTAAAACATAACAAGCCGCCAAACAGGAAAATATCTTACAGACCGATTTACTCAAGAGGTTAAAATCAGTAATAGAAATCAGAAAACTCATTCTTCCTCACCAATTTGGATTTATAGAGAGACACTCTACTATAGATCAAGTGCACAGAATCATAGATCTAACTGAAGATGATCTGTAAAATAAAAAATTATGCTCAAGTATCTTCTTGGACGAGCCTTCGACAAAGTATGGCACCGGGCCTGGAAAATAAACTACAAATTAGATCTGCCGAAGCAGTTTTACCTGATTTTAAACTTATATATAGCTGATCGACACTTTCGTGTAAAACATGAACAGGAATACTACGAATTAAAGAAAATATCGGCTGGAGTTCCACAAGGAAGTGTTCTGGGGGCCGATACCCTATATAATTTATACGCAAGTCATGCCAAGCACAAAAGGAACAAGTATTGCAACATTTGCCGATGATACTGCAATCTTGGCAACTGTAAATTACAAAACGCTGCTAATTCATTGAGAAATTGGACGAAGAAATGGCGCCTACAACTCAACGAAACTAAATCTGTGCATATAAACTTTACCAACAAAAATGTTAATTGGTTACCTGTTCGATTGAATTCGCAACCAATTCCACATGCAAACACGGTTAAATATTTAGGAATGACCCTTGATGCTAAACTCAAGTGGAATAAAATCAAATATAGAAAAATGTATTGGCTCATAGGAAGGAACTCTGAGCTAACATTAGATGTCAGAAAGAAAGTCAGATCAATTGAATAAAAATGTAGCATTATCGGTGTTGTATCGATCCCCAAGTTCAAGTATGAAATCATTTATCAACTATTTCGATCAATGGAGGGAAGAAAATATTTCTACAGAGGAGTCAAATTTAATATGCGGTAATTTCAATATTGACTACCTACGTCAAACGATGAATAAACTAAAGTTGGATAGAATAATGACAAGATTGAAACTGAAACAACTAATGTAGAAATGTACTAGAATAACAGCAGACACGAAGACCTTAATTGATTGGGTTATTGGTAATACAACAACTGCAAATATACGTATCGACACTGTAATGTTTAAAAACATGACAGTAGCTGAGTTACCTCAGCTTAACATTACTAAGAAATTGTTTCTCGACCGCTGTTGTCACCCCTGCGGCATTTACCTGTGCTCAAGGCCGGTAGAGGTAAAATTAGTCATGGGTTTGGGGTGACACAGTTGAGAAACCTAGTTATACCGCGGTTGGATGAAAATATTGGGTGATCATTGAGATCACAAAAGGATTGGGGATTAGAAACGTTGGACCTGTCTATAGTGACCAACAGAAAACTAAGTTATTTGTCCAGCATGAATGGACAGTTTTTGGCCTTAGCCACGCATTATTTGAAATTCACACAAAAAAAATAATTAATTAGCAAGTCCCTGTATGAGGGTTTGATTAGTAATTAACTTGGTCAGTAAGTAGTTAGCCAAAAGAAAGGGTAAATGACGCGGTTGAAGCTGTACATTCACCTGCCTCTAATGAGGCTATTGGCTTCCTACTATACTGACTGGACCTCTCTTAGTTAGTATGGTTTTTTTTTTTTTTTTTTATACTCACCGTTGTTTTCCTCGATTTAGACCGCAACAAAACAAAACACCAAAAAAAATTTAATTTATAAATTGCAAAAAAAAAATATTTATTTTCCAAAAAAAATTTTTTTATTTATTTTTTTTTTTTTTTAAATAGAAAACTTCTAACCTGACGGTTAGCAAAAATCAACTAAAAAGAACCACGAATAAAATTTTTGTGGAGTTTTTATACAATTTTTCTGCTGATCAAAAAAAAAAAAAAACACATATTTTCTTTTTCTTTTTCTCTTCCAATCAACTTGAAAAATTCCATAATCACCCCACTGACATTTTATCCGAATTTCCGGACAATATGCACGAACTGAAAACATGAGGCACGTTTGGCTGCATGTGTAACCACATGAACTGCCCAAGTCGCAAAAAAAAAAAAAAATATATTTCCACGCTTATTTTTACCTTGAGAAATTCAATTACATTGACAATGACCCAGGTTGAATAAACGGAAACGAAAATTGAGACTTCAACAAAAACAAATGTGTCTCCACACTGATTAAAGAATGTGTGATAATAAAAAAAAATATTCTTATGTTTGTTTACCGAAACTTGAGCTTCCGCAAATAAACATAAATGAAAACCAAGTCATATGGGCACGCGCCATTGGAGATAATAGGATTTTACATTAATTTAGTTGTTGGTTATGAATCTTGCTTATGTGCATGTTTTAATATGTACAGACAAGATTATTCCAACACAATTAATGTAAATGTAATGTGAACTGTACCCGGATTTAGTCATGTAAATTGGTATTTATTAGAAGAAAAGAAAAATCTTCAAATGTGGGGTACAGTTTTATACGCGAATTTGATGGATAAGATTATTTTGTGACGGGGATGACAAGCACCCGTTACAACACATTAGAGCAAGAGAAAATTAGTGATCATGAGACGATTCAAATAAATTTGATGGAAATTAGTAAAAGTAGTCGAACACCAAAAAATATATTAAAGGGATAATTTTAATCAATATATATTCAATAAGCTGTTACAAGATTCAAATTGGGATACGACTGGTGATATTGATGAAGTATGCGAAAATATGTATGAAAATATTTATAAGGCGCTAAGTGTATTTTACAAGAAAGCAGAGATTTTTGTTGCCATTTTTTAAGAGAACTGAAAATCAAAATTCTTTGTTTTATAAGCGAATTGATTTATTTATTAAAATTCCAAGTGATGTTAAAGTTTGCCCTAATATAAATGTATTTAAGAGGTTGGTAGTCAAATTTGTAAAAGAAAATATAGATTTAAGTTTTCTTAGATAAATATTAATTGTTAAATTTACTATAATTATGTAAAGCAAATATTGAAAACTAAATAGCTTCGAGAAGCTAAATAAATAAATAAATATTATATCGGCAGATATTGAAACCTGTATGGACGTATGGTATACAGCTATGGGGTTGTACCAAGAAAACTAACGTAAAAGTAATTCAAACTTTTCAAAATAAAGTTTTGCGTAGTATGGTTAACGCTCAGCGGCCCAGTCAACATGAAAATACGGATTTGCGTCGTATGCTGACCAACCAAAATCCAGTAAGACGGCTTCGAAGAATGAAGCCCTTAGAACTAGGACAGATAAATTAATGAAGTAACCAACTTGAAGCTAACCGATGGGTTATACTCCTCAAATCGTTATCAACATTTGTATTCAGTTGTAATATTTGTTAAATAAAAAAATAAAATCATATTAGCAGTATTAACTTAACTCCAACATGATTAATTTAAACACAATTTGTATCAGAGTAAACATTTTTAGAGAAACACGATCGACTTAATTGAGATAAACTACAATAACTTCACGAATTCAAAGAACATCCAACCAACTCCAACTACTACATGTCCGGGCCATAATGTCGATTGAGAAAATGTTGACCGAGAAAATATCGACTGACAAAATATTGACTGACAAAATATTGACTGAGAAAAAGTCGATTGAGAAAATGTCCCCTGAGAAAATGTCAACTGAGGAAATGTTGTCTGAGAAAATGTTGTCTGAGAATATGTTGACTGAGGAAATTTGCACTGAAACAATTGGGAACACGGTCAACTCGGCGAAACCAACTCGGCGACGGTCAACTCGGCGACGACCAACTCGGCGACGGTCAACTCGGCGACGGTAAACTCGGCGACGACCAACTCGGCGACGGTCAACTCGGCGACGGTCAACTCGGCGACGACCAACTCGGCGACGGTCAACTCGGCGACAACCAACTCGTCGACGACCAACTCGGGGACGGTCAACTCGGCGACGACCAACTCGGCGAATAAAACTCCCGATTTTCAGAAAATCTCGGTTTTTATTTTTATTTTACTTTAAATTAAAATTCTCCTTCACCAGAGAAAGGGCGGCTCGAATTAAAAAAAATACGTCTTTTAAAACCAAGATTTTGAAAAGCGGAATTTTAAAAAAATATCATTTTTATATCATTTTTATTGCTTACTGCTGAGCTGACCGTCGCCGAGTTGGCCGTCGGCTAGTTGTCCGTCACCGAGGTGGTCCTCGACTGGTTGATCGTCGTCCAATTTGTTGTCGCCTAGTTTACCGTCGCCGAGTTGTCCGTCGCCGAGTTGTCCGTCGCCGAGTTGATCGTCGCCGAGTTGACCGTCGCCGAGTTGGTATTGCCGAGTTGGTCGTCGCCGAGTTTACCGTCGCCGAGTTGACCGTCGCCGAGTTTACCGTCGCCGAGTTGACCGTCGCCGAGTTGGTTTCGCCGAGTTGTCGCGTACCGAAAAATTATGCCTGAGAAAAGGTTGGTTGAGAAAAAATTGCATGGTTTTTCTCAATAAACCTTTTCTCAGGCAAACTTTTTCAATGAAAATTGTCTCAGACAATATTTTCTCAGACAAACAGAAAGGTAAAATCACCAAAACTGCGCAGTTTTTCCTCAATCAACCATTTCTCAGGCATAATTTTTTCAGTGAAAATTGTCTCAGATAACATTTTCTCAGACAAACAGAAAGTTACAACTGGAGCAAATAACTTTTGAAAATAATTTCAAAAATATGAATTTGGTATTTAATTTTATTTGTTTTTGTAAATATCGATTTAGAAAAAAGAGAATGAGTGAAAATATCGACTGTAAAAAAATACCGACTGAAAAAATGTCGATTGATAATTTAACGACAATTGAAGAAATTGACTGATGATTTACAAACAATAGAAAATATTAATAATAAAATTATAGCATTATAATATATATTATATCTCGCTAATAAACTTAAATATTCAAATTTAAAATCATAACTATTCTTGGTTGCAATAATATTTCTGAATCGCTCCGTTTTTTTAAATAAGTATGGCTTTCACAACATCTATGTTTCCCACAGATGCCTTTATAGTTTTATGTTCTACAATTATAGTCTCTTCACCTAATAACTTAATTAATTCATACGTTCTAATATGGGATCTTCTTGCCAAAACTTTTAGTCTCCTATGCAAGCTCACTTGGTCATAAATAGCTTTTGGTGATAGGCAATCTATAAGCGGCCACACTGACCAAAATATTGGTTCATCAGAAGCCACATGGCCTTTTCCATTTATGTAATTTGTATCCATATATTTGCAGATTTTCTATGAATCGACGTAATTTCCTGCTTCATATTTTAAGGTTTCGAAATATAATGGAATATCTTCTGGTGGAAGCAAAACCAGTGCTTTAAAGTACGCAAAGTGTTCATTTTGCCTTACTTTGATGCGAGTCCTTCAAATTGAATCCTTCTCCAAATTATTTATCCAAAATGAAAGCTACAACCAGACAAAATAACATTTGGAAATAATTTCTTAGCTGCTTTGACATTGGCTTTTTCGAAGTCGGACAATATGAATTTGGGTTTTAAATTTAATTGTTTTAATTGCAACATTTTTTCAGTGTACATTTTTTCAGACAACATTCTCTCAGACAACATTTCCTCAGTTGACATTTTTTGGCAAGAATATGTCCAGAATGCATCCCTTTGTCGTGGACTCAACTCAAAATCCAACACCCGCACGTAATGTTAAATAAAATGTTTTTCACTTGGTTCAAACACTTCCCAATCAATTTAAATTAAATTGTAGATTACAAAACATTTTACAAAAAAATCCACTAGATATTTTAAATTAATCAAAATTAGAATTAAATTCAGTAAAATAAGTATCTTGAATTAAACTAAATTTTTTAAGGAAAATTACAAAAATTTAGAGAAAAAAACAACCGTTTGACTAGAAAGTCATGGCCAACCCCTGTAGTGAGATTTTATCAATGGATAAAAATACTCCTATCAAGACAATGTAAAAAGACAAAAATTTACTAAATGTCTCATAATAATGAGATAGATTGTAAAATAAAGGGAAACAACTCACATATTTATAGGGTTATTTAATTGGCCGTATCATCACAAAATCCAACAAGCTTATCAATCACTTTTGTATATTGACAAATTTATTCCATAAAACCGCATGCTTGTTGAATTTTTTGTCATTGAAATTTTTATTGTTGAACAGAAATCATGTTGCATCATGTTTTGATATTACCATCCCACTTTTAGGTTTTAATTAAATTACCCAACGTCATTAATACATCTAAACTCACCTCAAAGGGTTAAACATTTGAGGTTGAGCTATGACTATTATCACGTGATTTAAACAAAAAAAAAATCGTACGTTGCACTTTTGGTTTGCATGTTTCTAATATTGAACCGCATAAATGATTGATAATAAAATAATTGAAACTCGGCTGGCGCCCATTAGACAATTTATTAGAATATATAAGTATGTAGCTAAATCAAGAACATGGTTTTTATTTGTACACGGTTTGATTTTGTTTTGATTGGAACGCGATCAACGAACAATTCAAATAAATTAGATAAAAAAAAAACAAAACTATTTACCTTTTATGGATAAACCTAAACAATAAATAATAATATTAGTAATAATAAATAGTTGTTTTGAACCAAAATAAAAATTTTAGCACCAAAAAATTTCTTCAATTTTGTGCGAAACTGAAAATTGAATTTTTCTTAATTTTTTTTTTTTTTTTTTTGAATTAAAATTATTTTTATTTTGTGTAAACAGAAAAAAAATTCACTTTCATCACTTTTATTCTATAAATAGATAATATTATTTTCACTTAATTTTCTTAAATTAAATTAAAAAAAAAAATTCTCTTGTATACATATATTTTTGTTGGACACACACAATGCGCGCACAAAACTAAATTTAATTTAGAAAAAAAAACGTAAACTAAACTTATAAACAAAAAAAAAATTTAATTCGGTTACCTTTTATCATGCGGTTTAAAGTAAATGTGGCTACTAACTGATGCGTTCTGTGTTGAATTTTTATTATTTAAATCACTTTTGCGATTAATATTTGCTCCACTCCGACCAATTCGCCATCTATCAAATAAATTCCATACTTGTTTTTTATGGTTTGTTTCGTTGGTAAAAAAATCATTGTAATCTATTTCATTTTGAACTGGTTTAATATTTTTATTGTACAGTGCAATACTGTTGGTTATTAAAGCTTCATCATTATCGTAATCGTCGACATCAGGTACGGTTAAATAATTTTTTTCATCGATTTTCGGTCGTGGTGGTGGTGTTTCAGCGAAGAATAGTGAATTAAAATTGGATGGTTTTTTTGTGTACTGTGTCTTATGTGCATCATACGGGCTGGATGATAAATTTGTCATGCTACTGCTAAAAGTTGTTTCGATTTTAGGTAATGGTGGAATTATTTTTCGTGTTTCGTTTGTTATTTTAACTTCTGGGGTATGTGATGAACTTAAATAGTTTTGTGTTTTTTGAAGTTTACATAAATTTGTTGTATTTGATTTGGATAGCATGAAATTCTGGTATTGTTGTTGTTGTTGTTGTGGCTGTTGTTGTTGTTGCTGTTGTACGAGTAGTTTTGGTTGTGGATTTTGTTGTGCATTTGCAGGAATGCTGCTTGAACTGACTAGCATGCCATTAATGTATTGTCTTGTTGAATGAGTAGTCATGCTGTTGTTCGCTTTCACTGTCGGAAGTTCAAAGTGAACTTTACGACTGATTTTCGAATCATATGTAATAGACATTTCGATGTAACTGATTTAATTTTGTGCTCTATATAGATCTTCAATCGACACGATTTTACATCATACAACGGTTTTATGGATTTTTACACCTTCGCTCAGTGACCTGTAACAAATATAATAAAAAACGTGAATTACAATTTTACCCAAAACATAATCAATTATTTAAATAAAGCTAAGCAATATCTTTGTTTTCTCAACATTCACACAGGAAATCAAACAAAGCTCGTGTGGAGTTAAAAAAATTATATTATCTGAGGTTTAATTGGGTCGATTTGTAGTGGGTAAACCGACCATAAATAGAGCCTACATTTTGGAGACTGCTAAAAAAAACAAGGCAAAGAAATATTATTTAGAGTCGTTTGAGCGTTCTTATAATAAATTGTCTGTTGTAGTAGATTATAGACCAAAGCAGTTCGAAGTGCAGATCTCTTTACTATTTTCTGTATCTCCGTATACTTTACCGTCAAATAAAAAAGCTAAATATTACAATTTGCCAAAATGTCCTCTATTTTCGGCCAAGGATAATGAACTTTGACTTTAATGTTTAATGTGATGTGACAGTGTGACACCAAGTACATGAAATTATGAGTAAAATTTTGATATTCAATTAAGTTAACCGTATTGTATTGGCTGACCCGGTTCAGTTCTTCATTTGAAGCGTGGCGGACATAGCCTGGAAGTGCACCTCAAGTGCATTTTCAAAAATTTCGGATCAGGTTCGAGGGCGGAGGAGTATACGTTGTGTCGTTCTTTGTTCATTGAATAAGATTCGCATAATACAAATATGTAAAATATAATCAAATTGAATTGAAGCAATGTTGTACAATGTGTGGGGTGCGATTATTCTCTCGTATTACGAATTGCGAGTTTCGAGAGCTCGAAATATGCTGAGAAATTCTTAAAAAAGAACCTTAATCATTACGAGTTATCGGTCGTACTTTACATGCAAGAACTCGCAATGTCTTGCACATAATCGAGTTGTCGCAAATTCTGATAACTCGAAACTCGTAGTGCTGACATAATCGCACCCGTGATATGTGACATGTGATTGATTGAATGGTGTGGGGGTGGATTAGAGGTGTTTGGCTTGTTCCGATGGAGGGCTGCTGTAGTGTCGATTTCTGCTGGTCAATCTGAAGCAGAATATTGTTGCTCATATGTTTTATGATTTAACTTTGTTTAAATACAATTTGCTTACTTTAACAGGAGTAGCGATAATAGTACGAAGCGTCAACTTAGGTATAAACAAAGTTGGCCGCAAATTGCAAGTTCTTTGCGATGATATTCTAGTACATATTTAGGTGTCTTCGATCAGTTTTAGTACATTGCTGGCAAATAAGAATTATGTTTTTGAGTTTTAGTGATTGGGTACATTTCGCATTACATATATAACATAAATTATTAGCTTGTATTAAAAAACTCAACTGGGTAGAATTTTCACATAGAATAGTTGTTATAAATTAAAATAAATTATGTATAAATATAAATAATTCTGTGAAAGTTATATTTCGTGAGATAATAAAATATTGACGTACAACGAACAAGTAAAGTGGTGTGTGGCGGCTCACTCAATTATTCAATCATTCGCTTTCCGCCACAATGATCAACTAGGTACATTGGCGTCCGACTTCAGCCAATCACCACTTCAAGGTCACAGTCACAGCATGACAAATTGACAAAAAACGAATACGACGAACACAAAACAAAATAAATTGATTTCTTCTCTTCAGTCTCATCTCGGATTTAGTGTTGAGCACACACGCATTAAAACAATCACAATTAAAATGGTGGTGGAATGAATAAATAAATAAATTAAAAATGTTAACAAAATTAATAAATAATTTATTATTATCTTGTACCAAAATAAATTAAAATAATATATAATAAATTAAATACAAATAAATTAATAAAAATAATAAATAAAGTAATTAAAAAAAAAAAAAATGAATATATTTGTGTGTGTTTAATTATTTAACGTATCAATTCACATTTGGTGACCCCGACGTCCGTTTTTACGGGAATGAACACGTCACGCCTAAACTTAATATCAAAAATCGGCGCAACAAAATTTTGTTTTTGGATTTTATATATGCATGAACAAGTGTGGACACCTGAACCCGTACCAGGTAAACTGTATGTACCTATCGAACGCATACCAGGTCAATGATATGTACCTATCGAAAAAAATCGGCCACGTGGCTTTATTAATTATGTTTTCTTTTGTGTTTTTTTTTGGGTACTTTTCGGCAACAACATACCCCTACACACATATGGACTTACCATGTTGTGCACATCATACAACAACCATGGAGTCATTTATTCATTCAACACACACGTACACGCAACAGGGAGTTACACCACATCATGCGAGACTATTTAACGGTATATCAGCCACCGATCAGCTCAAATCGCTATTGCCACTACCACCACTATCGTGGTCATCATCAATTCAATTATTTTTCTTTATGATGTATTGTAAATTTTTTCACCACCATATACATTTTTCCGGGTTCACTTTCATTTTTTAGGATCATTAAAATTTCATTTTATTTTGTTTTATTTCAAATGGCTCCATACAAATGTCGCATGGCAAAGCGACCACCCAGCTATTCCCTGCCACACCTCGCCCGCGAGACTCACTTCGACTGTCCCCGTATACTATTCCATTCCTTGGCTGGTCCCAAAGCCTAAACGACGTCTGGTCTTTACGTCACAGCTTTGCATCCCGGCATGGACACAACGGTCGGTGTATCACTCCGCCTCCATCAGTCTGTTCCGCAGCACTCAGTGGGGACAGTGGTAAGGTGCACATTAGGTTTATGGTCGGGGCCCCTGCTCCCTACTACCTGGTGTGTCCTTTATCACTCTTCTATACTGCTGCTCGCATGACCACATACATCGATCACGGCACATTTCTTGCAACAATCTCCTTCCTGTTGCATACAGCACACATCATCTGGCTAATGATTACAAATATTGCAGCCATTCGATCAATTCCACGCGTATGTACATATCATATTTACAGGAAGGGAAAATCATTCGTGCCCAACTCCTGTGGCGGCTCACTCAATTATTCACTCATTCGTTTTCGACCACAATTATCAACTTGATACATATTGGTGTCCGATTTCACCCAATCACTACTTCAGCGTCATCAACTCATCACCTCACATTCATTCAACATACACCATACAATAAATAGCTCTGGTTCATTGGGTAAAGTCGGACGCCAATGTATCTAGTTGATCATTGTGGCGGAAAACGAATGAGTGAATAATTGTGTGAGCCGCCACAGGTATACAACAGCAAATTTAAATATGTCCGAACCAGTTGAATCTTGGAATTCTAAGTATTGTGATGATTTTGGCCATCATACAACAAGCTCACCGATAGCTCAGACGGTTGGCGCGTGGAGCAGGCAGAAAGGTCGATTGTTCGATGCTCGTCGCGGCCAATGTTTTTATTACAGTTGTTTATTATGAACATCGAAACATGTTTATACACCAACGTACAAATTCATAATGATCGAGTAAAGACAAGGACGTCCGAGATATAGCATACAAAGGAAGGCGGGGTTTAGTGATTGAAGAATGAAATGAATAACAACACAAATACAAACACACCGCATGCCGAATGATGATGATTATGGCACGCCATAAACGATATTTCCAGATGATTATGGGTCATAAACAGAATAACCAAGAATGAACACGATTTATGACATGCAATAAATTTCGAGAGTAGTATCAAACTGGTATATAAATATGACCATTGGCAAGCAGAGAACAATTATTGATTTACTTTAAATCGTTAAACAAGTAGATAAATCTGTTGAAGTCAATCCAATATCAAAGCGTATAAAAGTAGAGTGAAATAAAGTTAAGTCTAGTAACATAAGTACACAGCGTTTTTAACTGATTGAAAATCTGGACGAACTCAGAAAGCCCAGTTCGTAAGAGTTATTATTAGTGAAAGCATAAATAATCCACCTAATTTAGTGCTGGCTTGAGATTATATCATTGTTAAATAAAAGATCAAATATAGGAGAATACAGGGACCGTAAAAGAGTGACCCTCCAGTTAGTGGAACGCTACCGGGTTTATGACGTGATTTACAGGACAAGAATTACAAGAATATGATTGAAATAAACCAGATGGTCGTGATTGGTAGTAGGATATTTAGAGATACCTTTGGGTGAATTGCTTGATTGGATTATGATTAAACAGCTTCTGAATCAGCACGAGATTTCCGGAAATAAGGACCTTGAACCTGATGCCGTAGGCGAATGCAGAATTATGGAACTTGGTTTACTGAAGTATTAATTTATACTTTGATTCAGAGCGTAAGGCCCAAATCGATAAACGTAAATTAATTCGCAACTACGAATTTGCTGTTTTTGGTATTCTTGAACCGCACATTAAAGTGTCGATTTTAATTTGTAGTTACGATTGTAGTCCTGATTATCGGTGACTAAAACAGTTGACGTATAATTCCGGATTTTTTTATACTTGTTGTTATTTAAATATTAATTTTACAAGTGTAATTATAGTATTGTGATTTTTGTTGTTATTAAAAAAAATTATAAGTCATGATTGATAAAGAGATGTTATCGTCCTCCTCATCTGATGATTCAGATTATTTTTTTGGGAATGTTGAATATAAAACGGAACTTACTATTCGGATGATTAGTTCAAGACGGTTTAAATTTTAAAAGGATCTTTCAAACCTCGATAATAGAGGATTTCCTTTAACTAGTGGAATAAAAAATTCTGCTAGCTTTGCGGTATTATGCTGCCGGATGTTTCCAAACCATTTCTGGTGATTTGTTTGGTGTCACGCAATCAACAGGATGTATAACCATAGTAACAAGGGCCTTCGCTGGACTATCCAGGAAATTTATAAAAATGCCTAATTCTGAGGCCGAGCAAACAAAATCACAACAAGAATTTTACTCGAAAAAGAAAATTCCACGGTGTATAGGCCTGCATAGATGGATGCCAGAGGATACGAAAATTTATCGAAACCGTAAAGGATATTTTTCGATAAATGTGCAAGGTGTGTGTAGATTCGTCAATTTAGTTGTGAGGTATACGCGATATGGTATATATTATTGAAAATATTAATCAAACAGAATTTTACTTTTCAAATGGCACAGCTCAGCGCATGATATGACCGTTTATAACTTTTCAAAACTCAAAAGGAGATTTAAAGCTGGGGAATTTGGTTGTAGCTTACTGTTAGGAGATGGTGGATATATGCTTGTTTCCAATATCTAATTACACCATATCGAAACCCTCAAACACTACAAAAGATGGCTTACAATAAAGCATTATGTTCTACCCTTGTCTGCATTGAGTGCACATTTGTAATGTGGAAGCGAAATTTTTCCGTATTAGCCAAATCTATAAAAATTAAAAATATCATCTGGTTTTCATTCTTAATAATTTACTGCCTGTCATTGTTACAACTGCAGTGCTGCATAAGAGAGAAATAGATTTGGAAGATGATGAAGATGTGAAGATGTAATCCGGCTGAATATGATTCTAATACAAAGGTTAGGAGCCAAATAACACAAACTTTTTAAATAATAAAATAGAAATAATAATATCTCTTTTTGTTTAATTTGTTAAAATTATTTTTAATTTATTAATAAAAATCATTCGCTGTCGCCATTAATGTATGCAGATGGATACAAACTTTTGTAATAAAGATATTGAGCTCTCGTAACTTTTTGTTTAATTTTTTCTTCGAGCGCTTCTATTTATTTTTTTTAATTTTGTTGATTAGTGGAATACTTCGTCTGCGGTCTCTAGCTCTCGGGAAATTTGCTGTGGAGTTTATTGTGGCCGAATTATTGTTATGAGGTGATAAATTTGAAGTGATATGATTATTTTGCAATCCGGTCGGTAAGTTATTCGAGGATAAATTGTTAGCTATAATGGGTTTCCGTTGCTTAAGGTGAGAGAACGTTTTCTAAATTAAAAATTACTAAAGACTACCAGCAATCAACTAAGGGCCAAGAAAAATTTATTGGTTTGGCAATAATGTATTAAATTGCTATATCTATTAACCTTGATGTGTTGTGGAAAGATTTTGCTACAATCAAAGCCAGACGAATGCCTTTTAGAAGAGTATAAGGGATTAAGCTTGAAAGCAACATTTTTTGTTATAAACTTAGATTATTTAATTATGGTTTAGTTATTTTTATTGATTAATAAAGAAATGAGCTTTAATCAAAAAAGATCTGTCTTGTAAGATACTAATTTTACTTTGCTTACAAAAGTAAAATAAAATATGTAGTAGAAAATTTAAAATAAAAATAATTTTATTTTTATAATTGTAATTATCGTGACAAAAGCAACAGCGCAATAACAGAAGAAATATGGAAATCCACCATCTTCTCAGCAATGTATAGTTTCATGTTTCGACAGCGACCAGTATGGCGGAAATCATTTGTATAAGTAGCTGAGACTACTACTGTTTTATAACTCTTAAGTGGAATTTAAATTAATAATCATGACGATTTTCAGAAGTGCCAACTAATCAATGTTATTTCAGAATGCAGTTGTTACTACAAAATTAAATTTAGATAGTTAGTTAATAATTAGATTTAGACGGTGCTTAATCATACTGCAACAACAAAGGTGAGTAGGCGGGTTCTGAAAGCTGAAGCAGCCAAGGGGAACAGACACTAATATTAACATTAAGGTTGTTTGTAGCACTTAAAAATTAATTCATAACAGGTTTGTAGACATTAAATTAAACTTAAATTTAAACTTAATTGGTTGAGAGTATGATTATAGATTAGTTAATTAGTTTTAATTCGTTATCTTTATGTACATATAACTCGAAGGATTCCCGAAATAAACTCGCTGGAATTAAAGTCGCAAATTTTGTATGGAGTTGGATCCGAAAAAATATCGAAAAATATTCATAAAAAAAGTAGTTTCTGAGTTTAATTTCTTAATTCTCCGAGTTTAGTTCCATTGTTTGGCGTAATATACTCGGAAACTAAATGACTTAAATTTTTACACTGATATGAAATTCTGGAAAATTTTAATTTAATTTTGAAAGGAGAACAAAAAAACGTAGAATAAACGCGGAACCTCAACATCCGATCAGAATCCCAGAACCTAAATTTCCTAACGAGAGGATGCAAATTTTATAATTCTTGTCTGCGATTAATAGATTCTCATTAACCGTTTAATCGCCTTAAGTATTGTTTTCAGTTTTAGAATTTCGCCTAAAATAACACTGAGTTTCAATATATTTAAATAATCAACTAAATCGTCTTGAAAAATATCTCTCAATCTGCAAACATTCCTTATGTCATCCGGATTCCATTCGAAATTCAAACGCAACTATTTACATATTTGTTTGACCTATTTATAGCGAAAATTTGATGTTAAATCCAGAATAACTTTTGCTCGAAATTTTATCTCAACGATGATTGCGGTTGCTTTTTAGCAATTTTGCTAAATATTCATCGCCGTCCATTCCGAGATTTAGATCAGCTTTAGCCTAATTATTTAATGTGTTTCATCGAAATATGCTTAAATAGACATCAAAACAAGGAAACAATTCACAATAGAACAGGGACAACATTTCATTTTATTTTTACTAACATCTAAAAAATAGAAATTGGATAAAATAGAAGGAGTAGGGCTGCAAGCCCGATTGTCGAAAGGCCGAATGTCGAAAGGCCGAATGGCGAAAGGCCGAATGGCGAAAGGCCGAATGTGTTTAAAGGCCGAATGTGTCGAAAGGTCGATTGTCGAAAAGCCGAAAGAGCCGAAAGACCGAACATCGAAAACACGAATATCGAAAAGCCGATTGTGCCGAAAGGCTGAATATCGAAGGGCCGTTTGTGTCGAAATTGATTTTAACTTTTAATTTTTTTGGTATATTTTGGGCACTAGAGGAGTAGATCACACTTAGTGAAATTCCTTTAAGAATAAAAAATGTACAGTTTCATAGCCTAAACCCGTTTTATCGTAAAATCGCTTCTTTAAATCGGAAGTTTTCGCAATACCCCAAGGAACAACCTATCGATTTTAGGCAAATTGACTTACTCGAGTGCTGACCATCACTTTCTCGCTTCGGTGCATTTTCGATAGAATAACTGCGCAAAATACCTTTGTTAAAAATATAAAATTAAAAAAAAATTAGTTACAAAGTACCGTTATTGTGTTGAAAATGCACCCTCGCGAAAAAATGATTGTCAGAACAGAAAAAATTTTAGAGTGGGTTTTTAGAGTCATTATAGATAATATCGATATCGATAGTTATTTAACTGTACGGTAACGGTTGTATCCTTCCGAACCGCTTGCCACTGTACAACCAAAGACTTTATTAAATATAAAGACATTGTGTTATGTGGATAAAAAATACAATTTGCTTTTAAATTGACTCATTTTATTATTAAAATAACCTTCCTGTTGTAATCCAACTCATCAAACGACAATTTTTCCGCAAAATCTTCCTTTTTACGCCGCCAAACGAACCATTTACCGTTTACTATAATATTGCGTTATTTTGAGCAGGAAGTACTTAAATAATGTCATTCGTTTTTTTAAATTTGGAGACACTTTCTTAGACTTTTTTGGAGCCCTGGTAACCAAAAATCGGGAGCAATATTTTTTTCGCGCCTATATAGTACTTACTCATTACAAACTTCGTTATAGGTGGAAAAGTAAAAACAATACAAATATTTGAGAGTGAGAATGTTTAGCACTAAACCGTGCTTGGCATGAAAAAGTCCAAATATTGTATTAATTAGTCCATGAATACTAAATATAATCTGTAGACGCAAGTTATTGCAAACTCTGGCACTTTTCCCTAAAAAAAAATAGTAAGTCGCTCTATTCGGTCTAGCACAAGTAATTGCTGGGCAATACCAATATATTAATATATTCGGGATTGGTATATCCGTAATGAGAATTATTACAGAAATTGGTAGGTAATTAAAAAATTAAAATAAACCATTTTTTAAGGAGAACCAAACAAATTGCAAGAGGATTTTGTGAATCCAAAAACTATTACAATTAGCATGGCAAATGACATACTTATCCAAATACAATTCAAACTAGTATGCCAGTGTTACAATCCATCAAACTACAAAATAACCCTAATTGAGTATCGCACGAAAAACAGAAAACAATTCTCCGAATTACCCTAAGAGTGTTAACAATATTAATAGTGACAAAGTTTATGATGACATTATTTTGGCAGCTTTTTCATCAAAACTAATTCTTGTCTTTACATTGAGTTTGCTATTTTCTTGCTAGGAAATTATGCTTGTCACGCGATATTTTTGTTTATTTATTTAATCATAATGTGTAAAACCTGCAATAGATAGTTACGTAAAAAAAACTTTGTTTGGTGTGCCAGTGAGGGAAATATGGTAGAAATGTAAAGTTCCCGTTTTTTTTTTTGTTAATTTTCGTTATGAATGAAAATGCTAAATTGTAATAAGAAAAACTGTATAATGACTGCATTAAAGTACGAGTAGGTATGTATATTGTATTGTAATTATGGGTTTCAGTGTCAGCATTTTTTGTTTTCATATAAAGGGTTAGTAAAAAATTGGGAGATATAATGAGAAAGAAGATAAACTGCTATTAATATAGCAGCACCCGAATTCCGCTTCGAAAATAAAAACGTCTATTCAATAGGAGAAATAGGAAATGGCAAATGGGAATGCCGCCCCGGTGGCACAGTTGTTAGCATGCTTGCTTTAAGCTCCGGAGGTCCCGGGTTCGATTCCCGGCGGGTGATGAAAAAATCACGGCTGGTTAATGTAAGGATCAATGAATCAATCACTCATTATCCGTTAAAAAAAATGATTACGAAACTTCACAGTGAAGCGGCCAAATCCCTCTATGGGATGTAGCGCCAGCGAAAAAAAAAAAATGGGAATTAGGAACAAAAATGTGAAAAGTAAAATGCAGAAAGTAGAGTTGCAAATGGAAACTGTGCACGGGCGGATTAATCACCACCAATAAGTGAAATGGGAAAAGGAAAGTGGGAAATGGGGCAGATTAATCGGAAGCCCCACTACAATCAACTCCAAACTGCCGCCTTGACGATTTATTAGAATTCCAAAATTAATATAAATTAAGACGTTTACAAGAAACAATTTGTGTTTTTTAATAATTATTTACATACTAAAATAAAAAACTGACAAGAAATTGTGTAGCATCTTTCTGTTATCCAATTATAGTTGGCCGTATTTCATAAAAACATGGGGGCTTGTGGCAATTAAATTTGTGTTTTTCGACATTCGGCCTTTTGGCACATTCGACCTTTCGATATTCGGCTTTCCATATTCGTCCTTTCGATCTTTTCGGCCCTGCGACGTTCGGCTTTTCGCCACTTTCGGCCTTTCGACCCATCCGGCATTTCGACATTCAGCCTTTCGATATTAGGCCTTTCTTTTTTCGTTATCTTCTATATTTATAAAAATTCAACCTGCGTATGTTTGTAGTCGTTTCGATTGACTTGAAATTTTGACACAACGTTGCATTAGAATATGAAGATCCCTTTGATTTTTGCTTCCCTCTTGACCCTTGCATTGGATATGAATCGTAATATGTAGGCTAATGTTCGTTGTAATTTTGCGACTGATGAATATTTCGATGTTAGTTCCTCGAACCATAGAGTAGTGTTTGCACTTGTAAAGGTGAATAACTTAGTGTTGGTTTCTTCGATCGATCCATTTGTTATTGAGGCCAAAATTCGGCTCATTGTTGGAGCCAGCCATAACTCATCCGGAAATAAGCCTCTGGAGGCACAATCAGGCGGATTATCTGCTGAAGCTATACGTGCTGCTAATGCTTGCGTGGTAATTAGATTAAAATTTCAGCCATCCTGTTACCCACAAAAGTGTTCCACCACCTAGGATGACTGGCCAGCTAATTCAAAACTGTATTTGGATGGTGTCGTTTATGGTTGTGTGAATGAACCTAGGTATCGTGATCTGACTAACCTTTTCCAAATGAGTTCGAATTGCTTGCCATCGTTTCCCAATCCAGATTAACTGCCCATAATTTTTGGGTGAAAATTTTGATTTTTATAATGACTGGCGCTAGCCATCCTAATGGATCGAAGAGTCGAATAGCTTCGAATACCACTATCCGTTTAGTAAAAGTGTCTATAGCCGGTCATTCAGAAGTGAACGTGAACTGATATGTGGTAAGATTCCAATTAAGACCAAGTACATTCACGGATTCTATATCATTTTGACTATTCCCTGTATTATTTTGATGCCCTTGCTTGTTTTATCATTCATGATTTCAATAATAATATTAAAGTTGAATATCCATTTGCGGAGATTTAACCCATGCTGCGACAATAATGTGTTAATGGATCTTTCAACTGCATGATTTCAGCTTCAGTGTTGGCCTGTGTATTGGTAACATAGATATCTTGCCTAATGGCATTATCGGCAATTGGAAAGCTTCTTGGTTATCATCAGTTATTTTTTTCAGGACACTCGTAGCTAAAACTGAAGTAGGAGTTAATCCGTAGGTGACCGTAGTCAGCCGAAAATGCCGTATTGGCTCAGATGGATGATTGTGCCAAACTAGTTTTGTAAATTTGAATCTTTGCCACCAATTTTGATCTGGCGATACATTTTTTCGACATCAGCCGTCACGACAAATTTACAGTTGGACAAAAGCTAAACAGTCGGTCAAGGATACTCCCGATGACGTTTTTGCCGACCTGTCAAACACCACTCTCAATTTGGTGGTTGAACTGGCACGCTTGAGGACTCCATGATGCGGCAAGTATCCTGTGTTCACTTCGGATTGAGGTACTTCTTCCATATGATTGAGTCTCTGATATTCCAATATAAAATCTTGGTATAGATGTCACACTGGTTACAGGTGACAACAGGCTTGTTTTGAAAAACAGCACCATTTGTTGGACGTAAAAGCAATGCTGAACATTCAACTTTTTCTATAAAATTACGTTATAGTTAAAAAAAAATGCAATGATGCAGTGGAGCCGTGGAGAAAGTAGGAGTGCAGTGGAGAATTGAAATCTTGAGGTTGCGAATTCAAACCTCGGCGATGCTATTTTTGTGAAACCAAATTTTAGGGTTTATTTCATTTGTTTTTTTCAAATTTGTATGGCATGTGAGATTGTAAAATTTAACAATACGGTAAATATGAGAATATCGGTAAATCTGTTCAACAATTTCAGAGCTTCATCTCAATATCATTTTAGACTCCTATTTCTATTGTACCGTACCTATCGAGTTTCATCGTAATCGGTTGAGAAATAGCACAAATTTTATCTGGATTCCTTTTCTCAGACGCATGTCAAATTGCATGTCCGTTTTGTTCGGAAACCGGTTAATCATCATGCCCGACTTCACATGTCCCCATGTTGGGATTATTATTCCCCATACCTTTGTATTTAATTCTTCTCTCGGTATTGGTCTCATGTGCCCCAAGGATAAATATTCGTTCATGAACTCTTTGTACCGCACAGCAAATATGGCGTTTCTTGGATTGCATCGTTGGATTGCAATATATGTATATTGTTTCGCCTAAAACGGTTGATGATATTTTAAAAGGCAGGCGAACGACAAACCTACCTGTAGCATCAATCTTGTTGGTTTCTCTAAAATATTTTTCACACAAAATTTCTTCTTCTGAAAATTTGACCATTTATGAATTGACATTTTATAGTTCCCACAACTTTCGTAAGAGCCCATCCAAATTTACATTTATTGCTAGTGCTAATTGTAAGCGATTGAACGGTTTGATGATCAGGTAGTTGCCCTGATATTATCCAACCCAATACAGTATTCTGCATAATGAGGTTATTTTGTTATGGTTATTTTGCCGTCTACTAGCAACTCGAAAAATTTGTCGGAACCAATTAATATATCTACTTATATCTGTGCTTTTATAGAATAATGGATCGGGTAACTCAAATTGATTAAGATAATTGTTGTTGACAGTTTGCCCAACTTGTGGTTGCTTAGAAGTCAGTTTTGGCAGAATTAAAGCATGTACTTGTATGAGGAGATCATCGCGACTTTCAGGTGTAATGATAATTGAAACCGATCCTTTGGTGTATCCTTTTTCATTACCCTCATTACTCCTTTTAAATTGAAAGTTTTGGACGCAGCGTGCACATGTGCTTTGTTTATAATCACTTCTAGCCTTGCACTCTGGTCACACCCGTATAGGTTTTGGACTTTTGGTTATCTCTTTGAAATGGGAATCAAAATGTGTAATTTGTGCAATTTAATAATCCAAAGACTCCAAAGACTGCGCGATAAATTATTTAAAAACCAATAGCATTTTCTTCAGGAGAAAGACGGAATAGTTGTGGTAACGATATTAAACGAAATACAATTACCCCGCTACTGTTACTTTAATACCCGGATATCCGGGTAACCTGAATCTTAAAATAAACCAAAATAGGCTACCCAAGCACACTTACGAAGCAGGCGTAGATGGACAACGCTAATGCTTTTTTGACTTAAAATATTTAGACACTCGTAACACCAAAAAAGGCCGAGTGTGTCGATAGGCCGTTTGTATCGAAATTGATTTTAAGTTTTCATCTTTTTATGAATGAAAATGTTCAAAATTTATATTTTTATGAAAACCAAAATTTATAATTTTAACAAAATTTTTGTATAAAAATGTTTAGTAGTAAATTGCCTTAAATATTAAAACCTTCTTAGGTATTTGTCATATAATTAAAAATTAATTAATTATAATAAAAAAAGAAAATAAATAAATTTTTTTTTTTGAGTTGGCTACACCGGTAGGAAGTTAGCACGAAACGTTAGCACGAAATTATCAAAAAGTTTAATCTGGTACTACTGTACTAAAAAATTTATTAAAAATTAATCCTGGAACTAAACCATTAAAAATTTTAGTGCATTAAATTTAAATAACTATTAAGAAAAACGAAAAGAAATAGATTTTAGCTTAAATTAGTATCAATTTAAAATGTTGTTTTTTCAAACGTTGTTTGAAAAGACTCGATAATCCCAGATTATGGGAATATAATACTAGAAAGAGCAGATAATTCCCCATTTTCCAAAATATTTTTAAAGAACTTCTCTCAATTTTTTCCATAATATGTCTCGGCTTTTTCCAGAATATATAGAAAGAGCAGTAAATTTCCCCTTTTCCAAAATATATTTAAAGAACTCCTTTCAATTTTTCTCAGAATATGTCTCTGCTCTTTCACAGAATATAATACTAAATGGTTTATAACTTTTGAGGGGTCATACGAAATTTCTGAATTTTGCCACGGAACATCGTAAATGGCTGGCCTATATAACGAAATAACAGCTGAGGTTGACAAATTAATGGTTCAATAATTCAAAAGCAATTAGTACTTATAGTTGAACATTCATATGAAATGTTTGAAAGTTGAAGTTAATGAAATCTGTTTGAAACTTTTCAAGGGGTCATACGAAATGGAACATGGTAAATGATCGGCCCATACTATGAAATAACTAATGAGATTGACAAATTAACGGTTCAATAATTCAAAAGCAATTAGTACTATCTACTATATACTAGCTAACAGGATGAACGTTAATTTGAAATTTTAATGAAATCTGTTTATAACTTTTGAAGGGGTCATACAAAATTTCTGAATTTTGCCATGGAACATGGTAAATGTTCGGCCTATAGAATGCAATAACAACTGAGGTTGGCAAATTAACGGTTCATTAATTCGAAAGCAATTAGTACTTATGGTTGAACGTTCATATGAAATGTTTGAAAGTTGAAGTTAATGAAATCTGTTTATAACTTTTGAAGGGGTCACATGACATTTCTGAATTTTACCATAGAACATGGTAAATCGTCGGCCTATACAATGAAATAACAACTGAGGTTGACAAATTAACGGTTCAATAATTCAGAAGACCTTAGTAATTATTGATTAATCATCTGAAAAAAATTTAATTTGAAGTATCCCACACCAACCCATTTTGAATGGGTCATTAGATAATTCTAAAATTTCCTTTGTAACATTATAAATAGAATGTTCTGAGGAAATCAAATCTGTGGTAAAAAATTACTGGTTGGAATATTAGGATGGCTTTAGCTAAAACAAAAAAAAACTGTTTTTAAAGGAATATATTATTTGGTTCGGATCATTCTGGGTCATGAAATGTTTTTCAAAATTGAAAAGATTTTTCTGTTTTATTTTTCAAATATTTAAACTTATATTTAAAAATATATTTGTGTTCTTCCTTTATGTCATGTAAAATTTTACTATTTAGCTAATTCTTAAACCATTTTCGTGCTGACTTGTACTAAAAGTAGAACATTAAAGATGTAAACCATTGGTGTTGCCATTACGTTTTTCGTGCTAACTTCACAGACATGTTGGCTACCTTATCTAGAAAAAATAATACAGAAACTGAAAATCCCGAAAAAAATCCAGAAAAATAAAAATCCAGAAACAAAAAAATTCAGAACCACAAAAATCCAGAAAACTAAAATCCACAATAATTATCAAATTACCGACAAAATTAAAATTTATAAAATTTCTATCAAATTTGACTTTTTCCGTAAAGTTCTTAATATTTACGATAATGGAAATTGCTTCGTCAACCTTGCAGACACAGATCAAAGGAATCGTATCGCTCATATCGCTTCTACTGATAGTTCTACCACAAATGCTTCAAGTTATTTTGTGGTTTACTTAATTCGTTGGGTTAGTATGGCATCGACGAATGTATTGGAGCGAATTGCGGATTTAATGCTTCGTAAATATTTCGTCAACCTTATGCAGACAGAGATCAAAGGAATTGTACCACTCGTATCGCTTCTACTGAGAGATGTACCACAAATCTGTGTCGGCCTTTTGACCATTCGGCTTTTCGACATTCGCCCTTTTGACACATTCGGCCTTTCGACCCATTCGGCTTTTCGACAGCCTTTCGACACATTCGGCCAGTCGACATTAGGTCTTTCGAAGTAACCATCAAGATCGAAGGGAAATTAAATTTAAAATAGTAAAAGCCGATTTTAAAACCGAAGTTTAAGTTTTTTCAATGTAAAAGTCGAGGTTAAAAAAAAATGTGTTAAAATTGAGCACGTTCTCGAAGCTAAATTTAAAGTTCTTAAAACAAGCTAAAATCGATAAATTAAAAGTAATAAGAGTATTCAAGAGCCAATTTTGACGTCCCAACCCTTTGTTGAGTCGAGGTACTCAAAAGCTGAAAATGTTTTGATTCTATGATCCTGAAATCCATTTTTTACAGAACTTAATTCGGTCAATTAGAGAGCATAAACATGTGTCTTTTCATCTTTTTATAACTTTCCAGAAACGGTAACCTGTAAAATTATAGCTCCGAAGATTAATAAATTTAAGAATCCATGTTTCTGCATAAAAACAAGACATAGAAAAATTATCGTTAATTAAATATCGTTGAAACAAAGCATCTAATAATATTAACAGTCATCATACCATTTTCGAACAAATAGTGCCACCTAGCACAACCACAATAAAAAAAACAAATTTGCCACACCATAAAAAGCTCATCAAAACAAAACTTTTGGTTGTGCGGAAATTTAAAAGCAAAAAAAATTCGAATCAATTTAGCGCATAGATTAACACGAAAAGATTTCACTTTAGCACACTTTTAAATGTCTAGCGTATGTTCACCGTCGCTCACATACAATGTAATATTTATTATACACATAAGGTATGTAGTTTTTATATAGGTACCATCCAACACCATTCACTTACATTACAAATAGGCATCAACAAATAATACCATTTACGTACGTACATACATAATATGTATAAGAATAGAGCGAGTGTGAATAGAAAATTTCGTTGTTAAACCTGAAAATAGGTTACGATGGTTTACATAGTATACGCGAGTATCGTGTTTGGTTCGATTTTATTATGTTTTATTCACTTTTAAGTGTGAATCCTAATTTATTTGATTACCAATTGTTTCGATTATTTACAAAAAAAAAATTTATTACAAAATAGAACACAAAAATATTAGATTGTAACAAAAAGTTTTGCTCAATTTGCGCACGTGACACAACTAAAACGTAAACAAACATTGTTCCTATTTAATATTAATACTCATGATGACATTTAAAAAAAAAAAAACTAAATTTTAAGAAGAAGACTTTTGTATATTATTAAAGTAGTAAAAAATATAATTTGCGGCTACACTGCGGTCATGTGAATAAAATGTGCGCACACTTATCGAAATTACAAGACGAAAAATTGAATTCATTCTATCGTGACGTATAACACATAACGACAACTTCTTTTAACTGTACGAACTATAAAATAAAAATTTCCAATAAAATCGAAGAAATATTTTTCGTTTTAAACCGTCAGCATGTCAAAGAGATGAAATTGATTTTTAGCGATATACGAGTATAGAGACGTTACAAATTTTATCGTTTGTGTATAAATTGCTTTTGTTTGTCTAGCTATATACCGAACATTTTTGAATAAATATGGCCGAGTGCCAATTTTTGTAAATCTTAAAAAAATGATAAACAAAAATTTAAGATTTTTGTATAAATAACTTGAAGTTATTATTTAAAACATATTATTATCGTTATTTTTTTATTATTTAATTTTATCGACTAGAAAATTACTTTAAAACTATGTACTCGCAATTTTTTAATTAAAATACCAAAAGTTATAGGTTTTGTTGGGTTTAAATTTGAATTTGCTATAGTGTGAATTAATATATGTATTTGTATACATATCAGATAGTGATCAATCATCCATCACATTTGAAATAAATCGGCTACAGTTCTATAATTCAATTTTATTATTTTTCTTTGTTATCGAATTCTAGTGACATGACGGTACAATCATCTTTGTTTCAAACATTATTGCGATTCAGAGAGTTCCAAGTTGCATTTACTTCTAACGTTGAAAAGATGTTTCGGCAAATTCGCATAGTTGATGAAGATTGTAAGTATCAAAGGTTTTTCTGGCACGAGAGTCCGAAAGAACCATTTCAACATTTTGAATTGCAAACAGTACCCAAATCAGGCTTTACTCTAAGAAAATGGTAAGCCAATGATAAATTTGTACTAAATAAAATTGATCACGACCAAAATGATGCACCAGAACTCGAAATTGAAAAATCCCAGACGGTTAAAGTGCTCGGATTATATTGGAGCCCAGTAAAATATGTATTTCAGTTTCGAGTCCAATTAAACGACCAACCCATTATGACCAAACGAAGCAACTTATCTGAGACGAGCCGTCTCTTCGATCCATTGGGATTGATCGCAACAGTCTCCGTCTCATTCAAAATTTTTCTTCAGAGCTTATGGACCCAAATACAATAATAATAAATCAAAATTACAGAATGGCTCACCATCAGACATTATACCTACCTAACGTCGAACGTTTCGAGATTCCCAGATATATACTTCACGGGTTTTCAGATGCCTCCAAAGACATATGCAGTAAATAAATGGAATGTACGGTTGCATGGATTTCACGATAGTTCTGGATTGGCTTTCGGCTCAAAAAATGGGAACGCCTTTGTTGGTAACCCTACAGCATTCAATGACATGAACCGATCACAGTGGCGGCATGTCTCTTCACAGCAAAATCCAGTAGATTGTGCTAACAGAGGTCTAAGCCCAGAAGAACTAGTCGATTGTAAACTGTGGTGGAATGGACCAGAATGGCCTTCAAACACTAAAGATTGGCCCGTCGTAAACCCTTTCTGTTCAAACCTACAAGAAGAAGCACGCACTTATTCGCTACCAATTCAAATCCCAGAAAACATACTGCTTGATTGAGAAATATTCAAGTTTTATTAAACTGGTTCAAGTATTAGCTTTTGTTTCTCGATTTATTAATTTAAGGTTAAAAAGGTACTTTCAGGGTTCAGGTAAATTGCTTCCCACGTCGAAACTACAAACTGCGGAAAACTTAATATTCAAGCACGTATACAGAACAAGGTATTTAATGACGACACTCAACGATTGAATCTGAAGAAACCACTATCACCCATAAGTCGTCTCAAATATCTTCAACTTTTCCTTGACGAGTCTGAATTGCTTCGAGTTGGAGGACGCTTGGGTAAAACAAACATATAGTTAAACCGTTCCACATCCATTAATTATATCGACAAAAATCCAATGGTGCTAACTAGTAAAGGAACATTACCTTCTACACTTACATGCTGGAGCTACCTTAATGATGGCCACTTTACGTTCACAGTACTGGCTCGTAGGTTGCAGAGCTTTAGGCCGAAAAGTCATACACATTAGATGTGTCAAATATAATGAGAGTTGAATCAAATATTGGGTGATTTGTTAAATGCCAGAGCTATACGTGTAGTTGTTCATATGTAACAAAACAAGTCATGCGTATAGAGTTAGTCTCAGACCTTATTACAGTAGCGTTCATCGGATCATTACGTAGATTTATTGCGCATCGAGGTATATGTAGCGAAATATACTGCGACAACGGTTCTAATTTCCTCGGAGCTGCATCCCAATTGACTGAGCTATAATACAAATTTTTAAATGAAAATGCTAACATAATTTCCAATAGCCTATGAACAGATCGAATATCCTTGAAATTCATTCCGCTCAGTTCACCACATTTATCCCATCATAACCCACGCGGGTTATGGGAAGCAGCAATTAAAAGCACAAAATTTCATCTCAAGAGGGTTACAAATGGGAAACTGCTCACCATAGAAGAGGTGTCAACGTTACTTACCAAAATTGAAGCCGTATTAAATGCTAGGCCAATTTGTATTTTGTCAACCGAAGAGTTGGATTACCTTACACCAGGGCATTTTTAATTGGGCGGCCTATCACTCAATTACCATCACACGATTTCAGAGATGTCAAGCTTTCAAAACTAAACTGATGGCAGCTCATACAATAAATGGTCCGACATTTTTGGGAATGATGGCAACAGGAATACCTGATGAATCTTCAAAATAGAAGCAAGTGGCACAAAAAATAAAAGAACGTGGAAATTGGAGACGTAGTTCCAATCAAAGACAACAACTTGGCCATATCCAAATGGTCATTAGGCAGAATCATTGAAGTATATCCAGGACCAGAACAAAATATCAGTGTGGTTACGCTAAAAACAACAAATGGAATAATAAAGCGCCCAATTCACAAATTATGTCTTCTTTCTGTAACCAGCTAGTAGACCGCACCAGTCCTCTAACCTCATAATTCTGTTAACGAAACTTAGCGGTTTCATAACAGTGTGTATATTTGTAATATTAACTAAATAATTTAAGAGCAATAAGTTCTCAGTTTGCCTATGCGCGGTAAAACGCTAATTCCGTTCTGCTATACGGAGCCCTCCAAAGTGCGCGCGATAGGCTAACCGACTTTTTTAATGCTATTAAAAATCGATCCTCACTTCACCTCGCTTGTCATGTGCAATCTGACCACAGCCTTACCGTCAGAAACAAACCTTATCTTATATTTTTGTAAAATCACTTTAAAGCATACGATAACAGGTGATAACCATCCCAACGGATCATATAATTTGGAACTTTCGGGTAGCATGTTTCTTTTCGTCCAAATTATATTTTCCTGTGGACTACTTAATTTAAAAGAAAATATATCGCGTTGTGGGTACCACATAATACCTAAACACGTCTTCAATTAATTTGGGGATTTCTTCGGTAATATTCCCTGTTAATGATTGAAGAAAAGTATCGGAATTTGATGAATTTTTTGAAGTTTAAATCCAGTACATTCAAAATCTCAATTATTTGATTTTTTTAGTTTTATTGCTTCTTCGACGGTGGCACTTCCTTTTAACAGATCATCCATATAAAAATGGTTTCTTCTGCCTTAGCTGCATTTGGATAAATGGTTTCGAAATTTTTAGCTAATTCTTGTCCGAAGCACTAGAAACGGAGCCCATGCAGTTCCATAAGTGACTGCCAAACATTTATAGGGAGTTAACGCCTCTTCAGCACCATTACGCCATTAAATTAATTGGAAATTGGCATCCGATGGTTCCACTAAAATTTGCCGGTACATTTTTTCGATATCCGCATTTATAGCAATTAGATTTTGGCGAAATCGAATTAGCGTAGTGGTTATGTCCGGTTGCAGTTTTGGCCCTATTTGCAAACAATCATTTAAAGTTTTTGCTGTAGATGTTTTGCAAGATGAGTCAAACACGACTCTCAGCTTTGTGGTTGTTCTCTCTTTAAAGACTGCATGGTGTCGCATGAAATATTTCAAATTATTTTCTAAGGGTATCTCCGGCCATGGTACCTGTCTCACTTGACCCATTAAATTCTACTGATTTTGAGAACCTTTTTTAGGTTGTAATCATTCTGTATTTCGCATGTGTTAATGATGCCCCCAATTCTCGTCGCCGTATTATAAATGGTAATCTTACAATGAATTTTACCTCTGGAGATCTGTGGTGTTCCGAAATAATATTTCACATGGGCCATCTTTGTCACTCTGTGTAGATTTAACAAACGGATCTTCCACTTTCCAAAATCTTTTCAACAACTCCATCAAGCTTTCGTTGTTAGGGTGGGAACCGACGTTAACGTTGAAATTCTGCTCACCGTTATGGTCCTTATTATTTTGATCAATATTCCCCGCTGTTATCCATAACCAAACTTGGACGAATGCATACATTTTTTGTTCACTTAAAATATCTAACGACAGTTCAGCTCCAATTAGTACATCTACTAAGCTGGGTGTATTAAAATGTGGATCGCCAAGTTCTAGTTTTCATAATTCATTGTTCTTAGATATTTTAATCTTCGTGCTTGGAAGGCAAGATGAAATTTTCTCTATAATGTGCGCCGTGATTTTTAAAGGGTAATGTGAAATTACACGTAATTTAATTGTTATAACTGTGTTTCCTCTTGTTTTCCCTGCTGAGCAAGAAGCTAGGCCGTGTATGGAAATATGGGAAAATTTTCGCTTCCGACCTAAACGTTGAACACAGGATTCCGTAATGAAGGATGATTGAGATCAGTAATCGAGAAGTGCTCTTGCTATCATTGCTAGCATGTATTAAGAGGTGATTGATTTTCATGCAAGGATGTCGTGTGCGCATTATTTGTTGATAGTTGTGATGACAATGTTGATTGAAGTTGTTCGTTGTTTGTTGATTGAAGGGAACTATTTGCTGTTGAAATTGAAGGTAATGTTGATGCGCTAATGTTAACTGGATCTAAATTTGTTGAATGTAGGTTTGCTACTTGTTGGTTGTTATGTAATAGAGAATGATGGCGTTTTTTACAAATCAAACACAGTGCACGCGAAAAGCATTGTGATTCTTGTGTTGTCGTGTTCGCAGACAATCATCATCATCCTTTTTACAGGCAATACAACCCCATTTATTTGTTTGAGTTGTGTGATTGGATTTGACGTATTTTTGCACAACGCCTGTTTGCCTTGTACCAATACAAGATTCAAGAGCATCACATCTTGTATTTAATAATTTTAAATGTTTTTCAAAGGTTGGAAATGCATCATGGACCGCTTCTTTCCGCTTGATCACCTAACGCTCTTAATCCTCGCATAACTTCATCGGAAGTATCACATAATTTCCTCAACTCTTTGTGATTGACTTGATTGCAACTTTTTTGGTCCAAAAATAACTGAATCAAGCTACAAACTATGGATTTAGGTTTATTATATCTTACTACCAGTTTAGCCCAAGCTTCCTCGTAATTTTGCTCCGTCACTGTTATGTGGCGTATCAATGTCGCTGCATTTTGTGTACCGCACAAATTTAACAAAATATAAAAAAATATTATTTTATTATATTCATCACAACTCAAAAATTTACTTTAATTTTATCCTTGGCTTGTTTATTACAAAGTGGCACTTGAATGAATAATTAATTCTACTTCACTCTTGAATTAATTATTTAATTCGTGTAATCACCAAATATGCAACCGATCCTAAAGATCATTTTAATGTGTTTCACAGATTAGCACGTAGAAGCAAAAGTATTATTTACACGAGAAATATTCAATGTTTTAATTTTTAATTTGTTTGAAGTTAGTATCCGAAAATTGTAAGAGAATTTAGTCCAGTTTCGAACTGATGAGCTTATGATTATGAAAAAATCAATCTTCTCATCAGGCCGCGGCTACTGGACTGATTGTACCACAATTTTCATTCTATAATATATCACGAATTAAATAATTAATTCAAGTTAGAGTGGAGTAGAAAAATAAAATTATTAAAAATTTGCTTACACTGGAATAGCGCTGTGTAAATGTGACGAAGAAACAAAAAATTGTAAAAGAATTTGGTTATACATATTAGTATAATTCGCTAATACAACCTGCTCAGTACATTCTGTATATGTAGAATGAAAATTTTGGTATGTGATGTTCGGCGCAGAAAAATCGTCGGATATGTAAATCCACCTTAAACCTACAAATACTGGATACATTTTGTGACACCTTAAATGATTGACAGAGGTTCCGAATGCAATTGGTCTTTTACATCCATCTGGAAATCGATATGAAATCACTATGCCGATGCCTATCCCACATGTATCATTTGCCAAAATGACAGGTAATGCATCTTGAAAATGTGCTAATTTCACAGTTGAGCTACGGACGTACCTCAAGCCGGTTTTCAAGTTTTCTAAATTCTAGTCGTCGGTTTTCAAGTTAGAATATCTCATTGAGCGATATACTTCAATTTCAAATTAGGGGTTCACCGTTACTTTAAAATCCCGCAAATTCTAACTTTGCTATTTCGCTTACCAACAACTACAATCGGTGCAGCCCACAAGCTGAAATTGATTGATTCTAAAAATCCGATGATAACCAGATGATTAATTTCTTTTCGTACTGTTTCGGTTTGTGGAAACGGTGGTGGTCGGGATTTTCAAATTTAGGCTTGGGATGTAATTTTAAAATCAACACAGTTTCAAATGAATTGCAGCAATTTAAACTTGGCGAAAATAATTGTTTCAATATATGTACTACACATTTTTTTCGTGTCCTATAATATTCGTCGTTGTCTACAAACAACATTACAAACATTGACATTGAATTGTAAATTTCCAAACAGTGGGAGATTACAGCCATCACATGAATTTAATGATTTTGCAATTTTGTTCAAGACTGGCACCCAACGTTTGATATTCAAATAAACTGACTAGTGCACAAGATACATAAGTGCTTGGAAAGGATGGCAAGAATGATTAGAATTTAGTTCAAATTATGGATCATTCACAATATTAGAATTTAGTTCATTATCAGTTACACCATGTCATCATCTACTATTAATTGTTAATAGCCGCCAAACTCCACCTACATATTTTTGATGTAGGGATAAATTATAAAAATTTCAGCCTTGAGCGTCGCGCAATAATATCGTTTGGCACAAATATTTATCAAATCCTACTGAATGTCATGACATACTCAGATGTGCGCGTCTATCACTGTAATTATTCCCTTGAAGTATTTATGAAATCAAAGTGAATACCATGGTCACATCTTGGTTCCTATATCTTTATAATTACTTGCTAAGCTTCACCTATACTTTACGTTTTGATTTTGATTTTTAATCAGAAACTTCACTTTATCGCCTAATTATGACAGTTTCCTGCCCTGGTAGAGTACTTTGGTCTACCATCTTTGTTAGATTCGTGATTTATTTGGTGGTTTAGATAACTGAGTTTGTTGAAAGATTGTATGTTTAACTCGGAACTAATCTATTCTTGACAACACACAGTTTTCTTGTCTATTTTCATATTAATCCGTGTCTCTGCTGGTAACAATATGTAGATTGCGTAAATAAAATGTAGTTCCTCTCTAAATAACACACCTGGAGAATTCTAACCAAAATAATGCTAAACGTTTAACTTGTCAATGTCCATTAAAACGTGAAAAATTACGCAATTCCAATTTAAATAAATAGTTTCCAGTTGTTCGAATTTTTTTTTGTTCCACCCGCCTATTTTATTGTTTGTCTACAGAGGCAGGTGGAAATTTATCTCTCTTTGAAATTTTTAGCTATCAAAATAAATTTACACATTCAGGTATTCTCACATACTGTAAATAAGCTATCAATTAAAAAAAAAAAAAAATCGAAAAAATCCATAAACATTTCTTACATCAATATTCTTTATTATTATCAATAAAACAAGAATTAAACAAACGACAAACAAAAAAAAGTTCTGTTTGGAAATCGGAAGCAAATTTCTCTTTATTTTGGCACTCGTTCAATGTAGTTTACGCGTGAATATCACACACAAGACACAACTCAAAAACGAAAACTGTTTGAAGAAAATTTTTTTATGGATTAATAACGTAACTAAGTGTTTATGCGATCGAGGTGCAGAAATAGCCAAGAAATTCCATACAAATATTTTTTTTTTGCTCTGGTCTATGTCAATAACAAAAAATATTTTATTATTGTGCTAAAAAGAAAAAAAAAAACAATTTGTTGTTTTTGCTAAATTTTAAAAAATGATTTAACTACCAATTTGTTGAGGTGATAACAAATTAACTCAGTCAGCCCATTATAATTAATTAAGTTTAGCAAAATAGTTTGAAATGTATACAAATTTTGAGCCTTCAAAAGAAATACATGTAGGTATGTATGTAGTGTGTGTAGATATGTACAACAATAATCCGAATGAAGGATTTTTCTTTTTTTCATTTAATGACATAAATTGGCAAGTGTCTGCCTTGCCTGCAAATAGAACACAATATTTAAAAATAATTTTTAAAATGTATATTTAGCGAGCGATCTTCTTTGTCGTGTACACACAAAAAATAATTTTGGTCTGTTTGATGCCTCAGACGCGACACTTCTTCTCTTAGAGGGGCGCTTACTTACCCATTAAAACAGCGTTGCAGTGGGAAAAGTAAAGAATTACCGTGGGATTATACACAAGTGAATTTACGATTTATTTCTTAGTATACCCCTAGTGAAACATCTGTAGCATATGCCATCTAAATATAGCCTACCCCATTGTTTATATTAACCCATTTGATCCCACTGTACCTGTATGGGTACAGAAAAATCACTAACTTTACGACGCCACTACTGCGGTATTTAATGTCAAATTTCAATTTGTATTTTACCGTTATATATGGTTTTTAGTTTATTTATCATATTTAAAAAAAAAATCCATTTCGAGAAAGGATTTTGAGTGTTAAAAAATATTTAAAGTACAAATATTTTACAAAATTTATTATTGGTGTGGGAACAAATGGGTTAAACATATGTGTACTTTATAAGCGCACTTCCAAAAATACTATGTTTATCTCATCTTTAGTGCGCGGCTACACGTTTGTTTATTTTGCCGTTGAAAAAAACCAAAACTCACGCCATCATTTATTGTAAGAAATCACGACAAAAATATTTATTAATAAATTGTATATAAATATATGTATGTATGTAAATTATGTTTACAATAATGATCAAAATTTATAATATGAAACTGCTGATACTTAACAGATATGCACACAAACAGGCACGCCAAAAAAATTTACGGGCGTATTAATAAAACGCGACATTGTCACATGTCACATGTTAGCACGGTAGTTTATGTGATTTTATTTTGGCAGATGTTGAAAGGTTTATTTTATGGCTTACTCTTTAGGTGGTGACGGATATATGCTTAGACTTTATGATGTGACACAACTGAATAGGAAAATATATTTTTGGAAATGATATTGTCTTGATCATAATTTGTTTAATATATAACGCATATTTTATTGAGCCAACCAGAAAGGAATGGGCTCAATTAGCTTTTACTGAATACTTGGATTTAAGGCGGGACTTCATTTTACAAATATGTACAATTGTACATATTATTCATAATAAAAAAATTGAAACTCAGATTATTAAAAATTCCTTAATATCAAAAAAAAATTCAAATTGTATTTAACCGCCAAACTATTAATCAAAATTATGTTCATTTTACACTTGGCGTACAAAACATTTTTTTTTAGGAAGGTCCGTGAATATTATGCCTTTTATTATAGCTCGACTAATTCAGTTTAAAATTGTATTCATCTTCCTAAGCTCAGTTACTGGTCTAGGTAAAGTGCAAGGCAGGGCTGGGCAGTCGGAACTGGACCTGGAGCCGGAGCCAGGAGCCACAGAGCTGGGCATTTTTGATAAGCCGGATTCAGAGCCGAAGCTGGAGCCGGAGATGGAGCCAATCGGTAGCCGGAGTCGGAGTCGCAGCCAACAGTTCTAACTCGGTTTTTTAAGCCGGAGCCGGAGCTGTAACCGGAGTTGGAGCCGGATCCGGAGGGCGGCAGCTGGAGCCGGAGCCGGAGCCAAAGGCGAAGCCAGCTTACTTATCTCGATTTTTTTGTTCCAAGTTTCATGGCATTTTTGAACAAAAACTTAATTTTGACAAAATAACAAAGAAAAATAGCAAAGTTTTACACGTTTCCGACTTATCAAAAATGCTCAACATCGTGGCTCCTGGCTCCGGTTCCCCAGCACTGGTGCAAGGTTTCTCTATGTTCAGTAGAGATTTAATTTATAAGATAATTATACAACAAGTATACTCAAAGTTCTAAAGTCATTAAATCTAACTTGAAGTATTTCTAAGTAAGAGTAGCTAGAGATTAATTAACCATTTGCCAAATTCAATTTTTGGTTTTATCCTTGCTCGCTTGGGCAGCGCTGCTAGATATCGTAGGGTAGTAAAACTTATACGTGTTTGTTGCCTTTTTGGAGATTTAAATATAACTGAGAATAAGACCAGTATCGATTCATATCAATCAAAAATACGTTTATTTATTAAATCCGCATTCACATTATGCACTAGTATTTGACATTGAGTGCAATAACCTTTTCTTAATGCTTCGAAAGAAGGCAGGATTTAAAATAATCATTTCATTGAATTTGTTATTTAGATAAATTCCTGAATGAAATATTTTGTGTAAATGAACTTTAGTTGTATGCTCCTGTAGTCGTTCTTCCGTCCCTCAAAAACGCCCGGCATTTGTTTAATCTCGCTGGCTGGGTTTTGTATTCGTTCCCAAATTGTATTCAATTTTGACTCTATAGGCGGAAGCTTTTGTGGCACCCCAAAAAAACCAAACCTTTAAATTGTAAAATAATTATTTTTAAATTTTTAAAATACATTGACTGCTACTATATGTTACTTAATTTGTACACACTATTAGATGTTGGTCCGATATCCGAAAAGACCGCATGAGTCACAAACATAAATATTCTCAGGATACCCTTCAGAATTTTTTGTTTAATTTTTGAGGAGCATCAAGGGTCAGAATTAATTCATCTAGTTTATGTTCATCAAACCTCTGACTCCAAGTTCATAAACGAATTTTCCAAGTTCATAAACGAATCCGGATGGAAAAGTACACGGTAGCAGTGCCATATTCATCATATAAAAGCAATGCCACAAAGGGATCATGATATAAACTGGGCATTCTATCATAATTCATAAATGCGTCCTACCACCTTAATAAACTTAAACCAAACTTGAAGAGCTTGAACCAAGCGATAGAGGATAACTGATCTAAATTAATCGATTTTGAGTTAAACAATTGGGACCTGACTATATCGAAAGCCGGACAACTACACATGAAAAAATGCGGGTCGTCATCATCTTCTAGACGGTCCTCGCATAACGCGTTTTGAGCCAGCCACATGGGATGTCCGATGACCGGAAAGGGTGGCGATCAAGACTCTTAGCTGATCCTCTGCAAAGACAAAGCAAAATTAGAGAGGATTAAACTGGGCCTACGAATAAAATGTTTAGCCAGACGTTCAAGGTAGCAAACCATTCACTGACAAATTGGCGATCTCATTGCCCTTAATATCACAATAAGCAGGAACCTACATGATCGGAGCACTGTTGTTCGAAGAAAGAAGATTGATAAAGATTTTAGAATCCCTGATAGCTTTGGAAATTGTAAAGGGATTGTCTAATGAATTAAGCACGTGTTTGCTATCTGCACAGAATACTATATTTTTATGTTTATCAAAACCTCAATTACAGCATGTGTTAGTTCAATTGTTTCGGCTTGAAAAATTGTGCAACACTTACCAAGATTACCGGATATAACCGTTAATAAGCAAAATACTTGGAATAAACCTTTCTGGTGCTCTAACCTGAGAAGATTAAGGAAGAAAGCTAAAAAGTTGAAGACTAGAGCTAAAACACCTAATCTTCAACCTGATTGGGATAGTTTCTTAAAATTCCAAAAGAATTATAAGAGATTCGATCTCAGAATACCTTGGAGAAACATGTGTGAGCAAATTAACAGCCTGTCGGCTGTAGCTATATGAGTACACTTAATAAAGCTATAACAAAAAATGGCATTTGTAGAATAGATGTCCTTTGTCTACCTAATGGCAAGTTTACCTCCTCGAAAAGTGAGTTGAGTGAGATGTTTCTATCTGTGCACTTTCCTGGTTCTGAATAATTGATAATGATAAAAGGGTTCCTCCGCTACTCCTGATTGGGACTCATCAAATCCAATTATTACACCTGAAATTCTGCATTGGAGTATTATCTCCCTTGTACCAAAAAAGACTGGTGGCCCTGATGGGATTTTTTTCTGCTGAAGTCCAGCATGGTTTTCCTTTCATTAGGGACCAGTTGCTACACTCTTCCAGCGCTTGTATTGCGTTTAGTTTTGCTTCACACATTTTTGGAATAGAAGTAGAGGATTTTTACGGATTATACTCATCCTAAGGCATTTCGGAACATTAATCTGTCCTTAACCTTTCTGAAAACATTAGGAAGAATAGTAGACAGATTTATTAGGCTCATTATTTATCTCAAGACCTTTTGTTCTGACTGATTTGGACAGCTTTTGAGTTACAGTCTCTTTGGGTTGCCAAAGGTTGACCTCAGGGAGTTGTACTCTTACCACTCTTTTTGTCAACAGGTGCTGATAAACACTTAAATGTGTTATCCGAAGAGTGTTTCATCTATAAATCGCTGGTTCTATCAATGCTATCTGTCATTTGCTTTTGTATTGTAGTGACCAGTGGTTAACCTAAAATTTCTATACAGGATATCACGACGACTAAAAATTTGATCCAAATACTGGAAATAGCGACAAAAGGGCACACTAAATATTAAAATATCCGAAAAATCAATAAACTCCCCCATAATATACTGGCAGTTAATTAAAGATAAGCCGGTAATCCGAATGGGACAGTGCTAAAAGTCTCTATTATTAAAATAGAAAATAAATAAAGCTATTAAAGCTTTGAGAGCAGTATTCGCAGATAAGGAGAAAACCTAAGTAATTATCAGTGGCCAAAAATACATATTATGGAAGGCACCAGGAAATTAAACCGACTAGCATTATCAAGCCCACCAACCTCATTATTATGAAGTACATATAATAATTTCCTAATTTTCCTTTCTTTCAGATTAGGTTTAAGCTCAGAATTTTCTAACTTCTTCTCCAAACATGCCGCGAACCTTGAATAGTCCGATTCAATAGGAAGAATGCACAATTTGTTGATTGACCGCTGTAATATGCGTGATTTTGTTTTTAGTTTGACAACACCTACAACATTGTCTTTACGTGGGTGTAGGTTTATGGTTTTCCCTAGGTTCCAATGCGTTGAAGGAATTTCGTCTTCTTTAGTAATGACAATATCAACTACTCTGATGTTTTCTTTTGATATATGCCATTTTACTCGTTGTTGTAATGACGTCAGATACTCGGCGTGCCATCGTTTGGAAAATTGCTGTGCTATGCGTTGGAGGTTTCGCCACCCCTGGTTGTAATTCGACTGTACATCAGGTAGACTTGCTGGAGGGATTTTTGCGTTGGAATATCCAATTAAAAAATGCGATGGTGTGAACACGTCTAAGTCGTCTGACGATAATACACACAACGGTCTGCAATCTAATATGGCATCAACATCTGCCAATAACGGAATCATTTCTTCCATGCTGAGTATACTATCGCCGATTATCCTCTTGAGATGAAACTTCATCGATTTGATTGCGCTTTCCCACAATCCACCGAAACTGGGGGCAGGATTGAAGTGCCAAATAATAAAATTTCTGGGAAAGAATTGAGAACATTCATTATTGACAGCGGACCAGCGAAATCGACACCACCTTTTAGAAATGGTCTGATGAGATCTGCTCTTGGTGCTGGCAAATCTGCTATGATTTGCACTTCCGCTTTGGCTCTGATTTTCGTACATATGACACATCCACTAATGATTTGACGAATGATTCGTTTTGCTCCAATGATCCAATAATGTCATCTTAAGTTTGCCAATAATAATGAAGCTCCAGCATGTTTATAATCTCGATGAGCTTCTTCGATTATTCGTGTCGAAATAATGGACTTATATACTAGTATCACTGGGCGTTGTGTGTCGTAACTGGCATTTGAATTAGATAATTTTCCACCTACACGTATGATGCCGTATTTATCGATGTATGACCTCAATGTCTTTAATTTACTCGAATTGGGTATGCCGTCAGCAGACTTCGTCAGACTATCAACTTCTGCTGCTTTTGAACATTTCTGATAATTGTGTTTTTTGATTTTAACAATTCATTTCGGCTAAATGAGTTGCTCGTTTGGCGTGCCTGGTTAGGTGCCTTGCAATATTGACAAATCTATGGATAGTACTATAATGATCCTTAGTAGTTTATTAAATGGCGAATACCTCTCAGACAAGTCTGCAATTAAGTTATCGATGATGATTAGATTGAAGGATTTATGACGTAATTTTTCTATTGTTACTTCTGTATTAATCTTAGGTGATGGCCACGTTTTATTTTCGCCACTTAACCACTTCGGCCCCTTCCACCAAAGATCAAATTCTCTTAAAGTCTGTGGTGTTACACTACGCGAAGCACAATCTGCTGGATTGTCAGCTGAACGTACATTTTTTCAATTATGGCGGGGTATGGTTTGAGAATTTCTGATGCTCGATTCCCAATGAATGTTTTCCAGCGTTGCGGATGTGAGGAAAAACAGTCAAATACTATTTTAGAATCGGTCCATGCAATAATGTCATTAAACTGGAGTCTGAAGAATGGCGCCGCATAATTCTGGGCGAGGAACCGTAAGCTGCTTGATCGGTGATATTTTGGTTTAGCTTGTAACTAGGTTCACGCTAATTTTTCCATCACTTAAAGTCAAACGGAAGTAGATTGCTGCTGCGTAGCTCGATATGAAAGGAGTTTATGCTACCTATAAACCGATTAATGCTTATGTTTTGAACTGAATGTAAATTTTGGTATATCTCTCTCCATTCATCGTCTCATCCTAGATCAACTATCCAACGCTGCTGCATGAAAATTTTGACTCGTATGATGTCAGGTGCCAGCCAGCCTAAGGGGTCAAATATTCTGCCCGCGTTGAATAACAACTTTCTTTTTGTGATGTACGTTGTGTCTTCGATGACCACGTGAAAATAGAATGCATCTCGAGGACTCCATTGTAAACTCAGTATCCTTTGAATGTCTGAATTGTCGATAATTTGGATAACATCACTGTCTTTCATCCCATCATTTAACTCGTCTGCGTTAAATACCCATTTACATAGTTCGAATCCCTTGACTCGTAGAGCTGCATCAATTTCTTCTTTTAGTTTTCTGGCGGTGTCAATAGACTTGGCTACAGACAACAAGTCATCATTGTAAAAATGCTCGAGAATTGCTTTAGATACAGTTGGATTTGTTTTAATGGTTTGCCATCCAATATCTCGAAGCGCTCTTATTACGAGAAATGGAGCTGATGATTTTCCGAATGTTACCGTTAGCAGTTTGTAGTATCGGATTGGCTCAGAGGGATGGTTTCTCCAAATTATCCATTGAAAATTGGTATAGCCGCAACCCAAACTTGCTGGTATATCTTCTCAACAGCCGCTGCAAATACAATGGCCCGTTGTCGGAACGCTCCATGATGTGGAAGGTACACTTCAAAAATTACGTCCATCAGTTAGCGGTATCTCTTTCATATGCTCCAGCTTTATGTATTCATCCATAAATTTCTTATATTCGTCGTATAGCCATTGATCCCTTTGGAATTATTGTTCCATGCCCTGTAATTGCCGAATTGCGATGGGTAATGACAAGTCATTTCTGTTGGAAATGGTTTTCACAGAATTTTTCTTCATCGGCCAATTTGATTTTCGTATCAACTTCTTCCACCTCCCAAAATCTCCGTAAGGTTCGATCGATATCAAACTCAGATACGTTCGTTGTAAGACCACTTATAATGTTGCCCTCATATGTAGCGTTGTCACGAAGATTGAAAAATGTGTTTTGAAGGATATGCATATTTTCACTCGTTCGAATCTGGCCATCGATTAATGTGTCGAAGAAGTGATCGATGCCAATGAGAAGGATAAATCTGCTAACAGTAATGTTCTCCAAGCATCTAGGTTTCGCATGGTGTCATTGTATCTCGGTATATTTGACGTAATTTGATTAATAATGAATACGTTTACTGTGAAAACCGGACCTACTTCTGGATGAATATGAATAGTGGCCATTTCTTTGGTGGTGCCTGAATCCACGTGATCTACGCCACGTACTGCGATTCTTCCATTCTTGCGACGAATTCCCAGGCGCTGAATGCAAGACTCAGTAATAAAGCTGGCCTGGGATCCAGAGTCTAACATTGCGTGACAAGACAACGATATCCCGTACGAACTCATTACCTTGGCCATAGCAATTGGTAAGACTAATTGAATGGTTGACATCTGGCCATAGTTTATTGAAACTGCGTTTGATTTTGGTTACGCCGCAGAGGCCGGTTTTTGATCTTCCATGTTTGTTTCCATCGTTGAGCCGATTTACGAACATCGTTGATTCAATGTTTTCTTGACAGCCTCAATCCATAAAGCTACAGCATTTAAAAAAAAACGTTTTAATATGTCGGCGAGGGAAATGATGACGTTTACACATTTTCTACCTTTATTAAAGGAGATCCAGTCTCTGTAGGCGATGAAATTTGAAATTTTTTTCTTTTGTTTCTAAAAATGGTAAATATTTTGTGATCCTTAAAAATTAGCTAAAATGATGTAGAATTATTAAGGAATTATATCTCCATCCATAATCCATTGTATACAAAATTATTCAATGACACATTCATTTTAGATTTGAATCTAGTCTTTGCCATATCTTCGAGGAAAAATATTTGTAATACAAATTCGAAAAAAATGCAAATGACATTTTTTAAATTTCTTGTAAAACCTGTAAAATCGATTCAGTCGATACTAGTTCAGTCGAATAACATAAAATTTTTATTAAATCTCCAAGCGTGATGAACGCCCTTAATATTACTACTGGAGATAATTTAAGTGGTTTTCCACAGATAGAATATAATGGGACCACTTACTCAAAAGGTTTCGAAAATTCGAAAATTTTGATTGCAAACCTTTAGAAATTGCTACAATTTTTGATGGAACAAAAATGATCCGACTTAAGAGATGGTTGTAAATCGCTCATTTAGAAACATCAACTTCAACTTTTATACGCGAATATGCTTATACATATTTAATCAGATTTTGTTAAAGCTGTATAATCATCATGAATAATTCTTACACTACCGAACTTAATGAGTTTGCAAATATTCTAACTCCTAAAACACCAGCAAATAACGAAAATATCAGAAATCAATATCAAATTCCTCCGTTCAACTTTTCAGTACGGAGAAAATACTCAGCTGTAGTATTGAAAAGGGTTTACAAAATTATACGCTCGCTTCCCCAAGATAAATTTACCCGTGTGATACAACAATATACGGCAACATTTTGAAAATATTGAACTGATGGAAACTGCTACATTAAGGGTAAAAACTGTTTACCAACTAATCAGCTGATTAAAACGGATTAAAACCATACGACTATCGTTCGCGACGCCAAGCGGTACGTAGCCGCGGCTTCCACATGTCCAAAATCATATTCAAATATAATAAAAATTATCTTAAAATTATTTTTGCATAAAATTATCAGCAGTAATATCCCAAGAGCATTGATAATTTCCCGAAATAATTTTATTATATCAAGCACGTTGCTATTAGGTAACAGCCCTCAGCCTACGGCTTCGGGCTGTTACCAAGCAACGTGCTTTCGAAAAATATAATAAAATTATGAGGAATTTATCAATGCTCGATGGGTATTCGACGAGAAAATTTCAATTTTATTTTATTCTAGTAGTAAGGCTGCTAGATTGTAAATTGTTCTATGAAAGTGTCATTTTGAAACAGTATTTATTGTAAAATAAAACTATAAATTCTTTTCATCTAGTAGCCAGAGTATGTTTTTATAAAAAAGCAAGCTTTTTAAATCGGTCAATTTCGAGTCACGTGTACAAAATAAACCAATCAAAATAACATTACACTGATAACTTCCCTAGGGAAATTATCAGTGTAATGTTATTTTGATTGGTTTATTTCGTACACGTGACTCAAAATAGACTGATTTAACAGGCTTGCTATTTTAGCAAAAAATTTTCAGTGTAATGTTATTTTGATTGGTTTATTTGGAATGATATCAAAGGGCCGAATGTCGAAGGGTCGAATGTCGAAGGGCCGAATTTCAAAGGGCCGAATGGGTCGAAGGGCTGAATGTCGAAGGGCCGAACGCCAAAGGGCCGAATGGGTCGAAGGGCCGAATGGGTCGAAGGGCCGAATGTCGAAGAGCCGAAAGAGTCGAAGGGCCGAATGGGCCGAATGGGTCGAAGGGCCGAATTTTTTTGTTTGTTTTGTGTTTATAAATATAAATTTTTAAATTTCTTGTTTTAAGGAATATTTTGTAAATGTACTGAATTTGATATTAAGAACTATAATTTTTATTTATTTATGAAAAACAATATTAATTTTCCAGATATCAATGCCAGGTTGAAATATTGTTTGTCTAAATGACTCATATCAAAATAGGTAATACATTTCAGGTTGAAACAATATTCAAAACAACAGATGAGATAACAATATGCTTTAAAATAAACAGTTTCGTTTAATTTAAGTAGACATTTTGGAAATTTTGCCTTAAACTGTAATTTGTCTTTATAATTATGTAGTAAATTGTTAGGAGTATATTCTCTATATTCACATCACTAAATCACAGAGAAATTATTTTATTCGTCCAAATAGAATTTTCCTTCACCCTAACGAATAAAAAATGGTCTGATTTTTATAACATTTTATAACAAAATTCTTTTTTGGTTTTGGTGAAATACCTTTTATGTACAAATATTTTTCCACTTGATAATTACAAAAAGAACACAAAATATAAACAACAAAATTAATGCAATATTTTTGCCGATAGAATATCCAAAGATTAAACATAATAAAATATGTATAAACTCAAAAGAAATTAATTTATATTTGATAAAAAAATTTACAAAATATTCCTTAAAACAAGAAATTTAAAAAATTATATTTCTAAAATCAAAAAAATAAACAAAATTTCGGCCCTTCGACCCGTTCGGCCCTTCGACCCATTCGGCCCTTCGCCATTCGGCCCTTCGTCCCATTCGGCCCTTCGACCCTTTCGGCCCTTCGACATTCGACCCTTCGACATTCGGCCCTTCGACCCATTCGGCCCTTCGACCCATTCGGCCCTTCGACATTCGGCCCTTCGACATTCGGCCCTTTGAAATTCGGCCCTTCGTCCTCATTCCGTTTATTTCGTACACGTGACTCAAAATAGACTGATTTACAAGGTAGCAAGCCTTTTAGCACAAAATTTTCTTTGAAATAGATTCACATTCATGGCCATTAAAATTATTTTTCTGTGTTTTAATATACAATATTTAACAGTTTGCAACAAGTTTCAGATTGAAGAATTAAGTGTGTAAGAGAGAAAGAGAGAGAGGGAGATACAGAGAAAAATTCATCTACCGGGTGTCATCTACACGGGTGTTTTTCGTGATAACGTTTATAAGATGTTGAGATTAATTATTTTAATTTAATATAAATTATCTGCCATAGTTTAGACCATAGGGATTCTCTCAACTATTGTAAATCGCTATTTTGCAGATTTTAATTTCAAATAAATTTTCTGCCACAGGTCCTTTACACACAAATTGATACTAAAATGGCTCTAAAGAGATGAGGCATTCTGCGTTGCAGTAAATCGCCATATTGTAGATTTTAATATTTGAATTAAAATTAATGTGGAGATTAATTATTTTAAATTAAAATAAATTAAATTATCTGCCACATTTTTTTTATGCACAAATTAACACCAGATTTGCTCCGATCAGATTAGGCGTACTCTCTAGTGCACTCAAGTCCTGTAAATCGCTATTTTGTAGTTTGTAATTTTATTAAAATTCATGTGGAGATTAATTAATTTAATTTAAAATAAATTAACCACTACTGTTTCTTTACGCAAAAATTGACCAAAATCCGATCGGATGAGCCATTCTCTCGCTACAATGGTTCAATGTATGTCATAATCCCATCAATATGTTTAAAATTGATTGTAAAATTTCACACACACACAAGCAATTTTGCTAAAAAGCAGAAAATAATTTCTCCTAGCAACATACAGATTTATAACCCCCATTCAGATTCCTAGCCAAATACAGCAGTAGCGGCCAAGGCAAATTAGTAATTTTGACCAATTTTCAAAATAAATAGAACAATAAAACTCCGATTAGAAAAACGATTTGTCAACTGGGCAACGCGGTACAATTATTTATATATCCAGAGTCACAGAATATATCACTTGGATATGGACGTGAGGACCACCTCATTAGTTATTCCATCTTGCGGCATGCGGCCTATGGGCCATATTTCTCAAGATGGAATAAATATTGCGGTGGTTTTCACCAAAGATCATGGAATAATTCCATGATCTTTGCTTTCACACTCATTCCACAGTGATAAATTCTGGGACTCTGGATATATAGATAATTACCGCATTGTCCAGTTGATATTTTTTTTTCTAATCAGAGGTTTATTGCTCTATTTAGTTTGAAAATTTGGCAAAAATACTCATTTGGCTTGGCTATACAGGTTGTCCTGAAAATTTGAGATTGCAAATTTTTAATAGCTATAAAAATACTTGTAAGATTTAAAACGAAAAACGTGGGGCGCATGCACATTTATAGGCTTTTTGTTATTATTTAAGTATAGGGATTGTAATAATAAGAACGAAAACTCTGTATGTAAAATATTGGTTATTAAAATATTTAAAAAATTCGGATTTCAGAAAAAATTTAATAATTTAGAAAATTAGAAACTTTAGAATTCTGGAATTTACTTAGACAAGGTTTAAGAAAATTGATAAATTCTGAAATTTTAGAATTTTATGTTTAAAAAATTTTATAACACAGGCATTAAATTTTTTTTTTTGAAATTCAATAACTTGCATCTTTAAATTTTTTGTTACTATTTGAAATTGGAAATTTTGGTAATGTTTAACTTATACTGAATTGCCACCATTATTGTGGATATTGTTAAATCTCTTGCGACTAATATTTGATTTTGGTGAAATCACGGTTTTTTACATTTTATACATAAGGTATAAAATCGCCTTATTACGGATTTATTATGTATAAAAAACTGTGCAAATTACACTGTGTTAATTTCACGCCAAACTGTGGGTTTATAATCGGATGCTTAGTTTGTCTAGGGTAAACAGGGAAACCTTGTATATCTTTGGTCTTTAATGTCCAGAACTTCATGAGCAATACCAAAAACAGGATTCCTGAAAACTGAACTCTAAAATTAAATTTATCATTTCCCGCTCACTCCTTCCAAATCATTCCTTTTCCAGAATCAAGTTCTGTGTGTGTTGGCATTGTATATGTGTGTTTATAAGAAAAAGTTCGATAGTCGAATAAGAATAAATGTTCGTTTTAGATGTCTCTAAAATTCCTGAAATTATTTTCTCGAAGTGCTGATATCAACAATCTTGCAAATAATCCTAATAAGAAAAAAATTAACCTACTCACTTAACTTAAGTACACCAATTTGAACACATTTGATGCCAATTCTTAAAATTGAAATTAAATTTTATCAAAAACGCTTATTCGACAGTTCAAGATTTTGAATGAACTGACAATATATTTATGTGATGATCATAACATTGAAAAAATATTGTGTTTGCCACAGCCGACATATATAAAGGTCGTTCAGATAACAAAACATTGTTTTATACAGTTAGTTAGGCGCCCACTCCACCACGCGCACTTTTATAAATAATAATAATAATTTAAAGATAAAAGCGTACAAAAAAATGAAATTAAATTTAAATTTCAAAAATAACCATGCCGTATAAAATACATACATAAAAATAGAAAAAATTAAAATTGTATGTTAAATTGTATCAATCAGAGAGTGTCGATTTACGTTATATTGATTACTTTGCGTACAATTGAGATAAATATGTTTCGTTTTAAGCGCGGGGTATACATCAATAACATCAAATAATAAATTAGCCAAACATAAACTCGTATAAACTGGATATCACCACAGATTTATGAATATTTGATTAATTTGCAACAAAATTTTGGCTACTGTACCTTCTCGCGCTTTATGATGCAGATGAGGTAATCCAAATACTAATTTTATATGCGAAAGTTGTCGCGAACATCAAAAATTTCGTTTGATACGCGATTCTTTATTACTTAGTAATTGTTTTGTACACAAACAGATTTTTTATTTTATTTATTTAACCATAATTTTATGATGCACAACACATATCATCGGTTGATTTTATTTTTAAATATATTGTAATAAACCACTTTTTGCGCACTTGAAGAGTACACGATCAAAAACAAAAAAACTACACACAATTAAATTAAATTATTAAACTTGGAGACTAACTACAAAATATTAACACAAAATAATTTTAATTAGGCCGTTTATTTTTAATTTGTCGTTAATTTTTTTTGTATGTACATAAATAATTGCATTTATAAGTATCACGCAGTGCTTTTTTCAAGTATAACTGCGAGTTTAGAATAAATAAGGACAAATAAGCAAAACTAAATTAATTATTTTTTAATTTTATTTTAAAATTAACAATTTTTTTAATTTATTATTTTTATAAGCGATAAACCGAAGAAATTCTTTTTTAGGTTTTATGAAATAAACTTAATTGAAGAATGAAAAGTATTCAACTGAAAATAAAACAAAAAATATAATTTTTATGTTTTATTTTTATCCAAATTTTCTTTTTTTTGCGTTTTCCTTTTTTTTTTTGTTTTTCTTTATTTTCATTTAGAGTTAAATGGTTTGGTGTTGGAAAAATGTATACTACTCGTACTTGTGATTTGAGTGAGGTTATTATAGTATTTTCCAAAAATTTGTTTTTATGGGATATTCATTTATTTTTAACTGTGGGAAAATTTTCACACCAGCGTGAATTGATCGAAAAACGGCTGCGTAACAAGGATATTTGCATTGTTTTATTTTACAAATTTACTTTTCGAGTATCTATACTCTTTTGCTCAAAATGTAGTGTCTTGCGGTGGGTTAGAGAATAGAGCTTTATCCATCTGTTTACCTGGTTATCGATTTTTAGAATTATTTAATTAAGTTTACTGATTTCTAAATTGTGGATTAGGTCAAACAGGTATAACATGTGTCTTTTTTCTTGTATAATATTTCAAATATTGCACTCCAGAACGGATTGAAGTGTCACATTGTGATGTTAAGAAAAATGCAAAATGAAACCCATTCTTGTGAAACTAAAGTTATACAAATTAAGATGATGCCAATCATATTAACCGGCATACGTAGCTAATTTAAATTTAAAACGGTCAAAAGAGGGGTGTACAAAATGGATTTATAACCATCAAATAGTTTTAAATTTTGTATTTATGAACATTAAAAAGTTATGACCCAAAACTAGATAGTTTAGATTATTTTAATGTCAGAAACGCTCGTTGAGATTGTCAACAAAATTTATATTTTTATAGTACTACAAATTAATTTTTGCGTTCCTTGCGTAATTTCGACTCCGTTCCGTCGAGATTGTCACTACCTTTAAATATAAAAATTTCTGTAGTCTTATTTTGGGAATTTTACAATAACAATTGTAAAACGAAAACCGTATCCATTCATAGATGTCACTTAATCGAATTATTTTACATATATGTACATATATATGTTTCACGTCCACTGGACCACCCCTCTGTCCAAAAATTGACGCAACATAAACAATTCGTTCTGGGCTTAAATAGTTCAAATAATCATATGCTTTCGAAATTTGACTGGTTAATCAAATAATATCATCTACCAATTCTCATTATGTATGTTCTCAAGGTCGTTGATTGGGAATTCAGAGTCATATATGGTTCTATACCCCATAGTCCTTAAATTGATGCTTTAAAAGTAAATAGCTCCTAGACCTAATCTCGAAAACCCTAAGACACCTTCTAACGCAAGCTTTAAAACTGAAAAGCCCAAATAACAAAACCTTCGAAATGTAATATTCCTGTGATATAAACTAATAAGCCCCATAGCTTAAACCTAAGCTTCATAGACACAGCACACAGAACTCCTCAACTTACCTCAAAAATCCCTGTAACTCCATAACTTAAGCTTTTAAATTTCGTACCTCACTTGACTTAAGCTTTTAAAACTTGTATCCTCTGAATATAAGTTATTATATCCCATTGATCACCTAACCTTAGAAATCCTATAGACGCTCAACCTAACCTAAAAAATTTCTATAAATTCTATAAAGTAAATTTGCAAATTTAAAGAGTTTCAAAATCAAAAACCCGCTCGATTTGGGCTATTTACCCCCATAGCCCCTAAACCTAATAAGCACAAGAACTCATTAACCTAACCTCAAAAAATTTCTTTAACTCCATAACGTGAAGCTTTTCAATCGTTCAAAACGTTAAAAGTCGGCTTCGAAATATTGTTTAGTGTTCCTAAGAGTCTTCTTAAACGATTTTAAATACCGAAACAACAAATTTAACTTTTAGCAATGGTGGTAAGTAACATAACCTCAAAAAATTTACTTTATAGCTTGAAAAGATTTCCCAAAGTTTTAATCATGTTTGATTCACATTAGCACAGTTTCTGGGTGTTAGTGTTCTAGAATGTAAAGAAAGCTCCAAATATTCCTTCAGGATTCGTTACTAACCTTAAAATTCCAAATATTTCGTGGAACTCAAATTACGTCTGTATTTTTTATTAACAAATCGTCAAGGGAATAATTCCCTTTGACGTTTCGGGTCACAACATTTACATTCGATATTTTCTAAAAAAAATTATTCGAATTTATATTTAACTTAAAGAAATACTTTATCTTCCATAACTTAGCAGAATAGTAAGTTGTTCTTTTCCTATGGTTTTTGTGTAGCCACATTTAAATACGCATGCAGTTCTTTTTTTATTTTGTCTTTAGTCATTTTTAATATCTAAAATCATATAATATTTAGGAGGGAGAGCCACCTTGGAGCCCGAAATTCTAGGTCGATTTCATGAATTTTTTTCTGGTAAACAATGAATTTTACAAAACAAAATGTTATATACTTTTATTAATTAATTGCGCTGATCTGAGAACTGGTGCTTCCTGGAACAAAAAAAGTAGTATATTATTCTATTACCCATAAACTGTGGAAGTACAACGAATTTTACCGAAAAAGTCTCGTTTTTCGGTAAAAATTTGGAGAATTAAAACGATCTAAAAAATCGAATTTTGAAAATATCAAACAAAGCACATGTTGAAGCAGTCGATGACATACATGCTGCGCCTAGAATAAAATTATATATTTAATTTTAGGTTAAGAGTAAAATTTGTATTTAAAACTTATCTTTAATTTTTCATCACTTGTTTTACACTGCAATCAAATATTTTACGCATTTAGCATTCTGAAAGACATTTATATTAATTAATATTGTTAAATTCATATAATTATTGTAATTTTAGCTTTCCTGTGCTTTTGTTTATAATTTATATCCAGTAAGTAATGACAGTTGACAATGTTATTGGTTGTTACGTCATTTTTTATTGGTTGCATTCAGTAGTTATTATTTGTTGTATTTTAGTTAAGTTCAGTTTTACTTTAAAGAATAGCCATCTGCCATAATTTTTATGTACTACCAAAATTAACTTTGTAAGAGAAAATAAAAATAAAAGTCACTCGTCATTACTCCATCAAACAAAGATATTCAAACCACCATTTGTAATAAAAATTGTGTTTTTGTGAAGAAATAGCAAACAACGCCGTGCTTATTATTTATTTTTCGGGAAACGTGTTTTATAATTATTTTGAGTATTATTTAGCACAGGTACTTCCAAAGAATCAAGTGTCCTGAACATTTTTTCTAAATCTCAAGTCATTTAACCTAGTAGATCTGGAGATCCTCGCAACGCGTCGTTAAAAAATGTCATTTCGGGAAAAACGCGTTTAAAGTTTTAAGCTCTAAAATAAATAGGACAACAATTTTCTCGGCCATAGTGTGTTACAAAACAGTGGTTAGCCAATTTAAATAGTTTAGCGTGGTAAAAACTGGAAAAGATCTTTTCGGATTAACAATTATCGGATATTTCAGATAATTTGTCTCTCTGGTCTCTCCGATGTATTAAAAAAACACGCCAATAGATAATTTGTAATATGTAATATTCTTCAAGTAATAAAGAGAGATAATCAGAAAAAACCTGAATGTTTGGGCAAGATGAACATTCTCGGAGATAACAAGATGATGATGGATTTTTGCACAAAACAAATTTAAAGCAATCTTGTTATTTCTTCATTGGAGTTTTTGAACATGCGGTTGGCTTTACTAGATGTACAGCATCGAACATAGTTTTAAAGTTCTGGTGAACAGTACAAACGCATACAGAATGTGTGCGCCACTTGATCCAGCAAGTACGCACCACTTTGGTCTGAGCTTCGCAAATTTGATCAAACTTATTAAATATTGGGGATATTTTTCTTTGAACTGAACATGAAAAATCTTTACATCAGTGTATCGAATTGTTGTAGACTGTATAAATTATTTTTTTCTTCTATGTGTTAATAAGAACAGTTTTCTTGGTAGAACGTATAAATTTATTGTTTTATTTTGTGTTTTTTTTGTTTATATAAATGTGATGATTACCCTTGATGTTACTCGTATTGCCGACCAAAAAACAATAATTAATATTTTATTTATGTACAAAAGAAAAAAGTAAAAAATCTACAACTTTTAATGTTCGCCACTAGGTAGCAAATATACAACAATATTGGACGAACTAACAGAAACTTATACAATTAAAACATAAGGGCAATATCGCCAATAACTTACTTAACACAATGTTAACTAATTACTGTGAGATTCTTGAACATTTCCGCCCACCTTGGAAGAGGCTGACGGGTCGATTCCAATCGGTAGCTTAATAAGTTTTGTAATGTTCCTTCTATAGGAACCCTTGCTCGTTTTCACTTCATAATTTCGGATAATACCATCAGTTGAACCTTCACCCTTGACTATTTTTCCTATCTTCCAACATCCGGGAGGAGTTCCTTCTTCCTTGATTAAAACAATATCATTTGGCTGTAAATTAGGATGATGTTTATTCCATTTTGATCTCATCTGTAGGCTGTTTAAATATTCAAGTTGAAATCTTGTCCAAAATGATTGTACCATGCGTTGCACATGTTGCCAATGACTAAGAGTATTTGGTTTATAATGTTCAAAGTTTGGCTCAGGCAGAGCCCGTAAGGCTTCTCCAATTAAAATGTGTCCAGGTGTCAACACGTTTAAATTTTTATTTTTTTTTTATTTTTTATTTTTATTGTATTTTCCAAGAAAAACGAATATACATCGATCTTATACAGGAAAACATTATACAAAATTAGATATTAAACAAATCAATAGGCTTTTAGCAGTGTAAAATAAATTGACGAAAATAGTAAATACATAACAAAAAATAATTAACAAAGAAATAACAGCAACTCACAGCAACAAACACCTTACTAGTAAAAATAAAAAAAAAAAATGAAATGAAATGAAAAGGCTCCAAAATTTATAAGCATAATACAAGTTAAATGTGATATAGATCGTAATTGGTTATAAAATTTAAGTAAAGTTTATTTTTAAGATAATTTTTAAACTCAGAAATCTTTAAGTCTTTTTTGGAATCATCCAATTTGTTAAACAAATCAAACCCCTTGTAAAATATACTATTCTGGCAAATTGCCAATTTATAATTAGGAAGTCGATAATTTAGCGAATGCCTCGTGATTCTCTCAGTGACCGTTTGATTTAACGGGACCGAAATATTACATTTAATTAAATCCGCCCGAATTTTAAATACTGTCATGATAAATTCAAAATCAACCAACTGTTTAATCGGAAGAACGCGCTCGTTGTAAAGTAACCTAGTAGAGGATAAGGGTGGTAAACCTCTAAGGGCCTTTATAGCTTTATTTTGAAGAGTTTGAAGATCATTTAAATGTGTTGGGTAGGCAGCACCCCAAATATGTATCAAATACGTTAAATTGGAATGAATATAACTAAAATATAAATTTAAACGTAAATAATGCGGAATAAATCGACCAACTCGCCTCAGGACACCTATAAATGGTGAAATTTTCTGCTTTACATGATTTATATGACCAATCCATGTCAATTGCGAATTTATTACTAGGCCTAAATAGGCAGTGGAATCGACTCTTTTAATTGAATGACCGTTCAAATTCACTTCATTTAGAATATAATCAGGCTTGCTCTTCAAATAAAAAACTAGGAAGTTACACTTAGAAAAATTGATTGTTAAAGAGTTGTTAGTCAGCCAATTATTAATTTGTACTAGATCATATTCCATGTCTTGTTTTAGTTGAATAAAAGAAACCGATTTGTATGTTAGAACAGCATCATCAGCATAAAGTTGAATCGCACCTTTAAGGTTGAGGCGAAATATATCATTAATATATATTAAAAACAGGGTTGGACCAAGAATGGAAAAATTATCTGGATCATCGGTAACGGCGCATAATGGTCGAGAGTTCAATACTGCTTCAATTTGACAAAGTAGTGTTGTTAACTCTTCAAAAGTAAGCATTTGATTATGACTAATTCGCTTAAGGTGGTATTTTGTACTACGGACTCCTGCTTCCCAGAGACCTCCTTGATGAGGAGTCAGTGGTGTAATAAACTGCCAATTGATGTGTTCGCTGGAGGAATAACTGTTGACATCTGGATGTTTCATTAACTTCGTTAGCTCGTGTGAAGCCCCAATGAAGTTCTTGGCGTTGTCGCTAAGAATGACCGCGGGAAGACCGCGATGACTGACGAATCTTTTGAGCGTGGCAATAAAGGCATCAGAAGTAAGATCACTCACAGCTTCAAGATGTATAGCTTTCGTTGTTAAGCAGATAAATATGCAAATATAAGATTTGAAAGTTTTCTGAGATCTGCCTTTGATCAGTTTAGTTGTAAGTGGTTCTGCATAATCTATGCCCACATTTAGGAATGCTCTTCGAGATGGTTGAACTCGCAGAGCCGGTAAATTTCCCATCAGTTGAGAGGATTCATTCCTCGCAAATTTAAAACAAATAATGCACTTATGGATACAGCTATTTACCAAGCTTCGACAGTTGATAATCCAATAATATTGTCGAATTAAGAACAACGTTAATGATGTACCTGGATGTAGGTTTATTTTGTGATAGTACTCTATAATAAGCTTTCCCACTCGATGATCTTTTGGAACGATGACAGGATGTTTGGCTTATTCAGGTAGGCTTGAGTGTTGAAGCCGGCCACCTACTCTGAGTAATCCATCAGTATCGAGAAATGGATGTAATTTTAAAATAGATGATGAACTTGGTAACGGTTTGTCCATGTTTAGCAGTCGAACTTCCTCACCAAATTCGTTAGACTGGATATATTTCATTAATGCAGCAGTTGCACGCTCAGACTCTCTTGCAGTCACAGCCAATTGTTTTACCGTGCTGGTTTGTTTTTTGACTCTGTCAACAAATCTAAAAATATAACATGTAGTGTGAATTAGTTTTGACCATGAGGAGATTGTTTCAAATAACTTTGAAAAGGGAATAACTTGGATAAGTTTGTACCGAAGATTTTTTTTGTTCACTTTGTACTTCTAAAATATTTGTTGTTAATAAAGTTGGATTCGGAAGAGTTATGGAATTTGCTCTAAGAAATGCTGGGCCATTCCACCACAAATCGGCTTTAGCTAACTGCGATAGTTTATTGCCCCTTGATGCTAGGTCAGCCGGATTGTGGCTTGTTTTGACATAATTCCAACTATTTCTTGGAAAATGTTGTAATATTTCAGTCGTTCTATTAGCAATGAATGGCTTCCAGTCACGAGGCGGACGTGATAACCATGCTAACACAGTAGTGCTGTCGCACCAAGCAAATATTTTCATATTGGAATCAATCTGGAAATCATTTTGAACTGAACATAGTAATTTTGTAAGAAGTGTGGCACCACAGAGTTCTAATCTGGGAATTGACACTATCTTAATTGGTGCCACCTTTGTTTTTGACATCAACAGCATTATAGAACATTGTCCATCAGGGTTTATTGTTTTCAAGTATGCAACGGCAGCATACGCTACATTTGAAGAATCACGGAATCCATGAAGTTCGTAAACTGTAGCTGGTGTTTTTGCTGGTGTCACTGCGCGGGGTATCTTTAATTGTTCAAAGTAATTAAACTCCTTTCTGATTTGAAGCCACTGGTATGATATAGATGCTGGTAACGGGTCATCCCATTGAAGTTTAAGCACCCACATTGATTGAAATATAATTTTAATGGATTTTATAGCCGGTGCAAGCCAACCCAGGGGGTCAAAGATCCTTGAAGCATCAGATAACAAGGACCTTTTAGTATACGTTGATGGTTGTTGAGGTTGCACTTTAAAGCAGAAATTGTCAGTATGTGGCTCCCAATGAATTCCAAGAACTTTAGTTGAATTTCTTGATTCTGGTTCTTCAATTGGCAGACTTCTAATTTCCATATGCTCTTCTGGAATGGCTCTTAGTACTGACGGTAAATTAGACTTCCATTTCTCAATTGGAAACCTCCAGATTCTAACACGTCAGTGATTTCCGTGACTAATTTAACTGCCTCGTTGACCGTATCTGCACCTGCCATTAAATCGTCTACGTAAAAGTTATTAGTAATTATGGCCGCCACCTCTGGATGGGCATCCTTGTTGTCATTTGCTAACTGATTGAGTGTTCTCGTTGCTAAAAAAGGAGAACAAGACATACCATAAGTTATTGTGTTTAATTGGTAATGCTTGATAGGCTCTTTCTTATTCTTTCTACAGACAATGCGCTGAAAATCTCTGTCGTTTTGATGTACTAATATTTGACGATATATCTGCTTAATATCTGCGGCAATAGCTATGATAGGAATCCGGAACTTTAATAACATAGACGAAAGTTTAGGCTGCACAGTTGGACCTACCATTAGCTTATCATTGATGGATACCTGTGTAGACGTCTTCGCAGACCCATCGAATACAACTCGTAATCGAGTACTACTGCTGTCTTCCTTTATTACCGCATGGTGGGGCAAGTAATAAGTTCCGCTAACTGGTTTATTGATTTCTTCCCCGTGGATTTCCGACATATGGTTTAGCTTCAAATATTCATCCATAAATTTGGAATATTCAGCATGTAGAATTGGGTTTTTCTCAAATTTGCGTTCCATCGCCGTTAATCTAGATAAAGCATTATTGATTGAATTGCCTAAAATAGCTGAGTCGTTTTGAAATGGCAAGCTAACTGTATAACGTCCCTCTGAATTGCGATGGTGGGTTGCATTAAAGTGTGTCTCACAAGCGGCTTCTTCGGCAGTACATGAAGTTTGAGCTGATACTTCCTCCAGTTCCCAGAACCTGCGCAACTGATTATCAATTTCAATTTCTGGTTGTAATTCGGAAGTACATTGAAATGATTGCACTTCAGATTCACTAGTATTGAAAGAACCCGCCAACACCCATCCAAAAACCGTCTTTTGAGCGATTGGCATTCGTGTATGTTGAATTTGATCAGGGCAAATGACGTTGAAGAACAAATCAGCTCCAATTATTACATCTACGTTAGATGGCTGGTGAAAATGTGGATCAGCGAGTTGAAGATTTGAAAACGAACTCCGGGTTATCTCCAACTTAGATGGAGGAAGTAGATGAGTTAATTTCGGGAGAACCAATGCATCAACGGACAACAGGATATTTCGGTTTAGCTTTGACGAGATTACCAGACGGATCAAGCCCTTTGGCATGCCAGCTCCAGATGCGGCTATTCCAGATATGGCAATCTTAAAGGGCTGTCTAGGCAGCATGAGCTTCTGAGCACAAGCATTTGAAATAAATGTAGATTGAGAGCCGGAATCAAGTAAGGCCCGGAATTCGTGAAACAACCCGTACCTGTCACGTAATAAAATGACAGCTGTAGGTAACAACGAGGTGTAATTCCTTGAATTGGTGCATGTAACTGCTTGCATAGCATGAGCATCTTGAAGTCGTGATTGGTACTGGATAACCTTGCTGGGTTAACGTTGTTGATTGGAGATCTTGTGATTGAACAGTTGACGGTTGATTAGTTGCTTCTGGGTTAGCTTTGTTGATAGAAGAAATTGATGGTTGAAGTGTTGTAAGTTGATTTGATGGTTCTATGGTAGAACTGTTGATAGTAGAAACGCGCGAACTTGGATGATTCTCGAATGACTGATGCGCGTTGTGCAAAACCGGTACGGACTGGTCATGTAACATTGTGTGATGTTTATTACTACATGTAAAGCAAACACCTGTTGATCTGCAATTGTTGGCGTAGTGGCCTTGTTGAAGACAATTGTTACAAAGTTTGTTCTGATTGACTAATTGTTGTCTTTGATTAGGAGTCATATTGTGAAATTGAGTGCAGCGATAGAGCAAATGATTGTTGCTACACAAAGGACAGTTAATATTTCTTGACACATAACTCGTTTGGTATGAAGAATTGCTTTCCCGTTTTTTAAACATTTTTCTTGATCCTAACATTTCCAATTGATTGGCCCGGTTGTTTAGAAATTTTATCAACTTATCGATGGTCGGTGTTTCATCATCGACAATTTCTCTTGCCCAAAGTTGCTTTGTTTCGTGATCCATTTTCCTGACGAGAATGTATACTAAGAAATGATCACGTTCTTCTTTCCCTAAAGCTCTTAGTGCTCTTAGGGCTTCATCAGAACCGTCAACCAATTTCCGAATATTTGCCTCATTTGGAATGATAACGGCTGGCTGCTCTATAAACATTTCAACAAATGTAGTTATTAATGGACCAACTCGATTGTAGCGAGCTTGTAATTTGCTCCATGCTTCTTCATAATGATTTTCATTTTGGCTCAATAGGTGACTGACTAAAGATGCAGCATCTCCAGTCAATAAGGTTTTAAGATGTTGAAGTTTCTGGCCTTTGGATAGCGTGGTCGAATTATGAACGGCGACTTGAAATAGATCAGAAAATGTTGGCTATTGCATTCTGTCCCCAGAGAATACAGGAATGTTTAACTTTGGTAGAATAACATCCCTTTCAGTTTGCTTATTAACGTTAAGTAATTCATGCAAAAACGATTGCTGCTGTTCAACGAGTTTGTTGAATGAACTGGACAGCTTTGTGTCAGGTTTAGGAACATCGGGTTCAAAGGCTTTTAATAGTGCCTTTGTGGCTATATACACATTTTCTATTTCACTGAACTTTGATTCCACATTTGGTAGCGTAGAAAGTTGATCTTCTATATTACACAATCGGGTAAAATTCTCAGCTAATAATTCTTTGTGAGTTTGTATTTCACCAGCCGTAACGGATTTTTCAGCGGTTTTCGCGAAAGCGTGTGACTTTTCGATCGAACGAGCCAACCGACCTTGAGACGTCAGTAACAGCTTAGAGTCTGCCATGATTTAGCACTTGATCACTCAAAATAACTTTAATTATTTATTTAATTTTTAGGTCTAATTGTGTTTATATCCACCTAAATTGACACACGTTATACACAAATACAAAATCTCACAAGTCACGAAATCAAAATATCAAAAGTTAACCAACGCTGAGTAACACTTTATAATGTTACTGTTTTATTGCACAGACAATTGTGAGATGATTATTAAAAACAGTTATTTCAAATTGATTTTACAGTTAATTTATATGAATATCACCAGAGCCTACTGTATAAATAAGAGCCTCCAGTATCGACTGTATTTTTTACTAAGCTTAAAATAAGGTACAAACAATTTTTCCTTTACTATGAAACTATATGGGGAAACGGTTATTTTCATTTACAGTTTTAGTTTATTAAAAATGTGAGCTTTTGTTTTGTTTTTATATGAAAATGTTAATGAAACATGAAATATTATTTGATTGAAAAATCGAGTCTTGAAAATGTTTAAATTGTCATGAAAAATAAGGTACTTTTGAAATTTTAAATATTGTTGTTTTTGTAATATACTACGTCATCAACATAACTCGTTTATAAAAAATTCAATAATCATCTCTTTCATTGCCTCCATTCAAATTTAAATTCGAATATGTTTCTATAGTTATTTTGAATTTGCAAAGCATGCTAGATTGTTTTGATTTTTTGTTTTCTTCGTACCCATTGTATCGATTTATTTATTTATTTTTTTTTTGCTGTTGCTCTTTGTGATTTATTTTTATTTTGATTGTTGAACGGAGACGTGTTGTCTTTTTTCTTACCATTGGTTTTAGATGTGGAGATATGATGTCGTCATTAAACTGAATTTTCTCTTTTTAATACACATTGTTGTTGTTGTAGAATGTTTTTTAATTTAATTTCCCTTATTTTCTTTTGATTATTGCTGGAAAATATGGAAATTTGAGAATCTGTGTTTTAAATGAGTAAGACATTGAGTTGTTTGTTAGCGATTTCTTAAAAAATTATTTAACTGGGTATAACTTTTAATTCATATTTTATCGTTAATCGAAATCGCGTTTTTTCATATAAACACTATGAAAATAAATGAATTTTTAGTGTTTCTATATCCCTTATTTTAAGTTCATTTTTCATATGCCGGCTCTATTCACTTCAAGATGGTTCTGATATCACTCTGGTAATTACCAAATATGGTTAAGTTAAATTAATTTAAATTAATACGAAATGTTGAATACTTAGCTGTAGATAATTCGCCAATGTGTCAACAATATTTGTCTATCCGCCATCCGGCTCGAAGGACCAACTTTGTATCGAATTGTTGTGGACTGTATAAATTTTTTTTTTCTTCTATGTGTTAATAAGAACAGTTTTCTTGGTAGAACGTATAAATTTATTGTTTTATTTTGTGTTTTTTTTGTTTATATAAATGTGATGATTACCCTTGATGTTACTCGTATTGCCGACCAAAAAACAATAATTAATATTTTATTTATGTACAATAGAAAAAAGTAAAAAATCTACAACTTTTAATGTTCGCCACTAGGTAGAACACTATATACAACAATATTGGACGAACTAACAGAAACTTATACAATTAAAGCATAAGGGCAATATCGCCAATAAGTAACTTAACACAATGTTAACTAATTACTGTGAGATTCTTGAACAATCAGGAAATAATAAGCGTTTTTGCTTCATCTCTTTTGTACTATTCAGTTTAATTATAACATCGTCTTTTTTATTTGGCTTCATTCGACTATTTTCGTCATACTCATTAAAACTTAAAACTTTATTCACAATATTCTGTGATAATATTTTACCAGTTTTCAAAATTGGTATTGCCAAATTTCCTGCAGATTCCCTTAATTGTTTTGCTGTTTTAACATTTTGTCTAGAAGTTTGAAACTCGTTTGCGGTTTTTTTTATTGACCAGTAATCCTGAGCAATCGTGAGGTTCATGAAAGGTAAATTTGAAAATTGGGATTTCATTCCATCTAGCATCTGTTCTAACTCTTCTTCTCTAGAAAGACGTAATTTCTTATTTGGGGAATGGCCATTGTTTTCATCTGAAAGTACTGAGTCTGAAAGATTATTGCTATCATCAAGTTCATTAGATTGTTTAGTTTCATCATATTTTGTGGCAGGACAATATTTTCTGCAGGAATGACAAACTTTTTGTGCTCCAGAATATTGTGGAAATAATTTCAACATACTTTTGGATATTAAACGAAAACATCTACCCACATGACTATCAAGATTATACGGATTACTGCATCTATCTGAGGATGGCATGATAGATATAGATGTGACACTTAAACTTATTAATTATTTCATTCACGCACCAAAAAAATCACTTTGTATTAAAAATTATGTTTTTTTAGAAATTAACTCGATATTTTGCTTTATAGTATGTACACTTAATACAAAGTCCGTTTTTTGCAAACAAAAGAAATTGTTTTCAAACGTCTTAAAAGTAGCAATACTATTATTGGGTATTAAAGTTCGCTCTTTTGGGACGATTATAAAAATATATGTACGTGTTGCTAGGCTACTCTTTTAATCCTAGGCCTTAAAGTACCTTTATTTTGTGTCAAGAAAACGAGCTATAGATTGAATGCTAGACAACTTCATTGTGATTTTTTGTGTTAAGGAAAACAAATAAACGTCAAAATATTCTTCATATCTTTTTGTATGAAGTGGCACAGATGCAATTTTATTTCTATAATTTCAGACATACATATATTAAATATTTTTTAATAAAAATTTAATTGAAATGTATTCATTTTATGTCATTTTAAGATAAGCAAGTAAATTTTTTTGTGAAAAGCGTGTGAAAAATTAAAACATAAAAAGAAGGCAAATTCGTATTCTTTAGGTTTAATCTTGTGCCGTTTGAGTTTTTTGTGTGGTTATTTTTATTAAAATTAAGTTATTTTCAAACATTTTAAGTTAGCTTCATATAAACTGCTGTTTGTTTTCCTTAACACTCAAAAAAATTTGACATATTTTGGCTGTCAAATAATCGATCTATTACAGTACAGAAACAGTTATTTACGTCACAAGGGCGGTAAATGAATTATTACAGTACGAGTTCGACGTTTATGGACGAGGCAACGAAGGAGCCGAGTCCAGAATTTTGAACGAGTACTGTAACATGGGACATTAATTCGATTTTTTCCTTTAAAATTAAATTTTAAAGTAAAATTAAGCGTATTTCCTTGAAAAATTTACAACAACAATTGCATAGGATAAACCCTCGCAAGAATAACATTAACCCAAAAAAAATTTGGGTTAAATTAAACCCAATTCTAATTTTTGGTTATGATACCTGCCACCAGGTCATATTACATATTAAATTTATATTTTATTTCGAAAAGTTGGCTTTTGCTAATTGAATCAAATTGGCTATTTTCTTGGGAAACAAATAAACCCAAAATAATTTGGATTCAATTTTGGTCAACAAAATACGCTAAATATGAGTTTGGAGTTTAGAGAAAATCAATCCAAATGATTTTCAAATTATCAAGTTACCCTAGTTATTTTTTTTTGTTTGGTTTTATATTTTTCTGTACTGTAATAGCTCGTTTTCCGGACACTTTTGTTCTGTACCGTCATAATTCATTTCCCGGACAGAAATCAATCACGTAATCATTGATTTTCGGTATAGTATGAAATAAATGACTATTTCAGTATTAAAAGAAATTGATACGCCATAGCTTGCTAAAATACACAAACGAAAAAAAGTCAAGACATCGTTAGCTACACAAAATATTTCAAAAATTTTTAATCTAGAAATTCTGAATGCGTAGAGTTGTAGTGCTTATTATTTTAGGTTCAGATATGGGTCTTAATAGCCCCAGTCGAGGAGTATTTGATTTCAAAACTATTGTTGAGCTTTAGGTCTAAAAGTTACTTTATGGAATTTATAAAAGTTTTTTAGGTTAGGTGTTATGGGACTTTTAACCTTTGATAAGGCTCAACTCAACGGAATATATTAATTTATATAAGATAGAATTTATAGGAATTTTTAGGTTAGGTTGAGCGGCTATGGGATTTCTAAGGTTAGGTGAAGTCAAGTGAGGTCAAGTGAGATACGGAATTTAAAAGCTTAAGTTATGGAGTTACAGGGATTTTTGAGGTTAGGTTGAGGACTCTGACTATTATGCGACTATTCTGTGCTTAGGTTTAGGCAATGGGGCTTATTAGTTTATATTACAGGGATATTAAATTTCGAAAGTTTTGAAATTTGGGCTTTTCAGTTTTAAAGCTTGCATTAGAAGGATCTTGGGGTTTTCTAGGTTAGGTCAAGAAGCTATGTACTTTTAAAGCAGCATCAGTTAAAGGACTATGTGGTATAGAAGCATATATGACTCTGAATTCCCAATCAGCGACCGTGAGAATATACATAATGAGAATTGGTAGATGATATTATGCGATTAACCGGAGAACCCATTTTGAATCCACCATGTTGAAATATTACAAGGTTTTGCAACTATAATTGCAAAATATATGGTAAAATATGTTATTAAAATGAAAAATATGTGACCAAATTTTGAACAACCTTATCATAAGAGGAATTCAATTCACTCATTAACAAGGTCTGAGGTTTTTCGCTATACATTTGGATAACATAGCTCTCCTGGGTTACTTACAAATTGCTGAGTTTGGAACTTTGCCTATTTGTATTCAAAATAACACAAAATTGTTATCCAATTGGAACCAAAATTTTGGAATTCAAACTCAACTTTTTCTCAGAATTTTGCTCTCACTAATTATAAAATTTAACTTAATTTTAAGTTTTTCTCTTGCCAGTCCAATTCGAAATACAAACTTTACTTTAAAACTAAAAACTAAGTTACAGTTAAATTTTTGCTGAAGTACTCACTATTCAAATTCAATTTTTATTCAATTACTGCCTAAAATTCATATATGTATGTACATACTTCGATACTTACTCAGATTTCTGTTCAAAATTCTGATACAAATTTAACGGACCTTTTGATTCATACTAAAGTTTTAAATTCTACTATAACTCAGTATTTCTAATAATAATCAAATTTTTCTTAAATACACTTGCTGAAATTGTACCTACTCCAAATTTCTAATCAAGCACATTTAGATATGACAAAATTTCTAGTTTTATTGCAATCATAATTTTGTGTTAACTAAGTTTGGAATTTTTTCACAATTTTTAAATATTTCTTAATTAAATTGCATCCAAATTTTTGCTCAAACCTTCGATTGGATTGAAATTGAATTTTTAGTCCAAATTATGTTCAAATTTTCTTTCACCCCGTTCTAAATAAAAATGTTGCACACATAATTTTAAATAAATTTTTAATATTCATTCAAACTGTTATTAGAGGCAGTCTAATCTAATACGCTTCTATACTTAGAAATTTGTTTCGGAAATTTTGAGTGAAATTTGAATTAGGAATTTAAATTTAAAAAAATGGATTTGGCATTCCAAACCAAATAACATGTTTGGTGAAATTATATATATAGGAATTGAGTTACAACTTGAATTTTGATTTCACAAAATTTTTAAATATAAATTTTAATTGGACAATTGATGTACTTCGTGGATTTTCAATTAGAAAACAAAAAAATGAGAGCGAATTAGGTGGAACAAAGAATAGATGTGTCTTAAGAAAACCAAAATACATATTTTGAAACCAATTTGAATTGTATCAAAAAATTAGACCGGAAAAGAAAATAGTTTTAGTGGTTTCGAATAAAACCATGGATGCATCCAGAATAAAATTAGATTACAATTTTAATCCGAAATTGAGTTAAACTTCCAAATGATTGTGGATTTTGATTAAGTTCATTGAATTAAATTGAAATAAAAACTTGAGTGAAATTTAAAATTTTAACAAACATTTAGGTATTTTACTAATTGATTATTGTAATTTTTCTTTTAATCAATTGTGAGTGGTGTTCAGACTAGCAACAGTTTAAAATCAAAATCGATTAAAAAAAAATTAAATTTTTTAGTCATAAATTTAGTTCCAAGCTATTTTCGAAGTTGAACAAAATGATAAAAAGAATTCTGAGCCTAAATCTAGTCTGAATTGGTCAAATGCATTCGACAGAGAGGAAATTGATTAAGAGAACGAAATTTTAAAGAGAGAAAATTATCTTGAGTTCTAAAATAGATATTATAAATTTGAGTGAAATTTTAAGTAGAAATTATCTTTTTTATAATTGCATTTGGGAAACACATTTTGAAAACAATTTTAGCAAAATATTTAATGCACTTTATGTGACTGAGTTTAAATTCTAAACACAATTTCCACAATTTTTTTAGTTAAACTAGAAAATCAGGAATCTGAATGCTTTTTGTTATATAAATCTAGTTTGGAACACCAAATTTCATGGGACTTTTGGAACTTTTCGGATTAAACATTAATTTTCGTTTGAGCCCATTTTGAAAATGAATAGCATTAAAACTGTTGCTCAAGTTGATAAATGGGGTAGAATTACATTTGCTATGTTTAAGGAATATTTATGCTTATTTGATTCATTTAAATTCTGACGAATTATTTTACATACATACATATCCATATTTTCAGATAAATGTCAAAACGTGGATTATTTCATTTTTGATAAAGGCACATACGTTAACGAATAAAAACAACTTGATAACGTTCAAGTTTCGAGTAGCGAAGTGAACAATAATTTTGATTGAAAATGATAAAAATAACTCCAAATATGAATTTGATATCCATGAGCAGAATGATTTAACCGAATCTTGTAATGAAATGGATATTAACAAATTAACAGGTTCATCGAATGATAATTTTAATTCACTTGGAAATAATTTTAATAGTTTGAGCAATTTGGACAGTCAATTTTCTGAATATTTCTTGAATTGTTTTAATTCCGGGAGCACTGCTGATAGTGATAAGTCAGTAAATACGGTTTTGGCTTCTGGTTTTGAAGACGATTTTAGGAAATATTCAGTTATAGCAGAGATTGTTTTAGATGGTTGCATGGAATATAACATCTGCACTGATGTAAAACGGAGTCTTGTAGTATTGATAAATAAATCCGAACATATATCCAAACTTCTTGAAATAGGTGTAGTAAAACCTTTAATCTCAGATTTATCATCTCCTGCAGTAATGGTACAAAAATAAAAAACAGGCGAGTATAGGATTTGTATCGATTTTCGACGGTTGAATAATAAAACGATTAAAGATCGTTTCTCTCTACCGAATATCGAAGATTTAATGAAGAAGCTGTCGAATAAAAAATATTTCACTGTATTGGATTTGGTTTCTGGTTATTACCAGATTCCAGTCGCTGAAGAGCCAAAGCATTTAACATTATTTGTCGTCTATGATGGACAGTTTCAGTTCGAAAGGATGCCGTTTGGACTAATGAACAGATTAGCTCTTGAATTAGAAAATAAAATAGTTGTTTACTTGGACGATATTGTTGTTCCGAGTTCATTATTGATGAAGTTATAAGTTTGTTTGATTAGGTGTTAGCCAAGCTAGATTTGTGCAAAAATTGATAGATTTTCTTGGTCATGAAATTTCCGAAATAGAAAAACAACAAACCAAATCAAAGATTACATCCGTAGAATTATTTCCTCAACCTTCAAATGTTCATGAAGTAAGGCAATTTGTTGGCTTTGCGAGCTATTTTCACAAATTTGATCCTCGTTTTTCAATTCTCGCCGAACCGTTAACTATAGATTAACAAGAAAAGATTGTATTTTCAATAGAGTAAAGATCAAGAAAACTAAACTTTGTAGTAGAGATGTACTTAATGACAACGAAAGGTCACATGAAATTTATACCGACGCTTACCTGAGTTCTGGAGTTCTTTTACAAAGGGAAGATAATGACGTGATTAGGCTAAAACTATCACATAGTTATGAATTTGATGCATTAGTAGTCGTAGAATGTATTTTGGAGCGCCAGCGCGAGTTATTAGTGATCGGGGTTCGGCTTTCACTTCTGCGAAGTTTGGGAAATTTTATCGAGAAAATTTGATAGAGCATGTACTCAATGCTGTGTCGACTCCCAGAGCAAATGGTCAGATTGAACGCTATAACCGTACCAATCTACACTCTATAAGAGTGATTTTGGATAACAACGAGACTGATTGGGAGGAACTAACACTATTCAACTCCGGAAATCTAGATTAATCGATAATTCTCAAAATTTCAAATCTCGTTAACCTCTTCTCTGTAATAAGGTCATATAACTTTGTACTATGGTTAATTTAACTCTAAGATAAACTGAAGTAAGATCGAAAATCTTAATTAATCTCGTTCGCTATACATACTTATGTGCATTCTCTTTCACGATTTGCTTGATAAAAAAAAATCTGCGCCACTTATTATTTTCCATAAATTGTAAGCCAATGAACACAAGTTAAACGAAATTTACTTGTGACATCTCTGATTATGAGCGTGGCAATTGATATTTGCTATAAAGTGACAACGTACAACGATTAGATGACTTAAACTTCTAGGATTCATATTCAAATTGAGCTACTAAATTAATCTACAAATTATTGAATTACAAATAAAAAGCTTTAAAAGCAAGTTTTAGCCATATTTCTTGACGTTTGATCTGATCCCGATCAGGTCATGTGAAGTTGGTACTATCGCTGCTTATAAACTGTTCAAAATTACATTAAAAACTCAAAGTTACCGTTTTTTTTATTTGTGAACTATACAGTGCTTGTGCATCTTAATCGGATGTTCAAGGTTAACTGTTTTAGTTGAATTTAGAATTGTACGACCATGAATTTTACCACCGTTTTAAGTACATATAATACACATAATCCCGACCAATAAATAAAATGTTATTGTTACAATCTAACTAGCTCTATGTGTGAATATGTGCAAATCATATAAAAGCCAACAATTTTCTGAATTTAAACATCATAACGTTCATAAAGTTTGTATCGTAAACATCTTACATTTACGCTAAGTGTAAAATAACCATAATACGAGTAATAATGAAAGTGAGTGCTAAAGATCAACTAACCAAAAGATTAGTTTTAATCTTAATTATTTTTTTTTGATGTCTTCTTGTTTTGTTTTATTTCGTAAACTATTATTTAGGTGTTTGTAGTGTTAGCATGCTGTTTGGTCGCAACAGCACTGGCTGTTGATTCCGAAGTTGAAAACGATGCACGTATTAAACGTGGCGTTTATGGCGGAGGTGGTGGATTTGGAGGAGGCGGTGGTGGATATGGAGGAGGCGGTGGTGGATATGGAGGAGGCGGTGGTGGCCATAGTGGCGGATGGCGCAACGGTGGTGGTGCTGGTGGATGGCGTAGCAGTGGTGGTGGTGGTGGATGGCGCAGCGGCGGCGGTGGTGGATATGGAGGAGGCGGTGGTGGATATGGAGGAGGCGGTGGTGGCCATGGTGGCGGATGGCGCAGCGGTGGTGGTGGTGGTGGTAGATGGCGCACCGGCGGCGGTAGTGGATATGGAGGAGGTGGTGGATTTGGAGGTGGATACGGAGGTGGTTCACGTGGTGGTGGTGGATGGAAATGGTAGGAAAATTAAAACTGATTTTACTTTAATGTGTCATTGGCTAAAATCATCAATTACTGTACTTATGAAACAATAAAGCAACTCTTATACATTTTTATTTAATTATTTGTTTTAATATTCAGTAATTAATTGGATTTAATAAGGGACTTCTTGATGAACGCTACTAGCTCTCCTTAAGATAAAAATAGCATTTTCCTTTAGATATATGGTTTTAACTCGCTTTCGAATGTGTTTGATCACCCTTGCTGAATGAACTTCATTACTTGATCAGTTCTTGTTGGCAAACTTTCATAGTATATCTCGTCTACACTGAGCTCAAAAATTCTTCTCTGCTCCGTCTTATTCGAGCCACTGTGCGACTTTTCGAGATTCAGAGATTCAAGATTTTTAAAATGTCCTTCATCTGTCGTTCTATCATACGGAAGCCATTGATATTAGTACGTCATTCGTAAAACTCCAATTGCGAATATGCCTCTCTGAGGGCAACTCAGGATTCAGAGTCGAGGATGGGGTCGGGTTAAATATTTATCAAGCTAGATTAATTACTTCGTTTGACCGGCAGACAGACTGACCTATACCACTTCAAAATAATTTTTTCTGATTCAAATGAAATAAAATAAATTTCGAGTAAAGTCGAAATTAGTTTTAGCTGAATAAATTAAAAAAAATTTAAATTTAATTAGTAATAATTAATTTTAATTAGATACCATACTAACTCAATGAATATTTGGTTGTGTTATTGTTGCCACGCGCCCATGTGGACTATATATCCAGCGCGTGTGTGTATAGTTTAGTGTACGTAGAAATAATGGGAAAACACTCCCACGTCCGCCGCCAAACCAAAAATAAATTACAAATATTATTTTGAGATAAATAAAAAATTTAAAAATATTTAAAAATAATTAAATTATTTTCAATTATCATTCCTCCTATTTATATAGTCTGTACTGCATTCGTATTCCATTCAAGTCTTCATCACAATTTTCTTATGGTGTACCACGAATATTTTTGCAAAGTGTTTTTTATACATCAAGATTAATTTAACTTATTCCGCATGTAATACTACAAAATCTAAATATTATTGTTTTTGGAAATAATGCTGCAATTTACACAAAACATTTGGACGAATTTCTACGAATTTGCTCAACGGGTTAATGTTCAGGACATGAAACAAAATTATTTGAGTTTGTTTTGAGAGGGTAATGAATCCATTTTTGTATTCACAAGGTTATAATTTGCCATATTAATGAACTATATCTATCATCTAACACCAGGGTTGCCAAACGAATTCATCCCACTTACGCTAGAGTGGCATATAAAGAAATAAAAGTGTTTCTTATTATTATTTTTTGGCCGATAATTTCTATAAAGTGCGTAAATATTTTGTTCAATTGTTTTAAAAAAAAATATTTGAATTAAAAAATTTCGGAGGTTGTACACTTTGTTGTGAAACTTCTGAATTGTAAATGTATCTGTACTCTAGATACCAGCAACGAACGGCGGGTTTGCGATGCCTGGTTATAAGCCAAGCGCCTCACTCAGGATTAGCATAACCTGAATATTTTTTTTTTCGAGGAGCTATTATTAAAATGAAATTTACAGTTATCAAGCAAACAAGTATAAATCGTGCCGTGAAAAGTCGTTTACAAGAAAATGGCTTGAGCTGATGTTAAGATAATGTCGACTCAAAATTGATTTACGAAATGCATGTTGTATAATTGGCAGCACTATTTTTAAAGAGTACAACAAAAAGCTATTCAGAAATCCCATCGGATATTGTCCAACATCATCAGCCTCTTCTGTGCTGTAAATGCTCCTATATTCCTTTCCAATGCCTCTTGATTGGTCGAACATAAAAATGCTTTTCCGAAATCTGAACTTTCACCAGAATGAATCACATCTCCATACAAAACTTGGACTGGATCCCCGTTTTAGCAATATATCGTCAAGCAGCGGGAGACGATCAAACCTCGCGATCTTCGTGGTATAACGGGTAGCAACTGTCTGAAATCTCCCCCAAAGACGTAAATTTTTCCACCGAAAATTTTTTTCTGACCCGTTAGATCCTGCAGAAGTGAGAAAGCATTGTGACGGCATCATGGGTGCCTCATCCCAGATTATAAGTTTAGAATTCCGAATTTTCTTTGCTTCCAAAGAGTTTCCCTTGATTCGGCAAACGGACGTCTCATTCACTGCGATCGGAATTTTGAAAGTAGAATGGGCAGTAGCTCCATCGATCACTAATGTGGCCGCTACATTCAGGAAGCAGTTACCATTTCCTTTCAAGATGTAAATCAAGGAGTTATATATAAATGTTTTTCCAGATCCTGCTGGTACTAAAATCAAAATCTAAGGATTAGCTCGATCAAAATTGTCGTCATTAAAATTGGGCCACATAAAAGTATTAACCTTCAAGAAAGAACACAGCTTTGGTCCCAGTCCCTTTGATAGCTTTTAAAATGGTGTCGATTATCTTCCTCTGAGTGTCAGTTAATTTGCCTTAAGTTAAGACTGCTACATCTTCCCCTAGCTTCTTTTCGGCTTCATCATTCAACAATTCCTTCACGGTAACAACATTTTCATTATTATAGCTTGGTAATCCTATTTTTCCAAATTAAGACCGTGCTGTTTCAAAAAACATTCGACATGATGCAAAGCGTTATCTGTATCTTTTTCCTCGTCCATTGTAAGTTGAAAATCCTCTATCATAAAATTTTTGAACTTTTGCCACAAGGCCATAGGATTTTTTGGTTGGCAAAAGTCACATATTGTAGCATCGTCGTCCAAGCTTCTTTCGCATTCCGAATCGTCTTCAAGAAATCTATAGCTGCTTCTTCGAAAGAACCAGACTCTTTCACTGCATTGTTCTTACAGTTAGCTTTCCCTTACTTCAGGTCGTTATAACTTGTTTCACCTTTCATGTGCAGTAGAAGAAGTCTCAAGTAAAAGCGTTGTTCGTCCTTAGGACTGACGATTGTCATTCTTCCGATAACAGAGCCTGCTCCTCTCACACGGGGTGTGTAGTAACCTCCCTTGCTGTGATATACGTAGTGAGTTGGGAGGTCGGGGTAGTAGTATTCCCGTTCAGCAGGATCTTTTTCATTCAACTCGAAGTAAGCCGTCAGCATTGTTTTCTTATCAGCATTCCTGAGCACAGCTTCATCAATCTGGTCTTCGCGACAACACACTGTTTGCATATTCTTTAGGTGTACCGGTAAATTGGTCACGGTGTGGGACTTGTCGTGCATTTTCCCTTCCAAAAGGTGCCACATTGCCCCTGGAGCACTTACGTATCTTGCTTCAAGAAATGTTTTCACTTCGTCCCACACCAATTCTCCGTTCTCATTTGAATGTGTGTCAAATTGAATACTGGCGCAGTCGTGGCCCTTATATATGTATACTTGACACTCTTGATTGATGAGCAGACTTCGAGCATTATGGCAGCACTTGGTGTAAAAATTACGCGTATTTCTTTCCATGTCTGGTCCATTAATCCACATTTGAATTCCTCTGGAATGGTCGCCTCTATCGTAATTAGAGCGGCCAAATAATTTCCTGTGGGTTTTCTTCTGGTGTCTGCTCGGTTTCGACCAAGTTCTTGCCGCGTATTACACTGCTGGTCTGTTTCCTCTTCTCTTTGTGAAACCATTCTTCTGCTATTTGCTTTACGGCGTGTTGTAGCCTGTTCCACACTTTCATTTCGCCTTAATTCTCTCATTTTCTTTGCATGATTTTCTAGACGACTATGCTTAGCTTGCTCTGATCCTTTTCTTTCCCCATTGTAGACAAAAATTTTACTGACCCGAGAACCAAATATAGTTAATGTCACCTTAAATTGAATTTTTCTTTTATATATTTTAGTCTAAAATTTTGATATGGAAACTATTTGGGTACCTTTCAAATATCACAATGTCAATGTTGACCGCACTTCCCAAGTTTCGCAAGCAATCCGAACGAAATTTTGCTCCAACGGAAGGCTTGAATGATTTGGTTCGTAATAAAATCCACGGCCGGTCTTGGCCTGTCAGTCAAACCGATCGGCAATTTAAAGACGAATTAAAATATGCAACCTTCCAACTCGAATTCTGATGGCACACTGAGAGAAAAGAAAACTTATTCACACATTGCATCGGTAAAAATTATGTTGTCATGTTAACAGCGCTTCAGTAAATTCAGCAAAATGTCGTCACCAAAAAAGGATATAAGAAAGAGTTCAATCAGGAATACATAGTCACAAACGACAAATTTGCTATGGAAACTATGTATTTAGTACCTTTTAAACGTAGTAATAATAATGTTAAACTTTACCGCACTTTTAGGTTACGAAATCAATCCGAATGAAAGTTTTCTCCAACAGGAGGCTTGCACGATATTTTGCTCAATCGGGAGGTTTGAACGATATGGGGCAAAATGAAACCAGGGAAACGAAAACTTATTGGCGCATTACATCGGTAAACATTTTGTTGTCATGTTAACACCACTTTAGTAAAAGTATTAAAAATGATGTCACGAATGACAAATTTGCTATGGAAACTGTCTTTCTACCTTTTAAAGTCGTCAAACTATTAAAAGTTGTCTCACAAAAAAAAATTCCCCCCACTAAAAATAATCGGCTCACTTTAAAAAGTCGTCAAACTAACAGAAAAAGGAGAAATTCTGTTAATTTTACCCAAACAAATTTTGAAAAAAATTTGCTGGTCAATTTTTTCGAATTTGGTATTGGCGGAATGGGGCAAGCCTAAGGAGTCGATTGCCACCAATCCCACTTCAATCGGTGAAGTACTTTTTATTCTAAGGTCGCTAAACTGAATCACACAAAGACAACCGCTATTAATATAATAGAAGATGAAGAGATATATGGAGTTCAGAGCTTGTCGTGACAAGATTAGGGATGGAAAATGATTTTATTCAAGGAAAACAGAATAGAAATACGTTATGGAGCAAATGTATCAAGAAAATGCGAAAAAGTCTATCAAATTTTCCAAAGTCTCCTAAGGACTCAGAAAAAATTTAGTAACTTAGTAGTTACTTATAACAATTCATTCGTGTGACTTTGCTTAGCATTCTTTGATTTGGTGACTCCAACTCATTATCTCTTGGTATATTTCTTAAGTTCTGCAATGCTTTATATATGTCCGTCTTATTTCTACTACATTTTCTTAGAAGTGACTTCGCTGTCTGAACGGCTCGTTCCGTTAGCCCGTTTGCCTTTGGAAAATATGGACTCGATGCTTCATATGTAAATTCCCAGTCCTCGGCAAACTTCTTAAACTCGCTTGATGTTTATTAGGGACCGTTGTCGCTTTCTAGTACTTCGGGTGTTCCATATGTGGCGAACGATTTCTTCAAAATTTGTATTATTTCTCGGGGTATGGTAACTTCTAGCTTTTCGAACTCTATACAGCCTGAATAGCTATCTACTATCACTAAATACTCTTGAGAGTCGAATTTAAATTTATATGTTGCAACTCTTTGTCACGGATATGCCGGGATTTACTTGCTCTTTTACATTCCTCCTTTGTGTATGTTGGCATATAACGTACTCAATCACGCCGTTGTTTAGGTTTTTCTAGTAGAATAATTGTGTTACCTTTTTAAGGTATTTGTATTGCTTGCTTGGGGGGGAGGGGGGGGGGGGGGTTTGTACACAACTGTCGGTGAATATTGCAACACATTGAATAATGTTCTCCGTAATCTAGCCGGAGCATGCTCAATCGGCTTTTTAAAAATTGTCTCTAGAGGTTTGAGCTCTGTCTCTATTTACACCTTTTTACCGTACACGTACTCGTGAAACTTTTTACAGGCGAATTTTATGGCTGTCGCCTCCTTTTCAATTTGAGGATAGTGTTATTGCGCTGCCGTTAGAACCTTCGATGTATAGAGTGATCATTTTGGATTAACACCGTATCTATCGCACTTTGAGTTGCGTCGACTCATTGACGTCGATCCCATACGAAACTAACATTCTTTTTTATTAGTCCTCTTAATGGCGCAGCACTTTCAGGGGAGTTGGGGATGAATTTGCCTACGTACGTTTTAGGATTACCTGTGTTTATTTTTGACGCTTGATTGTTTGTCGATTTTTTCATGACTTCTGTCGTAATCTTAGATGATTTATTGATGATTTATTAACTAAGTTTACATGTATGGTTTTTTTTTTTTACCTCAGATAGTTGCTTGCTGGTCGATTCACCCTCTTTACATATTTCTATGGCTTTATTCAGCGTTAGTTCAGTATCAACCAACAAACGTTCTGTGATTTTGTTTGAATGTATGCCTACTACGATTTTATTTCGTAGTAATTCATCAGCTAACTTATCAAAATTACATTTCATTACCTGTGTTTTAATTCTTGTGAAGTTCTCCTTCTGAAGAGTTAGCTTGCAGGTATGGGACACTTTGTGAACCGAAAGAGTTACTGTGAAACTTTTATTGACGAATTTGAGCTACAATAAAATTGTTGCCTACAATTATCCTAACCACAAAACAGCTGTAGTATTGTAGTTTGCTACAAACAATCATAGACTTATCAAAAAATACAGTCGGCACCTTCTACTTTGCTTTTATTTGTTTTAGAAACCATTTTCCAAAATTCCACCAGCTTGTTTTGTTCAATATCTAAAAGTTTTTATAAAATAATTCAGTTTTGAACGTTTGGATTGAGAAAACGTAAATCTTTGGGATTAAATATCAGTTGATGATTCGGATCCAGTCGCTGAATCATGTATGGTTTCTTGTGTAGATCATGTTTCATCCGACACTTCATGTTCACCCAAATTTTCAGATTCAGCAACAGTAATTTCAGAGTCACACTCTGAAACACTATTTTGCATTTTCCGCGACACAAATTGATCCCTTAAGAATGCCATATTTGTATAATACGGCCAAGAATGCTCTTTATTGGCTCCTCGTTTATCGTCTGATTTTGTTTTCAGAATCTTATTTAATTCTTTCCGAAATGTATCACGCAAAGCTCGCCGTTTTGGAGTGGCATGAAACAATTTGTTTGGTAACATATTAAATAAACTGTAACTGTAACTATACGTAACCTGTATGTAATATCAGTAGGTAAATTTTCTTATAAGCATCAGTGTGCAAATAACACATTTAATTTAGGATGGAATGTCCCTCGTAAAGGATTTTTGACCTGAAGCAATTATTAGTGAGTGCTGCTTGACTGTACGACGACGGTATGCAATTCTTTTGGTAGCTTTCATTTAAAAAAAACCGAGAAGTTACCGATGGAACTTAGTTGAGCCATCTCATGTATGTGGCCAGCCATCCGAAAACAAGTCGAAGTACTTTGATTAGGATGCGTTGTACAGTAGTTCTCTGGACTGATGTAATTAGGTCGTACCAAGCTGATGATGAGCTAGCAGCTTGTTTTTGAAATCCAGCACACTATTACGGTTAGGCATTAGCCGATTTTCAAAAAATTGATTTAATGTGGTTGTTGAAATTGAGGTTGCTGGACAGAGTTATGCCTAGATACTTTAGCTCACGTGATACCGTGTGTTTTCTCCATTAATGGAGACGTCAACCGCCTTGTTGAATTTGTTTGCGTAATTTTTGTGGCAATCAAAATAGAACATTTGAATTTTTGAGGTGTTATATCCCTAACATTCCAGGTATCGAAGTAGGCCACCAGCGTATCAAGATAGACTTATCCCAGGCAGAACCCTGGTTCTGGCTTTAACTGCTGGAACATACTGTAAAAATTAGTGCAAGGATGCGTAGAGACCGGTATGTACTATTTGTTTGTTGTTGACGCAGACAAACAAATTCCGTTCTTCCAGATACGACTTGAGTAGTGCAATGAGTGCTGGTTCAACCCCACACTGCATCAATTGGTATATGAAGTCCTTGTACCATGCCGATGGCATGGCTTTTTTGAGGTTATTCAGGAGACTCATCATTTCATCCGCTGTCGATCTAAAGGCATAAACAAAGCAAAACTGTTCAACAGGGATCAAGTATTGAACCGCCAAAGTCTACGGTGAATTATTATTTACACTAATTTGCAGCCCCACAATAAACACAGTGGTCTCGTGCTTGGAATGCTTCCAATATTTGAGGAAATAGGCGTAAGCCAGAATGGCATTGGTGTTTTATACCAACTGGATAATAGACGAGATGGTCAGGTTTTTGACGGCCTCGTTAGAGATGCCATCGGTCATTTTTCATTTTTTAATTGTCCAATGTTGTTCGAGCTGCCTCGGCGATATGCCGCAAAAGAGCCCTTTAGTTTGTGATACAACCGCCCGTCTTTTCTATCAACCCTTGGTCCACACAACTTGAGACCTGTTTTGTTTGGTAGTAGTTCGTAACGTTATTGGAAATTACTACGAGATCAATGACTGGACCGCCAGAACCCTCAAGCACCGAATTTAGTTTCTTCGTGGGTTTGATTGTTCTCATACACTTGAATATATTTGATTTATTGGAGTTCAACTTTCTGAGCTTGTCATTGATTTGCTTTTGACGAAACTGGCTAATTTTCTGATTCTCATGTTGCTGAGTTTGATCAGCTGGAGTATAAGAGCAGGCAGTGGAATGGTCCTACTCTACATAGGCGGCACATATTTGTCCGCAGCTATACTTATGATTTCCGTGAGCCTATCAACTCTTCGTCGAGTCTGGTTCCTTAGTTGAATCGATTGGCTGTTCATTGAGCAGAGCGATTTTGTAGTGGATGAAATGCCTCAAGCAAGACCAGTCTATATTTTGGTAGTCCAGCATTCTCACCGGCACGTGATCAAAGCAGAACTCGTTCAGAACACTCTGTCGTCTTCATCAATGGCTACTTCCTAGGTGAAGATCAGAGGGGGAAGTAGATGTTGACGTTCCTGAATTGACAGTATTCCGATAGACTCTGGCTGGTGCTATTGTTCTCAAATCCCCCCATGAACGGTGGGTTCGTGAGTACCAAGCAAATTGTGTAGGTGTGCGGTCACAATCTTCCAAAAATAGGTTGAGCTTAAAATGAAAAATTCATCTCTATTCCTCACTAGTAAAGAGGTAGTAACGAAATTGTCACAGTCTCGTTTAGGCACACTTTACTGGGTTTGAGCTTTTCTAAAAATATCGATAGCTACTGGCAGCGGGCATTGTTGATAAGCTGCCTTTTGGCGAGCTAGGTTCTGAATGTTATTTAGTTGGATTAGGAATTTGAACACGGGGCTTGTGAGCGAGATAAAAATCATGCCGAAAAGATCCATTACGCCCCGGTATCACAGTTGTTAGCATGCTTGCTTTAAGCTCCGGAGTTCCCGGGTTCGATTCCCCGCGGGTGATGAAAAAATCACGGCTGGTTAATGTAAGGATCAATGAATTAATCACTCATTATCCGTTGAAAAAAATGATTACGAAACTTCACCACGAAGCGGCCAAATCCCTCTACGGGATGTAGCGCCATCGAAAAAAAAGGGAAGTTCCTGCGACTTCGCAAAGAACTCACCAATAACACGGTTGGCTCTGGAAATTGTAGTACGTTACGGGCTGAAGGTCCAAAGCCCGGTTTGGGTTTGACGAAGTCGGCGTAGGAAACGCCTTTCTTTACAAAGTTCAACGAAAATGTTTTGGGCTGAGCAATGTTTACATTTTTCAGATCAGGTTTGCTTTACTTATCCAGTCTTTTGTGCCACTCTGGATACTGGAAGAAGCTGTCCACATGTTCTCAACTGGCACTTATTTGTCCCGATTCCTAGGGCTGGCGTCTGGAAGGTGTGATCCAGTGCACTTTACACATTTGTATTCTGCTGTACCATGCAGCCACATGTCCAAATCCTTGGCACATACGGCACTGCACTATGGAGATTTTCCAGTTATCCGTAGTCTTTTGGCAGCTGTTACAGGAGGGTCTTTTATAATATCTACTGATGTTTTAAAAGTATAGGCTTCATGACCTAAATAAGTGGTAATGTTTTTTGAGGCTGGGGTTTCGGCACCTTGAACCAATTAAACCTGTTCCAACTTCCAACCCATTTTGTGCATAATCCATAAGCGATATTGGATCCCTCGTTGCATGTTATTCCATTTATAATTGAGAGTGTGCTTCATGACAGTCAGTGACAGTCTTTTCAGATTTTTCTAAAACCCTTTTATTATTGCCGTATTATTCTCTTGGCTCCAGTAATGCGGATTTAAACCGTAGCAAGTTTTTGAAGTTTGTCTAACTTTTCTATTAACGTTCTGCCCTAATCATTTGCCTACAGATCCCATTGTTAGCCTGTTAGTTAATCCCAGGTCCTATCGACGTTTGCCCTATAATTGTCTATAGCGTTTAGTTTGTTTATTTTACCATTTGTCAGATAATTTATGCCAATGGCTGGATGGCATCAAACGCACTAAATAAAAAAAAAAACTCAAAAACCTGTTAAATGTTTCGGCTTTAAGCTAAAATTATTACTATTAAAAATAAAAATATAGTTTATTGAATATCATCGATAAAATTGAACAACCCGTGTAATTGAGTTTGTGATGTTTACTTAAAGTAGACTTGCGAAAACAATTAATTAATTAAACAAAATCATTTAATTAAAATCAACTAAATAAACGAATCAGTATAATTCCGAAAATGATTAAGTAAAGAAACAAACCGTCCAACTATATGGTTTGAATGGGATTGTGTAAATAGTATTATCGTTCATAGGTGTCGTACAGGTTAGTCAGTAGAGTTGTTTGCTTAGAACCTTACAAATGTTTATAAAAATTAATGTGTGAGCTGAATTTTCGAAAATACTTGAAAAAATGGGAAATTTCTCATCGATATGCGATAAATCCTATATCGACTCTAAAAATAAAGGAGACTCGATAAATTTATGTGGACAAAATAATTTCCGTTTTGTTTAAGGACCAGAGGCAAAGATAAACGGGGTGGGGAGTGGTTGCATATCTCTACAAATGAAAACTGAAAACCATATTCACACAAATTATGTATTTTTGATCCGCAAATAAATATCTTCCTCGCATCCTTTTTTTTGCATAACAAACATCTAATCGAAAAAGGATGTACAACAACATAACCATTGTTGGTCCGAAAAGGGATGATTTGCTTCGATATCGCTTGAAAAGAAAAATTCAAACGATTTTTAAATATATACTTTAAAAAAAGGATTTTTCTGTGCATGCGAAAAAGGATACGACAAAATGAAAAGTCATCAAAATATTGAAAAATTGTCAGAAAACTTTTCGTCTTTTTATGAGCTTTTTTAAAATTAATGACTTTTGGAGAGATGATGATAAAAACAAAACAAACAAATAAGTTGTGTGATAATTAATTTCGTTGGGTGGTGTTTGTGTGCGTGGGTGAGAAAATCAAGCAAACTAGGATATTTTGGGCAAATATTGATTTTGGGAGTTATGAAAGAGATTTTGTGTGTGTGCGGGAATTTTTTTTATTTTATTATGTCTGCGCTTAATATTAATTGTCTTATATAAATATAAATTGAGAACAGGAGCAGCCAAACATGTGATGATGCACATAATTATTTTGTTTTGTTGTGCGGGTGTAGTAAGACGACATCAAATTCTGAAAATCGTTTTGGAATTGTAGACGGGTAATAGGTCAAAAACCGAACTTTCTAAAAATCATATTTTTCAACTGAATGCGGAGGCGGTAACCAATGTAGCTGTATAAACTTTCCATATACATCAGTAGTTCGGTTTTAGCAAAACTGACTATTTTAAGTAATTGATTATTTAATTTAGTAATTCACTTCAATAAATGAATTGTTTACTCTGTGTGGGGTAGTAAAAGTTACTTTGACAGAAAAACTCGTTTTGATTGGCAAGTAGCAAATAATGTGAACCAATCCACGTGCCGAAGGATTCGTTTCACCACATATTCTGATAACTAATTTATGTGAATCTTTATAATCTCTTTAAATCGATTTTCCATCTAAATGTAGAATATGGTACACAAAACAAGCTTATTGTGAAACCAAAAAAATAAAGTGATTTTATATTCAACACATATCTCAATCGATAATTGACAAGTCCTTGTAAGCCATTCTATCCGGTTTTTAATGTAAGTTATTAATCTTGTTTATTATATAAACAAGCTGTTTAAAGCTATTTTTGGTATATACAAATTGAAAGTTTTATATTTGAATGGAAATTATTTACACAAAAAGAGCTTTTGCGTTTAAAATATGGATCAAAATACTAATCTTAATCACATTGTTCAAAACTAAAAAAAAAATAAAAAATTAAGTTAAAACTTTTTTAGAGAAAAATTTCAACATTCTGTGCGCTTTTAATTTACATTTTCAATTTAATTTTTTCACTCGCAAATTGAATTAAAAGGGAAGAGTACAGCTTACTGAAATATTTTTTTCTGGATTCAAATATTAAAATTATATTTTTGAGGAGTTTTACAATTACACATTGAAATGGTAATCATTTCTGCTAAACCAAAAAAAAAACAAATTTCAAATCTATCAGACCAACAAATCTGTACACAAAAATGTAAAAGCTCAACTATTTATAAAGCGTAACTTTTAAATTATACGAGTTTGTCATATATTTAGATTTACATAAAGTGGTAAACCACAGATCCTCACCAGTAACTTTATATAAAGTATAATTTCATTTGCACAAGAGAATTTTTTTTTTTTTTCCATAAAATAAGTAAAACTTAATTCTTGCACACCAAAGAAAGACACACAAGAAGAAACAAACAAGTTGTTTAAGAAAAATTAAAAACTTTTATTAAACAAAAAAAAAAATCTTAAAATGCTTTCAAACCAAACAAAAAAAAAAAAAAGTTTATAAATTTTAAAATTCCAATTTTATTACTGAGTGAGCTTGAACCACACACTTTTTACATACTGGAGAGACACAAAATTGTACATATCTACCTTGTTAAGCAGCAACATTAAACAAAAGCTTAAGATTTAATAAGATTTAAGCAAAAAAAACAAAAAATTACTTTTGTTATTTACACATGAATTATCTACTTAATACTTAATGCTTAAAGCTTTAAAATTATTTTATTAGTTAAATCAAATATATTCACATGCACATCTAGTGCAGACGATAAAAATGAAGACAAAAATTTATTTTAATTAACAAACTCGAAAATAAAAAAAATAAAATCCTGATGAAGTGAACAAGACCATAAATAAATAAAAGCACAAAACTCATTTTATTTATTTATGTTTGTAAGGAAACGAGTATGTTTATTGGAAAAAGTAAAACAATTGCAGATAAAATAAAATAAAAATCTTCTTTAAAGCTAATAAAAATATTTTTTTTTTTTTTTAGTTTAAGCTCGATTTTATTATCCAAGATCAATAAAATTTGATAAATAACAATAAAATATATTTAGTGCTTTTTATCATATAATCGTTTTTGTTTTATGGTGTGTAGTTATTTGTCTGAGTAAATCCTCTTTTTAAAAAATTAGTAATTCATTAAAAAGCTGCTTACTTATGGAAATGCAGAACCAATAACTTTTTTCAGAAGATCTACTTTAGAGAACTTTTAGTACACATATCGCCGGCGATCTCACAATACCTGCTAAGTTCATTTATCCTGTTTTTCAGTAGAACAAAAAAACTGAATAAATTAAGTTGGGGCGGCTATAGATTATAACGAATATTATTAAGTGAAATAACGAGAACAAATACTTTTTCTACGGTTAGAAGGCTCTCACAATATGTACGCATGCATTATGATGTTAACTGATTAATAACCTCGTTTTCATCCAAAATATCGGTTAGCAGGTATTGTCAGCTCATCGGCGATATTATTTAGTACAAATCCATGATTCAATAAATTACCAGGTTAGCCCGATTTTTCAAACCAGTGTTTGTGACGTCATGCAATTCCGATAAATATATAAGTTATTCTTTTTTGACTTTTCGTTTTTTTATTTGTTATTGTAATTTATACGTAAAGAGAATTGGGTGACGTCACAAAAAAAACAAAGGGCTAACCTGGTTTTTATTGAATCATGGTACAAAGCTAAAATAAGCGTGTTCCATTGGTGTGAGCAAGCTACTCATGCTCAAATGATGGTTTAGTTGTTAGAAGCAGTTATACTAAAGATTTTAGTTTTAAAAATTCCAATAGATGGCTCTATAGCAATTTTGGTTTTGTGAAATGTCATTTTTTAACCCTAACCCTAATTTATTTATAAAGTTATACATATTTTACAATATATTGAAATATTTTCATACATTCCTTACAAAAATTCATTCTTTGCAAAAATTTAGTAAATTATTTGATTAGAATTTGAATTTACTGACATACGGAAAATATCGTTGGTTCGTTGGATTAGGGTTAAAAATAAATAATTTTTGTTTTTTGTGATACTACGCGGCAATTTTTAAATCGTAGAAATATTTTAATTATTTATTGGAAAACTAACAAGTCAAAAACTAACAGTTTTATTTAAATTGAGGTTATGTTTTGCTACTGTCACACAAATTCTCGTTCCATTGAACACCTACTCACAAGCACTTGGCAGTAGCAAATTGTTTCCAATGGATACGTAATATTTCATAGGATGACAAAAGTGATCAATTTAGGGGGCTGGCCAAAATAGGGAGGTGGTTACTTTTGGAAGTTTTAGAGTATTTTTTTTGCGTTCACCATGACATGACACGTAGTAAACGGATTACGAAACAATAAATGCTCGTCCTTAAGATTGCTTTCCTCCTTGTTTCGAAAAGGACTTTAATTTTGGGACGATGGAAGTGCCCTTTCAGGCTAAAAAAGCATATTTAGCCGCGAGAAATATCGCCACCAAAATTCTAGCCTAAACGATGTATTAGGTTTATGCATTTATGGCCAACAATTCGAAAGATACTAAATCGCAGTAGGAGTGAGTAGAAAAATAAATTTTGTATAAAATTGTGGAATTTACAGAGTTTAAAGAATTTGATAAAATGAAATTTAAAAAATTAATCGATTTTATAAAATTTGCAGAATTAAAAGAATTTATAGATAAAAATTGAGGAATATTAGCAAAAAAATAGAAAAACATTTTAAGTTCTTCTGTTCTCCGGCAACAGGTGACACGGATTAGAATCTCTGTTTGACGGGCTTTACCGCACCGACGTCAATGGCATGCGTAACCAGGTTTGTTTTACTGAGGCCTGCTTTAGCAAAAGAAAGAAAGAGTGTTATGATATTATCCAATTTAGCCTGATCTACCGGCGAGAGGACATGGAATCCCGACACGTTGCCATCACAACTCTTAAAGGATTCAGAGTTTAAAGCAGATATGCACAGTGAAATCCCAAATAATCTCCAGAAATCAATTCCCAGGTAAAGAGGCTGTTCTAGCGAAGATGCCAGATAAATTTTCATTTGTTTTTCCTGGCCTTTATAGTTTACTAGAGCATTTATGTATCCAAATATTATCTAGGTTTGTCCACTAGCTGTACTTACACTGCACGGAAAACTATGAAAACCAGTGTACGAATTGCTCAAACATTTATCAGAGCCAGCTCCTAACACGCTAATTGTAGCACCACTATCCAACAGACCATTGTACTCGACACCATTAATGGTTATCTGTGCATAAGGCCGCTTGTCTGTCGAGTCTGTATTAATTATCGAGGAGACTACTTCAGATTTATGTTTCCGTTTGGCTTTAAAATACATACGACTTCTTAAACTGCATTTGTCACTATAGTATCGTTTACGATTTGAGCTGTTGCTAGTCGTGGAAATATTTTCGGTATCAGATGAGGCTGCTTCGTCAGAGAAAGAAGAGTCCGAAGACTCAGAAGGAGTTATTTCGGACCGGCTGCCGCTCCAGGTTTGGTCAGAACTCTCCATGCTGGTTCTGTATTGGAAGCAACATTTTGCCTGTTGTTGCTGGGCTGAACAAATTTTTGGGTACTGTGTTTCTGTATAGTTTCACAGTAAAAAACAACTTAAAACTTTGGTTAAACTATAATTATTTGTATAGTAAAATTCAATTTATTTATTAGAAACAAAAAAAAAATGTAAATCTCAAATGTCATTATAATTTTATGTAAATAATGAGAAACAAAATGTAATAGATTAATATTTAGTATGTACACATAAATCGTAGCCCGATGAAAGGGAAATTTGTTGTAGAGCAAAAATGTTGGAACGACGATTTGACAGATATAAAAAATAGAGATAGAAATTCTTTCACTTTACCACCAGCCGCTTCAGCAATAACAAGCAATTTCATACGCAGTTTGTAGCTCGACCGAATAACTTGTGTGTTTTCGATAGTGGTGTGTTTTTAATAAATTTAATAAATTTTTATAACTAATTCTAATTAATAATATTATAATATTTAATAAATTTTTTTTATAATAATTATTGTGTTCTTTTTCTGTTATTTTTCTCATAATTAATAATAGTGGAAAGTGAATCTGATAAATTAGAGGAAGGCGTCACACGCCTTCCGAACATTCTAGAGAACAGTAAGTCTACTGAAAATGGTTTTTTAGGTTTCAATGAAGAAATAAATAATCAAAAAAGAAAAATTAATGATTTATTTGAAATCTATAATACTAAAATCATGAAACATAATAATAAAAATAATTTAACTTCGGATAATAATCCAAAACCTATTATTGCGACATCAAATAACTCAAAAATAGACGCCATGGTTACTGACATCCATGATGATAAAAAAATAAATAAAAAAGAAGATAATTTATATATAAACTCTGACAAAGGTCCCTTCTACGTTCTTATAAAAGCAAAAAATCCAAATAGGTTGTTGGCCATTATTTTATCAAAAATATTTTTGCAATTTAGAATTAATCCTATTGATATTATTGTGATTAAAAATAACTTGGCTAGAGTAGAATTTAGTTCTTTTGATATAGCAAACAAATGCATAAGATGTGATGATTCTTTGCATAAAATATTAAAAGATAAAGAGTATTCCCCTTTTATACCTGATGCTTATATTAAAGTTGTGGGTACTTTAAGAGGACTTCTCAACGATTTTGATATGAATGAAATTACTAAAAATTTGACTAGCGATTGTAGAATTACAAATTTAGAGATCATTAAATTTTGGGATTTTAAAACTAAAGCTCTTAAAGATACTAATATTTTAAAAATTGAATTTAGAAATGATGTTCTCCCAAAATTTGTTAAATTTTATGGCGTCAATGTTAGAGTAAATATTTTTATTCCGAAATTGAGATTCTGTTCTAAGTGCTTAAAATATGGTCATATTAAAAAATTTTGTATTTCTAAATCTATAATGTGTATGAAATGCACTAAAGACATTTCCGCTAATCCATCTCATGAGTGCTCTGATGTACCAAAATGTAATTTCTGTGACAATGATTCTCACTTTACTAATTCTAAAAATTGCCTGGAAAAAAACAAACAAATCAAAATTAAAATCCATTCAATTAAAAATAAAATATCATTCAGTGAAGCTAAATATTTACTATTTCCTAAAAATAAACCACTAAATACTAACCCATCTGATTTTCCTATTTTAAATAACATTGATAATGCACCAAATTATTGGATTAACAAAGCTAACAATTATGACTTGATAATTAAGGAACAAAAAAATAAAATTGATAATTTTAACACAGTTTTAAATAAAATATTTAACATTAGCAATAAATCCTATGGAATGAATATGACTGATGCTTTGTTAATGGACATCAAGGATGCCATTAAAAACATTAAAATTAAATAAATTTATGGAATGCTTCAAAATTTTACAGTTAAATATAAGAAGTTTAAAAAGTAATTTTAATCTATTTGAATTATTCATAAATAAATACAATATCGATATTGCGATTATTAGCGAAACCTGGTTGAAAGATTGTGATAATATTAGAATTAAAAATTATAATACTGTTTTTAAAAATAGACATGATGGTTATGGAGGTTTAGCATTCTTTATTCATAGAAAAATTGCCTTTAAAAAAATTGATATAAATATTACTTGTAATCACTTAGAATTTTTAAACATAAACATTAAATACAAAAATTTAAACTTAAATTTAATTAATTTCTACAACTCTCCTAATAGCATTAATAATCTGGATATACTTGATTTTAACAATATATTATCACATTTCAATAACCACCCTAACACCCTAGTGGTAGGTGACATTAATGCTCGCAATATCCTTTGGGATAAACATACAACTAACAATAAAAAAGGTAATAACATAGCTAACATAATAAAAAATAGTAACTTTCAAATTCTTAATAATGGTAATGCAACAAGGTTTGATATTAGAAATAATTCCAATTCTGCAATAGACATATCTCTATCTTCCCCTGACATTTTTAATAAAATATCTTGGGAGGTAATACATGATTACATTGGTTCTGATCACCTTCCTATTTTGATTAATTTAAAATTAAATAAATACATTAAAAAAGATATTATAAATTGGTCGAATGTTGTCAATGAGACTAATAAAATTACTTCTTTTAATGATAATAATAATAACATTGAAAACATTATTAACAATATAATTTTGAATAACACAAAATCAATAATTATAAATAAAAATAATACCCCAAAACCTTGGTGGAATTCACATCTTGACAGATTATGGAGAATTAAATTAATTAAACAAAAAATTTATAACAGAAATAAAAATTTGTTCACAGCCATTGAACTTTTGAAATCTTCATCACTTTTAAAAAGAGAAATAAGAAAAGCTAAAAGAAATTCTTGGTTTTCCTTTATTGATAATTTAAATAATGATATAAATAGTAAAGATCTTTGGTATAAAATTAATAAAATCAGAAATAAAAAATCCATTTCTTTTAATCTTTTGGAAAATTATGATATGGCTAAAGAATTTATTAATTATAATTTTCCATATTCTGTTGAAAATATTAAATTTCCTATTGACGTTGATGATGGCATTGTTGATAATAAATTTGTAAATGGTTTTGTTATTAATATACTCAAACATAAGTCCAAATCTGCTCCAGGTTGCGATAAATTATCCTTCAAATTCCTTAAAATAATTATTGATAATAATCCTAATATTTTAAATTTTGTTGTTGATTTTCTAAATAAAATTTACAATAGTAAAATTTATCCAACTAATTGGAAGACATTTAAAGTTATTTCTATTAAAAAGCCATTTAAAGATGATCTAATTATTGATAGCTATAGACCGATTTGTTTACAAAATTCAATTTCAAAAATTTTTGATAGAATGATTTTAAATGATTTATTAACACACCTAAATACCAATAAAATTATCCCTGATAATTCTTTTGGTTTTAGAAAAGGATATAGCATAACAGACTATTTTGTTAATCTTTTTTCTGAAATTTATAAGGATAAAAAAGAAAGAAAAAATATAATTCTCATTACAACAGACATCAAAAAAGCTTTTGATAATGTAGATAAAAATATACTTATTAACAAATTAATAAATTTTAAAACACCTAATGACATTGTTAATTGGATATATCAACACTTAACTAATAGAACTTTAATTTTTAATAATGGTACGAATTCAATAAAACAAGTTACAAATAAAGGTATTCCACAAGGTTCTTGTCTCAGCCCAACTTTATTCAATATTTATACATCTAATATTCATAACATTCAAAATAATAACATTTCAATCTATCAATTTGCTGATGATCTTGCTATTCTGATAAAGAGTACTAATGAATCTTCTTCTTTTGATCTTTGTAATCGTGTTATGACAAAATTAAATAATGAATTATCAGAATTGAATCTTGGTTTTAACATTGAAAAAACTTCTTATATTCGTTTATTCAAGAATATTCCTTCTAATTATAACATAAAAATTAATAATCATATTTTAAAAGAAGTCAAAGATATAAAACTTTTAGGTGTTAGCTTTAATAACAAATTATCATTGCTCAGTCATTACAAAAAATTAGATAAAGATATTTCTAACTCATCAAATCTATTAAAAATGATTTCATATAAAAATGGAGGTGCCCACCCCCAAATTCTGATTAATTTATTCAAGTCCTTGATTAATTCAAAAATTAGTTTTGCTGACATCATTACCCCATTAAAATTTAAAAATTCTTTAAATATTAAGCAACAATTAATTAACAAAAACTTAAGAATTATTTTGGGATATACTAAATCAACCCCAATATCTACAATATTAGCAGAATCAAATACCCTTCCAGCTCACCTTGAAAATAAAAAGAACACATTATACTATATATCTAAAAATATTTATAAAAATAATATAATATATGAAAATATTATCAATAATAATAGTATTCCTAAATTCAGAGATCTATATTCAGAATATGATTTTCTTTCATATATTGCAAAAATAAATGTTTCCAATACTAAGTATAACTATAATAATATTATAATTAATAATAAATTTAATAATCTTGATAATTTTCCTAAAAATAATTTTATTATTCAATCCAATTTTTTACAAATCTCAAATAAATACAAAGATCATTGTCATATATTTACTGATGGTTCTTTAATATCAGACACTGGTGGTTTTGGAATTTTCTTTAAGGATTCGAATATGAATTTCAGATTTAAACTTAAAAATTTTGCCTCTATTAAAACAATAGAATTAATTGCTATTAAAAAGGCCATTGAAATATCATTACATCAGAAATTAAGAAATATTATCATTTTTACAGACTCAAAAATTAATTGTGACTCACTTATTAATTCTTTAAAATTCAATAAAAATAAATTTTATGAAAATGAAATAATTAATATTTTGGCTAATCACAATGATATCAATATTGTTGTACAATGGATTCCTGGTCATGCAGGAATACATGGTAATGAGATTGCTGATGAGTTGGCTAAGCAAGCTGTTTGTGACGGTCAAGATACAATAGATAACCTAATTACTGTAGAAGACTCCTTTTTAATAATTGATAAATTAATAACAAATGAATGGCATAATATATATAATGACTGGACTATCTCTAAAGGAAAATACAATAAAAAAATTAACATCATTCCTCCAAATAATGTTTGGTTTAAGAACACTAATATGAACTCTCATGACATTAAACTAATTAATAGATTAAGATCTGGTCATGCTTTTAATAAAAAATTTAAACATCTTATGGGTTTTGAAAATAATAACTTATGTGATAAATGTAATTTAATAGAAGATAATAAACATATCATAAGTAAATGTTCTAAATATAACAATATAAGATCTAAATTTCCATTAATAATAAATAATAAATTAATAGACATACTAAAATCATGCAATATAAATAATTATAAAATACTGTGTAATTTCATAAAAGACATTAATTATAACCTATAACTTTTAACCTAATAATTTAATTATTTTCACCACTACATACAGTTATTGGTCATATACAGCTACTTGTGCTAGTCGACCTGAGCAAAAGAAAATAACAACAACAACAACAACAACAAGCAATTTCATAAATAAAATCAACCAAAAAGAAAAAAAAAACGAATTCAATAAATATTTATTTTCTCGATATTATTATTAGTTTCAATTTAAAAATTAAATAAAAAATAAATTGAATTTTCTAAATAAATACGACAAACAAGCTCGTACATTGGTCCTTCGAGCCGGATCGAGAAAATAGCATCACATATTTATTGAAATACAGCAGCACATAAGTATATTTTTTTATTAACTTATAACTAGTGAAAATGCCTAAATCGATTATAATTTCGATTCAACTCAGTGATTGTGAAAAATTGTTTTGTGTGTGAAGTCAATATGAGCAAACTTGACAAACTAAAATTGTTAACCTCTCGAATTGAGAAGATACACGTGTTCGCGAAAACCCTAACGGAACAAACAGGATTGCATGACGTCGAGACAAGGTTGGATCATTTGGAAGTCACATTTCGAGAATATTTAAAAGATGAACTGGAATTTGTTAAACTACCCGATGTGCCGCCAGCAAGTTTGCTGCTAGAAGATAAATATTTAGAAGCCAAATCATTGCTTCGGAAAGCAATGAGCGAATACAATAAAGACACGGCTACAACGCAAATGCCGGAATTCAACTCTACAATGAAAGATGTTTTAGACACCCAGCGAAATTTCTTGCACGAGGTTTCAAATTCAAGACAAAGCAATACTGTTAAGCTACCACGAATTAATATACCAATATTTTCCGGGGAATATAAAGAATGGCCTGCGTTCCATGATTTATTTAATACGATAGTGCATTCAAATAATTCAATTTCAAAGGCACAAAAGATGCAATATCTGAAGAGTTACACTACAGGCGAAGCTGAAAACGTAATTCGGCATATGACAATCAGTGAACAAAACTATGATATAGCGTGGGACAATTTGGTAAAGCGTTTTGACAAAAAGGGTCATATAATCACATCGTTCATAAAAAGTTTTATTGAGCAGCCATCTTTCTCCGAATTAAATGCTGTACATTTAAGAAGAATCGCAAATACATCAGATGAAGTCATCCGTGGTTTGGATGCTGTTGGTGAATTAGCCAAGATGCGTGATCATTGGTTGATTTATTTAATATTAAATAAGATTGATTCGGATACCAGACATCAGTGGGCAAAGGAGGCATCGGGGAAAGAGAATCCAACGTTCAATGAATTTTTGACATTTCTACAGATAACATGCGACGCTCTAGAAGCTTCACAATCATTCGAATCCAAACCACGCCACAAATTCAAAGGGTTTATAGCAACAGAAACAAATGAAAAGGATATCGAGTGCTTGAAGTGCAATTCAAACCATAAATTATTCGAGTGTGATCAGTTTAAAGCTTTGAACGTTGTTAACCGCATACAATTCATTCAATCAAACAATATGTGTTTTAACTGTCTTCGAACTGGGCATATTGTATCGAAATGCCGTTCAATATATTCTTGTCGTCAATGCAAGAAACGTCACCATACCCTATTACATTTGCAATCCGGCAATTATCCAGAGGCTAGCACCAAAAATTATAGCATTACCGCTGAAAATCACGCAACTGCTTCCTGTGAGGAACCACCTACGACAACAGATTTGAGCAACAAATCTCTTGATTCTAATGGAGAAGTTTATACCAGTGTGACCTGTAATAGTCAATGTTCGATTTTACCAACCGTTCTCATCAAAGTAGCAGATAGTTTGGGCACGTTTCAACAATGTAGAGCTCTACTCGACTCAGGCTCTCAAACTAATTTCATATCCGAGTCGTGCATGCAACGACTAAAACTAAATCGAAATAAAACCAGTATACAATTTAGCGGGTTGGCCAACACAAATGCTGGTGCTGCAAATGGAATGACTCACCTAATCGTCCGTTCGCTATATGATTCAACTTGTAAATTGTCGATGACTGCTTATATATTGGACAAACTTACTGCATTCATTCCATCATCAACACTTGACATCAATTTCCAAGAACAATTAAAAGAGTTAAACCTCGCGGATCCACAATTTTATAAACCGAATCAGATAGATTTACTGATTGGCGCCGAGTTCTTTTTCCACATTTTAAGACCTGAGAGAAGAATTATCGACAATGCAATTATTCAAAATACCATTTTCGGCTGGATAATATCTGGCAAAACTTCACAAACCAGCCACTTAAACCATTCATATACAACAATGATTATATCGGATAATGACGTAATCGACAATACCCTACAGAAATTTTGGGAAATAGAAAATTTACCATCGCAAAAACTATTAACGAACGAGGAAATCAAGGCAGAAAATATTTATACCCAAACAACTACACGAGATAAAACCGGAAGATTGATTGTCACATTGCCATTCAAGGAAAATCATCCAGCTTTGGGTAACACATATCAGATGGCCCTCTCAAGGCTCCTGGCAATGGAAAGAAAATTTTTGAGAGATCCTAAATTAAAGGATGACTACACTAAGTTCATGAAGGAGTACGTTCAACTCGGCCATATGAGAAAGATTTCTGAACCAAAATCTAGTTTTAACTATTTTTTGCCGCATCATTGCGTATTTAAACAATCCAGCGAAACTACCAAGCTGAGAGTAGTGTTCGATGGATCTGCTAAGCCAGCCTCAGGAAGTTCCATCAATCCTTGTCTTCTGGTGGGGCCAACTCTTCAGCTCACACTTTATGAACTGTTGCTCCAATTTAGAAAATATAAATTTGGAATATGTGGCGACATTGAAAAAATGTATCGCCAGATATTGGTAGACGAGAAATACACAAAATATCAAAATATCTTATGGCGTGAGAACGAAACGGAAGAAGTCGGCCATTATAGGCTGCTAACGGTCACTTATGGTATGGCATCATCGTCATTTTTAGCAGTTCGGTCGTTGGTGGAAATAGCCAATCAAAATAGTTCCACCAACTATGCAGCGTTATTAAACAATCATTTTTACATAGATGATTTATTAGCAGGAGCGGACAGCCATACAGAAGTTATTTTGATTCAGAGTGAATTAAATAAAGTGCTAAACGCGGCAGGTATGCAACTTCGGAAATGGAAGTCTAATTCGTCTGAACTCATGAAAACGATTAAAGATGACGGAAAACATGCATCAGTAACTTTCGATGAAGATAGTTTTACAGCTAAAATCCTAGGTCTACAGTGGAATTACAAAGAGGACTCTTTCACATTCAAAATAAATATAAATTCAGATTTCGTCGCAACAAAAAGGGCAATACTCTCTGAATCATCTCGCATATTCGATCCGTTAGGCTTCGTAGCACCGTGTACCCTAGCTATAAAGGTGTTACTTCAACAATTGTAGCTAAAAAAGCTAGGGTGGGACGACCAAATTCCAATCGAGTTGGAAACTCAGTGGAAAATCATCCGGCAAAACCTGAAGAGATTTGATAATTTAAAAATACCTCGATACTTTCTCAATGTGAATTCCAAAGTGTTGTTGCAAGGTTTTAGTGACGCATCTGAGCTGGGATATGCTGCTGTAGTTTATATCGTTTCAACTAACTCAACCGGCCACACGACTGCGGTTCTGGCAGCAGCAAAAACGAAAGTCGCTCCATTAAAGCAAATTAGCTTACCAAGGTTAGAGTTATGTGGTGCGCTTCTTCTAGCCCGGCTTATGCAATCTATTGATAAAACGCTTAAAATTAATAACGTACGAAAAATTGCATGGACTGATTCCACCACTGTGTTACATTGGTTGGCTGATTTTCCCAGGCGATGGAAAACCTTCGTAGGGAATCGAACAGCTGAGATTCTGTCGATAATTCCAAAAGAAAGCTGGAATTATATTGCTTCTAGTGACAACCCAGCAGATTGCGCTTCGCGTGGCCAAAATCCTAAAGATCTAGTTCAAAATCAGTTATGGTGGAACGGACCCAAGTGGTTGCAACTTAATGAATCATTATGGCCAAAAGTTGTAAATATACCAGACAGTCGATCAGATTCCGAAAGACGAACTCAAGCTTTATGCAACCAAGTTGAAATGATCAACCCGATTTGTGTGAAAGACGAAGTTTATGAGTTGTTTTCAAGTTACTCGACCTATGAAAAATTAATCCGAGTTTTTGCATTTATTTTTAGGTTTATTCGCAATTGTCGAAGGTTAAATCCAAGCCATTTAAATAAGGGTCAACTTTTAGTATCCGAGTTGGAACATGCAAGCAGATTTGTGCTCATGATGTCACAAGCGAAATCGTTCGCCGAGGAAATACAATGCTTACGCAGACAAACACAATTAAATAAGAAAAGTGTCTTGGCACAATTACATCCATTAATTGACCAGAATAATTTGCTTCGGGTTGGTGGTCGAATCCAAAAGGCGCAAACCGATTATGACCATAAGCATCAAATAATTTTGTCCAAGGAGTGCATCATCAGCACATTGTTATTGAAAGATATTCATCGAAAATATTGTCATGCCGGTGCCACTTTTATGATAAATTCAGCTAGGCTTAAGTATTGGATAATTGGTGCTCGCAGTTTGGCTAAACGTATAACAACCAAATGTGTAATATGCTTTCGACAGCGTGCTGCAGTGTCTAATCAATTAATGGGAAACCTTCCTTCAGCACGTCTTATTCATTCGATTCGACCGTTTGTAAATACTGGGGTGGATTATGCCGGTCCAATAAAACTAAAATGCGATAAAATACGGTCAACGAAGACGTTCAATGGCTATATAGCCCTTTTCATATGTATGGCAAGCAAAGCCATCCACATAGAAGCGGTGACTGATCTTACTACAGCTGCCTTCATTGCTGCATTAAGACGATTTGTGTCTCGGAGAGGTTTACCATCGGTGATGTACTCAGATAACGGTTCAACATTTATTTGTGCTAACAAGGAGCTATCAACGTTACTCAAACAGTTGCATGTTAATGGACATAACAAAGCTATTGCCGAATTTTTAAGCAGAGAAGGAGTTCAATGGAAATTTAACCCGCCATATTCCCCGCATTTTGGTGGGCTGTGGGAGGCTGGCGTTAAATCTATAAAAACGCACTTAAAGAAAGTCGTAGGAAATACAATTCTAAGTTTCGAAGAATTGACAACAGTGTTGTACCAAATTGAAGCCGTACTCAACTCGCGACCTTTATGCCCTTTGGAAGACGACATAGAATCATTAGAAGCTTTAACACCCGGTCATTTTTTGATAGGTGGACCGCTTATTGAAGTACCGGACCCATGTTTGGGCAACATTCAAATAAATCGATTGCACAGATGGCAACTCATCCAAAAATTAAAACAGGATTTTTGGCGTAGATGGAAAACAGAATACATTTCTTCACTTCAGCAACGATCTAAATGGAGGTTCCAAGTACCCAATTTCGAAACTAACCAACTGGTTCTACTTAAGGAAGAATCTCTACCTGGTATCAAGTGGGTGCTTGGTAGAATATTAGAAACCATTAAAGGAGATGACAACATGGTTAGAGTGCTAAAAATAAAACAGCGGCAGGAGAATTCATCCGGCCAATCACTAAAGTTTGCTTGCTTCCGTCAAGTTCTAATAATTAAACGATACTCATTTAATGGTGGGCGGTATGTATAGTTCCACAGTAAAAAACAACTTAAAACTTTGGTTAAACTATAATTATTTGTATAGTAAAATTCAATTTATTTATTAGAAACAAAAAAAAAATGTAAATCTCAAATGTCATTATAATTTTATGTAAATAATGAGAAACAAAATGTAATAGATTAATATTTAGTATGTACACATAAATCGTAGCCCGATGAAAGGGAAATTTGTTGTAGAGCAAAAATGTTGGAACGACGATTTGACAGATATAAAAAATAGAGATAGAAATTCTTTCACTTTACCACCAGCGTCCAGCCGCTTCAGCAATAACAAGCAATTTCATAAATAAAATCAACCAAAAAGAAAAAAAAAAACGAATTCAATAAATATTTATTTTCTCGATATTATTATTAGTTTCAATTTAAAAATTAAATAAAAAATAAATTGAATTTTCTAAATAAATACGACAAACAAGCTCGTACAGTTTCCCAGTTCTCCACAGTCCCCTTTGATCGTTTCCCTTACATCTAGTGCATCGTGGAGTGACGGTATATTTCATTCCACATCGACAGCAAAACCATCGCGTTGGTTGCATTGGACACTCGGTGAACACATGACCCATATCGTCACAATTGTAACAAATGATATTGGATTGATTAGCCTCAAATGGAGAATTGTTATTTATAGGTGGTGTAGGGAATCTTACCGAGTGATTTTGCCCGTTAGATTGCAACTTAGATGGATGTATGGCTTCAACCTGAGGGACTGAATAATGCGGAACAACAGTACTGTGTGGTTCGTAACCAGTGGTTTGAGCCCCATAAGCATTGTAATTAGCTGATGATATGGACTGAACTTGAGCGACTGAAAAGAGAGGAACCATATTTGTGTATAAGTCGTTAGGCCTTGGATTGTGATAATTAAAGCTAAAACCCAACTCATTGATCATTCGCCTATGCGGATACTCGCCTTGCTCTGTTACATGAGTGGAGCGCTTAGGAGACACAAAGCTATCTGGGCCTATCTTTAACTCTGCCTATGTACTCTCCCAGCTCGTGCAACTAGCAATCAGGTCTCCCGCGTTAGAAAATTTGCGACCAGTTAATTGATAACGAAGGCCTGGTCTCATGTTCTTCATTAATATCTTAATATTGTTCTCTTCGGGATATGGGACACTTAATTGTATGGCCAAGCTCGAAATCTATTGGTAAAACTCGAGACAAGTCTCGTTTGGATATTGCTTGCGAGCTTCAATTTTCTTCTCAATGTCTGAGTCAGGTATTCGGTGCTTAAATCGCTCCATCATGCAATGCCTAAGCTCATGCCAATTAACCAATGGATTTTGCTGCCGGTACGTCCAATACCAATGTGATGCCATGCCTTTTAGGACAAAACTAATTTCAGTAAGTAACCTATCGTACGAAAAATTCATGGATGAAGCAATAGTTTCTACTTGAAATAGAAACAAGATTATTGGAATACCGGTTGGAGAACCGTCTTAGGATAACCCATTTTTGGACAAACCATGATTATCGGAGACGCCTCTGATTCCGTATATTATACCTGGATGATCTACTACTGAATTAGGCCTCGCTGAAGTAGAAGGAGCTGTTGTGTAATTCCCGTAAGAAGTACCCCCTCCCCCATTATATTAGCTATTGACCCAATCGGTGGATTTTGTAGCCTCACATCCGGATTAATTAATGAATTCGGCATAAATGACTTGTACTCTATATTATTAATAGTATCCCCGGTATTAATAGAGGATTTCCATTCGCTGCTAAGTGCGAAGACATCGGTGGTATACACGCAGAGTATGACGAAAGCAATTCAACTCTTTGCTGGCTTGGTAATGAAACAGCAGGCGGCAGTGGTTTTACTTCCTGTTTAGATTTCAGTTCACCACACTGCTTAATAGTTATTATCAGTCTTCAAGGATAGCATTGAATACTTTTATCAATACATATTATTAAGTGGTAAAACGATTCCCTTCATGGGATGTAGCGCCAGCGGAAGAAGAAGAAGAAAACGATTGATTGCAGGTTTTCAGTTTCTCGTGGAAAATTGTGGAATATTTACAAAACCACAAAAAATATTTAAAATTGGTATAGGATCAGCTTCTAGAGTGTTGTGCCAATAGCTATCGCCAGAAAAAAATTCAGTAATAATTTCTCGACGAAAATCTGGGAAAATTCGATTTTTCAAGAATCATTGGAAACTTTATATAAAATAGCTATTGATAAGTCACATCAAAGCATATGGTTTTATACATTCGTTTGTTACTTTTGGCTGGAAACTTTTCCAATATTTGATCTGATTTTTTCCTGCGATAGCTAAAGTCACATCAATCCATGCAATCCAATGCAATCAATTTCCAGACATAACATTGTAGAGGCTGATTTAAGAACGATTTATAAAAACGAATCATCTTCAGATATACACTCTAAGGGAGATTTTATTCCAATTTTTTGGATTCTTCCGATTTTCCAATATTTTCCTCTACATAGTAGGTGGAACATAAAGTTGTCCACGTAAGACTATTTACAAGAATTTCTATTGCAATTCATGTATGCTGTTTTCTTTGAGCTGATAATTACTAAATTTCTTATTTTCGGCTTGAATGTCAATAACGTAATCTGCATTATCGACTTTTACTTTCGGCTAACTTTAACGAGGTATGATGCCACGGCTCGTCTGAACGCGGCTCAACCCAAAAGTGCTTGCACTTATGTTTTTTTATGGCATCATGTTCCCTAAGGTCTAATGAATAAGATAAAAGTTTTTTTGAAATCATCCACCGACCAGTTTTCATTTTCGCGCCAAAATTCGAAAATTGGAACCAAAAAAATGATTTTTTGGTCTGAAAAAGTGAAATATCTTATGTTTTATGTCTTTCCGAAGGGTTCCAGCATACAAAAATTGAAGGAGAAAAGTCTCAGTAAGAGAATGCAGAAAAGTACAGGTCAAGAGGTTGCTAATTTACCAATTAGTTCTCTCTTTGTCGAAAGATGTCTTCTAAACACATACGTGGGGATATAATGAATTATTTCAAACAAATCAAAACTCATGAAAGTCGAGAAGAACAAAAACTTTTATTTCAAGTAACATTAATTCCAGTTTGATTCAATTAATTATATGTGGTAACTATTATATTCAATTACAGCTCTCATTAATTTATCATTATAATCTGGGTGGTTTTCAGAAACTTGATATTTGTTCCACATTGTCTTGCAATCAGAATGCACTGTCTCCATGGCCTGTTCACTGTAAAACCCCTCTTCTATGGCCTTCACAAAAATCTTCTATATGATAAAATACTGCATGTACTTTTGGTGTTACTGAGCAAAACGATCGGAGACTATCCACTTTCTTCAATAATATTCTACATAAATTACCATTGAATTTGGTACCTCCTTGAGTACATTTAACATTGCATAGGTTGATCCATTCTGTTGTTTCAGTAACAAATTTATCTTGCATGTGGCTGATTATTTTATTAACCACACCAAGCATTAGATGTAGTTCTGGAGGAGGAATAATATCAAGAATCTTTTTATCGTCATCAGCTGAAAAAACTGGAGGATTGATACAGCTTTTGAAATTTTTCGCATTTTTCATTATCGATCCAGCGTTTCTCCAAGCTTCAAAATATGAGGTTGAGTTTCCCACAGTTCGCCGAGGTCCGACGTGCTCCAAATTTGTGCTTTCACAAAGGCACCATGTACAAGGGTACGTCGATGAATGAGACATAATCCCTGTCAGAATATTGGCTAATTTGAGATCAGTCGCTATTGTACCAGAAAAATCCTCAATTTTCAATATTTTCCATATTGCTGACACGTTTCCATAATTCTCTTGAGCCGATTTCACAATAGCAAGAATAAAGATTTTCTTAACGCCTGAGTCAGCAAAAGCTTTAGCAAACACGCCATCATCATACTTTTGACGTTTTTCTCCTGTTGACAAATTTCACTTGAATCATCTTGAACAGATAGGCACACCTTCAAAAAACCACCGCCACCGTCAATTCCAAATTTTAAGTGCTGATTTCTAATATCCCTCTGTTTCTCGATATGAGAAAGAAAATCTTCAAGAGTATGGCAGTAAACTATGGGACATTGGATTGGTGTGCTGATTCGAGCTTTGATGGTTACAAAATCTACTATTGTCTTAGCACAAAAGAAACTTTTTACCTCGCCATTCTTCTGTTCCATGCTTTTTTTCAATCCTGGCTCAATTATCGCCCGCTTTTTGGTAGCAACTCTCAAAGCGGTCGCTATACCAAGAGTAGTCTTTGTACTAAGATTAAATTTTGTTTTGATTTTCAAGAAATCGGCTGTGGATATATTCGAAGCTGGTTCCTCTTCAATTTTCTCGTGGGGATTTATGAATAATTTCATGGAGGTTCCTCCACGTGCCTGAGTAAGGGAGACCGTCGAATCTTTTTTGTTTACTTTGTCATCAATGTCATGTTGTTGAATTGCAATTTTACTGATTAATGTTGACGCCACTTGTTCCATTACTTTCTCCCCCATTGTATTTATATAATTGAATACATTATCAACCTGGGCAGTTTTGGTGCATTTATGAGGTGTTCCTCGTTTGGGAACGATAAAACATTTGGAACAATGTTTGATGCATTTCCCGTTAGCCGATTTTTTTTTGTTAAGTTGCATGGATATCACATTACTTCGAGCAATCTGGCACAAATAGCACTGACAGGGATTTTGAGTCCTAGATCTCGTAGTTAAACTTACACCCAAAAACTTAGAATAATCAGATAGCTCGATAGTCTTGGAGGGAACGATTCCTGGATCGGCACTGGGAAGTTGTCGGTAGACGTTCCGTTTGCATCCGGCACAAAGAACATTCGGCAGTCTTTCTTCACACAAGATATTGTCCACACGATGTTTTAGTAATTTTTCTAGATTCGATTGCAGCGAGGCTTCTATCTTGAACATGACATTATTCTTTTTTAAGCACAACAAACAAATTTTACTCCGGTTCTCTTCGTGTGAAAGTGCGCGGGCAACTTTTGGAGGATTAAAATTTTTCGACATTATGGAACGAAAACTGAAATGAACTGATCGAGGAATAAAAGTTGATAGATAACATAACCTAAAAAAGATAAATGATAGATACATCATTATTACCGCCTACTCTGGCAAGTTAGTTGATAGATAAATTATTTTTTATAATACTTAAGTGTTTTTATTATGAATCAATAATCTTGTTGGTTTTCACAATCAGTTAAAACACAAAGTACATACATATACAACTTGATAGAACCAAAGCGTAAAAGTGAACAAAACGGTTAAGACAAACTAAACAAAACCTCAATAAGAGAACGCAAAACCCAATGAATAATCCTCGTTAAATATTCGATATCGAATTGTAGGGTGCGACATCTATAATTAAGCACTTAACGAAATATGTATTTGGTTTATATAATGAATTAATTTTTTAAGTTTCTTTTTGACTTCAGTCGTCTTCCGGGTGTATGTCAAAGAAGATAAAATCAGTTTCTGTATTTTTTTTGTGAAAATAATAAAAATAAAAAATCTTTGAAAATACATACAGTCCATTTAAATAAATAGTTTTTTTTAAAACATTTAACCAGCGTATTATTTATATTTCTTCGAATCAAAAACACCCAACACAAGTGAAAAACTGATAAACAAAGCATTTGTTGTGGGCATCCACACACACACATGTGTATGCATTCGCATGCCAGGGTGCTTCCGAAAAATTGCGAAAACCTGTGAAGAATCGCGAAAAAATCGCGATTTTTCGAAACAAAAATTTCGAGTTTGCCCAGTTTTTTGAGAGTTTCTCGAACGTGGAGCAACCTCTTGACCTGTACTTTTCTGCATTCTCTTACTGAGACTTTTCTCCTTCAATTTTTGTATGCTGGAATCCTTCGGAAAGACATAAAACATAAGATATTTCACTTTTTCAGATCAAAAAATCATTTTTTTGGTTCCAATTTTCGAATTTTGGCGCGAAAATGAAAACTGGTCGGTGGATGATTTCAAAAAAACTTTTATCTTATTCATTAGACCTTAGGGAACATGATGCAATAAAAAAAACAGAAGTGCAAGCACTTTTGGGTTGAGCCGCGTTCAGACGAGCCGTGATGCACGTTGTTTTGAGTAACCGACTGTTTACATGATTTCAAGTTTTCTGTAGAAAAAATTGCGAGTTCAATTCATTTAATCAAGCTCTTATTCGTTTGGAAGACAAATTTTTGGCAATAAGCAAACTTTAGTTGAATTCGGAATACAAGTGATGGAATCGATGCATTGAATTTCGAAATATTGAAAGAGAAAATTATAATTTTGGTGAATTATTGCAATACATCGCTCAAAACAAACCATTGTTAATAAGTCAAAAGCAAGCTTATGATTTTATCATGGATCATGTGAACAGAGGTATAAATTGGCGGAGTAGTCTCTTTTGAATTTTTGATGTATCAAGAGATACCGGAAAAATTATTTAATAAAACATTAATGCAAGGAGGACGAACTACTTACTCGGCTTTAAAACTGCCATTAAATATTGCAGAACAAAAATTTCCAGTTTCTAATGTATCAAAGAGCTTCTGGATAAAGTCCAGATCTAGACCTCGAAGTAATTCAGAATTAATGGGAGGTGCATTAGTTATACTTTCTGGAAATTTCTGGCAAACGCTTTTAGTTATTCCATGCATGATATTCAATGCATGTTTGAAGCAATCATTTCTCTGGCCTCGAGTGAAAAAAGTACAATTAAGAACAAATATGAGAGTTCATCTGGTGGTCTCTAGAGTGGTAAACCCAAAGAATTTATAGTCACCAAATAATTAGATGACATAATGTAATAAGCAATTATTTTAAATAATAGAATAAGTTGATTAAGTTTATGAAGTATGAAAGCAAAATTAAATAAAAAGCAAAGTGTTCTTTCACTAAATTGAATACAACTGTATTGTGAATATGACGATTTAGTTTAGCTTTATAATTTCTGTATTTAAAGGTTCATTTTTTCGTTCACATTTGTCAGGAGCTCATTGGCTGGCTTTGTCTGAGCGAAGCGAGGGTAACTCCGGTTAGTAAATAATAATACAAATTATTCCGACAATTGTACTTATCTCATTAAACATCAAATATCTACCACCTTAAATTTGAGAAGGTTAAATCATGAAAAAGCGAAATAAAAAAACAATTCCGCCGTAAACCTTTTTTTTGAGAATGCAAATAACTAATAAATTAACATTAAGATTATCATATTCCCACTCGTAAATCATGAAGAGCGATTTTCCATAAATAATTTAAATTAATAAAAATGTAAAAGCACGCGTCAATTCATACGCCATTCATTGTATATGTTAATTTATAATATTAACCGTTATTATGCAATTCTACCATACTGTAAACTATTTATAAAAATTGCATAATGTCACTCTGGAAACGGTGCAAAAATATACGTGAAACCGACACTGTACCCACCGACACACCATTTTTTGATTAAAGTTGATATACAAATTATATCCAACAATCATCTAAAATTGTTGAATACTAACGAGTTTTCTTCTTAATACGCTTTTTCCGTCTTAAACCAAAACATCAAACAATAACATTAAATTAAACTTAATTAAGAACTATATATAACTGTACATGTACACACAATTTGTCCATTGTGATAATAACATTGAGGTCACAGTTTTAGTTGAGTTTAAACTTTGCGACGAGATACATCATATAACGGGAACAATAATAATAAAATGGCAAAACCAATTTTATACTATACCCCATTTAGTCCACCGGTTCGTTCCGTTCTGATGACGGCCAAAGAAATTGGCCTCGAATTAGAATTGAAACACATCGATTTATTTAAATTGGAACAATTTTCTGATGAATTTCGTAAAATTAATCCGCAACATACGGTACCAACGTTACGTGATGGTAGTTTTGTCCTATGGGATAGTCATGCCATTTGTACGTATTTGATTGGAAAATATGCAAAAAACGATGCATTGTATCCGGCTGATTTGCAGAAAAGGGCTCGAATTGATCAACGATTACATTTTGATTCTTCCGTTATGTTTCCGGTAACACGAAATTTAATTGTGAGTATATATTAAATATTGTGTGCGTGTTTGCTACCATATTTTATATTTCGCAGGAAAAAATTATGTTCCTTCATGCGAAAGAAATCCCCGAGGAGCATAAAATTCGTTTGGAAAGAGCATACGAATTTTTGGAAATATTTTTGCAACACGATTTTTATTTGGGTGGTAACGAATTAAGTGTGGCCGATTTATGTTTAGCCCCAGTAATCGCAACCGTCAAAGAAATTTTACCATTTAATGAGCTGATCTATCCAAAATTGTGTGAATATCTACATCGTATGAAAAAATTGGATTATTTCGATGAGGTGAACAAATTGGGAATTGAGGCGACCCACGATATGTTGCGGAAAAAATTGGTGGAAAATAAGACGAAAAAATAGTAGCGATCTGTAATTTGTTAATTAAAAGTGAAATAAATTTTTTGTATACGAAGAAGAAAATTAATATTGATTGGGGAGAAAGAGAGAGAGAGAGGTGTGGTTGCAAATAAATCATCAATCACGTATACACCCAGTGTCAGCAATTCATTAATCTTTTAAATGGAAAAAAGTTTTACTTCAATTAGTTCAAATTCATTATTTCAAAACCGATTTTGATGTTTTCAAAACTTCCTCGTTTCAAGTGAGCAGTCTAACTATACTTATATACCAACCTTTGAATCAAGTCACCCATTCAATTCAGCACCAAAACCCAACACAAACAATATTTTAAAATTAATTTTCTTTAGTGTGTCGTTCGCTCGCTTTTATTTTTCGTTTGTTTGTTGAAAATTTATGATTTTCCATTTTTCTCTTCCGATTTTACATTTTTGTTTTATTTTGTTTCACTTTGAATGTTGACATTTTGATGGAAACTTTTCTTCTTTTGTTATTTAATTTTATACTTTTCAATTTGCTATTGCCACCGTGGTTGTAGTCGCCTAACGTTTTTTTTTTTTTGGGGGCGAAAACATTATTAAGTGGATTTCACGTCGGATAAAAGCGAATAAAAGTAAATTTGTTACATTGTGCTACTGTGTATGTGTATATTATACCATTACACCATAAGCAAATAAATTCGAGATGAGATAAATTGGATTTAATTGAAAAATAAATCCAACTTCTTCATTTGAATCACGACTGTATGTATGCACATATACGATGTGTGTCGGCTACGTATGTCGCCATATATATATAAACTATAAAATGGTTGGTTGGTAAAAATAAAGATTTTTCGACTATTTTATAGTTTAATTTAAATTACTTCCGGTATTTTAAACAATAAAATGGTCGTATATCAAGATGATATATGGTAACGTAAGTACTTGGTAGTTTATGCTGAATGCATGAATTGGTTCATTGTTCTGTTTTATCATATAAGGCTTTAATTTGCCTATATATAGAAACATGGAGATTAGGGGATACTTTAAGCACATAAGTCAAATATTAATTAAAACAAAGGTTTTAAAAATTAATTTTATTTGATCAATATGCCGTTTTAAGTGTTTCCCATGTAGGTACGTACATTTCTGGTGAAAAAAATTAGCTAAATGGGGCTTACCAACGTAATGTAACCAAAATAGTTCACAGGACAAAATTTTAATCTTCAGGGTTACTAACCTAGTAATCAATTGGTTATGTATTCAATTCATGTAGCTAACTGCGCTCTGTAAATGTTTGTACCAGAAATGTAATATGTATACACCTTGACGGAACTAACTTTGTCGGTACCAATTTTAAACTGCTCAAACTTCACTATGTATTGTAAACGAGTCAAACCAAAAGCAACTTAGTATCTTCAGTTTTTCAAAACAATCAAATTGTTTGGGCATTTGTTCCACCAAATTCACCTCATGTTAGGAGAATAACGAATCTGCAAAATACCACATTCGATGGATGATGAGGAACGTCAACCTGTGATACAAGGAGTTTAACATGCTCATGAAATAAGTCTAGTCTAGTTAGTCGACCACTGGCAACACCGGCTAATTAATCTAGACTACGCGAAAAGGAGGCAGCTGGTAATTAATTTTCGAGGGGATGGCCGAGAGAATTGTAGTACACAATAAATAATTAATATTCTATTTATTTATTTAAAATAATTTACCTACACCAAACTTTTTTATTTAATCACCACCATGTGTTAGGCGGGCAACACAATAAGCGGCTTGTTGTCGCTTTGAAATCCGAAAAGAGACTGATGAGAATTAAAGATAATTAAATTACCTTCCACCATTGAAATGGAGGTTAGGACGAGTACCAATATTATGGGCTTGTTCGAGTGGTGTCTATTAGAGCAGTTAACGGATTTTTTAAGAGAGAGAGTGAACAACAATTGTTGCCCGCTTCCATTTCGATCTTTGTGGTATTTTTGTGTTCAGAAACATTTTGTTCGCTGCTCAGTGATTTTCAGCTTTACAAATAAAAAATCTAAGAAGTTCGTTTTATCTCTACAAATTGCAAAGGTGATGAATTTTCCTTCACTATTTAACCCCTGTTGTACGACTGACCCATCTACCAGAGAGAAGCCAAATATAAAATGTAAAAATTTGTATAAATTCATCCCTTAAAGTGTCATATCTGGAAAGTGGTTCACTAGGAGTGCACAGCCAATTGTTATCCTTGGACAAACGATCATCACAAGTGAAACTTGTGGGTAGCCCCGGAAAACTTGTTTAAATGAAAAGCCTATACGAAATTTAAAAATTTGTATAAATCCAATCTGTGATGTATCATGTCTAGAAAGTATGTTAATTTGTGTGCCCCGCTCACGGTTATCCCTATAAAAATTATCCAGATAAGTTTCATGTGAGGAGCCCGAGAAAACTCTGTCCACCTTTGGAAGATTTTGTCCATTTTATTGTATCCTAAGAACAATGGCTAATCGGCGAATTTCGACACGATAATAAATTTGCAAAATGTTTCAAGGCAGAACTTTTCGTTGAGTGCCGCCAATTCTCAACAGGATCAATTTCGTCGAGAGCGAGAAATTTTGTTCATTTTCTACCTTTTTTATTTGTAAATCGTGATTTTGGGAACTCTTTAAAAATTCCATAGATTAAAATCTATAGATTAATGGACGTTCTAATAAATTCCAAAAGTCTCCCGGGTATAAGAAGTTGTTTTCCTATTTTTTATAAGAAGTTGTTTCCTAAGTTCTATTGGTATTGGCAGAAAGGCATAACATCTTTGAAAATTTCATTTAAAAATTTGAGACGTTAAAATACCGGGTGTTTCTTTTAAACTGAGACGATCAAATATCTCGAAAAATAGGCACTCTACGGAAAAAATGTCCATAATCAAAATTTAATCATACTGCGGGGGAAATACATTAGTGCAAAAAAATAGTCCCCCACCCCCCGTTTTGTAGGTGGGGCGGGGGTAACTTTTAAACTAAGATAGGAAGCCTTATTTTTTATTGCAGATACGGATTCTATGACTAAAAGTACGTATGATTTGAATGAAATATTTTGTTCGGTTCATGATAGATGGCGTTGTAATCGACGAAATGCAATTTTTTCAATTTCTTCTTCTTAGAACACACGCATTCGATTCTGCAATACGTTTGAAATAAAAAACATCACGTTTTCATTGGAAATACTCGAAATTCGTCATCAAAACAATTTATTCAGTTTTGTAAATCACATTTAACGTTTGTGTTATTTCTTATCTTCATGTTTTTCGTAATTGCAAAATAAACGATAAAATACTTTAGAATGGACCGTTTAACTGTGCCAGAGAAAATTGAAATGGTTCTGGTTTATGGAGAAGCTGGCAGAAATCTTGAAAATGCTGTTGCTATTTACGCTCAACGTTTTCCGGATAGGATTCGTTCACGTGCTTCATTTGGCCGTACTATCAAACAATTTATTGCTGATGGAAATGTTCAACCGAAAAAGAGGACCCGTAGAGCAACAGTCACTGGAGAAAATAATGAAATTGCTGTATTGGCTGCAGCGACTTATAATCCTCATGTTAGTACACGAGAAATAGTTCGCGATTCCGGATTGTCCCTCACCAGTGTTTGGAGAATTTTAAAACGGCACAAGTATCACCCATATCACGTGTCTTTACACCAAGATCTTCATGGCGCTGATTTTCAAAATCGGGTAACTTTTTGTCAATGGGCACGTGAACAAATACAACAAAACCCCAATTTTTTTCGTTGCGCAATGTTCTCTGACGAATCGTCTTTTACAAGCCATGGAACGGTTAATCGACACAACATGCATTATTGGAGTGTTGAAAATCCACACTGGCTTCGCCAAGTTGAACATCAGCGCCCTTGGACTGTCAACGTGTGGTGTGGAATAATTGGCAACCAACTCATCGGCCCCCACATTATTGAAGGCAACTTGAATGGTCAAATGTACCGAAACTTTTTGGAAAATGAACTGCCAATATTACTTGAAAATTTGAACTTAGAATTGAGACGGAACATGTGGTTTCAACATGATGGTTGTCCTGCACACTATTCGTTGGTAGCACGTGAGGTACTTGATCGTGATTTCAATGGTCGCTGGATCGGTAGAGCTGGTCCGATAAATTGGCCCGCCAGATCACCAGATCTTACTTCGCCAGATTTCTTTTTGTGGGGCTATCTCAAAGACAAAGTTTACAAACAAGAACCAACAACACGTGAGAACATGATTGAGCGAATCAGAAATGCGTGTGCTGAAATTCAACCAAACACACTTCTCAGTTGTGTACAATCATTGAAAATGCGTATTAATAAGTGCATTGAAGTCGCAGGCCATCATTTTGAACACTTATTTTAAGCTAAAATTATTTTATTCACCTGCCATTTACATTAATAAATTGTTTTGATGACGAATTTCGAGTATTTCCAATGAAACGTGATGTTTTTTATTTCAAACGTATTGCAAAATCGAATGCGTGTGTTCTAAGAAGAAGAAATTGAAAAAATTGCATTTCGTCGATTACAACGCCATCTATCATGAACCGAACAAAATATTTCATTCAAATCATACGTACTTTTAGTCGTAGAATCCGTATCTGCAATAAAAAATATGGCTTCCTATCTTAGTTTAAAAGTTACCCCCGCCCCACCTACAAAGCGGGGGGTGGGGGACTATTTTTTTGCACTAATGTATTTCCCCCGCGGTATGATTAAATTTTGATTATGGACATTTTTTCCGTAGAGTGGCTATTTTTCGAGATATTTGATCGTCTCAGTTTAAAAGAAACACCCGGTATATTAGTTATGCATACGAAGCTTGCGTCAGTCTTAGATATTGATATACCTTTTTCAAGTCAAGTTAAACATTTTTCAAACCAAATTAATGAATATTCAAATCAAATTAAAACACTTTTTTCTACAAAACATTGGTTGATTGATTGATTGATTTGAGTGAACGATCAAGACTAAGCAAGGCTCCAGGTAAGACGCCGGGTCCACCGTACATCCTTTTTACATATAACAAAACCGAAGGAAAGGGAAGGTATGTCCCTCCCGCACATATACATATAAAAATCAATAAGAAACAAGTTTGATTTATGTACGTACCACGATCAACTCACCACTCGCACAACTCACCACTCGCACAACTCACCACTCGCACAACACCAAACACCTTCACTCCTTCAACCAAAAACACCTTTAAGCTTTGAATAATCCATCCTTTATTAATAATGATCCTACGGTGAAATGATGAAATGTTCTACGGTGTGAACAATAAGTTGATCCACCGTATATAAAAGACAGCCAAAATTAACCTTACCAAAGCAATATAATAAAAAAAAATAACCAAACCAAGATCAAACAAGATAAAACAAGAAAAGATTTTCAGAAGGAACTATTGTGTTTATGTGTGTAATGGCGTGTTCGGTAGCACAAAACTAATTAAAACGCTACCTTACAATATTCACAATTTATTTATTTAATTTAATAAATTAATTTATTTTGATTTAGTTAGATAAGATAAAAAGAATCAGAAGGATTTTTTTATTATTAAGTATAATAATTTTACAATATTTAATTTTATTTTTCACCACTGAATCGAAATCGATGATGTGTAAGCGAAAAAGTAAAAAAATGGAATGACAGACGGAAAATAAAACATGGTCAATTTTACGTACTGCGCATAGTAGTAGTAGAACGGGTGGCGCAGAATATGCTGCAGACAATTGAGTCGATACTGAATAGGAGATGGCGCGCGGTTTGATACGGAAAATATAAATTCGAAAATGAATTGTATTTTCCGTTGAAATATATTTATTTGATATTTTTGTAACTACTTATCTCGTGCGGAAAATATATTTAGTTGATATATTTTATTTGTAGCAGTGGAATGAATGAACGAGATAAATAGTGAATGAGTGAACCGCTACAGGACTCCCCCGCAAGTGATTTCCCCTCCCTAGGGAATGACTGAATGAGTAGTGGCAATACGGACGGTTTTGTATGTTCGAGGACTTGATGATAGATCAGCCGAACAGAGAATTCCATATGCCGGTTTGAGTCGATCGATTGAAACGTTATGGTTTTTACCATTAATCGAAACGACGAATTGTTTTCGAAGGCGTCGAATGACTTTGAATGGACCTTCATAGGGAGGAGATAATCCCGTGCGAACCTTGTCTGTTCTAATGAAAACAAAATCACAGTTATCGAGTGATTTCGGAACAAAAACGTCATCTTGTTTGGATTGACGTGTTGATTTCGGTACAAGGTTTTGCATGGTTTGTCGCAGTTGGTCGATGACTGTGTCAGTAGTTGGGATAGGTGAAAGAGGATTTTCGATAAAGAACTCACCGGGTAGCTTGATGGTTTGACCATAAACCATTTCAGCTGGTGAGCACTTCAGATCTTCTTTCACTGTTGCTCGGATTCCAAGAAGAACGATTGGTATTTCCGAGCTCCAATTAGTTGTATTGCTTCTGGCCATTAGTGCGGCTTTGAGTTGCCGATGGAAGCGTTCGACCATGTCATTGGCTTGAGGATGATAAGCCGTTGTACGTATTCGATGAGATCCGAGGAGTTTTGTTAACTCTGTAAATAGCTTAGACTCGAATTGCGTTCCCTGATCGGTTGTGATATGAAGGGGCACGCCGAATCGTGATACGTAATTATTGATAAATAGTGAATGAGTGAACCGCTACAGAACCTTCTGGTTTTATTTAAATACATATACAAAATCAAAATTTCCCTTACCGAAGCAAATCACATAATAAATAGTATGTATATCAATATAAAAGCACAACAAACATTTTTTTTCGAGACTCACTTCGACTGCCGTCGTATAACTTTCCATGTCACTGGAATACAGTCGAGACTCACTTCGCCTGTCCCACCCGCAACCGGCCACAGTCGACTCAGAGACTGGCCTCAAAGCGGCCACTGCCAACACCTCTTCGGTGAACACAAAGCTGACTCGGTCAATGTGCCAGACATGTATCGATCTGGTACGGTGGAAAGTGAGGGAAGACTAGAGGTACTTATCAGATATTGGTCGAAGCCACTGCTCCCAACCTATCTGGTGTGTGCTTCGATCCTTCCTGTCAACGCTGCCCATCTGTCTAGTGCGGTACAAACTGCACATTCACTCGCTTGCGTTACAGACATCTTAATTCAGCTCTGTCTGCAACACAGCACACTTCAGTGAAGGATGATTACCTCTTATCTTTCTATCAGGTGTGGCCCTCGACGAACATCATCCTTCACCGCTACTGACGCAGGCACCGACCGACAACAAAACACCGATCACATCACCACCCTTTCACTCTGTCTCGGCCCATCGACTCCGTTAATGAATCTTACAAGTTAATACATTTCAACGGAGCGATCGCCACGCCACATTCAGCATATCTGAACACAAAGACAGACCGAAACCAACCATGTTTCGCAGGGAGGGAAAATCACTTGTGGTGGAGTCCTGTAGTGGCTCACTCATTCGTTCTCTGCTACAATGTATCAAATACATACACTAGGGTCCGAGCTCACCCAATCACCACTACAACGTTTTCACGCCGCTCAACGTTGTCGCTTCGCATTCACTATATAATAAATTGCTCTGGTGTATTGGGTTGAATTCCCCTTACAAATCTGCTGTACCAATCACAGCACGAAAGACACAAACTAAAATAAAAACCTTTTTTTTTAATTAAAAAAAAACAATTATTGTGCGACAATTCGAATGTCAATCGTTTCTCTGATTTTGAACAAAAAAAAACATTTTTTTACCAGCGATGATTTGTTTTATCTTCGAGCGCGTAACAGTGGTGACAAGACAAGTAATAAATTATAAAAAATTGTGCAACAATAAATATAACATATAACAAACGATAAATTTGTAACAAATACCTAAATGTATAATAAATATTATTCGTGTAATATTATAAGAAATATAAATCAGTTTATTTACATATAACTAAAAGTGGGTTATTTACGTGTATCGTGTATCGTATGTACAATTAAATCGGGCGTTAACAATATACGTAATTAACGACCCGATAATACACAATACATATCACATATACATACATATTTAGAACATTATATGTGATATGAAACTACCTTAATAACGATACTAGACCGGTACCGTTACTCATTTTCCACCATGTTTCCTCACGTTTGCCACTTTCATTTAATTCACTACGCTAAACAAAAATTTTCAACACTAATGAAAATTATGAAAATGGTCGTAATTGTAACCGAAAACTGAAATCGAAATTCCCCCGGTATATTTCAACAATTTGAATTTACACCTCAATTCACCTTGTTAAAGTTAGCCGAACATTTCCAGCCGAAAGTAAAAAGTCGATAATGCAGATTACCTTATTAACATTCCAGCCGAAAATAAAAAATTTTGTGGTTACCAGCAGAAATTAAATATAGGATACATGGATTGTAATAAAACGTTGTGTAAATAGTCTTACGTGGAAAACTTCCTTTAACCTAATCGCGGAAAATATCGGAAAATCAGAAGAATTCACAAAATTGGAATAAAATCAACCTCTAGATCTAGAGGGTATATCTGAAGTTAAATAGTTTTTCTTGGATTTGTCAATAGCTATCCCAGGAACAAATTTAGTTTAAGTTTCTCGTGGGAAATCTCGGAAAATCCGATTTTTCAAGAATATTGACAATTGTCACATCAATGTAATCCATTTCCAGACATAACACGCTAGCCTAGAGGCTGATTTTATACATTTATTTCTTACTTTCGGCTGGAAACTTTCTCAAATTTCCCGAGATTTCCCACAAAAAACTTTGAACTGAATTTTTTTTCTGCGTTAGCTATTGACAAGTCACATCAATATGGTAAAATACATCTCCAGATATAACACTGTAGAGGCTGACTTTATACAAATTTTCTAATGATTTTTGCAAAATTGAATTTTCCGAGATTACCCACGGGAAATTTGAACTGAATTTTTTTCCTGCGATAGCCATTGACAACTTACATTAATGTACTCCATTACACTCCATATAACACTCTAGAAGCTGATTTTATACATTCATTTCTTACTTTCAGCTTGAAACTTTCCTTAATTTTCCGAGA